>CM076977.1:9734322-9864322 GCA_039105355.1 Benthosema pterotum
TCAATGTAAGTACTCTATCTTGCATGTGGTTAACGAGAGCACCAGTATGTGAACTTATTAGGTTGGGTGGAATGCTTTCCAATTTTTGGTAACAAGTTTCCAAGTTTCTCCTCAATTTTGTTGTCATCAGTTCCCCATGTGTTCCCTTGCTCTCACTGACACCATAGTCCAGTATGGAGGGTGAGACAACACATACCTCTTTCTCTCTTCTAATGCAAAACCCAAACTGTCTAAGAGACTGTAAGAGACTCCAAGAGTCTTGCTACGGATACAGATACAATCTCCTGCCAGGTTCTTACTTGGAAGTGCTCAGCCAAGCTGTGCATGAGCTTTTCTTTTTTGACTTTTAAGTGTGTACACACAACAATAGACAGAAAATTGGAAGAAAGGCAGGTCCCTTGGCCAAGATCACATTCAAGATCAAGGTCACTGAAATATGGGGTGGAATGAGGTCGGTCTGTCTCTCACAGAGGTTAAGTATAGCAAGTGTGTTCATCAAGACACCATGCACTGAAACGAGATCAAGTGTGCAGCGCTGAAGATCAATAGAAAAAGAGACATGAGCAGTGAGCACATATTCTTTGAGAGTGAGCAAGCAAATGAGTAATGGTGTGAGTTTTTGTGACCTGTATGCTCTGGCCTGCAATGTTGCTCTCGCTCATAAACATGCACAGTTAAATCCCCAGTAGGGACACATTTACAGTGGATTTCACTGTGTAAATTATAGTGATCGTTTTACCACTTTGAGGTACAAGCCAAGGCAAATAAAAAATATCGGCATAAACTCTCACTTATAAGGTGATCTACACACAGGTTATGATGAATTACATTAGTGGGTTGTTGGAATTATTTGTGATCAGCCAGTGAACCATACATTGAACATACAGTATAATTCAGATGAGTTTCAGGCCGACTGGGTATATAATTCTTTGGATGACAAATGCAGCTGACCATTTGTGTGCGCATGCATATGCGCGTGTGCCGATTTCTTTGCCCCCAAAACTGTGAATTCCTTCCCAGCACAGATTAGTGAAAATGCAATGTAGCCCTTTGGAGGATCAGCTACGCTGCAATTATCAGCTTGGTGTCTCCAGAGAGGTTATACTAATGACAGCTTCAGGAGCTGCAGTGAGAACAAATGGCTGTCATCACACAGACCGCTTGGCATCAGCCGGATTGGCTGATGCCAGACCAACCAAGTGGCCTGTTGGGAGAGGAACAGGAACAAGGCTGTATGTACGTTGTAGCATAGTGTTGATTTTGACAGCAAAATGTTCACTTAGTTTTAGCCATATTAGTCCTTTTGACTGAAACTCCATTTACCGTATTTTCCGGACTATAAGGCACACTTAAAAGCATTTAATTTTCTCAAAAAACAACAGTCATAATCCAGTGCGCCTGATATATGGATTGTTTGACTGCAGCTTCTATTCTATGTTAACGGCTGTATCTTCTATTCTGTGCGGCATATAATCCGGTGCACCTTATATATGAAGACGGTTCTAAAATAGGGTATTCACTGAAGGTGTGCCTTATAATCTGGTGCGCCTTAAAGTCCGGAAAATAAGGTAGCTTTTGTCACATTTTTGTCGTCTGAAATGTTTATTTGTGTCTAGTCTAGTTTTACTCGACTAAATATAATAAAATTTTAGTCAAATCAACTGCAGATGTAGTCCACAGTACTAAAATGTATTTTGGCAGACCTTTGAGGGCGTCATAATGGCCTTGATTGCATGTTGAAATTAGCCGATATTATCTACAACTACTACCCACTTCACTATTAGGACAGCATATTTATGTCAAGCTAATATTAGGATAACATGTTTTCACATGGGAGGTACTTTATATTGCAACTTTGTGTGTACGTGCACGTGTGTGCAGGGTGCATGTGTGCATGGGGTGGGAACATGGTATTCCAACGGTATTCCATTGCTCCAATGTTCCGTTGACTTTTGGCTCAGTGTTTGGTAAAGACGCAGAGCTGGACAGACATTCCTCCAGCGCAGGGAACAAGAGGCTCTTTCAACAGCAGTAATCCTACTGGACAGCGACCCTGACTGCTGCACTGCATGGTCCACAACCTGTGGTGCTCAGCACACACTTTTTACTTTATACATGCACTCATTTCATCAACAAACACAAAACAGAAACGCAAATAGCTTTCTCAGATTCGGCATGTTGTTTTGTGTTCCACACTGGCTTTGTCAACCATAATCACACGTGATGTGGATTTGACATTTCACCATTCAAAATCAAATCTATTGTCCCTTCGGTGGGTCACAGCCCTCCTTCAAAACACATGCAGGACCAATAAAATGGTGTTGCCTCACAGCAGTATAATGTCCTGCATGGGCTTGATTCTCGTATGCTCGATTCTTGTGTCATGTTAGGTCAGATGTTTGTTGCAATGTAGATGTAGTACGTGACATATGATTTTAGTTCACAGTCGATAAAGACATCAATCAATTCCCACATGAATGCATGTTAATAACAGAACATACTCATTTTGATGACCCTTGGACCAGGTCCAAGGTCCTTGGACGTGGACCAAAGGTAGTCTCTGTACCCAGACTTTCATTTTTGTTAGTATTAGTCTCACGAAGAAAAGCCTGAGGAAACTCACTGGAAAATCTGGCATAAGTGGGAGTCAACTGGTATAACACTAACCAGTAACAGCGCAGATGCACATTAGCTGATCATGACGTCAGTGTCAGACTACAACAGTATTCCCTTCAGCATTACAATGTTCAAGAGTGCTTTGTCTGACACGCAAGCATTCTTCTACCATACACAACATGTCACCTTATTGTCCACATGCACAGCTTTACCACACTAGGCAGATATCAAAATCAAAATCAAAGTTATATATGCTCCAATAACACAAGACAGAAGCATGGCAACAGTGCATTCACGTTCATTCATATAAAGAAAAATATAATCATAAAAAAATATGACAAGCACTTTCACAAACAACATCTCACATCTCGGACACTCCGCTACAAGAGTCTGTTATTATACCATCTCAGTTTAGGACATAATAGAACCACAGGCTAAATTAGAGCCACATTCTGTGGTTCTAATTTATACTGGTGAGGGATTCCAGAGCAGCCCTGTGAAGAATCCACCTGCATGAGACCTGGTAAAACAAGTTCTCTGGAAAAGCAACGTTGTCCCTTTTTTGTCAGCAAAACAAAGAGCTCACAATGGCAAGCAGCAAGTTCCTCTGCTGCCCACAGCTGCACAGTATGCACGCTGGCAGGCACGTGTGCATGCGTGCACACACACACACACACACACACACACACACACACACACACACACACACACACGCACGCACACTCAAACACACTCAAACACACACAGAGTTACTCACCTTCTCTCCTTCAACCTCAGGCTTTCTCTCATTCACAAGGGGAAAATGCTACAAACAACGGCCCATTCAAAACAAGTGGCTCTCTCAAATTAGTGGTAAAAGCCATTTCAGTCTGATGGAGCACTGAAGAGAGGCACTGCAAAAACTATGAAAGAACAGAGGGAGTGAGAGAGGGAGAGGATAGGAAGAGAGAAAGAGAAGGGGAGGGAACTGCAGAGAGGGATATCCCTTTGTGTCACGAAAACTGAGCCCATGGACATTCTGCTATAGACAGACACACTGACTGGCAGACAGACAGACAGACAGACAGACAGACAGGCAGACAAGCAGATTGCACACAAACTGACAGACAGACAGACAGACACACAGACAGACAGACAGACAGACAGACAGACAGACAGACAAGCAGACAAGCAGATTGCACACAAACTGACTGACTATCTCAGACAGGCAGTCAATCTGCGGCCTGTCAGACAGACAGACAGACAGACAGACAGACAGGCAGACAGATACTGTATATCATTCAGCGGCAGCGCTACAACTGTGCATTCCAAAGTAACCGGACAATATACTGTACATAAATCTGTTTGGTTCAACATCTGCAGAAACATAAACAGATAGCACCACTATCTCCACAATCACACACACATGCACACAGGCTGGATGCATATACAGACAGTGAACAGCTGCAGAGCATAGGGTCATTATCGGTTCTTCACAGCTTCACTTCCCAATAAAACAATATGATAAAAATAATAAGAATAACAAGTTAACAACATACATTTTACAAACTGCAAGGTAATCCTGTTTGTGTGTGTGTGTGTGTGTGTGTGTGTGTGTGTGTGTGTGGTTTTGTAATTGCTACATGGTGGGGACATCCGTCTGACAGCACACTCACCAACTGGGGACCCAAAATCCATCTGGGGTCCTCACCCGAGGTCCCCACACCGTTTATCATTTAATTCAATCCAGAACATTGCAATTATGTGCCCAGTGAAGTTCTGTGAAATGTCCCACTTGGTCTTTAAAATGTGAAATGTGTGTTAAAGTGTGCTAAAAGTGTGCTAGAAGTGCTCCTCCAGTGGCTACAACAGGTACTGCACAGGAGTGTGAAAAGTTTACACACTTCCTGCTGTCTAGCCAATGGGAAGAGAACACCCCCCCCCCCCCCCACCTCTCCCCCAGTTAATTAACGACCGGCAATCATAGTACTTCAGGATAGTGGGAGAATACCCCCCCCCCCACCCCACACCCTTGCACTGCATTGATTGGGTCGTTAATTAGCAAAAACAGCAGAAGCCTGTCTGGGGTGTTCACATGAGACTGGGTACACCATAAAATACCCCCCCCCCCCCCACACTCCCCCCCCCCCCCCCCCCCTGTGCCTGGGCAATTTGAATTCTCTGTCTGTCTGTACAGAGTGGCACTGAGTGTCAGAACAGTTTGGAGTTTGGAAGCATACAGTTTTCTTACAATATCGTTGTTGACATTATTGTCTTTGTAAACCTTTTAGTGTTTTAAGAAGTATATGTTCTTTAGCATTGCCAAATACTATCAGCAAGGGTAAAGTAATACAATGAATAATTTTCAGGATTCAAATTCAAAAATGGCAAAAAGCAGCGAAAAGCAGCAAGCTCAAAAAAGTTTATCCAAAATAGGAACCTTTGATTCTTAAAAGGTACCACAAGTCATTTGGGCGATTTGAAAAATCCCACTGGCCTGGCCTCCCGGTAACAAGATCTGCACACTAAATTTGGGGTTCAACCACCCATTACTCTACTAGCTTCTAAGCTGTTATGTAGAAATATTCCTATTATTAATGCTGTTTTACACAGTGGTTCTCAAATTGGATTCCAGGGAATCTTGACTGTATACATCCCTAATTAATTATGAACATCATTGTGTCAGGTTAGATGATATGTCCATTTGGTTCCATTTATAGACCATATATTTTTCTGTTCCATTTATAGAACAGAATCATATAATATAGTATACAGTATACACTGAAGCTGGGTGTAAAGTTGGTCTGACCTCTTCAAAAGCTTATGCTCTGAGTTGAACTGTCAGCTAGACTCTGCGCCCATCCCCCACTCCACTCAACTGTAGCACTCTGTAGCATCTTTCATTCAGTGTGGACTGGAGTGGTGGATGGGGGGGGGGGGTGCGCAGGTGCATTGATTACAGGAAATTATACTCCACTACATCTCAGAGCCAAACATTGTTAAAACATTAGGCCCATTGACCCACTACAATCATTTAAAAGGTATAGTAAGTGATTTGGGAAATCCTCCAGTCCTACTGGTTACAAGATGTGCACATGCACATACTCTACAGTGGGGTGAAGTGCACACCTTACCTTACCATAATGAAGCATTTTAACAGAAAGATTTCAGCATGGAACACGCAGTAGGACAGGGGTCTCAAACTCAATTTGTATGATTCTTATGGGTATCCAAATAACATGGATTATTATATAATCAAGCTGGTGCATTCCGTATTTGAATAAAGGGAACTTCTTATTTAAGTAGATCCAGTTTGATCAGTTTAGTGAGTAGAGTAGAGTTGCTTCAGGAGAGAGCACCCCCCCCTCTCCCCCAGTTAATTAACGACCGGCCATCATAATACCTGGGAGAGTGGGACAATACCCCCCACCCCCCACCCTTGCACTGCATTGATTGGGTCGTTAATTAGCAAAAACAGCAGAAGCCTGTCTGGGTGTTCACATGAGACTGAGTAGACCATAAAATAGCCTGGCCTAACCCAAAATGATTTTGGCCAAGGGGTCTGACTTTGGCCTAAGCTGATCTGATTTGATCTCACGAACGTGTCATCATCCCCGGCCCCTCCCGTGCCCGTCCACTGCTGTTCTACGTCACATCATTTAGAGCGACACTCACCCCAGAAGGTGGACTTGCCCCTCTAGGCCACTGTGGGTTAACAATTTAGTTCAGGCTTTCCGTTTTAATGCAACACGAACGAAAATGAAAGCCTGGGTGTCGAGGCTGCTATGCCTGTATTGGACAGAGCCTCACATCTAGAGTCCGCGCCGTTGTGGCAACAGGCGACCTGCGCTCTCTCCAATGTGGAAAATGTTGAGTCAAGTATTTTTGTACACTTTGCAACACAAAGGCAACTTATTTTTTGGACATAAGAGGAATTGTAATAATAGTGAGTACCATGAAATTATTCCTTAAGATTAGCTGATCTGCAAGCCTACAATGTGTCGCCTCTGCAACACGTGCGCTTGTAGATCTGTTGTTTTCACCATATTTGAAAACACAACGTAATATCTCAACTGAATTCCTACAATTCCAAGTCATCTCAGGGTGGGGGGATTTAGTAGACAAGAATATTGGCAGAGCTTGAGGGCATTGTCATAGCTGATTTTACTGTTGTTTCCATGTTCAACATAGCCAATGTACAAGCTCACTATGTGTTGAGCTTATATTTTCAGTATGCAGTCAAGCATACAATGGCATGTCTTATTTCTTCTGGATCTCTTCTCCATTAGTCCCTTCCCCCCTAAACATTTTTGTCACATAGCTTTCTGTTATTTTAGAATCAGCACTCATTTTTCAGGTTCATTTACTGTCTAAATCAGACATGGGCACAAATAGCTGGAGCGCAAGACTGTGTAGTTATTGTTGGTTCAAGTCCATGTACCAAATTGTGAGGCTGTAGCATGTAGTAAACAAAAATGATGCCTGTGCATGGTGCATAAGAAGACAGAGGCGGCAGGGCACAAACAGTTAGCCCCTACAACTTTTTCATCTTGTAGTATAAGTCCATGAAACAATTTGTGAAGCTGCGGCATGTTGTAATCAATATTTGCAGTTTATGTGAGAATACAACAGTTGTCCATAGTTGCCAGGGGGCGATGGGCTCCAACATCATGTGTATATAGTAGATACAGTAGATAATGTGTGTGTAGGAGGGGGTGCTACTCAAATTAATATCAAATATCGAAATAGTGACTTGTGTGACTTAAAATTGGCCTGGGGGGTTCACATCAGTGCTTTTTACTGGCATGCGGGAATGGTGTTTGCTTCCCATTTATGGACTTCTCCATATGTGGATTACTGGTACTGATCACTCTGTATGGGCCTAGCCTGCTCTGGACTTTTCTTTCTCAACACGCATAGCAGCACCCAACATGCACACAAAGACTCCAGTAGTTTCAAGCGTCTCCATCTCTCTCTGGAAGAGGTTGCACATTACTGGAACGCCCATACTGAGGATGTCCAACACAAACACTTCTACCATACTTACCCATTTGTCCTAATATTATCCTACGCAATAAAATAAATACATAAATACAACCCATTACAACCAATAGTAGGCTACTAATGAAATAATTAAATCAACACACCTGCAAGTAACCCAAGTGAGCTTTTAAATGTCATTTATTCTGCTTTCTGAGCTGACTATGGCTTCTGGTTGGCCCTGCTGGTTTAGTACAGATTTTATTTGTGCTGGTTTGCCTGGATCTGACCTGCCCTGAACGTTTGCCATAGCAGGACATAGCATACATGCAAACACATTTGTCCAGTAGTTTCTTTCTAGTGTCTCAATCAATCTGAAAGAGGTTGCACATGACCGCAGCTGCGACATGCAGTGAGGCTCTCCAACTGACTGGCTGTAGGCCTATTGTTCTGTGCAAAATATAAAATCCCTGATAGATAAATGATAGTTTGGAAACAAATGCACCCTTATCGGTCTGTAACTACTGTAGTGTACAAATGGAACACATAGACCCATTAGTTTGTACCCGCAATCTGAAAGCTCACAACACGACTTCCAGGGGGTCCCCAGCTAAATGACAATTTTAATCCAAATTTAACCTTACCCTAACAACCACACTTTTTCATTGCATAATAATAATGATAATACTCTTATTAGAGTGTCAAAACACTGCCATTTACTACTTTTATATAGAAATTAAATTAATATTATGCAGAATTTAGTACAGCTTTTAAGCCCGGCCCTCCACAATATTTTCTGTATCTCATTTGGCCCCTTGGGAAAAAATAATTGTCCACCCCTGATTTAGCTGCTTATGAGCTTATTATCTATTATTATTATTAGCCTATTGTTATTATTATGCTGATCCATTCATATATTGGCCCAACCAGCCAAGCCTGAATCACGTACCACATGGACTTGCCACTAAAGCTGCAGGTCCACTCCACAAACATGCTGGCATCACAATTATTTAATTCCTTTAGGCCAGTGGTTTTCAACCTTTTATTATTTATTCATAATTTGAGCCCCGGGCCACCATTTGATGACATTTTAGCCCCACGGACTCCAAAACTACACATATATTTGTTTTGCTTTTGTCCACAATTCCAGGCTGGATTTTGGAGAAAACAAAATAATCAAACATACAGATCAAAATGACCATTAATCTTTTACATTCTGTCATTGTGTAGACTTGGGCTAATGCACATGATGAATATTTTAATTTTTGAGAGTGTAAACATGAAACCAAATGGACCTGCAACTGCAAAGGTACATTTAGTTTCATTTTTATGCTCTCATAGAGTTACATCTAGTTAACCAACTTTCCATCATTTAGCCTGCGGAACACCTGGAATCCTCTCATGGACCACTGGAGGTCCCCGGCCGGACCACCTGTTGAAAAGCCCTGCTTTAGGCTACTAAACTAAAGTTGTATTTGCCTGGGGCTGCCGCTGCCCTCGTCTCTTCATTCCTACACAACAACCGTCATTGGTTATTATTATTGTCGACCTAATCAATCTATAAACTTGATGACAGACTGCTCCATACAGGCAACATCAGTGCGGGGACCACCGATCACTGCTTAAACGTATGCACGTACTTGATATTGGCCACGCAAGCACACAGTAAGCGTGCACGCAAACTCCACGGAAAACAAAATTGGTCACCTTGCGGCTACAATGAATGAAGGAAGGGGAGGGGTCGATGTTACGGCCAGTAGTAGAGCAGTTGCGACATTGAGGGGGAAGAAAACAGCGAGCGGCCTACTTAAAGTAAAACCGTGATTTACAACGGCCATGCGCGTGTAACATGGATACTATTAGGCATACTACAAAACTATTTAAAGTAAAGTGGTACAGCGGCCGTGCCCGTGCAACATGGACTAAGTTGTTTCAGAGAATTAAAGCTGGGCTGTCGCCTGAGGACTTGTCACAGATAGCTGTCCCAATGCTGAATAAAAGTATGTAGAGCAGCCGCCATTACACCTTTCCATGGAAGTGAACGGAGATGTCGCAACTCTGGGTTATTTGCCTTTCTGTATGGTGCAACTCTGCCTTTCTCTATGGCTCTGGTAGAGCTGCACCCAGTTGTGCTAGGTCTGGACCGTAGCTTTTTGACGTCACGATAGTCTGAGGAATTAATTTACTTTATTTTATATTAGCCGCTGTGGACGCAGTAGGAGCGCAATTAGTGGCTAAGAACATTGCGGTAGTAGTAAGCAACTATCTTGTGAAGTTTGGTGCAATATGAGCTTGCGGATCTTCTGTGATGGTGTCAAAACTGTTTTGCCTGTTTTACTCTAATTGAGTAGCTGTGATGTGGTGTGGTGTGGTGTGGTGTGGTGTGGTGTGGTGTGATGTGATGTGATGTGATGTGATGTGGTGTGGTGTGGTGTGGTGTGGTGTGGTGTGATGTGATGTGATGTGATGTGATGTGATGTGATGTGGTGTGGTATTTTTAAGCAAAAATGTAACCAATATGACTATAGTAACAACTATTTTCTTTGGAGGCCTACTGTGGCCCCTGGAGAAGTCAAAAAGGCTACATTTTTTTCGAGATGATCAAATAAAGGAAGACTAAATGAAAAACATAAAAACAATGAAAAAAAAAAGATTGTCATTATCATTTTGACCACAAATTCGCTTATTTTGACCATAAACTCGCTTATAGCAACTTTAAGTCCTCATTTGCTTGGGGAGTGTTCTGCTGCTGTTGCAGTTGAGACCTAACAAAAAGAAGTTCTGAAAAGGTTTTGTATTTTGAAAAAATAAATTTCAGTACAACCTGAAAGGGTGTAGATGTGTTCCATAAAGAAAGACCTGAAATTGTGGTATGGTCACAAACTGTACTGTCTGATGTGTGCGCAGGAATGCTCTGTCTATACAGATGTCCAGAAAGAGTAATATCTGAAACTGTTGTGCAGTGTTTTCCCCAGAAAGTATGCACTATCTGACCGAGTGTTCTAAGGTGGAGTCCCCAGGAAGACTGCCATCTGAAGTGTGCTGTGTGTCCCCAGGAAGGCGGAATATCTGAAACTGTTGTGCAGTGTTATCCCCAGAAAGTATGCACTATCTGACCGAGTGTTATGAGGTGGAGTCCCCAGGAAGACTGCCATATGAAGTGTGCTATGGTGTGTGTGGGTCCCCAGAAAGAATGCAATATCTGACCGAGTGTTATCAGATGGAGTCCCCAGGAGGATGCAATATCTGACCGAGTGTTATCAGATAGAGTCCCCAGGAGGTATGCCATCTGAGGTGTGCTATGATGTCCCCAGGAAGGTGGAATATCTGTTGGTCCCCAGATGGATGCGTTGAGTCAGGTCTGGGAGAAAAAGTATTGAATTTTGCTAATTTAAAGTGATATTCTGGTTCCTGAGGTTTTTCTGAGCATACATGATTTTTTTCAGAGGCGTACCATGTCTAGAAAGGGGTGTCCCCACACCGTTGGTGTCCACTCATGGGTCCCCACCATGTAGCAATTACAAGCCTGTGTGTGTGTGTGTGTGTGTGTGTGTGTGTGTGTGTGTGTGTGTGTGTGCGCGCGCGCATGCGTCTAGCACTCACACACACACGTGTGTGCTAGACAGGTAGCTGAGCTGTTACTCTGCCGAGACGAGGAGAGCATGATGTCATCCTTAACCTGAACAAAAGCTCTGTTTCCATGGTAACACCTCAGGGAAAACACCCAGTGCTGTGTGTGTGTGTGTGTGTGTGTGTGTGTGTGTGTGTGTGTGTGTGTGTGTGTGTGTGTGTGTGTGTGTGTGTGTGTGTGTGTGCGTGCGTGCACGTGCGTGCGTGCGTGTGTGTGTGTGTGTTAAGAGACGATAAGAGATATTAGAGATGTTAAGAAGATATTTAGAAGTTAATTACATTTGCTAGTATATGTGATGTATCTATATTACAGTTGTATTATTAATAATAATAATAATAGTATTGTAAAGCACGGTCAAGAAACAAGGACGAATCAAGGAGAGAGGTGGAGAGAGACAACGAGAGAGAGAGAGGAGAGAGAGAGAGAGAGAGAGAGAGAGAGAGAGAGAGAGAGAGAGAGAGAGAGGGAGAGATACAGAGAGAGAAGAGGTTAAACTGAGTGAAGGGCACAGGCTGACAATGATTATGTCTTTGTATTGGATGAGGCACTTGGCCCAAAGGGCTCTCTGCAGATGAAAGACAGAGAGAACAGAGGAAATTATGGAAGAGAAGAAGGGAAATGGGAGGTATGCACAGGCTGAGTCCCTGTCTACTGATCCACTGTGATGGACGTATTGGATGCCTGTACAGTGTGCATTCCTGCAAAAAAGAAAAGACAAACAGTGTGTGTGTGTGTGTGTGTGTGTGTGTGTGTGTGTGTGTGTGTGTGTGTGTGTGTGTGTGTGTGTGTGTGTGTGTGTGTGTGTGTGCACGCGCGTGTGTGTGTGTGTGTGTGTACGCGCGTGTGTGTGTATGAGTGCGTGTGTGCGTGCATGCGCGCGCGTGTGTGCAGCTGTTTCTTGTGCAGCTGTGCGTGTCTCCGTGCATCTTTGGATGTGCGTGGAGCCGTGGACATGTGCGACTGTGCATGTGGCATGCATGTGTGTGTGTGTGTGTGTGTGTGTGTGTGCGTGTGGTGTGTGTGTGCGTGTGCGTGTGCGTGTGTGTGTGTGTGTGTGTGTGTGTGTGTGTGTGTGTGTGTGTGTGTGTGTGTGTGTGTGTGTGTGTGTGTGTGTGTGCGTGTGTGTGTCGGCCGGTGCGTGCTGGTGGTATGTGTGTGCAAGCGCGAGTGCAAGAGACGTTCAGACATTGCAGCTGTCAGTGCGTACATCTGTACAGCTGTTTGGTAGCAGCAGGACAGACCTGTGAGCTTGGGAAAGCATCCATTAGTGCAGCCAGCCCTGAACACTACACAGACGAGTCATGATTACAAACGCCTGCCGAGCTCCTTCACCGTTATTAACCAAACCGCTCACCGCCACTCGCTCACCAGCACAAACATGTCCACAGTGGAAATGCACCAAGATCATATGATCTAGGATCGTATAGGAATCCTATAAGAAAATCCTATAGGATTTTCTTATAGGATTCCTATAGGATTTTTGGGAAAATATAGGATTTTTTGACTAGGGATTAAGATACTGGCCTACATTTCAGACAATCTACAAGCTCACAATGTGGTGCATCAGATCAGAAAAGATTTACATACATTTGAAAACTTGAAATAGGACATTCTGCATGTGGAGAGAGTGGCGTTTGACACACATTTTGAATTCCAAACTTTTACATATATTTCTATATTGTGGTATTGATACTTTCACTTAAGTAAAGAATTGGAGTACCTTTTTCACCTATATCTAGTGTGGTTGACACTCATGAATAACTATAATGTTTAGCTGTTGCCAGTATGGAATCAAGGGGAACATTTCCGTCTGAAACCCCCCCGCATTTCCTATAGATGCTACATTAAGTAGATGGGAAATAAACCAAACTGTATAAGCCTGTTACGGTTCAGTTATGATGCATATCAAACAAGGCTGTGTCTTTCTAGGAAAAAAAAATGTGAGTGCCTGATCACATTCAAGGTCACCAGTATCGCTGGCAGCAGAACTGGGACACCCAGAGCACTGAACCAGTGAGAGAATGACAGAGAGTGTGTGTGGTGGTGGTGGTGGTGGTGGGGGGGGGGGTCCTCTGCTCTGGCCTGATTACACTCTCAACAGAATGAGCTCAAATAACAAAGGATTTATTATCACGTAGGGAGCTAGCGAGTTGCTAGAGTCTTGGGAACTTTGCATTCCCATTCTTTACCGACAGCCAGCAGCCTGGTGCTGCCGGCATGCTTCACACAACATCAAAACCTTTTGTGACTCTCTCTTTCTCTCTCTCTATCTCTCTTTCCAGGGCCGGATTTAGCCAGCCCTACTAGGGTGGGCTGGAAGAATGGCAGGTTGGGAAACTCCAAAGTTTTCATATGAAGCAGTGGTTTTCAACCTTTTTGACACCAGGGTCCACAGACCCCACAGACCCCAAAGTCCACAATTCCAGGCTGGATTTGGGGGAAAAATTGTCAAACATACAGATCAAAATGACCATTCATTTTCTACATTCTCTAGTTGAGTAACGTTGGGGTAATTGAGATGATGAATATTTTAACTCTTGAGAGTGTAGAAACTTTTCATTTTTACGCTCTCAAAGAGTTACTGTACATCTGGCTAACCAACTTTCCGCCATTTACCTGGGGACCACCTGGAACTCTCTTAAGGACCACTGGTGGTCCCCAGACCACTGGCTGAAAACCAATGATGACCACCTTTCATTGGGTGGGCAGGATGCATGTTTGGGTGGGCTCTGCCCACCCCTGCGCCTCTCTAGATCCGGCCCTCTCTCTCTCTATCCCATAAAGCCTCTACTGTTTTAGGGGTGGGAGGGGGAAGAAACGTGGCAGTAGAAAGGTCTGCATGCCTCTCACTCTCTCACTCTCTTCCTCCTTCCTTCATCCCCGCCTCTCAATATAGTTTCCTCTCCTTCCTCTCACATTCTCCATCTTTCTTTCCCTCTGGTGCAGTCTGCTTCAGAGAACACGTGTTGTCAATCATTACTCCTACATTTAGAGATGCGGTGTGAGTCGTTATGAGATTATGAACTGATCACAAGATACCTGTGTAATCAGAAACTAGTGTCATAGTATCACTAGTACCAAATCAGAATGATTTAGGCGGGAAACACAAAGATAACAAATCTATTACAGGATTAATTAAACGTTTTGTTTAATTAGAGAGATTGAATTAAAAAATGTATATACTAATGAAAGCATGTAAATTGTAAATTGTAAAGTGCCCATTGACTTAGCCTAGTAGTGATTGCAAAAGCAACACTGGATAAGAAATGAGATTTAGAACAATCCCAGTGCAATCCTTTATTCAAAGCGTATGGATATGTAAATGAACTTTTATTGTTTTGTTTGTTTTGTTTTCATTGATGTCATGGTCTTTTAGGCATACCTTGGAGAAGATACCTCACTTATCTTGTACCACAGCAGAGCAAACAGACTGATGTCACACGTTGGCTGAAACTATAACATGCTGACATAAGAGAATGGTTGTGTCTGAACTGTCTGTCTGGATAAGATGGATGCTGTGTCTGACTTCTGAGAGCAGACTTGATCCCACGCTGTCAATATAATAATATATTAGATGCAAAGTCAATAGCAATCCTGGGATCATAATGACATAAGTATTTCTTGGGCTATAATGTTTGAATCTCTGCAATATTTCTCCCCTGTACTGTAACATTCTGTACTGTAACATGCTGGCTGTTGCTCTCAATGAATTAGAACTATAAAGCGCAGCCTGGACAGCCAACTCTTCTTAAATAAACAACATTCATCATTGCTTAATACAACAAGAATGAATAGCTTAAACAAGTGCTGTTTGTCGATAATGAATAAGTTCATAAAGTTATGTAGCTCTGCATTATTAAAGTGCAAACACAACACACCTTCACCCAAAGGCACAAATACACATAGGCCTACATAACAAACTCACATAAACACACACACACGCACGCACACATACACACACACACACACACACACACACACACACACACACACACACACACACACACACACACACACACACACACACACACACACACACACACACACACACACACACACACACACACACAGTTTTGTCATGAACCCTATACAGCCAAATGTGTCATCAAACATTAAAACACACACACACACACACACACACACACACACACACACACACACACACACACACACACACACACACACACACACACACACACACACACACACACACACACACACACACCATTCTCTAACAACAAGCTGCCAGCCAGGTGTAGTAAAACTCAGCTGACAAAGGAAAGACTGTATACATTACCTAAGGGAGCAGGAGGGTTTTCTACACTCAGCTTCTCACAAAAGACGTGAAAAAACAGAGAGATGTGCAGGACAGGAACCCAGGGGGAGAGAGAGAGATTTTCTTAAGTCTCTGTTCTGTCTTTCACGCTGTCACTCTCCACTACGTCCACGCTCGCTCCCTGTCACAACACAGCGGGATGAAGCCATGTGCCTGCACCGTGTTCACACACGCCACGCGCACACACACACACATGCACACACCTTAACGCTCTCTCTCTCTCTCCTCTAACTCTAACACACTCTTCCCTTGTTTAGCAGCCTTGTTTCACTCTCTCACACACACACCCCTCTTACACACACTTTCCCTTGTTTAGCAGCCTCGCTTCTCTCTGTCCCTCTCTTTCCCTCTCGTCAGCTTTCCTTTCTTTTCTCTCTTCTCTCTCTCTCTCTCTCTCTCTCTCTCTCTCTCTCTCTCTCTCTCTCTCTCTCTCTCTCTCTCTCCCTCTCTCTACCAGCATCAGACAAGGTAGTCATTCTTCCAGTCCAATAACTGTGCTGTTGTGTTGGTACGACCACCACAGCATTTTCACCTTCAACCGCACTCACAGGCGTAAACGACACCACTGGAAACTTACTAGCTGTATTACTGGACACAGGTAATACAGCCTGAGATACTGTATATACAACACAGTAGTACCGGCCCTATCGATACATTATATCTTTGACTGACCGACTGATTCAGTGTGTGAGGAAGTTACACTTTTGGTCAGTTGGTTGCCCTAGGAACAAAACACCCTGTAGTGGTTTTGTTTTGGTAAGAACATTGCCACTGCATAACAATCATTTTGTCCCTTAGTTGTTGCATTTCTCACAATACATTTGCAAATACTGTACATCATTCGTCCTTTGCTTCCATCATCCTAACTAGAGCAGTGGATGCAATAGATGGGCTGTATAGCACAGGGACACATGGACACAGACTGGACAGACTAGGGTTCACCTGGGACCTTCACCTTACAACTCCCAGGTGGCCACTCTGTCAGCTGTGGCTGCCTCATATTACTGTGTGTACAGTACATACATGTTAGACATCATGTATTCCAGATTGACATACTGTAACTGACACTGCAGGACCCTCTGGTTGAGTGATGCATGGCCGAAGACAATATTCAGTTCAATTCCTAATCTGAACTCACTGGCATATTAGGTAATAGTTCAGGTTCTAACCAGGCTGAAGCTAATTGTTTTGTTTGAAATATATAGATGTGGATTTCCATTCCAATTAAACTAAGGATCTGGTAGAAGGCATGTTTTACTTTTAATTGATATTAGCTAAATTAAGCCTGAGCAATTTACCATTATTTTGTACATATATATCACAGATACGCACACATTATATATCACAGATACGCACACATTATATATCACAGATACGCACACATTATCCCCAAGTGAAAGATAGACAGAAAGGTTGATACTGTTTAGCATCAAAACTAATATAGCGGTAATAGATAGCACTCTTGAAATCTCAGAAATATCAGAGTATCTGAAGGCGTAGGTTAGATGTTCAAATGACATGGTAATTTAATCCAGATTGGACAATGCTTACATCCCTACTTAATAAAACATTACAGTCCCTGCATAAAGTAGGCTAATCTACATGAAATGTGCCTTGAGATAACTTCTATTATGATGTACTGCTATACAAATACAAGTGCCTTGACTAAAACAATGCATAAACCATCATTCACTACAGAGTGTATTGTTTTCATTATGATTCCTATTCAAATCAAACATCTGGGTACCACTATGACAATCCACCAGAGAGCAGAGCAGGAGAGAAAACAGCTCTATGAGAGGCATGAGCAGAGAGCACAGTTATAGCATCCCAAACAACAATCACTCTGACAAAACAAAACACTCAATGCAATAGTTTCAATTAGTTATTAAGTTATTAGCCTAGCTAATAAATAATAACCCCTCTTTCAAACCAACAATCCCAACATATTACTCTCCATTAGCCTGGCAATAGCCAGACTGAAGTAGAGTATCTGAATGGGAGAGAGTCCTGTTGACTCCAATGCTAAGGCTAAGGCTGAAAAGAGACAGCCGGCTATTGGCTGAACGCCTAGTAAGGAGGGATTCATTCAAGTTCCAAACGAACCACTCACGCCTATCCTGCTCCATTGACAGTGTCGCCACTCTCTTCCTACAGATACTCTAAACTTTAGTAGCTGTTCCTACTCCAAAGAACTGGGATGGCCAATCAGGACACAGTATTCAGCCATGTTCAATTAATCATCGGTCACAGTATTGTCCTTTTACACTATTCCCTTTATTTGTTTATATTTGTGACTTGATCTTTGTATATTGTGTCCTCATTGCCCACCCCAATTTTCTGGAGTAGGAAGTGGGAATACAGTTAAGCGATTCCAGACCTACAGTATCTGCTGACAGGCATTTTTTTTGCCAACAGCTGGCTCAGTCTGGCTTTAGCCAGGCTAACTCCCCATTACCATCAAATATTACTGAGACCATCACAGAAACTTGCAGATGAATAATTCATATTGGGGAATTCCCAGGCCATTCTAGGCACTCTCTCTATCCATCCAACGAATTACTCACTATTTAACACATCACATACCAGGCCCGCAGACGCAGTCTCAGTGGCTAATTGTTGCAATGTCGAGGATTTGAAGGCCTCATATGAAGCTTAATTGTGTCTGCTTTTATCTGTCTCTCTACTAAAGACTATGACCCTCTGCTGCTCTTTGAATTAAACCACTGTACTGTATACAATGGGGGAAATAAGTATTTGACACGCTGATGATTTTGTAAGTTTTCATGGTTAGAATGAAATGAGCACTCTGTCATTTTTATGGTACTTTTATTTGAACAAATAGAGGCAGAATATCAACAAAAATGTCCACAAGAAAACATTTTTTAAAGGTTATGAATTAATTTGCGTTAGATCTGGTGAAATAAGTATTGGATACCCAAGCACAGTCTGACTTCGTACTTGGTGGAGAAACCTTTGTGGGCAAGCACAGTTGTCAGAAGTTTCTTGTAGTTGGTCACCAAGTTTGCGCACATCTCAGGAGGGGTTTTGGTCCACTCCTTTTTAGAGATCCTCTCCAAATCCTCAAGTTTTCGAGGGTGTTGCTTTCCAACTCGAAGCTTCAGCACCCTCCATAGATTTTCCATAGGATTAAGGTCTGGAGACTGGTTAGACCACTCCATAACCTTAATATGCTTCTTCTTGAGTCACTCCTTTTGTTGCCTTGACCGTATGTTTTGGTTTGCTGTCATGCTGGAAGACCGAGCCACGACCCATCTTCAGTCCTCTGGCTGAGGGAAGGAGGTTCTTGTCCAAGATCCTGCGGTACATGGCCACATCCATTGGCCACACAATGCGGTGAAGTTGCCCTGTACCCTTAGCAGAGAAACAGCCCCAAAGAATAATGTTTCCACCTCCATGCTTGACGGTGGGGATGGTGGTGTTGGGTTTGTATTCAGCATTTCTCTTCCTCCAAACACAATGAGTCAAATTGATGTGAAAGAGTTCAATTTTGGTCTTATTTGACCACATCACATGACCCCCAGCCTGCTTTGAATCATTTAGGTGTTCATTGGCAAACTTTAGACAGGCCTCTATGTGGGTTCTTGAGCAAGGGGACATTGCGGGCAGTGCAGGATTTCAATATGTAGTGTGTTGCCTTCAAATCATTAACACCATCATCCCCACTGTCAGGCATGGAGTTGGAAACATTGTGCTTTGAAGCTGTTTCTCTGCTAAGGGTACAGGGCAACTTTACCGCATTGTGAGGTCGATGGATGGGGGCAACATCTTGGACAAGAACCTCCTTTCCTCAGCCAGACCACTGAAGATGGGTCGTGGCTCGGTCTTCCAGCATGACAACGAACCAAAACATACAGTCAAGGCAACAAAGGAGTGACTCAAGAAGAAGCATATTAAGGTTATGGAGTGGTCTAACCAGTCTCCAGACCTTAATCCTATGGAAAATCTATGGAGGGTGCTGAAGCTTCGAGTTGGAATGCAACACCCTCGAAAACTTGAGGATTTGGAGAGGATCTCTAAAAAGGAGTGGACCAAAACCCCTCCTGAGATGTGCGCAAACTTGGTGACCAACTACAAGAAACTTCTGACTACTGTGCTTGCCCACAAAGGTTTCTCCACCAAGTACGAAGTCAGACTGTGCTTGGGTGTCCAATACTTATTTCACCAGATCTAACGCAAATTAATTCATAACCTTTAAAAAATGTTTTCTTGTGGACATTTTTGTTGATATTCTGCCTCTATTTGTTCAAATATAAGTACCATAAAAATGACAGAGTGCTCATTTCATTCTAACCATGAAAACTTACAAAATCATCAGCGTGTCAAATACTTATTTCCCCCATTGTATGTTCTATGAATGTGTGATGTAAATCAATTATTTATTTAATAATATGCATGAAAGATGAGAGAAGAGAGAAAAAAGGCAAGAATTTGCTTCTCTCACTATCTTTCACACACACACACACACACACACACACACACACACACACACACACACACACACACACACACACACACACACACACACACGCACACACGCACACGCACACGCACACACACGCACACACACACCAGAATAAATGGCTGAGACAGTAAAAAACTCAATATCCTTTCATCTTTAATGAAAAACATATTTTGTTTAGCTTCTCCCTGCTCCCCCCACAGCACGCACACGCACACACACACACAAACACACACACACACACACACACACACACACACACACACACACACACACACACACACACACACACACACACACACACACACACACACACCACCACCACCACCAACCCACCCGGCCACCCCCACTCCGCACATATTTCCAGCACATTTTATAAAACGTACAGTGGCTGGCACTGCACAGTGGAATGCTAGAGGCTTTGACGGAAGCGCTCGTTAACAACATCAAAGAGGGGCTGAATGGGCGCTGCACTTGATCCTTTGACATGATTGGAGAATCTCAATCACTGAACCAAATGGCTTTTAAATCACTGGAGGGCTCTGTCAGTTCAGGGCCACTGACTGGAGGAGGAAGGAAGGGAATGCAAAAGAGCTCAAACAAACGGGTCAGTGTCTAGAGAGAGAGAGAGAGAGAGAGATAGGCCTATAGTTGTATGGTTGATGGATGCTGTGTGACGCCTCCTACATGTTGTCCCCCTGGCGAACAGAGTGGGAGGCCAAACCTCCACATCTCACAGCCCAGAGAGATACCATACCGCCCAGATTACATGTCATTTCATGCAATGATAGGCTTTATAGCACAGCATTTGACATTATACAATACGTCACGCTACTGACTCAATTTGAATCATCTTAGTTCAAACTCTTTGCATGTCAATTGACACTAATTAGCCCACAGACTCCCTTTAGAAAATATATGCCAAGAATTAGAGATCTATATCACATTATTAGCAGTGACTTTCAACCATTTTCATTTCAAGGACCCCTGCGGTTTGACCTGAAATTAATAGGCTCTCCTATTCAATGATGATTTGTCCATTTCGATCTCTGGGACTGGGACCCCAATTTGGTCACTAGAAAAGTCGGGCCGCCGCAAAGTCGCCCCGAATCGTAAAGAAAGTTTGGCCCAAGTCGGAGGAAAGGTCGGGCCAAGTCTGTGGAAAGGTCAGCCCATGTCTGTGGAAAGGTCAGACCTCCGAAAGATCCAAACTCATTGGGTCCCCAAATGCACATGGATTTTAATCTGTGCAACCTAAAAATATCATAGGGATGATGTGCACATCTTGTTGCCCAGGGCATAGCGTTTTTGTTTTGTTTTTTTGTTTTTACCAAATCACTGAATGCTCCTTTACTTTAACTGGTCTGGGTTACAGACTTGATATATTTGGTTCCAAACTATGCTGGGAATCGCCTGGAACAGTTTCAAAGACCCCCAGGTGTCCCCAGACCCCACTTTGGGAACAACTAATTTAGCCTCATAATGAATGAATTGACCGCATAACTGTTGAAAGCGGATATAGATGTTATAGGTTCTACAGTATCTGAGGAATATTTAATGTCTAACATTTGGTTTTACATTTCTGTGCTGCAGCTGCAGATCCATTCTCAAGGCTTCTCATGAATATATTAAGGAATATATATCTGAATGCCTGGGGCGTTTAGAAAATGGGAATACTGTAGCAACAGTCATGAATGAGTAAAAGACTATAGCGACACCCAGTGGTTCTGCTGTAAACCGCATCAACAGACATGGTGTTTAGTAGCAATTACACATAAAAATCACACACACACACACACGCGCACGCGCGCACACACACACACACACACACACACACACACACACACACACACACACACACACACACACACACACACACACACACACACACACACACACACACACACACACACACACACACACACGCTATTGTCAAATATGTCAATGCAGGGGTCAGGGCAATAATTGAATAGTTTTGTACAGAAACAGAGAAGATGCTGCTGACGTTTCATTAACCAAAGTCTGTCTAGGACTCAGCAGGACAGTTGATTGTGATGACCGATGTGAGTGCTACAGGTTGATAGTAAATGGTGCATTCATATACAGTAGCACCTTTATCCAAGGCGCTTTATGGGGAGGAATTTGGGGTTCAGTGTCTTGCAGCAAGGTCACTTCGACATGTAGACGGGAAGATCTGGGATTTGAACCTCCAACCTACAGATCATTGGACCACCTGCTCTACCTCCTGAGCCATTTTTTTGTTTGTCTGTTTTGTTTGTCTTTTGATATCATCTCCTGGAGGTGTCGGGGGTACTTGCGCTCTGCTCGCACCCAAGTAAGCCATCGCCTACTCGGCTCACTACTGCCCTACATATTTTTAGTGGGAAGGAATTCTGGTCCATTTGCTTGACTGTGGCTGAGCCTAATTGCGTGGAATGGAATGGTTTTCAGTCCATTTGATGTTCCTTTTTGTTGGAGCCATTGTTTTTGTTTATTTCTTAGTTTGCGATGAGGAAGAAAAACAAATAATACACAGCAAAGTTACAGATTCACAGCTTTGTAGCCACCATTGTAGCCAATTGAATGCCAAAGCTACACTGAGAGATAATGAATAAGTGATACATCACCTTATCTGTGTCAATGTGTACCTTTTTGTAACTTAACACTTATACTGAAGAGTGTGGTGGGCAAACACAGCAGCTTCATTCATCCCTCCTTCTAAATCTAACACATTATTGTGAGTTTAGTTTAGAAAACAAAGAGCCCTGAGGACTGAAGGGAATTTTGAAGACTCACTGAAAGGAAATTCCACACAGAGACACAGAATTCTCCCAATTTCCGATATCTGTTTCCGTGTTTCTATTCGTTCCTTCATACCTTCTGGAAAGTTACTCCTCTCTCTCTCTGTCTCTCTCACACACAAAAAATAACTTTCCCTGAAATGCACAAAAACACACTGATGCAGATAAACAGCATAGCATTGTGGCTCTGACAGCTGACTGACGTGTTGTCCTTGTCATAAGAGAAAGGTCCAATGCTCTGTTCCTCCCTCTGCCCTCTCTGACATGTTGTGTCCATCAGTGTTCTGTCAAAGTAAGTCAAGTTGAAGATATTTCACCCAGCGAGTCCTTCTGGACAAGAGACTTAAGTAATTTTTATACAAAAGAAAATAAGAGATTCAAGCCTAATCCAGCAAAGTAACAGATGAAAACATTGCACTAACCTTTAGTGTAACTTTGACCTGTGGGCACACTTTAATTACTAAGTTTCATAACTTTCATGAAAATCTGTACCAACACCACAACTACAATGTTCAATACTTGGTTAGTGCACTTCTGAGATCAACATGATGATCTGGTATTCCTACTTCTATGTTCTGTCATTCAATTTGATAAAACACTTTATGTGGATGCCAAGGTGAATACTAGCAGATGTGTATTTCTCTGTTAGGATCCAGACCAAACAGAGCTTGGCCGTGGGCTGTAATTATCACTACAGTGTCGCCATGCGGGCTGAGCTCCTACAGCTCTCGCTCTTTGAACTACGGCTCAGCCGGCAGGCCCCGGCAATGAATAAGCTGGAGGAAGGTCTGCCTATGCCAACATCCCAAATGAGTGGAAGATTACTTGAACGAACTGGAAAGGGAGAACGGATTATGGAGGAGTAGCTTGGGTGCCAATCAAGAGGCTTAGAGGAATATGACAACATGGTTGTGCTGCACTGACTCTATACTTGGGTTAACTGCACAGTGTGTGTCGAACTGCATCAACTCCAAGAATAGTTCACAAGACATGTGTACACACACACACACACACGCTCCTCTTGACATACACTCAAGAGGAGCATAGTTCAGCATGGGATGCAATGTGTAAACGTATATCAATAGAGGGTTGGAAAAAATATTACTATATTAAGATGAATTTGATTGAATTCTCACAGGATCATCTTATTAGCATATACCAGTGACATTTAAGCGCACAGATGTCTAGTTCAACTGGATTTCCACTTAGTTTAACAGATTTTCAAGGTACAGTATAATGATGCTAATGGTTGTTTTTTTTCTCAGTGACATTGACATCACACAGAACAGTCACAAGCACATTAGCATGAGTTATAAGATCCACACAGTGTCTTCTGCTTACCTTAAATCGCACTTTCTTGAGCATCATCTTATCGTCCTTGGTATGAAAGGTTCCCAACTTCTCAATCTTCACATCTAGCAGATTTCACCAAACCTTCCTGAATCCACCCCGTCTAGGAAAACATATTTTGGTCCAACAACACAACAGGACAAAACAATCAAGGCACCCAAACAAAAAAAGAAACTTATTTGTAAAACAAAAAGAGATTCCAGACTTGGTTTTCTTTGCTGTCAGCGTTGTGCTGGGAGCCTGTGTAAAACAGCAGTGATAACAGTGTCTTGTTGAGTCTATTGTCTTTGCTCCTCTCTGTCTCTCTGCTGTGGAAGCCTTTTCAAAGCTTATCACTGCTCATTCATTCGTGAACCAGACACACCCTCTTTTTTTATGACCTCCGGGCTACTATTAACACCCCCCCCCCCTCCTCCCGGCTCCCAAACTCCAAATAGGGGTGGCGGTAAACCTAAACCCTGTTGTCCCTTGACCCCCCTCAACCTCCGCGTCTCCCAGCCCTGACCCCATCTGTTGCCTCATAAAGGATTTGAGTGGATTCAGCCACGTGTGATTTACAGACAGAACCTCTCTGTTCACTTCTCTTCAGACGTCTCTCTCTCACACGCACGTCATGTGCACTTATGTACACACAAACGCACTCTCCCCCTCAAGCTTGGAAATAATCCCACGCCTCACGAGTTAGTAGTCTATCACCACCAATTTCTAAACCCACAGATTGTTTGATCAAGGTCATCGTCCCCTTGTTTGTTTACAATTACTGGTTAAGATCCATATATGTGGTCGTAAGAGCACAT
Organism: Benthosema pterotum; assembly: GCA_039105355.1. Lineage (NCBI taxonomy): Eukaryota > Metazoa > Chordata > Actinopteri > Myctophiformes > Myctophidae > Benthosema > Benthosema pterotum. The sequence continues at coordinate 9,759,296 of CM076977.1, forward strand.
GCTTTCAAACACTTTCGAGCCTTTGTTTTAACTTTGGAACCTAACCAAAGTAATACGAGTAACTCTTCTCATATAAGAGTGGCTCAGGGTGAGATCACATGTGATGCAGGTCATGAGTTGATTTGAAACCATTAGGTCCATCACCAGTGCACACAAGTGTCCTGTTTCATACATCAAGATATTCCTATTTAAATGATTCACAGCACTATGACCGTTAATGAAATATCAAAGTTACACTACGACACTATTTTATATCTTCAAGTTGCTTCTTGACCAATAACCACATTTGGATAACAAACCGCTTGGTTGATACTGCATGACATCCAGAGTTGCTGAGAGACAACATGTCAGAAGAGTTGCTGATGAGTCATGCATGTAAAACAACAAGCACAGAGCTGTTCATCCATGTTTAGTCTGGCTTCCTGACCCCTCACCATCAGTCTGTGAACTGCTTTGTCTTCAGGGGCCCCAACTATGAGTCACCGTGAAACTCAAACAACCGACTACGAGCGAGCAGGGGAGACAACATATAAATGAGATAATAATGCAAGTTAATTCAGGGTGGGGAAAATATAACACTCAAAACAAGAATTATACAATTATACCATAACAATTAACCTAATTTTGCTGCATTAACCTCAATTCATTTATAAGAATGCCTTAAATTTAGCTACGAACTCTACGATTGTAAATGCTAAAAACTTTAAATGAAATTACTTATAACACACGCCATTCTTTTAATAATACATTTTATTCCATTAAAGATTGCTTTTTAATCATGTTCTAATTATACACTGGAATGTTAAGATTCCCCATTGATTTAGTTAAAAATGCTCAATCTAGTCATTTTCAACCCCACTTCCATACAACCAATTTCTAAATTGAAATTCGGGGAATACAAACAGAAGAATAACGAAAAAACAAAAGAAAAAATAAAGTATGAAAACAAACATGTTCTTAATAATGTCGATAAGAGTTTTGGATGACTGAAGGAGTAGGGCTACATCGTCAAGAGTGGTAGACTGAAGTAGTGGAGGCCACGGTGTACTGCTCTGGGGTCAGCACCATGTGTTTGTGTACTGGAGTGATCTGGCTCCACTTCAATGGACTGCGTGTCTCAACCGTTTCCCTACCTTCAAGATATGAAGAGATTGGACTGCTGTTATCAGGGGTGGGCGAAAGGGCGTCTCAGCCCTGACTAATGCCCTATCTGAGGAAAACCACCATCATACCGACACATGTATAGGCTTATCAAGCAAATCTAACATTCCTTTTGGTTAGACAGATGGGCAGGGGGGCATTGTTTACGAGTTGCAGTGAAACTATGTCAGATCATAGCCAACTGTGGAACTGCAATATAAAAAAAACCTAAACTAAACTTAAGAAAAAGTTGCCTTTTCGACCAGGCTGTTTTAACAATGCCACACAATACCCCAAACATTCAAAAATACATTTACAGGAAGGAAGGTCATGTTATACCGACAGCTGCTCAAAAATGATCACACTTCTTAATGGTCAAATTTCAATAACCTTACCCATTTAATAGCAGCAATACAAATGCTGAAATAAACCACAAATTATGATATTCTGAACACAAAGCCATATTTTGATAGTAGAGCTCAGATATGGATACTAAGCTCCATTCAAGTGACAACCGTTCTAAAGAACAGAGGGGGAACAAGAAACAGTGAAAATGGTATTGACAAATAAGTACTTCCCGTCAACACCAATGGAACAAGTCTCAAGTATCAGTCAGTCAAAGACAACTGCAGTTAGAAAAATGTAGGTGAGGATGAAACTTAACAGCTTTATTGATGGTGCATTTCAATGTCGCAATAGTTAAAAAAAAAGACATTAAGCTGCGGACGATGGGCCATTCCTAGGATATACTAAAACAATTAGAGGGGGCTCTGTGGGAAAGTTGGTTTATCTACAAATGCCACTTCGTAATGGTAGACAAGCCAAGCCTGCAGGATGACGCACCCTGTCCTTCCAAACCAGCCCTGACCTCAGACCTCCACTCCTTACAGTCATCTCCCACTCAACCCCAGGTCCCGTTTACGGGTCTCTTCCGTGTATACAACAGCATCACGTTCATTTGCGTTTCTCTTTTTAATTATTTTCCTTTTCAATTAACTCATATATATACAGTATATATATATATATGATCTTCTGTCATACAAACATATAAATACATGGCTGGTGCTCTGCTCCGTGACAGAGGAGAGCAGCTGATGTGTACAGTCTCTTGGTATACAGGGCGGGCAGGCAGGGATGGGGCTCAATCTGTCTCCGTGTTGTAGATTTGGATTTTGTTGACGCTTTTCCTTCTCTACCTGTTTTCCTTTACAGAATTTCGTATTTGTCGACAACGAATGAGGTTTCTGAAGAGAATTTGACAGGAGCGTCTCCGTCTACATGGTTCACCTTGGAAACCTGGGAACAGACATCAACTGATGTTATAACAGCCAGGGGTGTTACAGTGCAACAACGGTGACATCTAGAGGCCCTTCAAGGTAAGGAACAGCAAACTACTGTAAATAGTGTCTGTGTATAGAAGTGTTCATTTTGACAGCAAATTCTGAATTAGTCTTAAGAACACAGCATTTAGTTTTAGTCTGATTTTGTCTGACTTTTGCTTAGCATTATGCTGTACTGTCACAGGCAGATGCAATGTTTCCAATGCATATAAATTATGCCTGGGTCCAAAAGACTATGCAGTTTCTCCCCCATCAGCCACCAGTCGAGACCATGACAGTTCATAAATTACATTTCTAAATAACTAGCAGACGTGGTGCAATTTGGTAGTCAATGTCAAGATGGTCAAGTATTGTTTTGTCATGCATAACTTCTGAAGATGAATATCACCATGAAAGGACAACACTGGCTGCATTTGACAGCTATTTCTTAAGCAACTTCACTGATTAAGGAAAACATCAGAGTCTCAGTATGATATTACATAGCTCAACCATTCACACCAATTGGATTGTGTACTTTCACAGAGGTACAGAGCTTTTATACAGCATGACATGTGTCAAGGACAATTAAGACAGTCTACAAATACATAAGCTAAGGCAGAAATGACTGTCGTTTCCCCCAACACCTCTTTGTAAACACTAAAACTCACCTGGATGTCGCAGTAGTTGCGCTTGGACACAAAGGACACGCTGACAGGGAAGAAGTCGTTGGGCTGGCCGGCGATGCTGAACTCCAGACTGCCGCTCTTGTTGTTGGCATCGATAACAGGAAGGCACCACTCCAGAATGTTCCGCCTGCTGTCGTGCTTGTACTCACCGTCCAGGTCACCAATCACCGGTGCGCCCACGCCAGACCTGGATGCAGAGGAAACTTTATATTCATTACATTATCCGTGTGTAATTTTTTGACAACCAAAATTGGTTTCCTGAGTAAAGCAAAATCAATCTTTTTGCGAGTAGGCCAGCGGCGTACATGATGTATAAAGTTGTTTTGTCTAAAATAAAACATTAATTTGAGGCGATTACCATTTTTTGGGCATGATCGTCCAACGTCTGTTTGTACTCTAGAAATGACCCATATCTCCGGGTGCACGCTACATGCACGCGTGTGGTCTGTACGTCCATCGCCGATAATAATCCAGAAATTGCCACTACAATACGGCTTAATTTGACTTATTTATGATAATAAACATGATCGCAGCGATCGCGGGCAACCATAGCAACGTGATGACGCCGAAGGTTGGGGGAAAAAATATGACCCGGAAGTACTGGAAGTAGAATCTCTTCTATCTTTTCCACTTCCAGGTATTGGCCACTTACTGACACCTAGTGGTTATACTCATAGGCCAAACTAGAGAGCACCTTGGAGGACCAATTTGAAAATACTGAACACTGAACTATTTGAATGGGTTTTATTTTCAAAAGAATCGCATCATTGGCTACCTACAAGCTGTGCAGTGCCATCTTTTAACAGTTTTACATCTCTAAAATTAAGTTGACTTACAGTTCTATCCTTCTCAATGAACATAATGATTAGAACCTGTATACAGTATGTTATATATAGAATATATCATATATCGGACCAATACCGTTAACAGCATACCCCTATCAACCATAACCTACACCAAACGTTTCTCTTTTCCACGCACCAAATGCAGGTGTAACGCTCTTCAGGAAAGCAGTTCATTAATTTGTAATAATTAATTTGATACAACGGTTCCCTGCAACAAAGATTCTTGTTACATTTATATTTGGTGGTGAGGAGAGAGGGTACTCACGGTACTGGGATGCTGATGACCACATCGTTGAGTTCAAGGCTCTCTTCCTGTAGCTCATATTCGATGTTGACGTCACACCCAGTGCCACTCTCTGAAGGCCAGCAATTTACTAACAAACAAAAACACAATGACATTGTTAACACTCTCCCCTCACACCTCCTGTTGTGTTACATTATGGTACTTTAAAATCAGCCTAACAAAACATTAGATTCGGATGAAAAATAAATAACATTTTATTTGTAATTAATTTCCCCCTCATTATTGAGACAGGGTAACGGAATGAATCATGAGTATGATAAAAGTTGATCACAGCTCTGCGCTTAAAGATGGGACTTACTGGTTAGAGGTATGAGTGACTCATCTGTGGTCTGCAGCCTCCACTTCAGTACACCTACATCATTGTTGAGAGGGAATGACTTCTCTGGGTTCTTCAGACCGATCACTGACTCAGCTGTAAACAGCTTTTTGTCCACGTTGGGATGTGTCTGATTAAAACACATACACACGCACTCATGAGCCAAGACTGCTGGCACGCTAATGTAATGTAGGCGCGTAAAGAATTGTCTTCTAGCGAGGAACAGTCGCACTTTAAAGCAGGTAGTGACAGAGCCATATACAGTATAGCCATCATATAAACAACAGCAACTTCAATGTCCACATAGGGAAATGTGGCTTTGCCATGGGCCATTTAAAAGACTGGTTTAAAAAGAAATCTGTCACACAAACAAAGGCAATGTGCACACAGGCACATAGCCCTACTCTGCTTCATAAAACCAACAAGTTACCTGCAGTTGCAATCCCTTGTTGTCGTTGTTATTGAGTATGAGACGGATGCGTCCGTTCTTATCGTCTGTGACACGGAGTGTGACCATACCCAGCACCTCCATGTTCTGTAAACCTCCATCACGGCCACACGTCAAAGAAATCTTCTCCTCCACACGAAGATGCACACTGATGGGACAAACATCAACCAAGGTAACAATAATCATATAGTGCTGCAAATGTGCAATGCAGTGTAATGTGCTTGATAAATGATAAGTGCAGCTAAATTTTAGCTGTTAAATTACTGTAAAGGTCTATCTATCCATCCATGAGAAATGTTCACTGTGATAGACACTAATCCCATTATTCTCTTATCAAAACATTTGTTTAAATTGGTTAATCAATAGATTAGACAAGCACTTTACCTCTCTACATTGACTGGTGGCGGCAGCACTTTGGTTGTGTCTGTGCCTCTCTTCCCCGCAGAAGGCATAATGGTTTCACCCTCTGACTTGAGCTTGTCAACAAAATTGTCCACTTCTTTCCCTCTGGCACCCAGCTTCAGAGCCTTACTGGTCCCACTGGGTCTGAGAACAAGTAAAAACAATACATTAACTTATCTTGTCATCTTATCTAATTCCACACACACTGCAAGCCAAAGAACGCCTGCTAAATGTCTAACAAGTGTTATTTGGTTATTTTGGCTGAATAAACATCTGAAAGTGAGCTTTCTACCATCTTATAAAACAATTGTTGGTAAAGAATAAGTCAGAACAAACAGCTCCTTAATACTCCTCAAACATCTATATGTTGTTATAAGTACCTTTCAAGCTAGAAACACCCCTTTGTGTAGTTGGTTTTAGAAGGTGTTTTTCTAAGTAAAGGCAAGAGCCAAGGCCCACAAGGATCACGTGGGTGGGTGGTTAATTACCCTCCGTGCCCAACACAGAGCTACATGAAATATTGATTACATTGTTGCCATTTGATTTGGCATCTCAGTGTTAAAGGGTCCAGGGGACAACTGTCAATTTTGAATTGCATGCGCAATTGCGCATCCATGTCCATTCTATCGTTTGCTTTCATGACCTACAGCTCTAGATTCACCCTCAATGTCGCTTTTTTCCGACTGACCAATGTTTTTCCAATGGCCAATAGCAGGCGCTGTGAGACCCACGGTCAGGATTATTTTTGCATGGAGGGGAAGAACGATATCAGATAAAGACAGCACACAAACACGATAATGTGAAAACATCCGGTTTTGGAGATTTGGCTCTACAAAATACAGGGTTAAAATGGGGGGGACGAGTTGGCACTGTGTGATTATTAAAGGGGCTGTTGGTGGGTTAGTACTCGTAAGCAGGCCTTTCATGTCATTCAGCGTTCCTCAGAAGTTGTTGTGTGTCCTCACCTGACTGGAGCGGGCGCCATCTTAGGTTTCTCAGGCTCCACGATTGTGTCTGTGATGATAGATCCTGAGGACACACTGGTCACGCCCCCACTGCCAAAACCAAACCCTGGCGTCTTCTTCCCAGAGCGCTCAGCATCTCTCCTGGCCTGCTGGAGCTCCTTAGCCTTTCTCCTCATCTCTGCCTTGGCCTCCCTCTCCTGGGTCTGAAGTAAAAAAAAAAAATCAATGTTACAAATCCACTGTACCCTTTCTTTAAATTAGAAGTGGAGTAGGCCGACCCCCTTTTTATTGAAATGATATGTGACCAAAGGCAAAAATCCAGGCGAGCTCACCTCTCTGACAGCACGGAACACCTTCTCTTCATGCGAGTCCATCTCTGTGAAGGTGCGGATCTGTGCCAGGTTAACGTTCTCTCTGTAGCCCAGTGCCACAATCTCATCAAAGGCGAAGATCAGGTCGAAACAGTGCTCTGATATCTCGCTCTCCTCCAGCACACGACAGTATTCTGGAATCTACAGGTAGGGACAGATCAATAATTATTTGTCATGTTACTTTAAGACAGTTCATTCAAATAACATTTTCTAATTGCTTCAGCACAATCATTAGGGGTTGCATGCTCCAGGGACCATAAACGTGCAAAGCAAATCCACATCAATTCAGCCTCTAGTTTTCAATACGCTGTTCGGGAAAAGTGGTGGATTGATGGCTTCACCTCCTTTGAGGCCTGCCACTAGCAAGCAAAACGAAGGAGGAAAAACTATTGGAAGCCTTAAAAATGAGTTTTGTAAAAGGGGGGAAAAATTCTGTACTGGACAGCTGTAAATTTGTGGCACTAAGCCGCACCTTCTAATTGACTGGTAATTGAAAATGTGTACTACATCAGGTACTAGAAGAGTGATGTTGAACACTGCATAGAATTTGATGCACATTGCACATAAAATAATTAGTCACTCTAGCTTTTTAAACTAAACAAGAGATTAATAAACAAGGTTAAACGTGGAGGAAGCATGAAGTAAATGGCCCTGCACTGCAGGTGCTGTGCACAGGGTAGCATCTAGTTACAGTATATTGTTCCATGTAGTGACATGCTATATAATCTTTAAGCATTGAATCACTTGGGACATCATGTGTCAATGTGCAACAGGACATGTCAGCGTACAACAGGACATATCTCACTGGTGCAACAACACTAAAACGGTCTTGACTCTTTGGTGTGGTTAGGGCTTAAGAGTACAATTGATGTGTGTCACAAAGAGTGTATGATGGGAATGGGAAAATACAACAACCAGCTTATGCCATTGTGCCTGATATTTTGCTTCGGTGCTGGACAATTTGGCTTGACGAAGGACCACGGTTAAATTGGTCGGCTGGAGTTCCTGCATAATAGGACTGAGGTTACTACAGTATATATAATTTATATATACCACAATATACATAACACCTCAAGTAATGATATGAGAAATTTAAAGGATCAAAACTTAAAACGTCCCAGACATCGAATGGAGGAGACCAAGCATGTCCTAGTAATTATTTATGTAGTCCACTCAGTTTACTTTCACAATGTAAAAGATAGGTATGCAGGTATGTTTACAATTAAGATTTAAATGAATGAATATGAGAAATGAAGCACGTAAATGCAGTAAGCACGGTCAGGACTGTGACAAATCAGTGAGGTCTTGATTGTGTCCAGATCAAGGCAATCCAAGACTAATCAATTCTGGCCCAGAATATCACCTGTTTTCAACCAACACAAATCCCGTCCACTAAAGACGGATATCCCTGGATGAATCAGAAAGAGTCACTAACCAGACTAACTTAAAATCAATTACTAGTCAGATATGGCTCAGCATAGCTTGGCTATAACTTTATTATATCAACTGGTGAAGATGTCCTGGGAATGGCGTAAAGACCATCCCTGCATGGGCTGTTATCTGTCCTAGTCTTGAATGTCCTCCAATGACGTTCAAGACTAGGCCAGATCACAGCCCATATATGGTTGATCTTTACGTTATTCTCAGGACTTCTTCACCAGTGGATGTAGTAATAAAGCTAGATCTGACTAGTTCTGATCGTTTTAAATTAAAAAACTCAATCCTTAATCTTGCAATCTGACAAATCAGGTGATATTCTGGGCCAGTCTTGTGACTAGTCTTGCACTGCCTTTATTTGGCCACAATCAAGACGTCACTAATTCGTCACAGTCCTGACCGTGCTTACTGGGTCTCTCTAGTCGTACCAAACTTGAGTAACAACTGACCTTCTTTCAGCCTATGTCAAATCTCTTCACCAAAAATAACCGATCTGCAAGCTTGTAAGGTGTAGCATTGCAACATGTTGTGTGCTTGTAGATCAGCTAGTTTTTTTGCCGAATATTAGAATTAGAGATGTCCCGATACTGTTTCAGTATTGGAAAAGGCCGGGTCATATCGTTATTGACAAATATGTCCTTCTAACAAGTGATTGAGCTGTTGCTGGTTGTTGGTCTTTTTTGTATATTATATACCATATTTACCAAATAGTAGCCCGGGCTGTTATTGTGCAAAATGCATCAGGACCTTATTTTTGCACAGGGCCGTTATTTCATTACAGATTCTGTTGGAAAATGTTTTAGTGCAGAATTAACAAAAATATGCATAGCAGGTAAAGTTATTCTCTTTTTGATATATGTATATTTTAATAGGAGAGCTTAAAGGCATCTCCTGTTTCTTAGTTGATTTGTCCCAGCTTCATGCAAACAGACTGGCAAATGTACTGTTATTACTTAATTGGTAGCACAGCTGTGTAACACTCCATATTATAAACATTTTAAAATATTGTAATATATAGCCTACTCAGTTGGTGTGCTTGTACACATAAGAGTGTACAAGCGCACCATTTGAATGCATGCTCTAGGCTACATGCCTTTACAGGCGACATTATCTCTCTTCATATTGTTTGATAACGTCATATAAAAAGACTTATACACCTAATGAAAAAGGACTTGTACATCTAATAACCTATTACTTGTAATGACCTATTACTTGTGCAGAATCTGCTACTTGAATGTGCGTGCTGCTCTAGGCTACATGCCTAAACAGGATGACATTATCCCTCTTCATATTGTTTGATGAAGTCATAAAAAGACTTATACACTAATGCAAATATACACTTCAGAGAGTATTGACAACTTGGAATTATAACAATCGCTTGAGAATCAGGTGAGGATGGGACATTTGTAATCTCAACATTTTGCGGCGTGATTGTGCTGATGACTGATGCTTGGATTCACAGTGAGCGTGCGCTGATCATCAAGTTCACGCGCTGTGGTAGATGCACAGAATTACACGGAATGACAGTAAACGTTTGACAGAATGTGCAGTCTGATTACAACAATCGATGTACATAGTAATTTTTATTTCATTTTATTTATTTATTTATTTATTTTTATGTTATTGTTGTGGTATGTTGCAATGCTTTGACTGCAAGGTTTTATCATTATTGTTTTAACAGTGAATGGTGTATATTTTATCTTTTATTATTTTTTCACTTTTTTTTGTTTTTGTGTTGGAAACTGAAAATCAATAAAAAGTTTGAATCAGTCTGATTACAACAATCGATGTACATAGTCCTGATGTATATGCTAGAATGAAACATTATTTTGGGGATGTGGAGGATTGCTGTTCTATCGTGAGATGTTGAGGCCAGTGAGTGTCAGGCAGAAATGAGGAGGTACGCAAACCCCATAATAATTAATGCATATTTAGATGAGGACGGTTATTTGGACGATGCGTGTTGGAACCTCAGCTGTTTTTTGTTTGGTAGCGAGTGCCTATTTGAGTAAGGGCTCATTTGGTAATCTACGGTATATCAATCTCTGGTATTGGTATTTGGTGTCAGTTAACACAGATATTTTGGTATGGGGATCAGATCGGAAATGTATCATCCCTACCCAGAATAGTTATGCTAGGGTTAAAGTAGTTGTAGTAGTAAAAACAAAGTATGTCATATGTCCCCTCTGTTACAAGTGGCACGTTCTCCATCACTCCTTACCACACGAGAAAATAGCCTGAGTGTTTCCAAGTCCTCCAGGATGTTGCTGTTCTTAGTGGTGAGGAGGACCATGTACAGTTTCTCCAGTGGCTGGTACACATAGCGGACGCTGTCGGTCTCCACGAAGGTGTGCTGCTTGCCGGTGTTCATGAGCTTCGGAAAAGCAGCGAGGAGACCCTCGATGCGCGTCCGGGTCATCTCCACAAACTGCCGGGACACGATGGCCTTGCCGGCCTTGGTGCACACCGCCGCTGCCAACAGCACCTGTAGGTTGTGGTGTTAATAATATGGATTATATTACACATGGATAGTTTTCCATTGACCTGTTAAACACAAAAAGGGTAAGTTTTGATTTGAAACACTTTAACCGTTGTATTTTGTTTGACTATTCAAAAATACCAGATATAAAAGCTCAAAATCATAAAAATGCAAAATCTTATAGAATAGCAAAGCTTTACTTATGGATGTGGTCTGTGGCAAAACACATTTAGGCGTCCTTGACAGGAAAGTTTTAGAATCACTGCCATTTATAGCATTATAGATAACCGACCTTAGGACTTAATGTTTTACATTCAATCAATCAAACTATCAAAGTGAAACGGATACTCTTGTGTAGAATAAAGAGATGGTCTTGCATAGCCTAATAGCTCAAACACACATGATTTGTCCTGTGGCATAAAAAGTTGTGAAATATTATGAAACAGAGTATATCTGAGTCCATGAATCCTCTAGTCTACACCCAATAAACTTACAGTGCGCTGCACACATTGTACACAAGTGTTGTTGCTTGTACTTACTATACTGGCACAATACCGTCACTGTTAAAAATGGAATGAATTTCAACATCAACCAGCTATCACGCTGTCGTTGTGGCGTTACTTCAACCCCAACAATTATATCTATGTTGATATCACAGACAAGTGAAGGTTGAATGTTTGGGGAAGTTTGAAGCTAAACCTGACAGTTAGCAACCAGACCCTGCAGTTATAGTTCACGTCACCAATGTCTGCATTCGGTCAGCTTAGCTTTGAAACGTTTTGAGCAGGTCTAAAGTGCCGGTGTCCTCACATGACACCGACTGACAGGTCAGCATGTTGGTGGCACACAGCCGACCAGCATGTTGTCAGAAACACAACGCCATTGTTCGTCCTTTCTTCTTAATATCTCTCATTTCGCTGAGACAGAGAGAGGCTAAATTGTCAGACTAGCTAACCAGATTAGCCTCTATGTTATGCTCATTGCAAGGCCCGACTCAAAGAAAGGCAAATGGCTCCCTTTCTTTGCCTTCCTTCCACTCACCATTTTGTGTCTCTCTGTGGGAAGACGATCTTCGCTTCCTTGCAGTTGTTGTTACTGTGGTGAATTATATAAATCAGGCCGAGAAGAACATCAAAGAAGTGTAAATAATAAAAACGGCCGAGCTCTGTTCTGACTGTTAGCTCGCTTCTAGCTTCAATATGGCAGCAGGACAGAGCCACGTCTCCACCGGAAGCAGCGCGGGACCCGCCCACCACCCTCTGCACCCCATAGCCCGGGAGGACGCACGCTCTGTGATTGGCCCAGACGCGCTGTAGTCCAGAAAGAAACTACCAGGAAACTACTGAAAGATATATAAATAAAGAAAGGAAACTAAATAAATTAATGAACTAGAAAGCGGTTTCAACCTTTTTGATACCAGGGCTCAGTATTCATCATTTTATCCCTGCACAGACGTAAAACTAAATATTTATTTTGCTTTTGTCTACAATTCCAAGCTGGATTGATCAAAATCACCATTAATCTTCTCTAGTAGACTTGGGCTAACTCAGATGATGAATATTTAACTCTTGAGAGTGTAAAATTCATTTTTACACTCTCAAAGAGTTACATCTGGTTAACCAACTTTCCATCATTTAGCCTGGGGACCACCTGAAACCCTCTCAAGGACCACTGGTGGTCCCCGCACCTCTGGTTGAAAACCTGAAGTAGAAGAAACAAAATTATTAAAGGAAACGTAGTAATGTGACAACATTAGTGAGGCGTTGAACCTTTATTTTATTTTACACTTCAGTATAGTGTAAATCGGAAATATAATAGTCATTTGAATCATATAGGCGTATTGTCCAAAATGTTTTTTGTGTTTCTGTATTCTATTTCTATATTTTCCCAACAACAGAGAGTGTTCAATTGAAGGCCGTGCTTAGCCCTAGGATTGGCTAGTTAGCTGTCAGACTGACAGCCGACTAGCGAATCACAGCGGGACCACCCGGCCGGGCTATAGGATCTAGAGACGTCCACCGTGAAACCCATGACGTGGGCCCTGAGCTGTTGGCATTGTTGCATAATGTGAAAACAACTAAACTTGACTTGACAGTGTTGGAAAGTTAACTAACACGTATTCAAATACTGTACACAAAGACAATTTTGAGGTGCATTTACTGAGTATTTTCTTTCATACATTTTAATCAAAATGTTAAATAGCCTACTACATCTCAGGAAAAAAAAAGTTTTACTCCGCTAAACATTATTTTACAGCTTTAATACTAGTTAGGCTACTAATGAAATTCCACTGCCCTCTCACATATTAGGAGGACTATATCAGTCACCAGAAAAAGGTAAGGGCAGTGGAATTTCATTTACAGGTTTCATTTATTTATTTTTTGAATATTCATTTGGGTGGGCATAGCCAGATATGGAGGCAGCTACATTTTCCAAAACAATATTTTAAAAATAACTGAAACTTGTGAATGAAATTCCACGGTCCTCTCACGTATTAGGAGGACAATATCAGTCACCAGAAAAAAGATGGGTTGTTTTTGAATAATCCATCATGGTTAAAATGGAGTTTTAAGTTATAATGGGTTTGTATAGGAAGGGGGCGGGGCCATCACTCCATTGGAGCCTATGTATTCTATTACTTTATGAAATTAAACATATTTGCGCAACTGGGATTTTTCGGGACTTTTAATATGTTGTTCTGGAGACCTCAAAGAAATGATCTGTGAAGAAAAATCCCATGTTACAATTTATTCCACTTGAAAATCTATTTTGCCTGGACTACATTGATACAAACACAAAATGATCTCTTTCTATAAGCAGAATATTGTGGAATAGAATACAACCCTTGTAGAAGGACTAATCTCAGTTTATCTATTAATGTAGTTCATGGTATCGGCCTCAAGCTCAATGCTAAGAAAACAAAGACAATGACAGTCAACATTGAGGACAAAACCATTGTCACCTCAGGTCTTGGATTACCTCAAGTGAACGGGATCATCTGAGAGCGCTTGCCTGGAAAGGCTTAGATGGGATGAGGAGAGTGTGAAAATCGAGAAACAAGAAGGCCATACAGAACCCACTTTTAACCTGTTCATAGCTACTGTGGAGTCATTGCCAAGACATGGACCCTCACAGTACAACAGGAAAAAGTCCTGGATGGAGTCTACACAAAAATGCTTCGAATGGCATTAGGTACCGTATCACATGGATGGACTGCATCAGAAATGTGGACCTTCATGGGGACCTGCACAGGTCACAGGCAAGGTCAGAGAGAGGAGGATGAGTCTGGCAGGCACTGCATCATGCACCCAGAAATAGAGGCGTAAACTGGCTATGAGAGTCCCTCTTAGAGGGGAAAGAAACATACCACCTACTGTATGTCTATGTGCTGCAGCATGACAGCACGTTGTGCACACTGATATTAGATAGGAAATTGTGGATGGCAGTGAACGCAGATTCGCAGTGATCGTGTTGTGTTAGCTAGACCTCACTCACTCTCGCAGACTGAGCTCATAGTAATTGCACATGAGTAAGCCTGAGGCCGAAGCTATGGTACCCTAGTGGGCACCTCAGAGTTCTTGATACATTTTCCCCTGGAAGACTATCGGCCAAGGAATCAAATGATCTGTCCCCATATAGCGACTCATTTGGTAATGGTACAGTACTCGTAAGGTCGACCAGTGACCACGGATCTCAGACATCACAAAATTTCAGACTTGTCAGACTGGGGCTCTGATCCGCACCAAACTTTGCATAAAACACTATTGGTCTGCCATGAGAATAGTTACACCAGGGGCCCACGTCAGGAATCCCACAGGTGGGGCACAGGCATATCATCATTACTCCAATCTACACCAAGCCTGGCACAAACATTGTTCATCAAGTCTCACTCACAAGGGCCTCTCCAGTGGCCATATGCGGCTTATCTCCAATCTCCGGTCTGCTATGACAATAAAATAGTCACACATGGAGCACTACAGGCTCACCAATGCACCTAATATGGCACAAAAAAAACATACAGTACATGGGTCTGGCATGACAGTATAGTTGACACACTAAATACATAAATTGCAGGAGTGTTAGGGAGGGAGGAAGGGGGAGACATGGAGAGCATTTGAAGGTCTGTGCTAAGGAGTACGATAAAGTGATTTCCTATACCAGTCATTCATCAACTTCAGTTAACCAAACAGGATTGTATGCTTTAGTGACGCAAGTTTCCAATAAGAGTGGTTTAATCTGGCACAGACCAGAGTATTCTGATTTCTGAAGCATAGGGGCTAAGGGAGGGGTTTTCAACCTTTTTCATCTCAGGGACCACCATTTATTCTAGATTTGAGCCACGGACCACCATTTGATGACAATTTCACCCCAAAGACTTAAAACTAAACAATTATTTTTGTTTTGTCCACAATTCCAGGCTGGATTTTGCAAACAAAGCAGTGTAGACTTCTTAATTAAGTGGTGCTAATTCAGATGATGAAAATTTTAACTCTTGAGAGTGTAAAAATGAAACCAAATGGACCCGCAAGGGTCCATTTGGTTTGATTTTTACGTTCTCAAGAGTTACATCTGGTCAACCAACTTAGCTGCGGACCACCTGGAACCATCTCAAGGACCACTGGTGGTCCCCGGACCACCTGTTGAAAACCTCTGGGCTAAGGGAATTCTTACCATATCAGCTTTCCAAAGCCATGGACCTATCCAACAGAGTTCCTAGAACCAGCTTAAGCTGCAGACTATGGCATAGTTAACTACTTAACTTAACTTACTGCCAAATGGAAATAAAGATTGAACACAAATGTAGAGATAAAACACAAGAGGCTGACATGTTTTATAAGGAAAGCCAAGTTTAATTATTGGAGAAACATTAGAGCAGAATGATACAGAGGCAGGGTTAGGCACTATTCATTGATAGTTTTTAAAAAACAAACTAGAAATGCACTTTGTCAAGGTGCCAACTTGAGCCTTGCATACAAGTAGCCTACTGCTACTTAAAAATAAATACAGTACAGTTTAATACAAATAATACAATGCAACCCAAGCATACAATATGGCATATTTCCATTAATTAATTGAAACCTATAGGCAGATAACATCTTGAAAGAAGTGGAGGTAGATGTATGCAGGCATGCCTGTCTGTGCAATGTCCATAGTGACAGATAAATCTAACATTAGTTCGTTCAATCTCCTGACCCTGTACTGTAGATAAAGGACACTCCCTTCATTCCCGTCTCAGTTCTAACAGCAACAACAACCCCACATGAGTTAATTAAATTTCCAAGGCCAAGGCCAAAGAGTCTTCCAGTGAAAGCTGCAGAGCTGCTTAATGGTTGAGTGTTTTCTAAAGTTATTGGTGGATATAAAGTTTCTATACCTCATCTTTTGGTTTCATTTTTTTAATGTTGCTTGCTGTCCATTATTACTTAATTTATATTGAGGACAAGAACCTTAAGACATGATCTGAGGAAGAATCAGTCAATCCCGGGGCCAGCGGAGCACACTGTAACTATAGAACAGTAGTTCCCAGTGGTGCTGTAGTTAATATTATTCTAAGAATTGGCTGGAGGGTTGAGTATGCTCCAATAGTAATAATTGTACTGCTGTCTATTATGTGTAGATTAAGAATAACTGATTTTGCCCCGTGACTACTTAATGTACAGTAGTTATTTTGCCTTCCTATCATAGTTAACATGTGATGTATTTTCAGTACCATGAATAGTGGGCTTGCTACGGAAACGGAATTTCAATATCTTTATTTAAGAATTCATTCATACAATACTCAAAATGACTATGCTCCGACAAAAGAGAGCTTTAATGTGACACAATTATAATAATTGAACCAAAAACTACAACATCAAAATATTAAAAATAAACATTAATTCTGGGTTGCTATACACATTTAGTAGTAATAATATTCTAACAAAATGTATTTGCTCATCATTCGGTATCTTAATGTACTGTACAAGACTCAAACTCAATTATATTTTTAGCCTTTGACCAAAACACAATTCTTTCTATGACCGAGGAACTGAGGATGACAGTGTTGACAGAAGGCATTTATTCCTGTAACCATCCATACATACAGTAGCAGCAGGTAACATATGAGGATGGAGCAGTGTTTCTCTATAATTTCTGATATTACATAATTATTATTACTTATGTAAGTGTCTTCCTGCCACAGGCTAATATGTGTAGGCATAGTGCTGTACATTGTATTTCTGCTTGACCACATACTAAGAATGTTATTTAGATGTATGTTTAGACAGATAGGTTTGATTTTTATGTGATAGCATAGTGACCTGGCCGCACTAAATAGTTTTTCTTTGCTCTCTGCTTGTGTGACGAAGGACGATGTTGAAATATCACATCCAAGGTCTGACAAACCAAATTCTGTTGATACGATACCCGTTCTGTCAATGTGTATCTCATCATGTTGATCTGGGTACTATAGCTTTTAAATGTCTATAACCATAGCCTACCATGTGTATAACATATAATTTTCTGTGTAAATGATCAATGTCTCCCATTGAATGAGAACTACATTGAAGCACTGCAGTGATGTGTGATGAATCTCTCCAGTGAGCCCATGTAAATCTCTTCTGTGAGCCCAGGTAAAAAAAAAAATACTGAGCAAGGCTTGACAGAAAAGGTCAAATTTCGGTCCTGAGCTAATCTAGATAGAGGGAGAGTCAGCTTTTTCACAGATCAATTATCCCAAGAGTCTTTGGTTGCATCTCACTCCATTATAAAAAGACATCACTTGATCTCCTTGAAACCTGAAAAACACACAAGATGGACATCATTTTCTGTCTGCTTGTTTTTGCATAATTGTTTGTGAAACACAAACAAGTGTGATTGTTAATAATACACCTTACGCATGTGCAGAGTGCAATCAATCAAGTCTGCAAAGGTAATAAGGTACAATCACAAATGAACATGTTTTAAATGCATTAGTGCAAGTTGTGCCTGACCTGAGAGCTGTAGATGACCAGTCCTGGAGAGACAGGTTGCTCGTTCTGCCTGAGCCACTCGTAGCCTTTCCTCTCCACCACCAGCAGCCTGAGAGGTGACACGCTTGACTTTATCAAAGCCACCACATCCTCAAAGTACTTGTCCTCCACGTTCTGTCCATTCACCTCCACCAGCACGTCCCCTTCCCATAGTCCAGCTCCCTGGGCAGAGCCCCCTGGCACCACCTAGAGGACAAAAGTCGGGAGAGCAGCAGTCAAAACACAGACACCTACCTGAGACTCTGACAGCCACAGTACATGGCTTAGTGTTTGTGTTTTCATAAGAAAAAAAAAAGAGTATGCAGCCATATACTTTCTCTGGTGTGGCTGTCCTCTCTCTATAATGCTAAATGGTGCATTTATGTAGTGCCTTTATAATAGGCACTTTACATAGATTGTAAACCCCATTGACACTAATGGCGGCGGAAACCATGCAAGGTACCGGGAGCAATTAGGGGTTAAGTGACTTGCTCAGGTCACAAAACACTAACTCTGGGGCAGCCCAGGTTTGAACCGGTAACTCTACCCCTGAGCCACTGCCGCCCCTATCTTGCACCTCAAATGCATCTAATCATAGTAGTCACCAACAGCATAAAACAGTGATTAGGTTTGCACTATCACAGTGGCCTACATATGGTACACAGCATTCTGTCCTCCATAGAAATAACCAAATTTTCTAGGCCTCATGGAAATTATTATTGCCCCAAACAAGATCTCACACTTGACAGAGGGATGGAAGGACTGACCAGAAAGATTTCATTAGTAACTGATTCAGTGATCAAACCTGATTCTGTTGTTGCTGCTGTCAAGTTCCTATCTTAACATAACAAGAACATCACATGAATACAGTGGATGGATTGGTTAATATAGTGCTAGGTGTGCAATATAGCGTACTTGGCCAATGAACGCCCCTGGCTCATCCTGGACGCATCCCAGATGGAAACCGAAGCCTGTGTCTAGTCTGTCCAGGACACAAAGCCTGGGGCAAGGCACAGATTTGTCCCCATGAAGTCCATTACGGTGTTCAGTGAAATGGGACACAGTTCTCAGCCCCCCCTTGTCCGGAATGTAGTCATCATGGAACATCAGAGGGGATATTCCTAACTACAGAAAACAACAGAACAAATGGAATGTATGACTACATCGTCTTACTTGTGTCAGTGTCAGCATTTCTCCTGTAAATTACGCCACATTCATTTACTAATGCATATCTTGAAACTGTATGCCTAAAAGCCCCATGTAAATGTCCCAAAACTCTGAACCTCACCTGTCTGTAGAAGTCTCGTCCAGATATTGATATGGAGGTGAGGCTGACCCTCTGACCACTCATCCGGATCCTCTTGACGATGTCCTCATGCTCCATGGACTCAGTTTCCTCTCCATTGACCGCCAGCAGTAGCTCTCCATCGGTCATCCCTGCTTTCTCTGCTGGACTCCCAGCATCCACTTCCCTCAGTAGGTGAACTTGGGTGGTAAATTGGCAAAACAGAAAAGAATATAATATATACTGTATATGTTTTTTTTTTTTTTGCTTCATTTCTTAATTTAAGGGGTGGCTATTAGAGACTTACAAAAATAACAATACCGCTAAATACATTTTTTTTTTTTTCCTAATTGATAGATGGTCCCAACTTAGGTCCAACTTTCCAGGAGGACAAATGCAGTTGTTTTCAGCTTTTTAGCTGGCCTTGTACTCTAGACACAGTTCGTTCCTGTGTAAGTTTATTCAAACTGTCATCGCACTTTTAAGGAGAATAGGTTGAACATGAACATTAAAACTCCTGACACTCCTTTAGTTTGAGACAAAACAGGGTGAAAACAGTCAATATCCTCTCTCTCTCTACTCCAGTATCTGGGTGCTGAGTAGTCCAATGTAATAGTGTAACATGCGAATAGAACCCCAAATCTCTTTTGTTCAATGTACTCTGTATATCTCACCTATGAGTCCTGTTGGAGGGAGTTTCTCTTGTCGCAGAAGGAAGCCATACCCGTCAGAACCATAGATCAGATGCATGGTCTTTGGTCTGTGGAGGAGGTTGTGCTTCTGTGATAGAACAGGTAAGATGGGCATCTTCCTCCTGATGTAGCTGCACTCACTGTCTCTGTCGATGACCAGGAATGTCACAGAGTCGCCAATCTTCTTCACCTGACGGGAAAAGACATGATCACAGGCAGCTCAGATAATGGGAAAGTGGACAGATGGAAATCTATTATGCTCATTAAAACATGAATACAGTAAAACATAATAATGATAGATTGTGCTGAAGAACACATACTATTTTGTTGACATGGGAGTATGTGAGAGTGGAAGCCATGACACCATTGACCCAGACCAGTTTGTCTCCATTACAGACACCGGCTTTCTCTGCTGGTCCATCAGGCAGCGTGTTGAGAATGTACTGTCCTTTCTGACCTGAGGACGAAAGAGCTGCTATTCAATATCATGTCTGCACCTTCTCACAAAAGGTGCACAGCAAAACGATCCCAGATACAAGCAGCAAACCTTGCAGTGTTGTTATCAGTTTTTGGTACCCAGCACTGGCTGTACGGTACTCCCACTCTCACTCTCCCTACCTGTCCATCCCTCCCTCACATGAACACCCTAATAACTCCCCCTGTGGCTGAACAAGCGCTAGCCTGATGCCACAGACAACAGAAAGTGTTGCCCAGCAACGTCAAGTGCACTGACGTTGGGGACGGATGGCCATAAATGGGCTGTGTATTAGTCAGACTTGCAAACACGCTTTATGAATACAACATTTGTACAGACAAACCTACATCTTGAACTTAAAAGAATTGATAATTAGGCCTGCTCAATGTCGTCTCTCCTATGACGTCTATTTCTAAGCATAGGGCAAGTTGCTTCCCTATAAATTAATATAATAATAACACTAATAAAATTCCAATAATTTTGCAAGTCAATTACAATGTCAAGTCACCCCTGTAATCTTGTATAATAATTCAGGGGATTTACCTCGCAAAATCCCTTCTGAAGTAGTATCCCTTGCATTTCCATAAATTAACCCCTTATGTCAAGTCAATTCATTTCATTAAAGTAATTATTATGAGTCCCTCTCTTAGTTTTGCATCTAGACATTTTATACGCTTTCTGAAGAAAAATAATGAACATGAATTTTTGCATTATCCAATGTGGAAAATTAATCCACAAATACATTAACATCAATTAAACTATCCAACATTTCTCTTAGAAAAATAGAAACCCACGATTCCCAATTTTTCCAGTACACTTGACATATGGCTCAAGTGCATACACTTGAGCCATATCACCATATTAATGGTGAAGATTCATTACCTTCCAGTGCTGTGACGGTGACGCCCAGGCCCTGGTCAGGGTGTCTGGGGATGTGACAGAGGCGGGGTCGAGAGCAGCCCTCTCCTCGGTGTGCCCTGGCTACTGCCTGGAGGTCCTTGCATGTGGACATCGCCTGAATGCCAGGACAATTCATCGGGTAAAACACGCATCACTTGTTTCATACAGTACACACTTGAGGAAATGTAGCGTGTATATTTCATACACATAAAAAATTCCCCCCTGTTGGTATGCTAAACATTCATAATTTGGACATACAGCAGCTTGTTGCTGCCCGACAGCAGAGATACATGATTCTTTGTATGTGTGTATTAAAAATTAAATCACCTGCTCATATTCCTCTCCTCTCAACACCAAGAGAAACAAATGCACACCACAGTACTGGATCTTCCTCACCACCTGTCCAATAGAAACAGAGGAGAATTCTAATTGGGTTAATTATCTTTGACATTTGCAGGTTGTTTTTGGGGGCACACACCTAACCACAAAGTGTCCTGAGTCTGAACTTGGCTTGTAAGTTTTTAGTGACATCTATTACAGCAGAACTCAAAAATACAATTAACACATTAAGGTGTGATACATATTATATTGTATTACGTATGTGTGCTGTAATAGCATTAACCCCCTGATTTATATTTGGTCATGTGACAGCACCGTGCACCACAAATAGATGGTCTACAATTTCACAGTGTCGCATCACGATCCTTGTGTATGTAAATTGTAAATCACAGAGTAGTGCAAATACTGATTTAGCCTTATAGTCTTTAGAACACACCATTTAGTTTTAGTAAATAGTAGTCTGATATTGTTTAGTCTTGTACTTTAGCCTTGTCTTAGTTGTCTGAATATCTAAAAACCTGCTCCGGCCACTGACCCTGGGGAACTCCATGTTGTCCACATACTCCTCATTGACCTCCAGGACCCGGTCTCCATCTTGGAGGCCGCTGAGCTCTGCTGGGCCCCACGGCTCCACCTGCCTCACCACATGGCCCCGCTGGTCCTTTTCCATCCGAAGGTAGAAGCCAAAACTATGGCCCTCGCTGCGTTTCAGATGACACAGTCGAGGCACGGGACATTCACCTGGCTCTGAGGGAACGGTGGAGAGTGAAATGTTTGTTTGTTTAATAGGTGTTACAAATGCTGCTACACTTCTGGGGGTCCACATAGAACAGTGGTTTTCAACCTTTTTGACACCAGGGACCACCGTTTATTCAGCATTTGAGCCACAGACCACCGTTTGATTACATTTTCACCCAAAGACCTAAAACTATAAAGAACTCTTTTGGTTTTGTCCACGATTCCTGGCTTGATTTTGCAAACAAAACAGTGTAGACTTCTTAATTAAGTGGTGCTAATTCACATGATGAATATTTTAACTCTTGAGAGTTACATCTGGTACATAAGCTTTCCATCATTTAGCCTGCATGGGGACCACATGGAACCCTCTCAAGGACCACTGGTGGTCCCCGGACCGCCTGTTGAAAACCCCTGACATAGAACATTATGCACAGGTCAAGCATTGCAAAACCTCTCTGTATTCTGTGTTCTCATCGTCCATTTGTTCTAGGCCTGGGCACCATGCATGCATCCGCCCATCACTACCTGTCTGTCTACGTTAAGGAAGCAGATTGTTCTTTTGTCATAGTAGGATTTGATGTGTACAGTAGTTAAGTGATGGTCCTACTTTTTTAAATCTAATTTCTATCCCACAATTTTTGTAAACCTTTTCCAGTGTCCAATTGTCTATGTAATCATGGGCGCTACACTCCCTGCCTGCTTTTGCACCATCCTTCCATCCATCCATCCATCCATCCATCCATCCATCCATCCATCCATCCATCCATCCATCCATCCATCCATCCATCCATCCATCCATCCATCCATCCATCCATCCATCCATCCATCCATCCATCCATCCATCCATCCATCCATCCATCCATCTTCAACCCCTTATCCATACAGTAATTGTGGAGGCAACAGGTCCAGACTTCCCTCTCCAGAGCAACATTAGTAACTTCCTCCAGGGGGAACCCAAGGTGTTCCAAGGCCAGTAAGTCAATGTAATCCCTCCATCTCATCCTTGGACTTTCTGGGGGTCTCCTCCCTGTGGGCCATACATTGAGGACCTCACCTCCCTAGGGGGACACTTGAGAGGCATTCTACTAGCCAGATGTCCAAACCACCTGAGATGGCTCCTTTCCAGACAAAGAAGCAGCGACTCTAGTCATGTTACTGAACATCTCACCCTATCTCTATAATGGAAACACCAGCCAGCTTTGTATGTGACATGATGTGGGTTCCTCCAGATACTACATAATCTCAACCGTAACTCCCACACTTCATGACCACTGGTGATAGCAGAAACAATGATTTCTCTGTTGACAGATATCTTTGCGTTCTGGCTTAGCATTCTTTTTGTCACAACAGTACGGTACAGCCACTGTAATACCGCCACTGCTGATCTTATTCGAGAGCCAGCGAAATCCATTTGAGCCCTCGCCCGCGGGCGCCCGGTTTCAAAACCGGGCGCCCGTTTTCACAAACTAGGCTATGCCTAAACCTAACTCTAACCCTAAACTTAACCTCAGTAAACCTATGCCTAAACCTAACCTAACCATAACCTTTTGAAAAGGGCGCCCGTTTGTGAAAACGGGCGCCCGCTTTTGAAAACGGGCGCCCGTTTTTGTGAAACCGGGCGCCCGTTTTTGTGAAAGCGGGCGCCCGCTTTTGAAAACGGGCGCCCGCGGGCGAGGTCGCTTTTGGATTTCGCCACTGCTGATCTTATTCTCTGCCTGATCTCCTTCTCCGTCTTCCCCTCACTTGTGAACAAGACCCCTAGATACTTAAACCCCTTCAATGTGCTGCCATCATTTGGCACTGGACCACACAGCTGGACCAGGAATCAAGGTGGGATTATAGCATAGCAACAAAAGGAGGTAAGCTAAAGTGCTGTAAGCAGTAATAACACACTGAGCACAAGATCTAAAAAGGTTTAAAAGTGAAAGTTTTTAGGGTTAATTTCAGATCTAAAATAGGATTTAATCTTAGTCATCTAATCAATGTCTAATCTAATCTAAGATTAGAACCTATATGGTTCTAGCCACAGAGTGAACAGAGTTCAATATTTTGTAAGGGTTTTAGAACATGCTTCACGCGGAACACAGTATGGCAGTGGTGTATCTATTGTCAGTATTGAAGTACAGTCAGTACAGTTGAGGTTTCTGTAACAGATCTCAGTAGTTATCTAAAATGTGTGGTGTTAGCAGTCTTTGAATTGTTTACAAAGTTGCTGAGATAAAGCCTGGATAGTTTCCATTCCCATACACAGGATGGCCTATGGTGAGATAAAGATTAACTTACTACGTTCCTAAAGTATGCATATGAGTATGCATATGTGTGTGTGTGTGTGTGTGTGTGTGTTTGTGTGTGTGTGTGTGTGTGTGTGTGTGTGTGTGTGTGTGTGTGCACGCGCACGCCCCTGCGCACATGCTTGACTGTTTGTATACGAGTGAGTGAGTGATTGTGTCTGTGTGTGCACGGTATACAGTATATACTCTATATATAGAGTAAATATATAACATTCATTATACATGTATGTGCACTTGTGGTTTGGAGCATCATATAGATTTTGAAAGATTAACCTTACCAGGATCATCCGATATCACCAGGGCTGGGTTGTCGATCCCTTCCCTCGGATTGAACTTGAAACTTAAGACAGGAAGATACAAACAGTTAAAAGAGTGAAGTCGTCATGTAACATCGTACTAGTGCTAGTCAGATCATATATTTTCATATCTCATTTGCAGTCTTGCTGCAGACCATAGCAAAACATCAGTATGACTAAATCAACGGGTAACTTACCGTGAAACCTCCATTGTATCCTCTTGACCTGAGACAAAAGACTGAATAAGTCATAGCCAGTCATAGACTATTCTGAAATGATACTGTTGCACTATGGTCTAGAGATGATTCACTCTGCCAGAACAACACTTCAAGACAAACAACAGGAGACAAGACAGCTGTGCTAGGATGACATACAGAGTACAGACCACCATCACCCTTCAGACGCCGTCCAGTCTACTTACCGTCCAAAGATGACCTCTCCCCAAAGGTGACCTTGGTCTGCTGCTGTCTCGATTACTCATAGCCTGATACCCTGTATCCCTGTCCCATGGACATCGCCAAGGATGCAAGCGGAGCTGATCATTAAGCTCAAACTCGGGTCTTTCTGCTTTGTTTTTGTGAATGTAAATCAGATACTTTCTTAGAGATAAACGTCTGGCAGGAAATGCACCACTAGAAGCTTCCAGCACAGCAGAAGCACACGTCATACCATCTTAGTGTCACAATGACTTGTTAAGTTAGAGTTAGACAACAAACAGTAGACATAGCTCCACGCTGCTTTCTATCTGACGTCAACAGAGACCATAGTTCTAGTTAATGAGCACAGATTGACCCGTTTCATCAACCAGGTACTCACATGTCCTGACACGGCTGGTCTGATCCAAGCATTATCATTTTATAAAGAGAAGTCATCACCTCCCCCTCTTTCACTCCCTCTCAGCTCTCCCTCTGGCAGAACTATAACTGACAAACACTCATGTCCTTCCTACTCTCTCTCCCTCTCCCTCTCTATCTCCACACAAATACACGCGCGCACGCACACACCCCTGGGCAAGGGAGAGGTCTGAGAGTGCAGAGGGCTGTAAATGTAGATATCTGCAATGTCATGCATTTCAGTTATGTGCTGACACACGCCAACCCCACACAGTCAACAATACGATATCCATTGCCTTTACTTAAATGGACACAGGTTGTGCGTGTGTGAAGATTATGAAGAGAATGAAGAGTGTCTGGTCCAGTCCCTTGTCCTTAAATAGTTTAAAAAGCTGAGAGGGGGGCGCAGGGGGCACAGGGATACAGGAATAGTACACTGTTGTGATTTGATCCCATGGAACCAGGTCAGTTCAGGGAGTCTGCGGATGTGTGCGTGTGTGTGTGTGTGTGTGTGTGTGTGTGTGTGTGTGTGTGTGTGTGTGTGTGTGTGTGTGTGTGTGTGTGTAGGTCTAGAAGTCAGTGGCAATTTAAAAACTAAGAACAGCACCGAGGCAATACAAAACACCATGACACCAAAGACAATGTTGACTTAGTGTGATAACAGTCTGATCTTTTTCGCTTTTCAATGGGAAGCTTTGCAGTTCCCAGGTGAAACCTCTGGCAATACCGTGCAACTTGAAGTTTGTACAGTAAAATCATTTTGTCTCCATTCGGGAGCAATAGCAATACTGTGACAAAGAAAGGCGGTTTCTTACCTGTACTGTATTTCATGGCGACACGTCCTTCTCTGTGCCCTGTTTGGTCAACTGCAGTGAGGAAGGTAGTGTGGAGGTGCAAGGTACAAAGCACCAAGGGACATAAAGAGACTCTTTGGTCAGGACTTGAGGCGGTGGCTTCTTTATCCACAGCCGTGTGGGATTAATGTTTAATCCATCTGGTCAGAGAGCACCTCTGCTCTGGGTGTCCAACCAATGCATCATTGTCATACATGACGTCACATTGTTAATAAACAGGTTTTATGAGCTTGGTCAGCTGGCTGGTGGTGACTTATTTGTAATCGAATTCCATATTTGTGTTAAATGGAGTCTTGGTCATGAACCCAATGTTAATGCCAATGTTAATGTGAGTTAAATTATACTTTATTGAATACCATGGAGGTAATTGGGCCTCTGCATTTAGCAACAACAAGACACCGTGCCAATGTTTTATTTGTGCATGTTGCTTAATGTTTATAGGTGGTTCACCTACAAACATGATTATCAAACTCTGATTATCACACACTTCATTGTCATTTTCTTACAATGAGTGGGATGGAATAGCAGTGCGGTGCAGAGCAGTGCTTCAGAAAAACAAAAAGGGATGACATTGCTTCAATCTAGTGCACTTTGAGATCAAAATTAAGAGGCTAGGGAAAAAAAAATACAAACATCATTTTAGATTATCATCTTTACTGTGCTCTTGCCAATAATGCCTTCAACAAACTGCAAAGCACTTCACCTGCGGGGAGTGCATTAACTGTAGGTAATTTGCAACTTTCATTCAACTTATTCTGTTGTGTCATGTGTTGAGACTATTATTTCACACAGTACCCGTATATGCCACAATGCGTTTAGCCTATTGGCAAAAATATCTCATCTACAAGCTCAAACTGTGAGCTGCATTGCTCGTAGATCTGCAATTTATGCCACATGTGCCCCCCAATAATGAGTATTTCAATATTAACCTGCAGGCCACATTAAGTGCAGGTGAGGGACACATGCACCCAAGACCCCATGGATAGGGGATACATTAACAACAAGAAATGCCCGAGCATGAGTTCGAGTCAGACCAAGAACAACGTGGGGCGACACCAGGTACGGAAGACCAGGTGCAGAAAACATTGTGAAAGCAGACAGATGTGTCCACTTAAAGGAGAATTGCACACCAAGTTTTTTTTTTTTAATCTTTATTTGCACTTAATTTGTTAGAAAAAACTGGTCCAGGTGTTATTTTGTGAAAACGCTCCTTAATGCCTGTTTCCCCTCTCCCAAAATAGGCTTATAATGGGGCTAAGGGGTCTAATGCAAGTTCACCTATATACATCGCTCCAAAATGCAAGTTTTTGCTATATATGGTCTCTCCACCATGTCAGTAGAGTGTTGGCACTCACTTTCACTTTTGTTTCAGCAGTGGTTCAGCCATAAACCATGTGCCACGCCCCCACCTTTTGAGACAGCTGAATCACTGCTGTACCAAAAGTGAAAGTGTGAGTGTTAACACACTACTGACATGGTGGGGAGACAATAAATAGCAGAAAATTGCATTTTGGAGCGATGTATATAGGTGAACTTGCATAAGACCCCTTAGCCCCATTATAAGCCTATTTTGGGAGAGGGGAAACAGGCATTAAGGAGCGTTTTCACAAAATAACACCTGGACCACTTTTTTTTCTATCAAATTAAGTGCAAATAAAGATAAAAAACCTTTGGTGTGCAATTCTCCTTTAAGATCCAGCAGTACCAGTACAATAGTAAGAATAAGGGACCAAGTCCCATTCCTGGACTCTTTTATCCCTTAATTATTTGTTTTACCAAATGGACTTTAGGTGTAAGTATTTCTCCTCTAATGGATGTGGAATTGGTTATGTTTTCCGAATGTGTCCCCTTCATCAGCGTAGCCTTAGTTTCTTTGTATACCTGTATATAAAGACTGCCAACACCACACATTTCACAGTCCTTAGACTGTTAGGAAAACTATGATTGCACTTTATGCACTTCTATACATGCAACATTACAGTTATGTCAAATTGAAGAAAGAGATATTGAATGTTCACTGTATGGCTAACCACCGTTTTAATTAAGGATGGCTGAGAACTAAGTGAATTATTTCATGCTACTCTGACTACTACTTACCATATTGTAGAACTTTGGTTCCCCACAGTTATTAGAAGACATTCATTTTGTTCAAAGGCAGCTGCCGGCCGTTCAGAAACCTGCCCAACAGTGACATCAATAGGCAGGTTTGATTAATTATATAGCTATATTTAAACATAAAATAAATCACTATAAGAATATTGCCTTCTATTTAAGCTTTCTAACTTTCCAAGAGAAGGCAGTAATATCTATTAGCTAGGAATATACATTGATGTCAGGTTTCGGAATTGTCCCTCTTCAGCATTATTTACTTCATTAACTTAAATTAACCTCATTAACAGAAATTAACAGTTTAACTATATCTAAAGGGTACAAACTAGACAGAGCATCTGACTAAAGAATACAATATCAATTATTGTTTTTTCATAAAAATATCTTAACTGAATTGCATATAGGCGTACTGTGTATACTGTCAATCATGTTAGAATTAAGAAATGCCATATTAATTGAAGAACACAAGAGATCGCACTACTCAGTCATGATGCAAACTGTACTTTAATGGAAAAAAATCGTTTCAACACGTTCAAACACTTACAAATACCGTATGACATGACCACGATATACAGTATCTTCAGCCTCTCCAGCTAGTAGACTGAGAAATGAAGGGGGCTAGCATGCCGATATGTTGATATGTTAGAATGCTCTGAGGTGGTTATGTATTGCAGGATTGGATGGGCTGATAGGAGTTGTGCATGTTTTACATGCATGACTTTTTGCATCACTTGAAATCAAGGAAGGACTCTGACATGCGAAACACTATTACATCGGACACAATTATGGTAAATACTGTTTGCAATTACTCTACAGTATGCCATGTCACCGAATAACCTCTCAAGATCCAATAAGGCCAGATGCTCCAGTTGTCAGTTTTATGCTGCCCAGCAAACTGTTCATACTGTCTTAATGTAATTAGAACTGTTAGGGGAAAAGTAGTATACATCAGAAAACTAATCAGAGTACTTTATTACCTCCTGTAATTGAAAGGTTTCAACCAAAGAACTTGTATGACAAAGTAGAGACTCATTATGGAACTTAGCATTTAGCAGAAAAATACTCATCCATAAGTCTGTTTTATGTTGCACTAACATTCAAAAATAATCATTTTAAGAGTTTTCTTTTACATTTACAGGAAGAAAACCCCATTTAAAAACTCCTTTGTCTTGTTTAGTAAGCCAGGTTTAACTAAAGTGCCGTTATGCAAACAGAAAACCCAGCAAACATGGTCAGGACTCGGGACGAATTAATTGATTGTGGCCAAATCTCTGATTCATCCAGGTACGTCCGTCTTTAGGAGTGTATTGGTGGAAATCGTCACTAATTCGTCCCGGTCTTGGCAGTGTTTGTCTGGGTCTTTTGTGTTATCGTTTGCCTGTCTCACAAAACAATGTGCAATGTTTCTAACATGAAAGTAAATTAACCATGTTGACTTTGTCTTATCAGTCAAAACGCTTGGCGACTCTTGAAGTATTGCATAATTACAGTAAAACTTCATCTTACGTTAAAGGTAGAGAATGAAGTAAATATGTACCAGTTAATGTTTTCATTCTAACATTAGCACAGATTTCAAGTATCTATATTTTGTTAGCTTAAAAAAAAAACTACAGTATGAATACAAAAGGTCAATAAAAGCTAGGAAAAATAATGCACTCAAAAATTTGGAAGACATGGCAACAGACAATACAATGTGCTTGAAAATGATCCCTGGTTTGAACCCCCGAAACTTTTGTCAAAAAACACCTTATTTCAAAGTTAAGCTCAGACCATGATTTCGCAGTACAATGTCACATTGTTTCAAAAATGATGTCTAAATAATGAAACATTGAGGAAATTAAGTTATTTTTTGCTTGCTTTACTTGACATTTCCTCTCGATCTGGGCAGAGGGTCTCTATCCAGCATACGTAGGGTTTCTCGGACTCCTTTCTCCACCCGACGGAAGTGTAGCCGCTTCCAAAAGCTTGGCTGCTGCTGACGACCCCACTCCAGATCCCTCAAGAACACCTGGGGGATTTAAATGAGTGACAACTTTCACAAAAGGAGACTGGGAACTCAGAGTGTGTTGTTCCCCATAGTTAGAACCCAAAACAAATGCCTGAAAGTGAAGCAAAACAGCTATTCTACCATTCTAAGTTGCAAATTGGTCCCAGAGGTCTGGTTTTCAATCACTGGTCCGGGGACCACCAGTGGTTCTTGAGAGAGTTCCAGTTAAATATGGAAAGTTGGTTAACTAGATGTAACTCTTTGAGAGCGTAAAAATGAAACCAAATGGACCCTTGCCGGTCCATTTGGTTTCATGTTTACACTCTCAAGAGTTAAAATATTCATCTGAATTAGCCAGAGAATGTAAAAGAATGGTAATTTTTTGATCTATGTTTGCCTGTTTTGTTTGTGAAATCCAGCCTGGAATTGTGGACAAAAGCAAATACTGAATGAATTGAGGGTCCTGGTGTCAAAATGGTTGGTCTTAATCTTACCTTTATCTTGAAATTAAATTAATATTACGCAGACTTTAGTTCAGCCTTTAGTCTAGGCCCTCCACAATATTTTATGTATCTCATTTGGCCCCTTGGGAAAAATAATTGCCCACCACTGCTCTATGTGAAACATGCGCACACAGACCTGTAGCTGCTGCTGCACTCGCTCGCGATCCCACGATGAAAAGTTCTTCCTGATCACGCTGAGGATGGGGTGCCAGTCCTCTGAGAGGTCGTGTCCTTCGGTGACCGAGGCCAGGACCTTGACGCGCCTGCCCGTGCCAACGTGTCCCTGGGCCTGCTTGACGCCACGAACATAAAGGGACTGTTTCCCCACGTCACTGAGAGGGTTCAGGTACAAGCTGCATGGGCCAGGAAGAATGAAAGAGTGCAGCTTAGCGGAATGCATAACATTTATTAACATCGCAGACCCTACTGAGGAGTGAAGATTTGATTGATGTATTTGTTCATTTATACATGCGTGATTTTAACTAACTGTGCAACGAATGTACATGTTGAACATCTACTTTAAGACATTCTATCTTACATTCTATCTATCAAGATTACAAGATAGAATGCGTTTACAATGTAAACAGTTGTGATCAAATTCTGGCCATTAGCAGACAGATACAATGCTCCACATTTTATGTTTTGGCTGACTTTGCTATTGTTAGAGAACACGATATTGGCGATCCAGGCAAATTAATAATGGGTCTGTAAGCTGTAGCATTCGATTAGCTGGTGGTGAAATGTAGTATTGTTGCCATCGGTCAACATTGGACATAAGCATTATGTGCTCTGAGGTGTCGACATTTATAACTGGGTGTGATACATTTTCAGAGTCACTTGGATTATGGAAAAGACTGCATTCACTTTTCAGGATGTGGTGGTTCATATATACTGTGTGTGTCGTGTCTAACACTACTAGGGTGTTTTCTTACCTCACAGTGTGTATACTAGGGTGTTCCCTGCAGGCATCCACCAGGCTGAGAGCAGATGAATCCCCGATGTTGTTGTAGGCCACATTGAGCTCCTCCAGACCTGCGTGCAGATGGAGACTATGGGCCAGCTCCAAGGCCACCTGGTCCCCCAGGCCTGTGTGCATCAGGGACAGGCGCTTCAGCGAGGTGTTCTTTGGAAGGGCCTCCAGCAGGCTCCGGGCCCCAGCGTCCGACAGCGGGTTATCACACAGTCTGATGGAGGACAACAGGGTGGTCAGCGATTAGATTCAAACATTTACACGTTCATGTTTGGTTCTAACATATCAGTACCTTCGAATGTTAATTGTGTTGTTGAGCAATTGGGTTTGGATTCAAGAAATATTTCTTGGCCAGTAAGTATAGGTTTGTCTATAAGCTGTAGCATTCATATAGCTTTTGGTCAGACAGAAGGTTTTGTCTCTCTCATTTGTCATATGAATGAATACATTGCAAATGAGGGAGACAAAAGGCCAAACAAATGGCACTAGTTTAACACTGAGGGCCCTATTTAGATTTTTCTTAAGTATCAGGTCTTATGACTTTAAGTCTAAACTTGGAGGTGTGGCAAAGCTGTTTGGCTGTTTTGAGTAGCCAAACAGCTTTGCCACACCTCGAAGTTTTGACTCAGGTCAAAATAAGTCCCTGATAATCCATGTCATGTATCGTATTCATCAATTTAAAGATTAAGACTGAGACTGAGCAATGAATATAATATACTGTAATGAGTTTAGGCTTTACATCCTAAGATCTGTAAAGGTCCTGAAAATAAGCATTACGTTCACACAAGCTGGAAGCCTATCTGGAAGCCAAACCAAATGCAGTAAAAGTTGTATATTTGAACAGGGTTTATGGGATATTTGTGATGTGTCTTTGTTAAAATAAGCGTTAAATTCTCTAGATTCTTTATCTACACATTCCTGTATGAGGGTAAAGACTCATCCACAATTCTGGCCAGCCTGGCTGTTAAGCTTTAACCGACCAAATTTCGTGCAATGTTAATGTTTATCCTTTCTTTCGTGTGCTTTTGCGTCATCAAATTTACTTAAACACACTCAACAAAATGTATATATATTTTTGTGTAAACAGAGTAGCCCGCCCTGAGGGCTAATACTGTACTGTATGCACCATGGCCAGGGTTGATTCACTCAAGGCTGAGCTGTAGATATATTGTAGATGATCAGTAGAATAATGGAGACACTCTTACTGTAGAGATCTAATAGAACTCTTAGAATCTAGTAGCAGATCTCGTAGGAGGATGCACGACTCGGGACCCAGGCTGTTAAACTGGAGACTGAAGCAAACAAAAAAGGCACACACCATCTCACACATTACACACATTCTGGTTATACTGGTTATTAGCAGGCTGAGCAATGGAAGGCATCATCCAGTGTAGTCAGGCAACATTTACATGCACTCTAACCAGTCTTAATAACACAATGAATCGCTTGATCAGGATTAAGTCCACAACAGGCATAATACTTTGGATAAGCTTAAAATGTCAGTTTAAATCATTTGACAACTAACCAAAATCTTCATTTCTTAGGCTCAGGATTTACCACTCAATTCATGTTTTACTCAGCAATCCATCACCTGAATATTCTCAGTAACTGGAGTATAGTGTGCAAGCAAATGTAGTCAGTATACACACCATTCCAAATTAAACATATGTTATATAACTGTCAGAATATGAGCTACATGCTTTTATATATTGATATTATATTGATTATATTGATTGGGGTTGGGGTGTTCTTGATATAAAAGCATGATAAACATAACTCAAAAGAACAGATATCAGATAACAAACTGCAAAGTAATGTAACACAATCTTGGCAGCTCCATAAGATACTTACTCACTGTAGGCAGCTGTTTTTCAAAAAGCAACATGCCTTCTTTAACATATTCAGTTTTGTCTACCAGATGAACCAAACATAGCCTGGCTCAGCACCTTAAAAATACTATCTTATTTTTTCCCTGTGATTCAAGGACTGGCTTCCCTGCCTTTAAGGTCGTTAGTGCCGGTTGAAAATTCGAGCACAGCACCTGATTGGCCAACAGCCCTGTCACTCACTTCATTATTCTTTAAAGAAGCGTCAGATTTTAGGTTTTATAAACATGATCAACCAACATTTTTTACTGCTTTTGCTCACATGCTAGTAACTCTCATCGGTTGTGTTTGTTTTGTTAGCTACCAGGCTAACACATTAGCCATAATAATGACAACGCCGTCTGCTTTCCCAATATCCTGATGGGTTCATATGAACGAATCACCGTGAAGACTGACACTTTGACAACGCCCATCCCAGAAACTGCTGTGGTGGAGAGAGACTTCAGTTTGAATAATGAAGTGAAACGAAATGACAATTCAGACTGAGGTCAGGCTAAACCAAACAAGCACAAACCAAATCTCAAATCCGTATTAGTGCAAGCATTAACACCACACCTTCCTGGAGTGTGCGCTTAAAAAAGGAAAATCAGATTGGTGAGGTTCTGACTTGATATAGATGAGTTAATAATAATAAAACCAATAATAAAATCATTTATCAGCAAGAGTTTATAGTGCTACATATGTGGCTCTGTGAGAGCCAAAGTTTTATGGCTCTGACAGAGATTTATCACCTGTATCCTTATCTTTGTGACCTTGATGTGTCTGCACAGTGTTTTACCAGGATTACTGTATCTGTATTTGACAAGCACTGAATGAACTGATGTGGACCTAAGAAAAAAAGCTCTGACCAGTCTGAAGTACAACATGCCATACATTTTTAGGCCAATAAACCACAAGATCCAGAGGGATGAGTTATCTCACTTGAGGTTGTGTGCATGCCTGAATGCAGGCCATAGCATCTCCAGCAAATCGTGCGTCAAATAGCACGATGACAGATCCAGCTCTTCAAGGTGAAAGCTGAAAAAAAAAAATCCAAAACTTATTTTACAAATTACATAAAGAGGAAATGTTAAATATCTCAAATCACTGTAGTTGTTTTGTTTACACATGGTGGCTGTAAAAAAACAACTTCCCAAGAAAACAGCTTTTCCAGCCCTCAGAAATTACAATTGCAGTTGAGAGAATATAGGTCATTGTTCTAAAAAAAACTAGAGACTTTGGTGGAACTGTAGATGTTCAATTAAGAATGGCAGACAGAACAATTGCAGGACAGAAGATATTAATCGTTGAAAACGAAACAAATACCTGTCCGGTGTACAGGCCAGCACAGAACTCAGAACGAAGCACTTGAGGGGAGTCATTCGGACTGTGGTGAGATTGATAGTGCGAATGGATGACAACACATCGGTGGTGAGTCTTGGGTTCTGGAACTCATACAGCAGAACCAACAGATCCATCAGTTCTTCGGGTGGCTGTGGTTTGCCCAACTCTGTTGTTCAACAATAAAAATATTATTTTAGTCAAAATGCTTTTAAAATGGGTTCTATGAATCCATTTTCAGTCAAATGCTTTAGAAATGGGTTCTAATAATGTATTTGTTAGTCAAAATGCCCTTCATTTAGAGGGCATTGAAAGGGCATAGAAGTAATAGATGAAAAGTGAATGAAACAACACCTCCATTCTCCATAATGTGTTTGAAAGGTATTTCTGCTTTGCTAGTGAGAGTAACTTCCCCTGTGATACTTCACAGGGGAAGTACCAACATGTGTAATATTTTTGTGAGAGATTTAGGGTTGCATTTTCGTCACTCACCAGTCAACAAGCTCACAACGTGTCAATGTAGATGGGATAGGTGAACTACTCAAAAATGTTTTTCAAAATAGTAAAAAAAGGCAAATAAGTTTAGGAATAAGGGACCCTTAGTCCTATAGGACAAGGTTAACAACCTTTTTTGGCTGGGGACTCCCAGAAATGCTTCTGCCATGTCACAAGACATGTGAGGGTTTGGAGCTGAACTCTATGACCACTATGATCACTACCACCTACTGTTGGTGTGCCTATCTTTCAGAATAAAACAGTAATCTCATGTCACCTGTCTTCCTCTCGTGCATTGTTTTACTGTTGCTACTTTGCCCTCTGTGCCTCAATAAATGCTGAAAAACAAACAAACATCTAAAGTAGATACCTCTGATAAGGTGTTTTCTCAGAGCCCGTGTGATCTGTGCCACCGTGGTGCTTTTGATGATGCAGCCCAGTTGTTCGAGGAGAACACGATTGCCATAATGCAAAAGGCCGCCCATGAAGATCGGGTACAGCTCAAAGGGCGGCGTCTCGTCATGCTCCTGTAGCTCGGGACCATGGACTCCCAGCAGGCTTTGCTCTACCTGATCCAGGACGTCCTCGTTGTAGAGGTCCTCGGTGCGGAACAACTCTGTGGTCATCGTTTTGGCGATTCTCCCCTTGCTGCGGCTGCGGAACTTCTCGTACACGCTGGGAAAGAGCTTGAGGAGGTTGAAGATGGCAAAGACGCGGAAGGGGATGAACTTGGAGAGGATGGTGATGAGTGCACTCACGTCCTCGCCTGCCTGGCCAACGGCCATCGTCACCTGCTTGGTGAACTTCTCCAGGGCAGTTTTATTCTCCCCCAACACCACGTAGAGCGCGGCCAGGTACTCCTGCATGGCGGGGACAGCAAAGACGTACCTCCGCTCATCCTTTTCGTGCACTTCACCCGGGAAACCCTTACCACTCTTCACACAAGGCACCAGGAAGAAGTCGAGAACGTCCGTTCGGAACACAGACAACTGACGCAGCTCTTCGTCCGTCGTCGTCTTCACTCCCACCCACTGCTCCAGTTCCTCTTCGGTGAAGCAGGTGCGTCTCTTCGTCACGCCGTCGAACGCCAGTTTCCCCACCGTGCGCACCACATACAGCATCAGAGAGGTCTGCCGCTCGCCCGCCCCTGCCTCGGGCCCCAGGCCCATGCCGAGCACCTCGCCGCCAAAGTTGAGCCTGAGGAAACTGGTGTATATCCCCGTCAAGGTGCGGATCGGTGCGTGGGCGTCTGTGAAATGGAGATGGTGCAAGGTGGCGCAAGTGAGCCAGCAGTAGGATGGGAGGAAGCAGGCTGCAGCCAGCTGGCTTTCCCTCTGGAGGTTGAGGAAGAGGAGCTCTATGAGCTCCTGCCTCCGTGGGCAGTCTGCGCCCTTCTGAAGCCGGTGGATGAAGTAGGCCTGCTGGCTCTGCGGGTCGGTGAAGCCACAGATCTGCGTGTAGCGGCTCACGTACTTCGGAGGGATGCGGTCCAGTGCAGACAGCCTGGTGGTGACAAGGACACTAGCCTAGGAAGTTATAATAAAAAATGAGGTTGAGTGCTCTGTACAGTAGCTCTGACCTTGGTTTTATTGATTACTCTATTAGCGCAAACACTTAAGCAGTGACAAGCAGGCTTGAGTCTTATTTTATATTCAAACTTATTGATTCTGTCCTTCAGTTTTCTTCAGTGTTACATAACAAGGTGACCAAATGGACGTATAGCATCGCTACTCTGGGCATGTCATAATATGCAAACGGCCAGCAAAAACACCTGAACATTATGCTCAAAGCAATTGCTCACTACAAGTCACAATGTAGGTTTCTGAACGTGCCAAATATTGTGAGACTGTCTATTCATTTCCAATGGGAGAATGAACGCGAACACTTGATGATGATCCATTCCTTAACTCCATGGACACTGAATACTGTAACTGGACGCAATCATCACAAGACATACAATATTTACAACATATTCAGAACTAAAATTGATTCTTTTAGCGAGACAAATCAGGAGAATTTTCACTTTGTTATCAATTGTTCTTCATCCCAGCAACAAACCCTCGCGAGTTTGTCGGCCCTACCTCAGGCAGGAGATATTTCCTCAGCAGGTTGACAACCACAGCCTCTGCGGAGAGCATCTCACTGGGGTCACTGCAAAGCTCTGTGGAGCCAATCCGAAAGTCCAGCTTCAGCTTCTCCATGCCATTGAAGAGGAAGAGAACATCCTTGGCACAATCCCCCTCCCCGCTCAGCAGGGGGGTTCTCTGCAGGTGGAGGTACTTCCTGCCCACCAGATCCTTTAAGG
The DNA here is from genome assembly GCA_039105355.1 of Benthosema pterotum. Taxonomy (NCBI): domain Eukaryota; kingdom Metazoa; phylum Chordata; class Actinopteri; order Myctophiformes; family Myctophidae; genus Benthosema; species Benthosema pterotum. The sequence continues at coordinate 9,797,275 of CM076977.1, forward strand.
AAGTCGTCCTGTGTGGGACGGGTTGTCATGGTCAGTTTGTCCGTCTCGTATCAACACATTTCAATCCGGTAAACAGACGCAATAACGTTATAATGACATTATGCCCTAAATGTTCCTTTCATTCAATCAATGGGCTACCTGGCGCTCCCTTCCCACTTTATGTTCATTTATGTTCATTAGCAGAGCGTGGAAGGCATGTTACCGTTTTAACTGGGAGAGGTCTTCGCAGGAAAAGGGTATCAGCAGCTTGAACTGGGTCAGGGTTCTCCCAGCACACCAGCCCAAAACCAGCTTGCGGACCACCATACTCTTCCCCGTCCCCACCGGTCCATACAGCAGTACGTTCAGCCCCCTGTAATCATCCCACGCCTATGGAAAGTAAATACCATACCAAGTATGGGATTACTTGCATTCACAAATGTGTTTTTTTCCTCTTCTTCCTGTTAATGATAATTTGGGGAGCTGGTTTACATAGAAGTGTAATTCACACAGGTAATGGTGGAAACACTGCACCTTTGGGTCAGAGACAGTAGATACAGATACACGAACCCCTGCTAGCCTACTTGGAATGATGATAAAATATGAGAGACTAAACAAACAGGTCACGGTTCTGCAGAGTTTTCAAGTGGATTATAAGTAGCCTCAGTTTCAAGTCCCTGCTTGCCTCCTGTAATCACCCTGCTCCCATTCCATTCCAGGATCTCTCAAACCCTGCCCCATCAGCACTCACATGTGAGAGGAAACCTGCTCTCTCCATTGACTCGTCATCCGCAACTCTCAGGAGAGTGACAACAAGCCTCATTTTAATTAACATTCTAATCATTCTAATGTTTTATGTAATGTCCATGACAATGGAAAGAATGAGCCGGGCTGGGGAAAGTGCAGGTCTATATTGGTGTTTGGGGAGGGATGGTCATATTGGTCATTGGACATACTACAGGCTTGGGCGGCAACTGTTAGTGAGGAGTGTGACAAAGGTTCTACATCCTCCTGTTGGAGGTGAGTCAGTAGGATATACAGTGTAGTATCATACTGTCAAGTGGCTTGCGATATGACTAAATAGGGTATAAAAGGTGTAAAACATTAAAGAGAAAAAGACAGAGAGAGAGACAGAGAGGAGCGGAGAGGAGACGGAAACCAATAGGAATGTTGTATATCGTCTGTCAGATATAAAACGTATATGTCTATATACAGTATGTCGGTTTCTGCCAAATAGTGACACATCAACAATATGCCTTACTGAGACCGTGTCAAAGAGCTGATCCAGGGTCAGGGCGCGGTTGAGGGGGACGTCATTCTGCAGGGGGGAGCGGAGGAGCCCTCTCCTCTCTTGAGGGTGTTTCTCCAGGATGTAAGGGTCCACATGTAAGCTCTCTGGGCTGAAAGGCACACCAAACTGCTTCTCCTCCTGCGACAGGTGGCTGAACCACTGCATCAGTTTCCTCTTATGGATCTCTATGGGATCTGAGCGAAGAAATTGAACATTTCACATCCAATGACCTCCTTTAGGATTAGTCATTGGGTTTGATCAGATCTTTGATACAACAAAACGCACCTGGTTGAGAAGTACTGGAGCAGAGGCTCCTGCAGTAGAAGCCAGCAGCTGGTGAGAGAGAGTAGTTTACCCTCCTCCATACCTCTCCAAGCTGATTCAGTGGTCTGTGGTGTGACACAAAACATTGAAATCTCATATGCCTTCCTTCTCATTATGAGCCAATATCCTCCTACAATTAGTCAAGTGCTCTTTTCTAGAGTTGACTCAAGCCATTTAGATCTGTGGCCGGCTCAAAAAATGCCTTCAAAATCCTGACCTGACCAATTTTTCAGATTTTTCATGTGCGGCCGACAGGTTGAGAACTATTGCACTAAACCACTGAGACTGAGAAATAAATAGCAACTATTTCCAAATAGTACTTTTTTGCATCTACAGTATAAGCTTATACTGGAGGCACTACTAAACTAAATTATATACAATAACATAACCAACTGTGAACAGTACTTGAAAAGCAGATGTTTATTGAGCAATGAACTGACCTGTGCACTGAATGCATCATGCTGGGTGGCTGGAGCCGTCAGAGCCCTGAGGATGACCTCTGTGGAAAAACAACATTCTCAGTGTGTGTAATGCATATTCTCAATTTGTAGTACATTATGCATGATTGTATGGTCGGTCACATTGATAGTATGTATGTATACAAATAATGTGAATTGTAACAAACATTCATTTGATTCTGTAAATAGCATGACGTTCCAGGACAACGAACGCTTATATTAAAAGGTAGAGAAAATACAATTGGATGCCTCCATTGATTGTAAGGGATGATGCATCCCATTTCTTGACTTCTTGCCAAAAAGCCCATTACATTTTCCCAGAGTGATTTACCAGTCCCTGTCTCCTCTGAACCTCACTACAGAAACACAGAAGTAGTTTCCTGCTATGTGCAGGCACTCAAGCCCTGTGTTATACATTGTATGTATTGGAAATGGCCCATCTGCAAGATCACTATACATCTGCAAGAAGCTTGCAACTCTATTGTGTTCTTGCAGATTGTCTTTCTACAAACATTATGGCAACTCAATAACTTGAGAGTTTCTTTACTGTATATTGTCCTTTCATTCCAAGAGCAAAGGTAAGACAAAGATCAAGCAAACATTTTTAAAAAGAGGTTTCATGTGTATTGATGACTTTAACTCCATGCACCTGCAACACCCAACACCAGAAAGAGATTGGACTCACAAATGGGAACAACAGCAACAGGTGCTTCATATAATCTGACACTAATCAGGGAATTGGTTGGGGAGGAGTCACAAGTCACAGCTGAAGCTACATTCACTATGTAAGGTGTTATGCCGTACGGCGTAACTACAGTACTTCTCCCACTCAACACACCCTGCTGACGTGCAGCCGCCTTGTGCTGACCTCATCACATTTGTCATGACGCCTATGGCTGTTTTTTTTAGCCCAAGGATTGTTTGGATGTATTCAGAATCATGAAAAACCCCTAGTTTGACAGGTCACATGATACTTAAAAAGCACAAGGAATGTTTGGAGTCACCAGAATCTCCTACAAAAAAGGACAAATACTTACAGCCTGTTAGCAAGGGGATTCACAAATGTACTGTACAGTATTATACAGTATAGACAATGTTTTAGAATAAAAACGACTATATTTACCAATTTCCCACAAAAGAAGCCTATGGGGGGCGGGGACTGGCACACCCACGACTGAACATCGAGCTGATCTGATCTGATCTCACCGTCGTGCTGTCATCCCCGGCACGCCCACCCCGACAGGTTGCTCAGTGTGTTAGTTCAGGCTTTCTGTTTTCGCACAACGCAGTCGAAAATTAAAGCCTGGGTGCCTCAAGGCTAGACAAAGGGTGAATTGTGTTTGTGTAAAGGCTCAACAAAGCATGAGGCACCATGGTGGATTCTAACCAACAACCTATGGGGGGGGTGGGCAGGCACTTTGGCACTGTTTCACACAGAATTAAAAGTGAAGTATGTGTGTCCAAATCAGGTTCAAATTCCTCCAAGTCAAGGTGCAGGTCAAAAGTTACTATAAATAATATTGCTGCAAAAGGGGGTCACACCAGATGCGGATAGCAAAAAAAATCACTACTTTATATAATTATATTTTAACAATATGTGTATAATGTTCTGATCTGTTAAATGTGGTAATTTAGGACTTATTTTGTCATATTAATGCAAAAACTAGAACAAAAGACACAATGGTTCACATTTAAATCTGATATAGGCCTACCTTAATGTACTCCAAGATTCCCATTGTGGGCAGTAGATAAAAGCACTGCAGCAGCTTCCCAGCCGTTCAAAATACATCAACCTGTAGTTTTACAGAATAATGATATTAATAACAGTGTGCTTGCATATTAGGAATCTCTAGACGTCATCCAGCTCAGCCAACACTACTGGTACTCAGTCAGAATTCTACCAATCAGTGAATTAGTAATATTCTAGATGTCTCTAGCGTAGTCAGAGAATCAGTGCTCTCCACTTTCTGTAGGCAACTGGACAATCCTAAATCCTGTTTGGAGAAGCCTTGTAGATCCCTATGGATGGTGTTTTGTTTTTGCTGCTTGCTTTTTGTGCTCCCCACCCCGTTTGACAGGCAGGCTGAGTCATGAAACACAAGTAGCAGTAGAGTCATATTTCCTTATGTTTTTTATGCAAGAGTTTATTCCCGGAGATTAAACAAAGAAAGGGAACACTGCAAAGTTAAATGCATCCCATCAGTCATGTTTGTTCTCTTTGTTTTGGGGACACAACCCATCACCGTCACATATTGTGGTTCTTGTTTTTTTCTTAACTACTTGTACTTGTATACAATGTACAAGTATTTAAGAAAAAAACAAGACTCACTCAAGACTAACACACCCCTTTCATTCTTTAATCTCTTTGAATCTACACACACCAGCTTGCCTTCGGCACAATACATGTTCAGAACCGCAATTTTAAACATCATATTAGTCATCATTATAATTATTTTCCTGTTCTACTTTCCTTGTCGCTCGTGTTCACCTTTTGCTTTTGGTTAGGTATATACAGAATCTAATCGACATTGTGGGAACAACAGACAGCCCTTACAGTGACATCAGTAGTACAGTTTTATTCAATGTGGCCCAATTCTGGATTGTTGGATGAGTGGATGAGTGCCATATGAATGCCATATGAATGAATGTTTCAAATTAATGATTTGACTGGTTTGGTGTCCAGGCCAGGGCAGGAACAGTCAGTCGTTTAGGTTTGTAATGCTGACTGCTGCTGTAGTGTTATGGTTGTAATGAATCCGGACAGTCTGTAGACTGAGCTACACAGTGCACTGTCCTTTAGGTGCTGTCAAGGACTACAAATTTTAGTTTTGGCCACAACGCCCCAAAGAGTTTGAGAGACAATTTTAGACCACTAATGTTGGCATGGCATTGTGCATTTAATCGTACTTTATACCATTAAATAATAGTACAGCCAACTTTTATTCATGGTAAAGTAACGTTAATAATATAGCCTGCCCTATGCCACGCAAGCTAATAATATAGTCCAGTAAATACAGTCATGTCCACACAGCAATGCTGCTAACAACGATGGTAATCTGCAGAATATCATAGGCTATATGGAATGCACAGATTTAAGGCATTTTTAATAGGTTTAGCAGTTGTGTTTGGTTTATAATAACTTTACTTTAGTCTCTTTAGCTTGCCCTGTACCAATAACCCTGCTATACTAACATCATGGGTACAGGTCATTGGGGCTTATCCTAAACTTGTTCCATGCACTACTACATCTTATTTGACAACAATAAATTGGTTGTATTATATATTGGATCTGTATAGCCTGTTGTTGATATAGTTCATGCGTGAGATGGAAAACGTTACATATGACAGCACGACACTGTCTGTCCGCTATCCATAGAATGGCATGTTCCGTTACATACATGACAGCCAGCCATTGATTCTATGGCCAGCGTACATTCACTAAAACGTACTGTATGTCCATCTGTTGAACGGCGACGTATTTCCACGGACTGAACTGCAGCAACATGTTAGATACATGGCCTCAACAACAGTAACAGTAATAAGCGACTTACCAAAAGAACTATTCCGAGACATCTTTACAGTTTGAGTCCCGTCCCTTTCCGATGACCACTGCAGCGTAGCTGAAGCTGGCCCTGCTTGACACTGACAGCCAGTCAGTGACAGTCACAGACACATGACATTGAATGTGAACGATCTGTTTTTTTTTCCGTCAACAAAGCTCAACCAGAAGTGAGAAAGCAAACGTTTGACTTCCGGTCGGTCATTGGATTTCAAAATAAGACCAGCGCTCACAATGGTGATTCAAATTTAATGCTTAAAAACTTTTAAAAAAGGAAGACCACATCTTCTGATCTTCATGTACCATTTTCGGCGGTGCTCATCCAGTCAGGGCTGGCCCGGCTGGCTAATTAGTGTCAATTTGGGGGGTTCCACTTCCTTGACATGGAAATGTTTGGGAACAGGGAACCACTGCTGTACAGTAGGTGGCAATGTACAGCAGAGCAGAGCTCTCAGACCAGAGACACGATTAGTGGAATGTGTAGTCACAGCATTCGATAGGTCACCAAATTCATCCCTACACCCTACATAGTCTCGTAGAGCGCCGTATGGAAGGGTAGAAGGCACACGCGTAAGGACACAGTACAGCCAATGATTATAGAAACTATGTATGACGCCACGCATGATGCAATACAAATATACCGGTATGAAGACATGAAGAGTTGGGAAAATAAACTGTTTTACCGTATACTTAACCCGGCAATACTACACCAATGCCAGGCTTGCTCTGGAATAGCCGAAATCAAATGGGCAAGCTTGCTTGAGAGATGATGATCACAGCTGAACACAGGAAATAATGGGTCGACAAGTTCTGTTCTACTGGCCAAATATAATTGGTAAGAAATATATTGTGATTATAGTATCATTCATTATTATGTTGGTTTTATAGTAACAAATAATTATTTGTTACACCCAGGCACGTGATACTTTACTAGTACAGAATTATTTTTATTTTTGCCATTATTCATTGTTTTATATCCCCCAGGATACATAAGGATTGCTCTTGTGTTTGCTTCATGGATCTCCTTCAGCAGACCAACTGTATTCATGCCCCTGTACTCCATCTCTGTTGTTCTTGATGGTATTGTATGTAGTCCATTATCCGTGCACCTTCTCCACATGACAGAATTACAATAATGGTCTGTATATTCGATGATCGCCTCTGCTGCTCATGATGGTCGCCCAGAATGCACCACGTGCAGCAACAACTTCACATATAAAGAGGATTCATCATGTTAAATCATATAGAATTTGAAGGGAAAAAAGAGAGAAAAAAATACACCTTCGAGGTGTAAAGGCTGGTCACGCGAGGGGTTACTAGACTAGTCCTCTTTGTCTTTGTTATGTCACCCTGCAGGTGTGGATGGCTGGCTGGCCAGGAAGCTTGGGCAGACGTCTAAGTTTGGAGCTTGGTTGGATGTGGTAGCTGACAACTTGGGTCGAAGCATGCTGTGGAGCCAGCTGTTTAAGGTAGGCTGGCTGGTACTCTGTGTAACACAGTGGCAAAGTGGCACGGACGACCATGAGCTCAAAGACAACAGAGCAAAATGTGTGCGTGTGCTTGAATAAATTCAGGATAGGTAGCATGGTAAACTTTCACACACAGTATATTGGCGCCATCCAGTGGAAGAGCCTGGACACTGCAACCAAACTCTTAAAACTTGAGCTCTTACTAAGCGATCAACAAAATCATGGCTGATGATGGAACAGTCTGTTGTAGGGACTAGTTGTACAATTTCATGGCACTTGATCGAGCTGTGAATACGACCCCGTGGGGCAAACGGGAGGAAGGAAATAAACATTAGTATTATAATTTATTATTATTCAAATACACAACCAACTGTTACTGTTTTTTATGTTTCAACACATGTATTGTGTATGGAGGGAGGGTTGAATACATGATTTAATGGTATTGGTTATAGTTATTTGTATACGGTAGTTATTATATATTAGTTATTAGATAACACCAAGACATAAATGTCTTGGTGTTTGTAGCTATGGTAAGTGTGTATTTATATTAAGTTGTGCTGTTGCATTTGTTTAGTTTTATTTTCATGAAGAGAAACCGTAATGGGCTTTGTTGGGTTTTGATCCTCAATGGTTTTAACCTTTACGCTTTTCATTTTGTATGATTTATGCTGCTTTTCTTCTCTTCTATCTGCAGTGGGGCTGGTGGGTATCATCGGTAGAGTGGTGCGTGTTTGTGTGTAACCACAACACAAGAGGTTCCCAGTGGAAAAGCACTTTCACCAGTAGCCCACATTGGGTACAGGCTGTCATGGCAAAAGGTAGCCCTGGTCAAAACGATCTAACTACTCACCAAAACAAAGCCTTCCAGACCTTGGCAAAAGTCTATTCGACCCTGGAAATGTCATTGTACATTACTTTACTACAAAGGCACAAAGAGAATTTTACCCAGCTTTTAGAATAGACCTTTCCCAAGGTCTAGAAGGCTTTGTTTTGGTGAGCAGTTATGTCATTTTGTTGATTTTCGCCACCCTAGACAACAATGCATGACTTTAGGATTGGCTTATGACAGAGCTATACAAAAAGGATGTACCACAAAAGGTGGTTCTAAGCGAATCACCGAAATTCAACCACCGATCAGGTTTATTTGGGACCGATCCCGATTGTTTTTCTCATGACGTTACCGATACCAATAGGTCCGATACCAATAAGTCCGATACTGATGATGTTGATCTTGTGTGGGCTATATATTCAAAAATATATTGAATATTTCCAACTCCAAACTGTTCCTGTGTATTTGGAGGAATGAGATAGTATTTAGGCTTGTCACAATTATGCAAAATGATATTATACTGCTATTCTATTGACATTCATACCACTTAAATGGTGGCACGATCATCGGACTGAATATTTGCCGATATGGCCGATCACCGATCAGTGGCCGATTATCAATGCATCTCTAACTCAAACATATCTCCACAAGTGTTTTTCCTGAAGACATCACCTAAAACTGTATGAATAGGCCTTTACTCCCCATCGTGTGCCAAATGAAACTCACCTCCTCAGACTCCAGCTCTCCTTATTTAGCCTAAATGTCTAAAGTACAAATGAAATGCATAGCCATATTAGACATGGAATCTGCTGATGTGCTCTTTTTTTTTTTGAAAAACGACTCTGGTGTTGATCAGGGTTCCGAACTCCTCTGGGTGTCTGGGTGATCGGTGGACTACACTGCCTCCCTCTGTGGCTGTATGCATACCAGTTGGACATGCTTTCCCTATACGTGGGCATTTATCCCTGGCTCCAGACTCTGGGGACTGTAGTACTGGCTGTGGGGAGACTTTTGGGTCTTTCAGTGGAGGTGAGAGTTCACAGTATACAGTAGCTGCTATGTTCACTTACTTGTTTCTTTAGAAACACTCACTCACTCACTCACTCACTCACTCACTCACTCACTCACTCTATGCTTGTGAGGACCACCCATTTCACCTCAACACACATCATTTATGCCTCTGTGTTTTCTAGTTCTCAAATATACATGCACATTGTATGGCAGCAGTGTAAAAGCGTGCGTTCCCCATCTCTCTCCAGATATGGTGTATATATGCACACATTAAGTACCTGACCAAAGATGATGAAGAGTCTGCTTCTTTTGCCCGCTGAACTGGACATGCTGTTATTCCTGATGTTACAACACTTTCCAATTCCATCTCATTGTGCAATATTCTCTCTACCAGAATTGATATTGGTATTTCAGTCAAATACATTAATTTGACTAAGAGGGAATAAACCAGGTGCTCAATGGAGGTGCACAACAAAGTTTAGAAAGTAGACTTGTGCTTCAAGGATTAGTGGGACTGGAATACTCAAAAAGGTATAAAATTGTCAGTTTTATACAACATAAATAAAAGACAACAATTTAGCTGAATCTGTGTTTGGTTCTATGTTCTATGTTGTGTATACAACATAGAACCAAACACAGATTCAGCTAAATGTTCACAAGAATGTCTGTAGCTGGAAATATCACATCTGTTAATTATTTTATTAATTATGCTTCACCAACTTCCACAGAGATGCGCAGTGACGTCACCGCCCCGGTTCCGGAAGTCTTTTCCTCATTCATTTTTCTCATAGACTTTTCGAAAATGGTTAATAAAAACACGATTGCGCCACGGCCAAAGCCAACTCGGGTCGTGACAAATCATGACAACAAACACAATATCGTCATATAATATATAATTAGGAAGAAATAGAAAACGGCATGATACAAGACTTTTTGTTTCGTTTTTCATCTTAGAAATTATTTTATTGTCCCAAAAGTTTGTGTGTGTCTTCATGATTCGTCACGACTCGAGTTGGCTTCGTCCGCGGCGTAATCGTCTTGATATAAATTATTTTCGAAAAGTCTATGAGAAAAATGAATGGGGAAAAGACTTCCGGAACCGGGGCGGTGACGTCACTGCGCATCTCTATTGACCTTAACTTATACATAAGTCGCCTGTAAGCGGAGATGGATTACAAACATATGCTTTCTAGGGAAACATTGATTAGGGGTCAATCCTTCTTTAATCTGTTATCATTTTTTAATTTAATATTTTCAGATTGTTTACATTTTTTTATTTTTTGTACTTCACAAGTCACTTTAGCATCACTGACTGGACTGCTCTCCTTTGAGGCCTGTGTCTGATATAATTATGTATTGCCTAAAGCTTATGAAACATGGATGTGAATCATGTGATATACTGTGAATTTGCAGAATGTAGTAAAAGCTTATTTAATTCACTGCCATTTGTTTTGATTGGCAGCAATCAATAATGGGAATGCAAAACGTATACAGAGTAATCACTGTATTTTTATGACGGCACACGAGCATTACAAATGTAGCTAAGATGCTCTTAAGAATTGAGTCTTGATGTCTACAAGGGATAACATTTTTTAAACATATACAATCAATTTACAAGTTGCCAATACACTTTTTAATGGCACAAAAAGTTTTCACTATGAGGTAAAAATGCTCAAGTGTAATAATCAAGAAATGTTGTTTTAGTACAGTGGAATACTTAAACAATGATGATATATTGTTTGCATTGTGAAACTTGTTTATCCAAAATGTGAAATAAATATATGCGTTTGTTTTTGGGCGAATATTTATTGGATGTGGGCCACTGGGCCTAATTATGGCTTGAATTCTCTGCAATAAATACTATGAGCTTTGTTAGCTTTTTGTAATATTTTGCTTTGTGATTTTATGTAGTGTTCTTGGTGAATGCAATAAGCAGTTACTGGAACAAATAGAAAATGTCAAATCCTACCCACAAGTCAAATAATGAAATATGGCCAAAATGTCAGCTTTTAAACTGCTCACTAGACATCTGCTATACTTCGGTAAGTTGGCGCAATGAAATGTGTTTCCTTTTTCATTTCAACTGGAACACTTAAACGGCTCATACTACTGGAATGTGCAAAGCTGGACACAATGTGATGCAAAACGGGCCCATCCTTTTACCTACTGTATGGAGTCTATGTAACTACGTTGTAGAGTGACTAAGTGCTTCCTCAGACTGCAGGACAAAAAATACTATAGATGCAATCGATTTCATGGCAATTTGATGTCTGACCTCATTATACCTCAACAATCTGGTTTAGAGCTGTCATTTTGTGGCGTATGTCAGACAAATCAGGCTTAAATGACAAACATCAGCAATTTTGAGAGATCACAGCTTTATTGAGTGTCCACCTTTTGTTGATTCAAGCAAGCACATTCCTTGTCCTTCTTTAGTCCCTCTCCTGCTCTGTACCCTGAACTTATTCCCTTTAGCAAACCATGTTGCCCCCAGCTGTTAGTATCAAATGCAAGCCACAGCCCTTTGGAGTCAGACACTTCCATATTTACATTCTCCAAGTCAAGTTTTTCTTGTTGCGGAGGTCAGAGGTCTGTAGGACCTGGAGGGGGTGTGCCCCTAGCAAAATACAATAGTACGGTAATACATTTCATCTAATACTAGGACATTTAGACTGCATTGAAAGTGGGATGTGATAGCACGTCAAGTGTTACTGCTACAGTAAATCCCAGTAGCATAATTCATTAAACAATTCTCCAGGGGAGCCTCATTGGACAAGCCCAGTCTTTAGTGTAAAAATCTTCAAGAACAGCTTGTGTGCAGTGGTCAAGATTCACATCCACGACAGACTCTAAACGACGATCTCATCACACAGACTGGTATGAGAGTGTTATTGTTACATCCCTGGCAAAGTCACTCTACAGCCAAGCGATACCTGCTAGTCAAAGCACATCAGTTAGTCAGCCGTTCCAATATTGGTGTGAGAGCGTGGGGACGGGTACAATAGTATTTAACTAATCCGTTCTAAAGGAGTGATAGAGGCTCAGACGATAGTGCTTGTTGAAGCCAGAGCACCAATGAAATGCTGAGTGTCCTTTAAGGAGCTATAAGGCTGGGACATCCTCAGCTAGAGCAAGAGTGTGCGGGGTGGGGGGGTGCGGGGGAACATGCCATTGCGACATCTAGTAGCAGTCAGCACAAATATTCTCTCAGCACTGAAACGAGCAAGGGGGGGGGGGGGTATGATAAATCAACCAACTTCACAGTTAAAGATGGAGACAGATGGATTCATGTGCAAAAGAGCACATGGGATACTTCTGAAGGCATCACTTGGGTGTGCAGAGCTTGTTTTATTTATGGGAAATCTGTGAAAGTATGGAGTGAAGAAGGTATGCTTAACGGAACACACAGGGAAATGACACATGGACGCATGCACACTAATTGGTCCCCATTTCAGCACCCTTTGCCACTTTAAACCCCAATTAATTAGTTGTCCAGATTTCTCTAGGGGGCAATTTTAACCCAAACCTGTTTTGTTCAACATTAAATCTTTGTAAAATAATAATAAAAAATAGCCAAATTCAGAACTTGCAACACAGCATGAAGATCTGACATTTTTGCTGAATAGGGACACAGCATTCAAGTGGTTAAGGGTTGAATTGCTAAGCACTTAAGTATGGGTCCACTGTCAGATAGAAAACCGCAAGTTGGTGTTAAGGCTGGTATTCATCAATAGGGCCATCAGGCACTAGATGTCCTATCTGTATACAGAACGTCACAGTCAAACATACATCCAACACAAGCACACACAGACATACTATGTGTGATTAAATATTGAACAATGATGCATGGACCTCTAGAAGTAACGAGATAACCTTCACACAGAGCCTTGCTCTTCTCACTCCTCTGCATGTCCCTTGTTTGGAAAAATATTGAGATTACCTCTTACCGTTTGGGTCACTCAATACAAAAGCAATAAAAAGGGCTACATAACATTACATTTCTTTGCATATAAATAATTGGCATTTTAATTAAGCTATGTCAGTACTAATGTGAAAAAAGAAAAGGGATTAAATAAATCCAAAACAAACCTCCCTACAGTCAATCTGTGTGTAACATGAAATCTACTGGTCCAATACAATCACTCTCCATTCCAAGATTGGTCTATTTCTTCTCAGGGCATAGTGACCAGAGTGACCCTCCAATCAATTACATCGAACTTTGACCGCGAAGGGTTTCTTCCTTCAAACATTATTCAAGTGTACTATTTTTCTTTTTATTTCTGAAAACAATGAACAACTCACATTTCTTTTTTTACTGTACAAATGACCAAAAAAAGAAAAGATACATTTTAAAATCGCACATTTCTTGTTTAACGCACTACGAGTGGCGACACGTAAACGTGTCGATGCACCGGTCTGGGTACTGTCAGGTGAATGAGAGGAAATCATGGTTAGATCTAGTTCATATCCTGGGATGCTGCTTCAAATACAAAAACTTAAAGTCACCCAAATCCAAACTCAAAGAAAGAAAGAAAGAGGTGAAACTGAAAATAGAATTATGTGGTGGTGGTGTTGGAGGGGGGTTCAGAGCCATCCTTACAGGACATTTTAAACAGTTTTCTTTTAAACCCCCACCCCGCACGCAGGCTCATTTCAATGTTTCCTTTCTCTTTGAGAAATGAAATCTTCTGCTCTGAGAGGCAACGGTCTGTATGGGTGTGAATGAGGGACTTGATAAAAACATGTCTCCTCTAGTGCTTCATGTAATGGCTACAACATGCACTGGAGTCAAGACTATAGGATATATGCAGCCATTAAAAAAAATAATAAAAAAGGGTCTCGCCAGTGAGTGATGCTTGTATCTCCTCTGTGTGTGACATAATACGTTGAGCACCATGTCCCTTTTCCACCTCAAAAGCCCCCACCCTGCTGCCAGGCATCCAAAACCAGAGCCACAAACCAGAGCCACGTGTCTATTGCCCCCGGTCCCCTGTCAGCCGAGGCAGGGACGGGTGGGGCCCGAGCTCTGGGCCAATAGGAAGGCCTGCACCACTTCCTGGGTCTGCTGGGGCGTGGTGTTGACATCCTCCAGGGCGTCAGCCACAGCAAACTGGCGGTCCCTCAGGCGGTTCCAGTTGGATAGCACGTTGTGGTACTCAAAAACCTTCTCGTAGTTCCCAACCGAGTTGTACAGTTTGATCAGACCCCGGTAGTCGTACTCCAGGCCACTGTATCCCTCTCCGAACAGCTTCTTACCTGGAAGAACATGTTCAGAGTTGCTGCTGAAAATCCTCCAAAAGCCAACCGTGAAAGGGGTGACGTACTAACAGCCCTACAGGCATGACTTCGGCCTACCCAAAACTAACCGTAAACTCACACAAAGCTAATCTGCCACACGTTGGGGCTGCCGGTTAGCTCGCCTCTAACCCAGCCACTTGTTAGTTCTAACCGGAGTGATTGTGTTGTTGGATTAATGCCTATCAGACTGTGAGTATGTCTACCCAACGTATGCACCTTGATGTCAAGATAATCTTTTTACAAAATGAAACAAAAACAACCAACAGACATACAACATGACCCGGGCATGCCACAGCCTCAGAATGATAGAAAAAACAAATTTGCACTGTGCATGTCTCACCGATGGCAATGGAGCGTAGGTAGAGTCTCTCTGCATCTTCGTACTGGCTCATGTCGTAGTTGTAGAGAGAGGCTAGGTGGCCCACAGACAGTGCCACCTCGTAGTCCTCCTGACCCAACAGCTGCTCCTTAATCTGGATGGCCTTGATGTGCATCTCCTCCGCCTCCTGGGTGGGCCATGTGTACATGCACACACACGCACGCACATGCACGCACGCACACACACATCAAATCAAGCAATAGTTTAAATCTCTTGGAACTTTCGCAGGGACTTACCCCCAATCCAACCCTTGATGCTGAGTGCCAAGCAGGGAGGCATTGGGTCCCATTTTTAGAGTCTTTGGTATGACCTGGCCGGGAATCGAACCCCGACCTCCGACCTCCCAGTCTCAGGGCGGACACTCTAACCACAAGGCCACTGAGCTAGTCCCTGCAAGGAGAATTGAAAAAGGAGTTGTCGCGAAGGCACCCACGGGGGAGTCCACATTGGTTCATGGGAGGAAACAGACATGCGCAGTACATTCCAGGAAGTTTGACGCTTGCAAACCATGCATGCCATTGGTCTCTTGGATGGTTTGACTTCCTGATCTGTACTGCGCATGTCTGTTTCCTCCCATGAACCAATGTGGACTCCCCCGTGGGTGCCTTCGCGACAACTCCTTTTTCAATTCTCCTTGCACTGAGCTAGTCCCTGCGATGTACTAGCGTCATGTCCAGGGGGTGTACTTGTACATCAAGCTGCCTCACGCTACAGAAACAGGAGATAGGCTCCTGACCTATATGGGCCTCAATGGCTCAGCCGGGCCTCCTGACATCATGGCCTGGCAAGGCTACTTACTTACTTCTTGGAACTTTACTGACACTGATGTCAATGTGTTTGCTTGTGTTAGTACAAGGGGTGTTAAATGCCCAAGTACAGTCACACGCACGTGCGCGCACGCACACACACACTACCTTAAATTTCCTCATGGACTGGTAGAGACGACCCAGGTTTCCGTAGTGTTTGGCTGTCTGGACATTGAACTCCCCAAAGGCCTTCTTGGCCAGCTGCAGAGAGGACAGGTGGAGGTCATGAGCCTCCTGAAGGAGGCGCTCCTCTGTCTCCTTGTTGTGACAGTCGATGGCGATCTCCTCCAGGATTAGGGCTGAGAGAAAACACACAAGATGACAACTCATAAGGGTGTTGCTTTGGTACCCCGTGTCAATTACACGTCTGCTGCGCTTTACAATTAGCAATGTGGTGCGATTTTTTTTTTTAATTCTACTTTAGTGTAGGGTTTTATTTGAGAAACTGTTTTCAAGGGGAATACCACCCATTTGCAACATTGTCATTAATATACCCTTGAGATGTTGTGTGGAAATAATAAAAATGTCTCCTTGTTCTGTGGGAGGGAGAACTGGAGGAATGAAGAAAATCATTAACATGATGAAACACAACTTGATGACATCATCAAGTTGTGTTTTTCAATGTTAATGATTTTTTTAGATCTAGATTTCTAGGAAACAGAAAATGGTGGGATTTTTTTTTATTATTATTTCCACACAACATCTCTCAGGTATATTAATGACATAGTATTGGAAATGGATGGTATCCCCCTTTAAGTTAAACAGTACTTGGATTTAGTTCTTTTGAAGCAAAATTGTTGAAACCTGTACCGTTTAAAATTTTCATCCCAATTTATTCTTTAAACCCACAGGCAAGCTCACAATGTGTTGCAATGTGACATGTTGAGATCTCATAGATTCCCTCCAATTGGGAGTGCAAATCTTCCAAAATTAACCTTTGTTTGCCTTTCCTGAACCCCAACAAACCCCAAGCGCAATAAAATATTAATCCTAGGGGAGAAGTAGCTTACTCACAGACATACCACCATGCCTGTCCCTGTCTATTTGTCTTCTCTATGGCACATGCACTGACCTTTCTACACAGTGGGCAATGAGCTGTTTGGCTTACCTTTGACCCTCTTGGAGGAGGCCAGCAGCAGATGGTCCTCAGGGAGAATATGAGTTATAATGTCTATGGCACGTTCTGCATGGAATCTAGAGAGAGACACATTCAACTAAGTAACCACCACACAGAATAAACACTTCTGAGAAAATCAAGTCGTTTCTGGGAAAATCAAGTTGTTTAAGAAAACTTGTTTTCAAAAACAATGTTATTGACCGGAGTTGTGGAGGTCAAAACATCACTCAATTAACTAAGCACTCTTCCAATGCGTTTTTGTAAACACACGCACAGACAATACATACATATATATATATAAAAAACTGTTAAACAATTTTCTATTGATTGCACCTATGGCAATAACCTCCTGGACAATGCTGCCATTTCAGTTAGTCCACCATCTCTGTAATGTAATTTGCCTGCAAAGGCCACAAATAGCAGTCCCCAGACTCTGTTCAGGGCTTCCTCGTACTCACAGAGCGTTGTCGAACTTCCCAGAGCTGTACTGGTGTACATAGGAGGAGTAGGCTAGGTCTTCATGTGCCGTGGCCACATGGATGTTCTTCCCCCCAAACACAGACTGTCTGATATCCAGGGCCGTCTGGACAGAAAAAAATGGTGTGAAACAACAAATATGGTTCTCGTTCTATACATTTGCATACATATACAAAACACTATATAAAATTGCACATTTGTCAAATTTAACCTATTCTGGATTTCTCTCAATATACTGTACTGTTAATATAAACACGAGTTCTGTACAAAGCAACATGCCTCATTTCAATTGATTTATAAGCCTCTGTGCACATATAGTATTCCTCTTTCCATTGTGGCCTATATCACAATCCTACCCTAACAATCTGATTTTATAATAATGAAGTTTGATTTCATCTTGTGCAGAAGGTGTACAGGCCAGGATTTGAATGAAAGAAGACATTGAACAAATAACTGACTTTACTGAGAATTAGTCTGGAAATAGCTTCTGAATACAAGAAATTGCCACACTAGTGTTTAGTACAAGATTTACTATTAGCATATTGTCTTTTACATGCTGCATACAGACAGAACCTACCTGGTAAATGGCAACGGATTGGCATATGTTGTCTACATTTAATAAGTAAAAGCCATAGTCTAGCAGCGTGTCCGAGTATTTGGGATGCTTGTGTCCAAAATGTTCTCTGCGATACAAGAGAAAAAAAGTGGTTGCTTTATTGTAATATGTATATGATCCAATGTCTTTAAAAGGTGCTATATACACAACATGAAACCTGAAATATACCTGCATCAGCTGTCTTTAAATTTAGTTGATGAAACAAACAATTTTACACTCAACTAAATTATCAAAAATATTATTTCACACAAGCATTATGTAGTTAAGTGCAGTGAAACTTGTATGCTGCACCTTCTAAAACCAAAACCAGTGGATGTTTTTTTTTAATTATTTGTTTACATAATGTCATCAATCTGACCAATAAAATATGATCTGTTACCTTGCTAGGAACACTGCATGTTTGATCAGCTGTTCTGCTTTCCTGAACTCCCTCTTCACCACACAGGCCTGTATGCAGTCAGAGAGACATTCTCAACATTATGCCTCCTGCATTTTAATACAGTATACAAGCAGTTATTAAAGCAAGATCCATGGAACAGGGTCCAGAAAAGGCCTTTGCCATAGCAAATTAACAGTTTAATGATACCACAGCACACATTGTGAAATTTGTGACAAACCATGGTTACATGGTTATAACATTAATTAAATATGGTTGAGTTTAATTTAGGTCAAACTCATTGCATGTGAAAAGTATTTAGAGTTAACATTCTGTCAACAGAACAGAATAACTTTAATGAAACATATTCCCAAATCCTATTCCCAGATCCTATGGTATCTCTCAACATGTCTGCTGTGAAATGGTAACCACTCTGGATATTTGGGCTGAAGGTCATGCAAAACAGGTCTCCAGACAGGACCCAGTGTAGCAATGTTGTGATTTTGTCATTGCTGTTGACACAGTATGAATTAGATTTCTATGACAAGCTGGCCATCACCTTTCACCAACACTAATAACTATAATATTATGTGACAGGAAGCAGCGATGTATAGCTGACCTTGGATGCTTGTCTGAGGACATCCACCACTACTTTAACAGGCAGTCCTGGTGTAATCTCCTTCATGGCTTCTATACACCATCTGTATGCCTGTAATAGATAAAGGGAAAAGTCAAATGAGGCTAGAGACGGCAACTGAACAAGACTGGTCTTGAACCCATGATTCAACCTCGGACATTGGTTTTAAGCTCCACTTATATTTTGTGTGTCCGTTCCTAAGTACAGACCAACATGGGACTCATGGAAGGGTGTGTACAAACTTGATTTTTGTGGTTATCAGACGTATCACGTATCTGATGGATGGAATGACACACAATGCAAATGTGTGCATGATTTGCATTGTTTTATGGCTGGTTTAACACCATAAAAGGCAACCAGATGAATTGCTTGCCAAGTGAAAACATAAAGCTTACAATGCTTTGCATGCCTTGCCAGCTTATAGTTCTAATATTTGGCAAGCGAGTCCCTTCCGTGATTCATCAGCTGAACTTTTGTTCAGAGTTAACTAAATATTTTTCTTGCATATAAATTAGAAGAAACTTACTGCATGTCACATGTGTAAATAATGGGCTAGTGAAGAAAGGCAGGATATTACTGTATATGAGACTTTAAGCATCATATCTGAATGCACACACGTTTCGCAAATGAGACCCATTGTGTAGGTTAGGTACAGAGGTCCCCAAATGAGTCAATAAAAAATCTCAAATTGCATAAAAGTTACGCATAATTCACCCAACAAACATGAACAAATTGTATAGTAACAACATCACCGAGTATTCTGTACACCATCGTACCTCATCATAGTGGCTTTTGGCAAAAAGCAAGGCACACAGCTCGCCATACAGCGCTGCCTTGTTGGCCAGGTGGCCATGTTTGGCTAGTTTGTCCATGTAGGATTGGGCCAACTTGAAGGTCTCTTCCCCCAGGTGATACTTACAGTTGCCATTGCGAACATGGAGCAGTCTATGGAGACAAGGAAAACAAAAGATATCTGTTCACTCGA
The DNA here is from genome assembly GCA_039105355.1 of Benthosema pterotum. NCBI lineage: Eukaryota > Metazoa > Chordata > Actinopteri > Myctophiformes > Myctophidae > Benthosema > Benthosema pterotum. The sequence continues at coordinate 9,816,886 of CM076977.1, forward strand.
CGGGACACATTGTGATGTTAACCAGTCAGGTCTGTTGCAGGAAAAAAAGAAAAGATAGATATCTGAGTCTGACCTGACACAGCACTCCACAGCACGGTACCAGTGCAGGACCTCATCATGGAGTGTGCACAGTTGCAGGCACGACAGGAACACTTTCTCTGCATCCCCATACCAGCCCGCATCAGACAGGAAGCCACCTGTACGGCACATAATGGAGATATTACCTTCAGGACCAAACCTGAACCTTATTATTAACAGCACATCAGGAAGTAAGAATCTACACAAGTAAGACACTGCACATCTTACTTGCACGCGGTATGGAGTGCGTTATGGAATCCATATTTCGTTAGGATTGAATACCCAAATGGAGTGTGTGACGCACAACATTTCTGTCTGGCTTACATAGTAATCTAGCTCACTGCGTTCACAAACTACTTGGTTGCAGGAAATGTCATACAAGGACTGAAAACGGTCATTAGGCAGAGCAGACAAACCCGTTCTAAAGCAGGAGGTTTGGGAAGTAGCTCAGTAACAAATTGAAAATGTAATATGCCATGTGAGTTTTTTGCCATTTACATTTCTCATTACTCTAATGCACCTGGTAGAAGGATACAAAAAAATCAAATACGAATATGTTAAGCTACCTGGCAAGAACTCTCTAGCATATGTTCCCCAGGCAAGTCATACTGTATGTAGGCCACCTGACTCCGTTTTTAATACAGTACCACTGCACGCTCCACAAAAACATTGGTGGTTGTTTAGGAGTTCTTGTTTGATACCTGCAACCTACCAAGCACAAACCCAAATTGAATGGCCTTCTCTTTGACGTGGGCATCAGACTCTGCAATGTAGGAGCAGCGTCGGCTGAATGAGTTGGCCAGGACTGAAGCCACCTTCACGCCATGGTCCATCAGAGCCTGGAAGCAGTGGTGCAGTAGATGTCTACAGAGACAACAAAACAACACAATTAATTCACTGTTGCAATAACATAATGGTCCGCTGTGATACTTAAATAGGTTCAAGTGGCCTATTGTAGCCATAGCCATCAGTATGAGGGACAGGGAGAAGGGGAAAGACATGCAGCAGGTCGTCATGAACGGGACTTGAACACGCAACACACTGTCAGGCCAGAGTCTATACGGTATATGTGGCATGCGCCTGGACCACTAGGCCAGCGGGCGCCCTGAACTACATTGTTTTAATGACACTTTGCAATTTGATTTCACACAGAGATACTCCCTTGCCGTTTGTTGACAGTTTGCTTTCTCTTGCTAACTGTGTGAAATAATTTGCTGTGATTCGCCCATACAGCAGAGTATAGTACAGTACAGGTGTATGTGTCATATGAAGTTTCCAGGTGGAATGAACAATGACCTCTCTGCTGTCTTTATAGAACCCCTGAGAGGTAAATAAGAACATATAGCTATAGGGAACTAATGCAAATACAGTTGCAGGGAATTAGGTCAACAGGTGACATGGTCACATCCCACAACTAATGTATTCAGGCTTGTATAACCAGAGCAAAGCCACTGGTTTTCAGGCATAGTCCCAGTGAATATGATACATGCTGATGTATAACTACTGCTAGGTGTGGATGTTGTATATGAACAATAATTTACATCATCATTATCAGGTTGCTGGCCCTATATTACTCCATTCATCAATTCAAATGATGATGCATGTGCACACTGTGTATGTATTTAGAAGGAGTTTGAGACATGTAATTATATCATTAAACAAAATACCATCCAGTCTTATCGCTACAGTATTGCTTGGCTGAATACTCTATTCTTAATTAGCAATCATGACACGACTGTGGTCTTTGTTTCTTGACAGCACACCACTATTCTATTAATAGCGATGAAAGCGGGACAATGTACAATAATGTGGTCAAGATTCAGTGATTTATCATTATATCGCATATACAGGTACAATACAATAATGACATTCTTTGTTTTAGCCAATATGATCACACACACAGGGGTGCATAAACACAGACAGGTCAAAGCAGAAGCGCTTCCTTTCATGCAGATGTGTGTTTCCATCCCAGCCGGTCCCATTGTGTTCCTACCTTTTGTCTGAGGCCCGTAGGACTTTGGCAAAGACCTCCAGCTCACAGAACTCCCCACCCAGCTGGCAGAGCCGGCCCTGCTGGTAAAGCTGAGGAGAAAAGGGACAGACAAGGAGATGGGACATTGAGATGAGCATAGTGAGCAATGGGAACTCTGTTCATTCACAACAATGTGGGTGACAGTCCATCAGTGAGGAAACAAAGGTGATGGTGAGTCATCAGAGGGATCAAGTAACTTCTGAGCTGAGTCCTATGCTCTATACAATAGAGTGTTGGACATGAAATCCTGGAACAGTATGGTCCCAAATAAATAACATTTCATCTGTAGAACGGTTTAGAAAGCTTTTTTTGCTGTTGTTGCAAAAGTACTAAGAACTATATTTTATCTTAACGGTATAATGTGAATGCACACAGTAGTTTAACTCGGAGTAGCTACTCTGACTGCTACAGCTCCAAGGATGGAACCGTTTACTTTGAAGTAATGGACACAGCAGCACGCCTCAGTTTAGCAACTGATTAACCATCTTTCAGTGTAGTCTGACAAACTTCTGTCTGACAAACTAGCGTCAATCGGGTAAACACCAGCTGTATTTTTCAGATTTACATTTATTATTCTTAAATCAGACAACTTATTGACTGTACTACAGGACAGCATATTTTCACTGGAAAAGATTTAGACAATAAACAATATGTCAATCCAAAATTACATGCCAGTTGTTAGGCTATGCTCATAAAACTATCTGCCAAGCCAATTAATCAAGAATGGTAGGCTAATTATGTTTCTGTTTTTAAAGCAGGCTTCAGCATACTCCGCACTGTTCAGAAGTTCAAACAAAGCGATTTGCTGATGCCTGGCATGTCATCAAAATGTGCTGAGCTGGAAGTTGGTATACTCAGTCAGTGCCTCTACATGTTGGATTCTGTGATGGATATCATCCAGTGTCACTACTGGTCTACTGTATGTTCCACACTGTAGTTTTTACTATATTATTGCTCTTAGTCTTTAGCTAATATATTAAACAAATGCATACAGTAATAAGTTATTCCCGTATCAAAGATGGGGCATGCAAAGACTTCTATAATGATTTCATGGCTTCCTGCTTTATTTGGGAGAGGGCAACAAGGAGTCAGCAAGTGACTAGAGCAACACAGCAAGTCCTGAATCATACACCGAACCTTGGAACATTAGTTATGTGGTCAACAACAAGTCAACTGTATTCAACTCTTCCAGAACAAAGATGTAGGGCAAATATGACTGGATACATATATCACTCTGCAAAGAGTAACACGTGAAGTAAAGTAAAAGTCTTGTCCCCAAGGGGTCAACCTCAGTTCGTATAACTGGTTCTGGCCTGTTTGAAAAATCAAACCATTTAAATGTTTTAACCTGACTAAGTCTATCCTCATCGTGTTGGGTGGGGAAAAAAGAACTTGAAAACCTCCATTATCATTATGAGGTCTTTAGTTTGAAAAGACTTTGATTTGTCTGTAGTGTGAAATACAAAGACGGCTATTATTGTGGGACCTCTGTATAAAGGTGGCTATTGAGTGATTATACATTTGCGATACATTTGACGAGGCAACAACCCCAGCTCTTCACTGACTCTGTTTTCTGAGGACCACTCTTCAAGTCTTCGTACTGTGTGACCTTGAGTATTTTTCTAGAGGTTACGAGTGGGATGAGCCTTTCTGCTGTTCTGCTCAATATGCTCAATATGAGGAAGTAGTCTTGACCTGTCAGATTATGTTTTGAATTGCCTTTTTAAAGTTAAACACTAGCAATAAACTATGATACATTTAAAATATTGTGAATGCTTTTCAAGCAGCTGAATATAAAGCTGAATATCAAGTCACACAAAGAATTATATATAAGTCTCCATTAGGGTTGAAAGCTGCGGGACTGTTGGTGAGCATGTGTCTCAACCAGTTTGTGTGTATATATTAGGGCTGGAATTATGAATCGGTTAATCATAATCAAATCGATAATTCAATTAGTTGTCAACTGTTATTAATCAGAATCAGATCAAATAATTACTGTTGTTTTTTGCTATTTAAAGTTGCGGTGAACTGGAAATGGAGGGCATAAATCAGACAGATGGATAATGGAAACTTGCGTTATTTGATGCTGCCATTCTCAACTACTTCTGAAACAATAGGGACTTTAAGCTCCCCAATTTTCAGAATGGCAACCCTAACAGGAAGTATGGCTGCTATCACCGTAGCTGTCAAAATCATTAAGCACACAGCCATCCGGAACGGCGACGGGTTACCATGGTTACACGTCCATGCAGCGTGTTTCAAACAGGCGTTGTGGACACTACGTTAGAGTGTACGTTCTGCCGTAGTAGGAACAGCTGCTACGGCAAGCAGGTTTATCTATCGAGCACAGATGGAGTTCCTGTTGCTGTACTAGAGGCTTGCCGTCCTACAGCTTAAAGTCCCTAATAATCACAGCACCCACACCAGCAGGTCAGTGTAGCCGACAAAACCTGTCATGATATAATTACACCATGTCAAATGGTATAACCGAAATATCGCCCAATCCTAGGTCTTTTCCCACTTAGCCATATTTTTTCCAGTGTTTAGTGTTACACATAACAATGATTATAGGATCAATAATAAAATATGCCTTGAATATTTCTTCTTAAATAACCTATTTGCAATTATGCATGTCACTCCGCTCCTAGGAGTGGAGTGACGTGCATAATACACCTTTTCTAATACATCTTGTTGTACAGTTTTAATAAAATGCAGAAATGTTTTTCATTTCCAGGTGATATTCGTGCTGTAGGACCTGTAGGTGTATTTTTAAAGCTACAGTATGTGAAAAGCCAGGGTGTGGTGAAATTCGGGTTGCACTGCGGGGGTGGGGGGCTCACTGACATAACTGGAGCAGGTTTGCATAGGTCCAATGAACTCGACTAGTGAGTGAGTTGTGTGCACAGTGTCCTAACTGTGTTGATCCAAAACACATTACAAGGGCAGGAAGCTGTGCGTGAACTCAGGGGAGCATTCAGTTATGTACACCTCTTCCCACGGTATTTCCCGTCGCTGGAGTACTCAATGCTTGGCTAAATGCTGTGGCCATCACACTTTCTGTTAATGCAAACTATTATAAAGCTGTGCCATGTGCTGAATATATACTCTGCTGGCCTTGTGCTAAAGACCCTTTCACAGTCATTGCACTTCACCATGTTGCCAAGGTAAATTCATTGTATGAATATTAATGTTTAAAATTTAAATATTGCCAAGTGAAATCTATATTTAGTAAGTCGGGTGTGTATTTTCCTGTCCTTTATCAATGCCCCATGTCCATGCTGGTGGAAATGTCCCAACAAGGCAATAGAAAACATAAAAGATAAACTCATGTAGTGTGGTGGGCCATAGGTTTTCGTTGGGGACTTTCTCACGGATATTAATGTAGACTGTCATTTTCACCATGCTGTTTTATTGGCAGCCTTATGGCTCAAACATAATCCAGGGTAAATTGAGGATTTGGCTGTCAGTGTGAATGGGGCCTAATTCTACTCTGGATTTTAGTTTTTAGAAACTTGGATGGCCACCTTTATCCAGAACAGCTAAACACCACAGTAATATATTTAATACACATATCGAGGAGCAACAGACATGGGGTTTGTTGCACCTCGATATCTGAATTAAATACACATAGTGGAGTTGTAAATGCTATACAGTATCACTTTACAAGTGTTACAGCATTTGCAGCACCCATTATGGACCACAGACATTTACAGCCACAGTGTAGGAGGATAGAGCAAACCTTTCGGGCAATTGTACAATGGGTCCAGTAAGGTTCCCAAGACTCAGTCGTAGATTCTCAACCAGACCATCATATTGAAATCTAGGATATTTTGTTGGTCGGATCATCGGATGTTGCCTGATTCCAAATGAAGCTGGACTGCAGAAGTGCTTTACCTGCTCTGTCAGTGCAGCTTGGGGGGAGGATGAACGTCCCAGAGACCTAGAAGGACTTGGTACTATTTGAGAAAAGTCACTATGTGGCTTCAATTTCCCATAGTCAGGGAAGACAAAAGATTCCTTGAGAACCTTCCTCCTACCTAACCCACATTGATTCTGCAGGTCAAAAGGCTAGCCTACATCACGTCCCACATTTCTGTACATTGGGCTGGTACTTGACCCACTCTGGTACTGTGAGTACCAGATTACAGTACACTGATGTATTATCCATTTATCCTATCCATTCACCAAGGATTCTGATAAAGCAAACATGGTGCCGTACATACTGCATTAATAATGTAGTGTATTTTACACAACATGAGCGTTTTACCTTAAACTAAAAAACAGAGCATATCAACCTGTTAAATGGTTAGTCAGAATAATCAACACATGGAAAAGAAAGTGCATACTGGTTAGAAATGTACATTTGTCAATAACGCATGGTTGCCTGGGACTGGTGCTGTTGACTACTGTGAGTGAGGCTGTGGAGTGTGAGGTTTGTGAACTGGGTGAGGGTTTATATAGGGACACACCCATTGCTTAATGTGTCAAGTGGTGATGGCAAGCAACTGTCTGCCATTGACAATATGTATTGGGTTGTAATGCTGGCAGTGAGACAGCATGGTGAAAATAAACAACATGTTGATGTGAGGGAGCCTGCACCAACAATCATAACAGCATAATATGCTGTTATGATTATTGGCTATTATTGTTCCTTGCCATATTATGGCAAAGAAAGTACATACAGAACCAAGATGTTGGAGCTGTTGACTACTATGAGTACTGTGAGGGTTGTGAACTGGTTGATGCTTATAGGGACACACCCAGACTGCCATTGGTTAATGTGTCATGTAGTGATGGCAAGCAACTGTTGTTGACAATAAGTACTAGTGAGTGGTCTATCAGAAGCTAGCAATGAGACAGCATGGTCACAATACACAATACAACATGTGGATGTGAGGGTGCCTGCACGCACAATGATACCCAGATGATCATATTTGAATAGTGAGGTACTGGCCTATATGGGCAAAGGCACCATGAGCCTATGGTGCCTTTGCCCATGAGCCTTTATTTTATGACATGCATTTCAAGACTTATAGGACAAAACGTAATGTGGGCTGACTGATGTAATTCTATTGTAATTAGTTTTTGAACCACCCCTCCGAGTGTTGGGAGAAAAAAAATACTTGAATGCATTTCCCCTTATAAGTCAAAGGGAATATGTTCTGCAAAAATGGAAGTTTAGATTGATCGGTTTCATAAATGTGTACAAATCAAAGTGAACAAATTTGTTACAGTACTTGTGAGGTGTTGTTTCTGTCTATTGTAAAAAATAAAAAAAGAAAGAAAAAGGGAAAAAAGAATGCAGTCTAGTCTGGTTAGAGGCTTCCAGCCCAAGGCCTATTGTAAATCAACTCACATCCAAACTAAGACGTTTTCGTTTGAAAACACATACGTTCTGCTATGCTTGCAGCTAGAATCCACACCACTCTGTTATTTTTTTAAACAACCTGTTGTGGAAACTCTTGTTAGTCTGGACAAGTGGGGACATTTTGAAAACAATCATGTCCAATAGACACTGGTGTTCACAAAACATTTGTTCTGAAAACATTTGCATCTTAGACAAAATGAGTGGAAACGAATAAATCTTCAACCCTGGGTCATTTTTGTTGTTGTGTTTAACTAATACTTTCACTAGTTCACTATTCTTTGAGCATTTAAAATAAGCACAGTCACAAGCACACAGTGTGTATCATAGGTACTCCAAAGGCAGGTTGACAATGCAAGCAAAAACATTACCCATCATTGTGACAAAAGTGACAAAGGCAAGTTATGGCAGCATAAAATGAGTTAAACACCCATCCCCAATCCAGTTAAATAATAAATTAAACAATGGCTGACAGATGTCAATGCGATATGCCTGGCCTGTACCCAAATTGCAGTTAATGTACATGAATGGTGATGTGATCAGAGTTATGGGCAAAGATTATTCCTGACAAAAAACTGCTACAACTCTTGTAGGTTTTTTTTTTTTTAATTTACAATGACAACATCTTAGTGTGGAATTAGCCATGGGTCACATGACGCACGTACAATGACATGTCATGTTTCAAGGCATGTGAATATTGCCCCAGTATCGGTGATTTAGGAGGCAAGATTATTGTATAATGTTCTTCCAATTAAGTAACCTATTCTTAGCCGTGTTCTTTGGTTGAGGGCTCGTTATATGGTATGCGACATTACAGTTAAATTATTTTGGGGGAATATATTAGAACAGACTGTTCTAGCTGAGTGAGACCAGCACGTTTCTGTTTAAAAGACATCTTCAGGAAATACAACAACAACTAGTAAACAATTGTTGGGTCTGCAGCATCGATAAGTAATCGTTCAAAAACATATGACAGGCTGATCACTGAAATTGAAAGGGTACCTGCATATATAGCGATTAACTTAAGGAGACCCAAGGGTGGGAGGAGGTGCTCTTTAAATCAAAACACAACTAACGTCGTTATTACTGTGTAAGCATCTGACACGAACCTCGGATGTCCATTTCGCTAACGGTAGCTTCGCTGGCAAAGATCAAACACAGAGTCATGTGACTGTTTTTTAAAACTTCGACAAATCTGAAGAACGAGGTTGGCAGGTTAACAGCCCAGCTAAAAGCTAACTCGCTGCTCTTTTTTGACAGAGCTCACTTTAGCAGCTAAAGCTAAAACGAATAACGATACGGTTCACTCGGACCGCCCGGGTGGACGGCTCTTTTGGGTCGTTGACAACAACACCGACGGGGGGGGAAATCGACCCGACCCTTACCTTATAATAGACGTCGAACTGTATGTTCTCTGGCAGCGAGCGTATGTCCCTCCTGGAGCGGCTGTAGTTGTCCACCACGGCCGAGATAGCCGTGTTGTACAGCGTCTCTGGGATCCATTCGAGCTCCACGGCAGCCATATTGTATTCTGTGGCTCCCCTCTCTCTCCAAAAACACCAACACACACAGCAGCCTGGGAGGAAAGAGTCCAGCGATGAGACGGTGACATCACCAGCCATGGAGGAAGTGGCATGCGATGTGGGAGTGGAATCCGAATCTCTCTGGCTTAGTGCAACAATAATGTGCAAACACAGCAGCGAGATAGCTCAATTGTTGATTTCCAGTGGTTTTTAACTAGCTCTGGTCCAGAGCTCCACTGCTTCTGAGTCTGACCTGCATTGGAGCTCTGTTGGTCTCCGTGCATTCGGCCATTACTCCACCCGAACAGCCTCTCTTCTCTAGTGGATATATAAAGAACGTTTTACCTACTCACCAAAATAAACACGTCTTGTGTCATTAGAAAGCCTACTTACCTTGGTGGTCACACTCTTAGCCCCCCACCACACGGATAAATTGGACTTTTTGGCCAGAACGCGATCGTTTTTCACTGAAGGAAAAATATTTCCTATGGAACTTTTCTATTGGCAATATCGGTAGAGGGCGCAAATCCTGGTTGTTTTTCCGGTGAAAAACGATCGCGTTCTGGCCAAAAAGTCCAATTTATCCGTGTGGTGGGGGGCTAAGAGTGTGACCACCAAGGTAAGTAGGCTTTCTAATGACACAAGACGTGTTTATTTTGGTGAGTAGGTAAAACGTTCTTTATATATCCACTAGAGAAGAGAGGCTGGTCGGGTGCAGTAATGGCCGAATGCACGGAGACCAACAGAGCTCCAATGCAAGTCAGACTCAGAAGCAGTGGAGCTCTGGACCAGAGCTAGTTTTTAACCTTTTTCATACCAGGGCGGCAGGCCCACGTTTTTCTGCATTTTAGCCACGGACCATCATTTGATGTTGAGTTCAGCCTCTCTGACCCCAAACTAAGGATTTCCATGCAAGTTTTGGTACACAATTTGGGAGATAACCACTGTCCTAGACGTAGCCTATTTATTAATTGACATTCGTAGATTGATGTCATAATCAATACTAGTTAAACATTTGAGCTTGCAACAAGATTTGTGATTTTGTCGCCAATGGAACACAACCACCCTAAGGACTACCATCTTCCCTTTATGTGACAACTTATGGGGATCCTTCGCGCGCGCGCGCACACACGCACGCGCGCACACACACACACACACACACACACACACACACACACACACACACACACACACACACACACACACACACATACACACGTGTTGTAGATCAGCTGTTCGGCAGGCGACAGACACCGTCGTACGGCAGAGGATAACACATACCTAATCGTTACATCACTGAAAAATCCTTGTTAGTGTCGGCGACCCCGACATCAGCCCTCCTCCTATCCTGACTCTAAACAGCTACATCTGAGATATGACATATGCTATATCTTACCTACAATAAAAATATAATAATAACAATAACTTTCTATACGAACCTTTGAATTCAAGTTAGTGATAACTGCACTTCGGCTGAGTAACGACTATCCACCGAGAGCGCTACAGTCCGCTTTGATATCTCTCTCCTCCATCTCTCCCGCTGTCTGTTCTTTCCTATGCAGACAGCTTTTAGTGCATTGGGCAGGCTGCTTTTTTCTCTGGGGTTTCCAAAGTCGCGTTCGGAGATGTCCAGGGGTCCTTGAAGGAGTTCAACAAGGAGGAGTTGCAATGGCTTCAGTATAGTTTCATCTTAAAGATGGAGTGGCATGATTTTTGTATTTTTACAATTTTGTACATGTTTAAAAGGCGACAGTACTTGATTAGACCCATTGGTGTAGTTTTATGTGCAATGATGTCTTCACTTTGTATTTAGGGTTTCTTCCTGAGGGCTGAACCTTTCCAGTCAAACGTACCAATGAAAACAACTGTAATGTAGTGACATCACATCATCAGCCCCTCCCCTAACTTCTACTACAGCTGTGGGTGTGGCTTCAGTTTAGGTATATCTCCACCATGATCTCCACCCATCACCCCCCACCAGGCAAACCAGGCATACTCAATGAGCTGGTGAGGCTGCCCACATAAAAATGCCATTCTTCCTCATATTACAATAATGCCTGATGATCATGTTTTAGGTGGGGAAAAAATCATGGCACTTCATCTTTAATTACAATCTTGTAGCACAAACGTAACATAAATGTGTAAATCACCTGATCAGGAAATTGTGATTTTTTTTTTTTTTAATGTGAGTTTTCAGTGTCACATTTTTCCATGTATGTTAATGGGGGAAATTGAGTTAATGACAATTCAATGAGCAAACACGCGATTCACAATTTCGGGCAATTTCTCTTAAAAAGAGAAAAAGGCTAGTCTGCCATCTAGTGTTCACCCCCATTTTGTGCCCATATCTCTGTCGCGTGACTCGCGCAAAGCCTGAGACTAGACATCTCACCCCCCAACCCCAGATCATGGATGAATCAAAGAAGAGAAGAGGCTTGAAAAGAGGCTACATTCTCCTTCACGATCACTAAAGTAACAGATTTTATAATATGATTGATATTCAACAATATTAGAGTGTTTTAATTATTAATGTATTTTAATTACAATCAGCCTGGTGAGGCTAGAGATTTTCAAGTGCAATTTGTGATTCATTGATTGAATGGCAACATATTAGATTAGAGATTAGGGTTAGGGTTACCCCCCAATAATAACAATGCTGGGCAGCATTTTTAACAATGAACATATATACCACAAAAATATACCACAAAAAGCTGTGCCATTGTCATTACACAACGTGAGTACTGGGCTCTTTTGCCTGAACTGTGCAGACTGCAGCTGATAGGCCTACTCATTTACTCATATTCAACATCATGCCATTGAAACATACAAAACATACAATATCTCATTCTCATCTATCTCTCAAATCCTGCCGAATACACCATGTTGTAGTGATGTTTAGTGATGTTGCAGTTTTTGGATTCCACCAGAAATAAATCAGGGGGTTTGGGAAGGAGCGGGGATTTAGGACTCCCATTCGCCAGTCCAAAGGTGCCAAGGGCTGAGCCTTGTGGAATGCCATGCCACGCCACAGCTCGCTGCGGGACAGAGTTTGTTCACCATGACCTCCAGGCAGGCTCCACTCCATCTGTTATCTGACTCTCCCCTCCAGGTAACACTTACGATGAAAACCGCTTCATATGCCAGTGAAACTGATGAATGTTTTGTGATTCACACTTGCGAATGCGTCGACTGCGATTTGGCCTTCGGGGGGCAGTAACCAGAGCCTCCCACTAGAAGGCTCTGGCAGTAACTAACTAGGATCAATGCCCGAGAAGAAGTAGACACTACGACGTCTCTCTGGCGTCACTGCGTTGGGCTTCTGGCATGTCTGAGCATGCCTACTGGCCTGCAAAATAAACAAAGGCTACTCACTCCGCTGCGATAAAACTCGGCGTTTGTCCACGTTTCTACGGCGCTGCCCTTTTGTATGGCATCAACACAAACCCCCAGTACTAAACTTCAAAACATGGAGAACGCACTGTTGATGCGGGTGAGCGTGTTCACGGACCAGGGAGGCAGGAAATACATGGAGGACGTCACCGAGGTCGTAGTGGAGCCCGAGCCGGGAGAGGACGAGGCGAGGGCGGACGAGAAAGACGGGGGCGACGGTCCGGTCACTGGCTTCACCGATGGATGTGCAGCTGTTACCGGCGACACACCACCAACCGCACCAACAACATCACAACACCCAGAGTCCCGGAGCACGGACCCCGCCGAGACGTGCCCCCCGCCGTCCGCCGCGTGCGTTACACTTCTAGCACACGGCGGCGAAAACCAAAACAGCGGCGGCGGCACGTCGGTGCCGTCCACCGCGCCGGGCGGGGAAGAGGAGCAGAGGCAGCATCCCCATCGCTCGGTGGCCTTCTTCGCCGTTTTTGACGGACACGGAGGCCGGGAGGCGGCAGAGTTCGCTCGGGACTATCTGTGGGAGTTCATAAAGAAGCAGCGGGGGTTCTGGTCCCAGTGTGACGAGGAGGTGTGCTCGGCCATCCGTAAAGGCTTCGTCGCCTGTCACCACGCCATGTGGAAAAAGCTACGTACGTTGTTCTAAGATGTTCTGATAAATATTAAGCACGAAATTGCGACAATTTACTGTTTGCCGAAAATGATAGACGCGTGTACCGTTTTGTAGTGGAGGGGCACACAGCTTTAAAGATCCAGATTAATTTATGCGTCGAACATCTATATGAACAACCACATTTGTTACTTATAAAGTAACAAACAATGTCACTACGAGGGATACCAAATCAACACAGGGTTTAGTCAAAATGTGCCTTTTTTAGAATATTTATATACAAATGACAACGACGTACAACACAATACAAACGACTGCCAGGGCTGTTTCCAAAGAAACCACAGGTTGCCAAAGACGCAATAAATTCTACCTATGTACTGTCTATAAACGTCCCCATGTACTGTAGCCCATTGCCTGCCACAATGAGGCAGCCAGACAGGGAATATATACCAGAACCAAAGTAGTATAGTAGTAGGAGCATTTGTTTTGTTATAGCACCATGAACTTCTTTTTCTTCTTTGGGGTTTATGAGAACATGAACTGAACCAAGGTTTTAGTAGGTTAGCACAATTGGTGATGGTGAAGGTGTAGTCTGGTGAAGAATGTGCATGACAGTATGACTTAGCCCAATGTTTACCCCATTCATGTTGTGCATTGGTTATCTGAAGTAAACACAGATTGCAATGAGGTCCTCTTGCTTTCTGTGTCTGAACAACAATAATACAAATTTGCCCAGACATGTCATCATGGGCCGAACAGCTGAGTAAACAAGTGGTTGTGTCATTTGTGTGTACAGAGAACACATACTACCCTGAAACATTTCATGCCACTGAGCCTGTGTCCAAAAGGTAGATTTTTTTATTTCATAGATATTCCTATAAATAGCGTGGTACAGCTGTTGGACATTCTTTTTTTTAATTAGCCTATAACGTTAACTAACTTTGAATGAGTTGCTGTAGCAGGGAGATATGTTTTGCAGCAAAATGGTATTTTTTGGGCATTGGGCTCTGAGGATATTGTAGTTATCCTCCTGTTATCTTTTAATCCTGCCATAATTTACAATGCACTTGTTTAGCCTGAATTCACAATACACTGTCAAAATAGTAGTCTTTGTAGAAACTAAGATGCCACCTAATCAGTGATTCTGAAACTACCATCGATCTGTTTGAATAACATGCTGTCTAAATGTACATATTAACCTTGTAGTAAAGAAAAACAAGGCAAAACAAACATGAAAACAAATGTCACTTGCATAAATCAAACCGGTTGCAAGAAGGGGAGAGTTAAGATCTCTTCGAGTGTTATTTTGCTTAAACCTAAACAGTTTAAATGTTTTTACGAGAGATTTAGAGGCCATCTTTGTAGCATAGGCATTCAATTTTTAGCTACTGCGTCTTTGGACTGGGAAGGGCATTTGTTTACCATTTGTGTGTTTTCATTCTGTTTATACTGTATGTTAATCTTCCCTTTTAGCGGAGTGGCCGAAGACTCTAACAGGGCTCCCCAGCACATCTGGCACTACGGCCAGTGTGGTGATCATCAGGGGCCAGCGTATGTATGTGGCTCATGTAGGGGACTCTGCAGTGGTCCTTGGTGTCCAGGATGATCCCTTGGACCAGTTCATCAGAGCCGTCGAGGTCACCCAGGACCATAAACCTGAGCTGCCCAGAGAGAGGGAGCGCATTGAGGGGTTGGGGGGAAGGTGAGCACCACGGAAGTTAATAATAGTTCTTAATAGTATTTGTATTTACGGCAATAACAGAAGCCAGCCAACTTGCATTCCTGGAATGATGTCTACTGATTCTGCCAGACAACAAAGTGACATACAGTATGTACATGTTAGGCAATTAATTAAATGTTAGTTTTGGAAAATATGTTTTTTTGGACGTGCTTTCCAAATGAATTCAGGAGGAGCATTTGATTGAACAAAAAAGCTGAAGTTGTCTCACTTCCCAGTCCATTTACATTAACTAAAGGGTAAGTGAGGACATCACAGAACAAACAATATAGTTCTACAAAACCCCAGCAGCCTTCAAGCCCCCCTCATTCTCTGTGATAAAGATGGACATTTCTGCAATGACCACACATTTTCACAATAGCAAATCATGTATCATGCTCAGGAAGCAGCATCTGCTGTGTCTCCAGCAAGTCTGGTGATAAGATAATGATGCTGCTCATAGGTTGGCGCATAGAAGGGAACAAATAATATCTGTATTTAAATGACTGGTGCTATAAAAGGCTGTATTTAGCATTGTTTAAACTAGTGTTTTTTTTTTGCATCCAGCATGTCGTTGCCCAGAATATATAATTAGTTGATTATTGATTACTTTACAGATCCTGCTTATCTGAGAGCAAAACCACTTGTATGTAACATTATATTATATACATTGTAATTGTTTGGAAAGACAATGGTTCTGGCAGCCAGCAACTTCTGGCTAACAAAATGTTTTATTAATTAATAATAGATAAATCCGTTGCATAAGGCTGGGCAGCTAACGTGGTCCGCGCCACACTACACACCCAGTAAATTGTAATACACATACCGGTAAAAACACACCATAAATTACAGTATATTTCACATATTGAAAGTTCAAAGTACATTAGTTCATTAGTTAGTTCACAGTGAAAATTAAATGCGCGTAATTCACCACAGCTCAGTTTTAGTTCAAATACAGTTCCAGTTTAGTTTAACTGTCAGCTAAAACTCCTTCTAAACTCACGTTTATAATCAACTTCTCAGCTGTGCTCTGATGTTTGCACATTACTGGTTACAGATGGAAAGTTTAAAACCCCATTCTCCGAGAGTGTCCTCCAAAGCGATCACAAACAATCAGAGAAAAGCTCTCAGTGTGATGATAATCCACACATTAACGTGATGTCATGTCATTCATAAAAAGGAACGTACAGTATAGCTTGAGTAAACTGATCACCGCCAATGGGCGTGAGTGGCAACACACATTTAATTGCCACAACATGTCATAATCTTTATGTTTACAGGGAATACCATAATCACTGTCAATGGTGTGTAGATCAATTATTTAGCTGGGAAATTAGTAGAGTCTAAAAATTAGGATGTGTATCAGTCAATCTGATAGGTAATATTGTGTAATAATTAGTTATTAAATTATAAAGGTATACTAATACTAACTTGTCAAACATTTCAGCCTTCATGAGTTTGCATGTCTGTCTCAGTCCCGTGATAAAATGTTACAAAATGTTTGATATCGGACGTTGTATATCATGTGTGTATTATATAGTAATGGCACATGGCAAAACACAAAAAATGTGTTTTGTGCCTTTTTGTGTCTTTGGGCAGCTACTAAACTAAACTGAACTAAACTGGTGTAAAACTGGGCATGCATGTAGTCTGATTCGAAACACACTTTGGCCTATATTGAACTGTAGCTCATACATTAATGAAATGTATTCCCTCCTGGATATCTTGGATCATAATGTAACTCCCCACTAGATTTAAAGCAATTTTGCATTTCCTTCAAGTGGAAATTGGCTCAGATGAGTGTCGTTTTGTAATAATGGTCAACATAAAGATTATACACATGACTGAGATGAGATGTGATGTGATCATGGATGTGCAAAAGATCCTCCTGGTTCAGGAATGGAAGTAGGGTTTGTAATTATGTGAGTCAGTACACTTTCACAAAATAGGCCTTTAGTCACAGGTTGCCGTGATATTCACGTGTGGTTATTAAAGAATATTTAACCGGCCTTTCTCCTCTTTTCAGTGTGATAAAGAAGTCTGGGGTGAACCGGGTGGTGTGGAAGAGACCAAGACTGAATCACAACGGCCCTGTCCGTCGCAGCACTGTCATCGACCAGATCCCCTTCCTGGCCGTGGCCAGGGCTTTGGGTAAGGTTGTCAACTACATTTGTTCCATATCGATTGTATTTTGTCTCTTCTTTTTTCCCCCCAGATTTATTTACTAAACTAGTTGACTAGTTGGTTAAAGTGTGCGCGCGCGCACACACACACACACATGTAACTTCTTGCTGTGCTAAGTTACATCAGCGTCTACACTTTCTTCGCAGACTCAGATTGTTTGGAGTCAGTTTAAATATTATGTTGATTTTCTACAGGGCAAGCATAGAGTCAATTCTGAGATATGGGATAGCTAACTGGTTTGGTAACCTAACTGTCAAACATAAATCTCAGATTGAGAGACTTATAACAATGGCCGGAAAGATCATGGGCTTGTCTAGCCCCCCGATCACCCCAAAAGCCATCTTTGATCAAGCTGTACTTAGACAGGCTCAAAGCATTGTCTCCGACCCATTACATGTTCTCAACTTCGAGTATGTGACAATGCGAACAGGCAGGAGATATAGAGCTCCACCGTTGATAAAGTATAACAGGTATAGACGCTCATTTGTACCTCTCTCTATTAAGCTCCTCAATGGTGAGAGCATTTAGCCCCCAATCGTGCTAGGGTACACATTAGGGTGTATATGTGTATATGTGTGCAACTGTATTGTCCTATGTCCACTGTTATCTGTCTGTATGTCACTGTATGCAGCTCTAGTCTCTGACTCCAAGACAAATTTCTCCCACGGGAGACTAATAAAGCTAACCTTGAACCTTGAACACACACACACACACACACACACACACACACACACACACACACACACACACACACACACACACACACACACACACACACACACACACACACACACACACACACACACACACACACACACACACACACACACACACACACAGAGGTTGCTTGCCCCATATGTGTCTAAAACTAAATGAACACTGTCATGTGAGTAATGTAATGAAAGAGACTAGGTTCTCCTGATAGCCACTGTGCTCTCACACTGCAGGTGACCTATGGAGCTATGACTTCTACAGTGGGGAGTTTGTGGTGTCCCCAGAACCTGACACCAGTGTGGTGGTCCTGGATCCCAGTAAGCATCGATATATAATCCTGGGGAGTGACGGTCTGTGGAACATGGTGCCACCACAGGACGCCGTCTCCATGTGCCAGGACAATGATGAGTCGATGGTGAGTTGAAAACAGATTTTGACCCCAGTTGCCTGTTTGTGCTTTACCTCATGTCCTGCCATCCTCCACATCGGGTGGCGGTGGCTCAGGGGTAGAGTGGCTGGATGGCAACCACAAGGTTGCCAATTCGAACCCAGGCTACACCAGAGTTAGTGTGGATGTGTCCCTGAGCAAGATGCTCCTGATGTGCTGGTCAGCACCTTGCATGGTGTCCCGTCATTGCTATGTGAATGGGATCCACAATCTATTTATGAAGCTATATCAATACTATAACAAAGCAAATATCTGTCTGAATGTCTGTCTGAAACACGGATAATTCCTCACTGACTACAGCAATCATTCTGAGTTTTCACACACTCATTGAACATAACATTAGGATTCAGTAGCACTGCACTGCAAGATAGTCTAATTATATGGCAATTTCTGATGGTGTGTCTTGCTGAAAATGGACGATCAAGGTCAAGGTGTATTTATCTTTGCAAGCAACACAGATTGATTCACTTTGGATTTCCTGGACGATTTCTTGGATACAGTGGGGAATTCAAATGTAAATGAATGCATGCATGTGGAGTAGTAATGCTTAATGCTAAATGCATATTGAACCATGGATGGTGTAACCATACCTCTCTCCCACAGGCTCCATGCGGGGTGTCCAGCGCACGGCAGCTGGTCAGCCACGCCCTTCTGCGCTGGCGCCAGAGGATGCTCCGTGCCGACAACACCAGTGCCATCGTCATCGCCCTACAGGAACCGGGTGTCTCCCAGGAAACACTTCACCACGAGGAAGTACTGGTGAACCTGGCTAAGGTGTCCCAGTGCCCCCCTGCGTCCCTCTCCCGCTCAGACACACCACTTATCCAGGTGAGCTATTTGGTATAGACTAAGGATATAACGAGCGCACGATTTTGGTCACATCAGCCCTTATGCGCAATTAACGCACATAGCATTGGGGAAGAGGCGTTCCCACACTAAAGTCGCTAATTTCGTTACCTCGGCATCTCCCTTAAATACCTCCTATACCCGTTATATTATGCATAGGTGTGGTTTGGGCGTTTTTAGCTTTCATCCAATCCGTGTTGCTCTTGCCATTCCCTTTAATTCATCCCTTATCTATTTCCCTTATCCCTACTGCTAAGCCTGACCCTCCTAAGCACGCAGTGCGCAGACACATGCATGAGTAGCCTATTCTCAAAGATTATAGCTCTCATTTTCAAACAATTATAGCTCGGTCAATTCTCAATCATTTCTTACCATTCAACGTGTTATGTTGAAAAAACCTGTTCCATGTTTTTTTGCTGTATGTGGCGTGCATTTATCCCAAGTCTGCGAAATGTTATAAAGTAAATTCCAAAAAAACTCTGGAATTCGCGGCAAAAAAGACGTTTTTTTGATCATTCATTTCTCAGTCAATTCTGGACCATTTTTTACATTTCAAAATGCAGCGTGACGGGAAAAGCCTCCTCTCTCAGATGCTGTATAGTATATGTGGGTAGGTCTTCTCTACGATGCGGGATCTAGCAAAATGTAAGTGTCGGGATTTTGGTGGAAACGGTCCACCGAATCCCCGACACTTACATTTTGCTCGATGCGGGATCGTAGAGAAGACCCACATACCCACATATGCTATACAGCATCTGAGAGAGGAGGCTTTTCCCGTCACGCTGTATTTTGAAATGTAAAAAATGGTCCAGAATTGACGGAGAAATGAATGATCAAAAAAACGTCTTTTTTGCCGCGCATTCCCGAGTTTTTTTGCAATTTACAGCATTGCGTCACAAGTTAATTAATGTATTTAATTATATTATATACTGTACATTACCTAAACACAAGGAAGTGACCGACAGCAGGCAATCTACAGCTGTTTATAGGACAATCCATAAATAAGGAGATGAATTGAACTGGCGCCTTTCCACGTGGAGTCGTGGACATCTCCAAAGCGCACAGACGCACGTGGCTCTGCCTTCTCATATCGGTTAAGGGGTGGTCTCAGGTGGCGTTATCTAGTTCCCAAATCTATTTGACGAAATTAGCAACTTAAGGGACTGCGCAACAAACACGCCCATGACCACACCTCCAGCCACAAATAACGGTGTCGGCATAAAGAATAGTGGCTAAGGGAAGAGAAAAGGTGACCAAAATAGCAATAAGGGAATTCGCTGCGGGTATCGGGTAACGTTAGGGACAACGGGTGGAAGGAAAATCGCGCCCTAAGGATATAACGAGCGCACCAACTATACAGTAGACCCCTGGGAGACAGCATATACATAAGTTTCAAATGAAGTCCTACAATTTATATACAGTAGCTCGCCTCCAAGTGTGAATTGCCCTTCATAGAAATTATTCTATAGAGCAGACTTTCATTGACAGTTACACTTGTGCTTCTATATCAAGAATAGAAGAGGAAGCAATCAATCCATGGGGGCCTCTGTGATGCTTTTATTTCACATGACGATGCATTGTTACTTAGCAAATAAGACCTATGGGTGGCCTTAAATATTATACCAGGTGCATAATTGAGGCGGGTGCAAGCGGTGCACCAGAAGGAAAAGGGGGAAAGAAGAAAAAGAAAGAGTGCTGACAATCGGATACCCCGAATCCCACCACTCAAGGCGGCCAGGAGGAGACTCCCAAAATGCGACGTGCGGCTGCTGCTCTTTCCTGAGCCGATCCAGCCTTTAGAGTATAGGCAGAGTTATACTCACTCCATGGGGCCAGTCCAATCGCGTCGCAAATGACTATGGTTTCCTCCAAACATAGTGTAATGACCTGTTGTCTCTCTCTCTCTCCCCCACAGCGTCTTCCAGAGGTGGATGTTCCCGCCGTCGTCTGCGAACTACTCCCTACGCTGCAGAGAATGGATGGCCTATCGGGGAGCAGCAGCCTGTATGACCTTTCCTTGTCGGCGTCGAGCCCCTTCGCCCCACTCCTGATGGACAGCGACACGGAACCGGCCAACTCGCCTCTGACCGAGGGCTGCTCCCAGGCGCCGGGGCTCAGGGCCGTCTCTAGGGTGACCAGAAGCAAAAGGACTGTTGAAGGACCAGCGGCGGTGGGATCATCCCAGACAACCAAGAAAGCGTGTCGCAGGAACGGTGCCAGGATACCCCTGGACACACACACGGAGGAAAATGAGCAGAAACAGACGTCCAACAATGTCCCCGTCCTGCTCCAGCAGCATGGAAAGAACACAGTGTGTGTTTGCTGAGACGCAATCCCAATCATGCACAAGTACACACACACACACACACACACACACACACACACACACACACACACACACACACACACACACACACACACACACACACACACAGTACATGTACAGAGATGCACACACAAACATGCTGCCTCCTCTTGCCCACAAACTCACAGTTTGTTTTGGCTCTTTAAAAAAAAAACTAAATTAGAAAGCCCAGTTATCGGTATTGCCTCTGGATTTCTATTCACGTTGACGAATGGCATCTTGCCAGCCTATTTTAACCGCTCTGTTGTGTTGTACAATGTACATTGCGGAACAATGAGTTCTGCCCTCTTCATACCTCTGTTAGATTTATTTTGTAAAGTTCAAGTTGCCCAAATTCACAGTTGTCCTTGTCTTTAAATCTCAAATAGGATAGGATATTTGTGTCATTCGCACCATATTATGCAAACAATTGTATGAAATATGTATGTATAATTATGTTAATGTATATATTGCGGATTTTTAGGCAATTATTATTAAGTAGTAAAATGTTCCTTTAAAACAAAATGAAATATATTTTTATACACTGTTTTATTACACTCTGATAAAATATGAGAATACCACACCTCCATAAGTCACATTTTATCTTGAAGTTAACCTCATTTGTTTCTCACCTTGGCTAAATATTACGTTTGTAATACATTTGTTTTTTGCTCTTATTGTATCGCTGGATGAGACTTGTCCACAAAATCAAAGGTGCTGCTATGGTCAGAACCAGTAAGCTTATGAGTAGTTTATGTACAAATTATGATGGTGCCATTGTTTTCGGGGGCAGGGGCAGATTGCACTTCTGCTCCCATCTTTGTCCCTATGCTGAGCTCTGTTCTTCTGACATTGGACACTTTTCACAGACGAGCTGTTTTGTTGGTAAACACAGCCGACAGTAATGAGGTGAATTGCACTGTTGTCTTAGCCCTTACTGTGTGCCAGGCAGCATGCACAACGTCTGTACAGTTTACTCGGTGCTGGCACAAAGCAACACTTAAAAGAAACACACCAAAATATGATACCCTCAGCTGCGTTTACCAATCATAATGACACAATGTCAAAATGTCCACAGTGAAAAGTGACCATTGGGTTTTCTAGCCTTCCATGATAATGAAGTTTAATGACGAGGTCTCCAGGACGTGTGAATGCAATTACCGAATGCAATAGAAAAACAGTTGTAGTCTACAAAAGTCTGCTTGAGCAAAATTTAGATTTTTTTTATACATATTTTTAAATGGAATCTATTTGCATTTTCACAAGTGGGTTGAGAAAATGGAGCAACCGTATAGTAACCTGTAATGGGAGCTTATGTGGCCTGTGGAATAATTCCTATTCACATTGAGGGAGTATGTATTTGGCAAGTGACATTGTAATTACAGCTTGGTGTCATCAGTCTGCTGTACACCATCTTATCTCTCCTTCCCCTTAACAAGTGCAAACTAGTGCCGTGTGATGAACAGTTCTTTATTAAGTTCCAATCTCACAGCGACTTCAATTGTGCCGTACAGTCTGAATACCACTAATTAAACAGTCTAAGTGCTATTCTGCAGATGTGCTCATGCTGTAAAATGTGCTAGTTAATTATGGACTCGCAACCTATTGTGGTGTGATCTGAGAAAGACTTTTTTTTTTTGCACTGATAAAGTACAAAATATTGACGTTAATTGTTTGCTTTAGCTTTAGTATAACAGAATAACTTAATAGCTCCCAAATGAAATTAAAACAGTGGGTGGGAAAGATAATGTAAGAGACATACATAGTTGTCAGATTTCCCTATTCCAGGCAGTGTGTACAGTATGCAAATTAAAGCCTTGCTCTAAGTTTTGCTTTTATGGTAACTGAGAAAGCTAGGCATCACAGCATGACAGTCTCATTTGTTGTTAAGTTATTGTTCTTTATTTGTTTTGTATTTTGATAGACCAAAGTGCAATTTTAACCATGTGTAGCATTCTTTCACTTGTTTTAGAATATTGTTCTGTTGAAAGTGTTGTGTCTTGAAATAAGAAATGCTCATATTTGATTTCATCCTGCAAATGCAAGCCTACCTGTTACTGGGCTGCCTGGGGATCATGATTCTACAATAATTTAATACAGTACTTTTTTAAAGGTATTAAGTGTTTAAGTTAACTGGTTCACACTGTTGAATTATAGCATCCTTTTGTCCCATATGCGGATGGCAGTGCTTACAGTAAGTAGTGCATGCAAACAACATGTGGAAATATGAATAGTATGGGATTGAACCTTAAATAAAAGGTTTAATGATTCTTATTTTATTTTTGAGAATGTGTTTTGTTGAAACTACAATGAGTAAAACAAAGAGTGGAATATCTACCCGTTGTAGGTTAGTCAAACAGTCTAAAAGATTCTTCTTTTACAGAAGTGTTTTTTTGGTCCAGCCAGTCACACTACACTCACTGGGATCTCCACTGGGAAGAGCAGTTGTGCCAGCTAAATTAACAAATAAACACCTTTACAAGCAAGTTGATGAGACTAAAAATTATAGTTATGCTAATATGTAAAACTAATGAAAAGAAGATATCTATATCTCGCCATTCTCAGCTCTCCATTCTCCAGTAAGGTATCGGAAAATACACCTACACATACACATACAAATCACTTAAAGGAAAACATAACTAGTCTCTTTACTGAACATGACTGGTTTTGTATTTTATTGTTGATAACTTCTGTCTTCTTTTATTTTATTGGCGTCTGGTTATGTTGAAATGTTACGCCTTGTTGCCATCTAGTGGTTCAATTGGTGAACTTCATACAAAAACATAGGGATGCAGCTGGTGGCTTGATGGAGGCTGGCTGGCTGGCAGGACCATCATCATGGAGGACTGAATCTTGAATAAGAATAAGGTACTTTTGTGACAGGGTCGACAACAGGAGGACAGACAAGGTTTTGAGATAACGGTTCCATTTATTTTCACCAGTAGCCATACAGGATAGAGATGCTATAATCCTGTAGCTACAAACGCATTTCACATGCCTGTTTCCTTGCTGCACAACAGGTGCACAGAAGAAGAATGCTCCTGTGTGTGTGTGTGTGGAGGGGGGGCGGCTTTACGGTTCCATTTGGTTTCATTTCACTCTCTAAAGAGTTAAATTACATTTTAACATCTGAATTTTCATAATTTGGAAAAAAAAATGTTATTTTGACCGACATTTTGCCAGTTATCTCTGCTAAATTGTGCACAAAAACTTAAATCCTCATGAGAGAGAGAGAGAGAGAGAGAGAGAGAGAGAGAGAGAGAGAGAGAGAGAGAGAGAGAGAGAGAGAGAGAGAGAGAGAGAGAGAGAGAGAGAGAGAGAGACCAAATAAAGGCGACGCCTGGTGGTACATAGAGAAACTACAATCATTGTAAACCCGGAAGACAACAAAGTGGATGATGTCCCTACTAGACCTACAGTAGTCCAGTCCACAGAGGAGAGAAGAGAAGTGTTGGCGGTTTCTCTCTCTCTGTGTGTGTCACTGTCCTCATTGTTCATGTTGAGCAGTGTGCCAGTGTACGCGTGGTGCGCGTACTTGCAGCTGCAGCCATGTCCGTCCTTCTATCCTGCGTGGCAGGAGCAGTTGTCTTTTATTTGATACTTTATTATAACGTTTTCAGAGGTGGCAGATGCTCAAGTTCTGCAAAGCTAACGGGGAAGACGGCAATAGTGACAGGTGGGTGAGTCTCTTTGACTTGGTAGCCTACGTTCTTTGAGTAGCCTACCAAAACAACGTGGATAATATAAATGTTGAGTCTGAGACATCAAATCCCCATCATATTATAACCCTTCAATTTCAACTGTAAATGGGTTGGGCCTACTCATTTTCACTAAACTTGTTGTTGTTAAAAGGATCCCTGGCTAATGAGACAAATACGGCTTTTATAAAACATAATATACTTGCCATATAACTAAAATAAACAAATAAAAGCACCGTCAGTAGGCCTATCTTAGTTCTTTCACTCAACAGGCAGTGCTCCTGTCGCAGTTTGATGATGTCACACGAGCATGTGTTTTTTGGAATGCATATGCTGACAGAAAACTTACAACTTATTATACTTTGTATACTCATATACTGTAATATGAGCACAAAAGCAATATTTTAAATATGTTTATTAGCCTGTGCATTGCGCCGTTGGCACCCCCTATTCCATAGGGCTGAACCTGGCTGAACCACACAGTCTCATGTGACATCATCAACCTGCGACAGGAGCAGTCCCTGTTGAGTGAAATATGTTTATTAAAGAATTATCTACACGTTCACATGATCATCATGCAATATACAGTACATCAGCCATTGCAAGGGCAGTGAATTGATATAATAAATTTGTATTTTCCTCTCAGGGAGTAATACTGGAATTGGCAAGGCAACGGCTTTGGATCTGGCCAAGAGAGGAGCCAGGGTCATTCTCGCCTGCCGCAACAAGGAGAAAGCTGAAGCTGCTGTTTATGATATCAGGAGGGTAAGAAAGAATCAAATCGAAGAGTATTTGCACTGGATATATTGGTGTGGCATATTCTACCTAATGTACCAGGAATGTGATAGTGTTTTTATACATTTTTGTACATATTTATGCAATACAGATTACAATACATGGGTACTAAGTGGTTATACAAATTAAATTTAAACAACCCTAGGTGTGCAAAAAAAAAAACATTACTGGGATAACTGTGTAACCTGTGACCATTTTCTACCAAAATTGAATGATCTGTTTAGGACAGTGAGAATTTCCACCACATTTGACAAAAACCTGGTCAATATTTCTTGCTTATTTTGTCCCAAGACACAGACTTGATGCTTACAATGCTCTGCTGCTGCCACATTGCTGCTGGCAAGGCTGATTTTCTATATTAAATATAGGCTTATATTTTTTTTTATGAGTCAGTAGCCACTTAATTCTAAAATAACATTCCCCTTCTCTTCTGTAGGAGAGTGGCAACAATGAGGTGGTGTTCATGCAGTTGGACCTGGCGAGTCTGAAGTCTGTTCGCTCCTTCGCTGAAACATTCTTGAAGACCGAGCCAAGACTGGACCTGCTCATCAACAATGCAGGTGATAATGTTGGAAAGAAATAACAGGGAGGAACATAATTCAGTGATGAATTCCTGACCATAACTGACAGCATGGGCATGAATAAGGAGTTGTGTCTTGGAGTGGTGGGGGACGTGGTGTGTCTTGTGCCCATCCACTGTGAGGGTAACACAGTAAAGACTCTGATATTTCTGACATGGCAATTATTGGGTTTGTACCTCAAAACCAGTTATTATTTAAAGTAATAGAGTGTGTGTATATGCCAAATCCAGTGGCAATTAAAGTGAGTTTGAATGCCATTATATACTAGGACTTTTCCGTTTGGGTGTCTGGGCTCAAAGCCGTTTTTGCCACTCGGCAGGTGATCACGCATAACTTCCCTGTGTGGTGATGAATGCCACGTGCCTACATGCATTGTGTCACTGTGTCCAGGTGTAATGGGTCCGGGGCGCACCGAGGACGGCTATGGCATGGCCTTCGGGGTCAACCACCTGGGTCACTTCCTGTTAACCAACCTCCTACTGGGGCGGCTGCAGCAGTGCGGTCCCAGTCGCGTGGTCAACGTGTCGGCTCTCCTCCACCGCTTCGGCTCCATTGACTTCGCTCTCCTGGCCTCCCAGAAGGACTTGGTGTCGGGAGGGTCCGCCTGGCACAGCTTCAAGGCTTACTGTAACAGCAAGCTGTGCAACGTGCTGTTCAGCAGAGAGCTGGCCAACCGCCTCGAGGGCACCAATGTCACCTGCTTCAGCCTGCACCCAGGTCAGTGTCACCACTGTGAAATCATGACAGTACTGTACTGCATGAAAGGGTTTACCCTGAAGAAGGCAGTCTAACTGTCCGAAACATCATTTTTTCCTGTGTTTCCTCCTCATTAAAACGTGCATTGGCAGCTACGAGTGTGTGCCTATACAATTTTTTTTCTTTTAGTGTTTACTTTGTCGTTGGCTGGCACCTCATAAGGAATGGTGTGTGTATCTCTACTTCTACAGTACTGTACTGTATATCTACTATCTCACATTTCTCCCAAATATGAATGTATATTTCTATATTAACCCATTCCGTACGGGGTGTTTTAAGTTTTATTGAAAAATAGCAGGTGTGCACACCTGCTATTTTTGGGGAAATCGTGAAATCTTTAAATATTATATGTTCTTTCAGAGCAAACATTTATCTATATTGTTGAAGGTGAAAATGGGTTAATAATGTGACGTGAAAATGTATTAATATTTTTTGATTAATTAATTTGATTAACTGTGGCTCTCCCTACACCAGAACCACACTTTTCCTCTATGTTGTGGGTCCCACAGAGACTAATCTGTCTCTGTCCGTCTACAGGAGTCATCCACACAGAACTCTGTCGCAACATGAGCCTATGGCAGCGGCTTCTCCTGATACCTGTGGCCAAGCTGTTCTTCCTGGACCCTGAAGCCGGCGCTCAGACCACCCTGCACTGTGCCCTTCAGGAGGGCATCGAACCCCTCAGTGGGCGCTACTTCTTTTCCTGTGCGCTGCGGGACGTCGGTGCCAAGGGACGCGACGACGGCCTGGCCAGGAAGCTGTGGGAAGTGAGTGAAAGGTTAGCCAGCCTCTCCTGAAAACACTGTGATGTTGAAACTTGTGTGACATAATGCAATGGATTACAATTTCTAGTTAGTTCAGGCAGAGGAATTTGTGCCTTTTATAACAGGGGATCGAATAGGGAGTAAGAACTAGACTTATTTTTCAGGGAATGAAGAAAAAAACTATATTTTGAAAACAAAGCCATGCTGGTTTAGTCAAAGTTGTTGTGACTTTAATTACTAGCATGAGGGGTGAAGGTAGCCTGGCCTAAGCTGAAATCATTTTGGCCTAGAGGGACGGGGGCCGGTGCAGCTAGGCCATTAGATCTGATTTGATCTTCTTACCAACATGTCGTCAGCCCCGTCCCTTCCCCCGTCCACCCCATGCTGTGCTACATCACATCACTTGGAGTGACGCCCAACCAGAAAGGTATACTCCCACTTCTAGGCCACCGTGACTCACAATTTATTCCAGACTTCAACTTTAGCAACGGGGATGAAAATGAATTAAAATGGGTCTGAAGGCTAGGGTGAATGTGGTTAATTGTTTTCGCAGACCCTTTTAGTGTCCAATGGAGTTAAGAAGTTTGGTCCGAAATCAAAACAATGGGATTTAGTTTTTTTTGTGTATTTTTATATCAAAAGTATATAAAAATCTAATTCAAATTACTTAATTTGAGTGAAAACCTGTTGCATGATGATGCATGAGTAAAAAAGAACTGGTTTATTCCCATGCTGCGCTTTCCTCCAAACACAAGATGACGTTCAAAGTGCAGGCAGTGACTGTCACTATATTTCTGTTGATATGTATAGACAGTAACAGTCAAGTCGGGATGGCGATTGTTCGTGCCAGTGATTCACAATCCCTTTTTTGACAAGCATTCCCACATTGATACTGTATGTATTTGACTGCTGATCCCCATCTGAAGATGTTTTGTACCAGGGCAGGGACTCCCAGAAGAGAAGATTTGTTTTTCAAAAAGTAAATAAAATGACATATGTGACTGTTTAGCATTTGAGAAATAATTAAGAATAATGAATTATTTGGAGCACAAAAAGTGTGGTTAACTAATTTGTTGGACTTTGTTGCACAATGATTTGTGCAAAACAAGCTCAACATCACATTGCATTACATTATGTTTTATTTTGTTATTTTTAAATTATTTTGAGCGAGAGGGTAGTTGAGCGATTGTTTTAATTAAATGAGTGCTTATAATCAATTAACTGTTGCAGCCCTAGCTCTGTATCCACCTGATCTAATGTGTTTCGCTTTGATAATTTTGATGTCATTACCATTCACACTATGGGAGGACAAAACACTGTGAGGACAAATCACAAAGACTTCCAGCACTGCTTTTGAATGTGGCAGGGAATCCGGTATCAAATAAGTTATCAAAATCCTTGATAAATGCATTTATCCTTGAAATAAAGGCTTTCTTAGTATCTTTATAAAAATCTTGGGTGTATAATAGGGTGTATAATATCTAGGGTTTGCAGCATATACAGTATATAGGAGGAGGAGGAGGAGGGGTGATGCGCAAAGTAATAAAAATCTGAATATCAAAAAAGTAATTTATTCATAGTATAGTTATATAGTAATTACAGTTAGGTAAGTGTTCCGATGAACACGCCTGCATGTGTGACACTGAAAACGCCACAGATTTATCAATCTGATTTGGGTGTGCATCAGACTCTCGGAAACATAGGATCTGATCAATGCACAGCCTCAACATGCCCACCGTGAGCTTCACACTTGCGGGTCGAAATTGACATTGTGAGTGTTGGGGAAACCCACCGCAGGTGTTAGTTGCGTGATATCTTTTTATGGATCACAACAAACAAACAGCAAGATGCATCCACAATTCACAGGCTTTTGAGAGCCACTGTTTCATGTATAGTATTCATTTGGGACAGTTTTTGGCTGTTGACATATTCATTCAGAAATGTGTGTTCATTCAGAAATGAACACACACACATACACACCTTTTTTCCCCCCACAGACACTTTTTTACTCAATATATTAAAAGCTTCAACTATTGCTCAGACCAACTTCCAAGTTACAATGTTCCAAATTAGAATGTTAAGTGGTTCATCATGATTCACACTGGATTGTAGATACTCTATAGAATAATTTGTGTGGAACCAGGCTAGGGCTGTATCTATCATTATTTTCTTGTTATTATTTAATTAAATTGTACAGATTATAATACAACATGTATGCCCTACTGTTCATAGTACCAAGTTCACATGTCACATCGCTTTGTGAGCTTGTATAATTTGCATTTATAAAAAAGCAACAAAATCAAAATGTCCCCCAGAATTATAAAATATATTGTAATTATAATGACCATGTCCATTTATGCAGGTCTATGTTATGCTAATGGTCTCTGCTCCAATAACAAAAGAGTATGTCTTGTATGGTCTTCGTATAGTATTAAAGTATTACAATGTGTCTGAGTAGTAGAGAGTACTCACAGCTAGCAATAAATAAATAAAAGCCAGAAGGCAACCACATCCAGTAGGTGGCAGTAAAGCACCACAACTCGGTCAGCAGTGACTCATATCTCAACACAGCATTGTTCCCTTGCAGTTGTTGCTTGGAGCAAGGTTGTTGAGGACCTTAACCTGGCAGACCTATGGATCGTGTTCATTATGAGCAGTGATTATTAACACGGGTAGGCACCAATGCCAGGTCAGTTGTGTGCGTTAAGAGAGGAGCACCTTGTAATTACTCAGTAGGACGTTCTGTGGTACAGGCTTCTCCTTTAACCTCAACGCTGGTGGTGTGTGTGTGAGAGAGAAAGGGGGGGTCTGCACTTCTACGATCGATTCCTATCTCCTTCTGCCTTCCACTATCTCTGTGTCCTCTCTCCCCCCCCACCCCCTTCTGTTGCATAAGAAGAGAGGGGAGCCTAACTCTTTTCTCAAACTATCCAGCGCTGTCTGTGAAAGCCATATACTGTTGTAGTAAAAATCTTGACTGTTAATTTCAACTCTTAAGTGTGTATAACTACAAGTGGTTAAATCAGCTCCCAGGAGCTTTGCAGCTTTCGCTTTCTTTGTCCCCAAAATAGGGTTTAAAATAGACAACAGATTTACTGCAGTTTAAAAAAACGAGTCCAAAAGAATATGCCGCCCAGATGTTATTCCCTTATGTAACAGATGTAATGCACAAAGCGGTTCTCTCATCCGTTTAGTTTGGAAATGCTCCAAGCTCGGCTCACGTCAGACCGAAATCTTCTTGCAAGTTTTTTTTTTTTTTTTTTTTTTTTTTTTTTTTTTTTTTTGGAGAGCCTTGAAGCACTTCTCCGTTCTTTGGTGCTGCACTCCCCGAGGTACTAAACTCCATCCATTAAATGCAGCATATTTGAATGAATTCGGTTCTGTTCAAATGTGTCTGTTCAAATAGAATAGAATGGGAGAGCGTTGGTGGTTAAAGGGATATTTTGCTTTAAAAAAAAGAGATTTTATTGTCTGCTTAGACTTATGTGAACACCCCACATAGGACCTGATCAATGCACAGCCTCAACATGTCCGCTGTGAGCTTCACACTTGTGGGTCGAAATTGACATTGTGGGTTGTTGGGTAACTCAGCAGGTGTTAGTTGTGTGATAAACGGCATACAAACAGTATGCCTCCACCATCCACAGGCTGTTGAGAGCCACAGTTTCATTCATATAGTATTCGTTCGCGACAGTTTTCTTACATACTATATTACCAGGAGCCAGTGTTGCCAACTGCCATAATCCATAATGATAATAATAATGCAATAGTGGCACTTCCAAAATGCACTAGAATGCGCTAGACCAGTGGTTTAAAACCATTTTCATACCATTGCCCACTATTGATTCTGCATATTAGCCACGGAAGATCACCATTTGATGCTGAGTTTAGTCTCTCAGAGTTTTAGGAGGAATAACTGGCAAAACGTTGGTCAAAATAGCAATTCTTCTACATTTTGTAGAAGATGTAGATTCTTGAATTAGGTAATTCAGATGTTTAAATATAATTTAACTCTTGAGAGCGTAAAATGAAAATGAATGAAACCAAATGGACCCTTACGGGTCCATTTGGTTTCATTTTATGATCTCAAGAGTTACTGATCTATAAGGGTCCATTTGGTTAACAATGGTCCCGTCTAGGAAGGAAGGACCCTGTCATAGGAGGAAAAATGTGAAAAACAAGGGTTTTATCTCTGGTGCCTGTAAAACAATTTCACCCCAACTCACCAGCAAAAAATTACATTATTATATTATATTATATTATATTATATTATATTATATTATATTATATTATATTATATTATATTAT
Source organism: Benthosema pterotum (assembly GCA_039105355.1). Classification (NCBI taxonomy): domain Eukaryota; kingdom Metazoa; phylum Chordata; class Actinopteri; order Myctophiformes; family Myctophidae; genus Benthosema; species Benthosema pterotum. The sequence goes on from CM076977.1 coordinate 9,849,054, forward strand.
ATTATATTATATTATTTATATTATATTATATTATACTGTTAGTAGGACTTTCCCACATAAGTTTGGAAACCTAACTGGAATTATTATTTTCTATATTTATCGGGCAAGTGCAAGTCAGGATCTACTTGCCCTCAGGTCATGGTCACTTGCCCCCAAAAAATATATTGTAAATTTTGCATTTAAGTTTCACCAGATGTAACTCTTGAGAACGTAAACATGAAACCAAATGGACCCTTGCGGGTCCATTTGGTTTCATTTTTACACTCTCAAGAGTTAAATTATCATCTTAATTAGCCCAGGTCTACACAACTAGAGAATGTAGAAGATTAGGTCATTTTGATGTGTATGTTAATTTGCCTGTTTTGTTTCCCAAATCCAGCCTGGAATTGTGGATAGCTAGAAAGCAGGGAAAGACACAGAGGCAGAGTGCAATGACTGCCTTCAAGACAAATTCATCTTGTGTTGTGTTATAGTGCACTAAGTTGCGCACTTGCCCGATCGGGCAACCAGGTAGCAGTCTTCACTTGCCCCACCATTTTTTTTTACTTGCCCCGGGCAAGCGGGCAAGTGTTAGTGTCAAGCCCTGCTTATTATATAGTAGTGGTCACCAACATTCAATAGTGTATTATTCAGTAATGTAGTAAACCTTTACATTTCTTTTAGCAACTGTTCAGATGGAAACCTTTTGTTCTCTACCATACTGTACACACACTGTAGAATCTACAGTGTGTGTACAGTATCCAGAGTGTTTTATGGTGCTATGTAAATATTAATCTATGTAGGATTCCAGTTCGTAAAGCAAAAATACTAAAGGAAGAAGCTCATAATGCATCACATGTTTGCATGTATACAGTATCTGATCGTGTTTCTTAAATTATGCTGCAACTGAGCTTCAGATGCTATTTCGTATTAGCATTCATACTGTAATTCACCCTTGAAGCATTATTCACTCCCTTTTTGGTACATTGTGTGTTTGGTGCACATCCTTTTCCTCTACATCTTCTACATGGGGGTCCAGGGTTACGCCAAATCGTTGTGTGATATGATTTTTTTTTTTTTTTAGCCAGTTCAACAATCAATCCGAGAATCTCTGTTCATTTTCTGAGGGGAACCATTTCTGTTTGAATAAACAAAAAACATGAATTCACATAACAATAATAGTCTACTATGTATGAAATCTATGACAACGTTTAACCTCCAATTACCCAATATTATGCCACCCCCCCTCTCTCTCGACTAAGGGGTCCTTGGCCCCCAAAACCATGAAGGCCCCTGCTCTACATCAAATCTATTTGCTGAAAATAGCTAGCTAGCAGAGAAACATCCGCAATAACAGACCACATAATGCTAGACACAAGCTTGCTGTGCATATAAAAAGGACACCTACAAATGGTAATAGTTAGTAAACCTGAAAAAAACATATAGGGCTCCATTTTTGTTACCATCTAAAACCCTTATCCCGAACCCTGTTTTTACTATTTTGAAAAACCTTTTGGAATAGTTCAACGTGCCAATCTATTGACACAATGTGAGCTTGTAGACTGGCCATTTTAAACTATTGAAAAATGTTTTTTAAATGGTTTGAAAAGGCAAAGAAGTTAAGGGATAAGGGGTTTAGCGGTGACGAAAATCTAGGCCATAGTCTTCATGCTCCATATACAGCAGGTACAGGTACATCCTTAGAATAACACTACTACAGTTGGCCAAATGCCCCTCTCTGTCCCAACATCGGAGTCTGTACTTGCTCTCCTAGATCCATAGCCCATAGATATTCTGTCACTCCAACTCCACTCAGTGGTTGAGAAGTGGGACATTGATGACTTGTGCGTTGTGTTTGCTTTGGGCACACTCCCAAGCACTGCAGTACTTAGTGACTGGATTAGTGCATCAATTAGCCAGCTATTGGATGCAGCGAGCGTTGTTGATTGATTTAGATGCCGTGCAAGTTGTTGGTGCAGGGACAACATCAACACATCACGTTCAAACCAAGGCTGATCTGTACCTGAGTCAGAACTCAGGAGTAAATGATGTAAACGTGTAAAGAACCAGAACATTTTCGCAAGGCAAGCATTTGCTCTTTTTCTAGGGCTGTAAAAGATACAATAATGATATCAATGATATGAGACTAGATATTTTCTGGGATTTTGAATCTATTCGTGACATGAGCATACGTGTTTTCCATTTTGGCAAAAGTGACGTCTTTTACTCAGTTTAATAATTTATTTTATACTTAGAGATGGGACCCGGTAATTATTTCTCTCAAACATGATCATCAGGTGTTGTGAATATAGTGGGAAGGATTTTATTTTAATTTTTTTTATGTTTTTCATGTGGCCACAGGGCAAATCTCTTTGGCCGAAATCCACAATCCACATGTAGATCTGCTATTTTTCTATAATGTGTTTGTCTCTCTTATGACATGCAGTGTTGCTAGAAGTCATGTAGTTAGGACAAAGCAAGTGGGACAGTCAGTGGGAGAGACGTACCGTCGCCCACCAACGTTGTTACGCAGCATATGGAGTGTGTTTAACACACACCAGTGGCCCCTGTACAAGTCATTTATGTCATTTGTGCGTCAGTTTCATTCATTGTTCTCAACGTCAAAGGGGCCGGCTGCTTTGCGATTCCCTAGCCAAGTGTGAAGAAAAACTGTCTGAAAACTCTGATTGAATCTGGCGGGCTCTATGATGTGTGCTGTTTCAGCATATTTTGGGGTTCTGCTCCCTCAGTTGTGCGTGTGTGTGCGTGTGCGTGTTCGTGCGTGTGTGTGTGCGTGACACGATTGAAGACTACAAAGACCTACTGACTGTTGTGTTGATACACTCATATGAAACCACCATCACTTTTTTATCTGTGGCTACTGTACGCACATGCGCATGCACGCACGCACGCGTGCACACACACACACACACACACACACACACACACACACACACACACACACACACACACACACATGCTCTCACTCTCTCCCTCACACTTGTCCAACCCTTATCAGGAGTGGTTGGGGTGTCGATAAATAGAACCATCCTCTGGGTCCTGTTATTTCCTCTGCTGCAATTAACGTCCCCATCTGCTAACCTGTGATTAACGATGTTTACCCATACAACACAACACACAACTCACACCTTCTCTTCTCTTCTCTTCTCTTCTCTTCTCTTCTCTTCTCTTCTCTTCTCTTCTCTTCTCTTCTCTTCTCTTCTCTTCTCTTCTCTCTTCTCTTCTCTTCTCTTCTCTTCTCTTCTCTTCTCTTCTCTTCTCTTCTCTTCTCTTCTCTTCTCTTGCCATTCCCACGTCCTTGTCCACGTCCTGAACTCGTAGTGTTGAATACTTTCGGCAATTCTCAAGTGAGTCCAAACGAGTTTTGACAATGGCGGAAACACAAAAGTCAGTAAGGCGTAAATGAGGATAAATACCATTACAGTGTATTACGAATCTATTGATATATTTCAACACATTCATTCATACGCTACAGGTTTTCAGATGTAAAGAAGTGGGTGGAATTCTTTTTTTGTCATAGTTAAACTAAGAACAGACATACTTGATAGAGGCATTGCACTCCCTGTGGTGGTGCTGAAACGCGTATGCCGATTGGGTGAAGACCTTTTGTTTTGTTGGGTCTTTCTCTACACCGAAGCACAAACAATAATAGTTGTTGAGTTGCACTTTGGTGTTCTCATTTAAATGTCGAAAAGCTATCTTGCTGGATACACACACAGGCAGAAATTCAGACAGCTCTTAGAGAAAGTGAAAACTGACTTATAAACATGAAACACCATGCCAATGTTTCTATGCGGTTCTGTAAGTCCATGGCTGAGTTAATTTAACACTTAAAATTGCCATACTAGGTTGAGGAATGTCTGCCCCAGAGCCATAAAATAACACTTCTCCAGTAAAAAAAAAAAAACTACTCTCAACTCAACACTATGAGTAACTGTCACTGTTAAATCGATGCATAATAACACTGGGAAATGTTCTGTGTACAGGATCTACAGTATATACGGTAGATGACAAACTGGAGGCTCTAGGGTGTCGGGGGTGGCCAACCTGAGGCTCGTGAGCCTCATGCGGCTCTTCAGCTGGTTACATGCGGCTCTTAAGGGGCTTCCACATGAAGCTGTCAAAAACGCTTGGCCTCATGGCGCAGTCATTCCCTATACCAGTGGTTTTCAACCTTTTTTTTCTACCAGGGCCCACCATTTATTCAGAATTTGAGCCACAGACCACCATTTTTGCTCCATAGACCCCAAAGCTAAAGATTTCCTTTACTTTTGTCAACAATTCCAGGCTGAATTTCAGAGAAAACAAAACAGTGAAACATACAGATCAAAATGACCATTAATCTTCCACATTCTCTAGCAGTGTAGACTTGGGCTAATTCACATGATGAATATTTTAACTCTTGAGAATGTCATACTTTTTTGGATTGTAAACCCTGTTTCAAAATACATGTCTGTATGTTTCTATTTGCGACCGTGACGGCCGTCGCGGCGGTTTTCTAACCGTTGTGACCATTTGATGTGGCTCTTTGCCATAACACAGTGAAAAACGTGGCTCTTAGTCTGCGACCGGTTGGCCACCCCTGCTCTAGGGTGTCGGGGAAATGCAAACCATGCCCTAGTGAGACCATGACTTACCTTACTTGATCCTTCTTACACACATCAATATGCTGTTTGTCCATTGTGCTTTCCGTCTCCCTCGTTAAAAAACAGTTTTTGATCAGTTAAAAGAAAAAATCGACATTATCTCAAAGGACAACTTCAAAGTATGTTTTAAGAACTTAGGCTTTATCCTTCTACTTTATCATAGTCCTTATTTTTGTCTTTATGTAGTGTCCATTTCCACCCTTTTACATCTATTCTCTCTTCCTCATTGAATATAAGCTGGTGGATTGAGGCCATTCACGTTCAAATACAACCTCCGCTCCTATACATGCTGTACTGTCATAGGGGTAAAATGTCATAAAATATACCCTTCACCTTTGTTTGTCGGCAATTTGAGACATATAACACACTTTGTGACTACCAAACACGGTGTAAAGCAAACTCTGTTTTTGTTTTTGCAGAAAGGCTGTGAAAATCTGCATCTAAATAAATAAAGCAAAATTTGTGTCATATCGAACACAAACTGATATTTCCTTTGCTGTTTATTCTTATAGCTTTCAACGACATTCATCTTTTCTTCTCCTGCGAGTCTCCCTGCGGGTTCACTCCATCGCTTGGTCGCTCTTTGTTCCTCTCTCCGAACAGGCCACTTGTCGCATTTTTGTCATTTTATTTCATTTATTTCTGTCATTTTACCATCGGGCCACCTTATCCGCATCTTTGTGAAGGGTTAACTGAAACTGGACTCATTTGTCTTTCAGATTTGTTCTTATAATGGCCATATTCCTTTCTTCTCTTCACGACTTTGGGCGTATAGTCATCGATGACACCAAGCTATTTACGTCCTACCTGGTTATTTGCTTGCCAGACTTTTTTCAACACAATTCTCCACTCTCTACGTTAAATTCTGCAGTTTACACAACCGTTTTGCAGCTTTGAGTATACCTAGAGCTTCTCCGTTGTTCTCCACTCCATTTCTAAAACGTTAGATTGTCTTTGAAGCTGAAGAGCCCGTAACTCACTCTGTATTCCACTCTACACTTGCCCTGGAAGCCCTCTCTCCCTCATGCAAAAAAAAAAAAAAAACTTAGGTCATATTATATTGAAGTTATAATTATGCAGCTTGTTTCTCTCCTGTGTCTGGAGGCAACAGGAAACAGATGCAGAGAGGGGGAAAAAAGAAACGAAAGAAAGAAAAAAGGCTCCATAAAAGCCTCCTAAACATACATTCAATCACACCACTTAGGTAAATGAGCCCATTCCCATGCTTTTTGCAATTTGCTATAATCTAATGAGAAAACGCTGCTTGCTGTGCAGAGAGGGTGTACAGCAAGCAACATACCGGGGAGGTTACAGCAAGCGATCAATTAGATAGCATTTCTTTCCCCCACAATGCAGTTACTAATTGGCAATTAGCTATACTGGAAAAAGTGCATTTTCTCATTTTATTTGTGTGATACGACATGGAGCCGAGCAGATATCATTTGCTGAATGTAAAAGAGACATCCTTTGCTCCTTGGCTTCTGACTTAGGACCTGTGCTGATTAAAACTGGGAAATTGGGATGATGGCTGTCAAGGTTTAGTTATTTTTCTGGGTTTCAATACATGGAATGCATATTTTCGGATGGAATTTCCTTCTTTCTACCTTATTTATAAAAAGCACAAAGGTTACTGACATGAAGTTTTCAATATTCTGCGATAAATTCCTTGTATAATATGAACTATTCACTACCATCACTAAAAGTGTTAGGCAACGCATCCTGAGAAACCTAGCGGCAATCAATCTTGTATCACATGTAAGGATGACTTCTAAAATGCGAGGCTCATTGTACCATAAAATAATATAATAATATTATTTTATACATTATTGCTCTGTTTTACTCTTCTTTCTTTGTGTAACATTTATATTTGAGACATTGTATAAATGTAATGTAATGTAATTGACACCATAAGGGATGCCATGTTGAATTTGGTTAAGTGCCTTTGGAAAGTATTTAACCAATGCAATATAGTAGTATTAACAACAAGAACTTTCTGATAAGTTTTGCACAAAGAACCTTTCACCATAAGTGGACTTTTTTGTTGTTCTTTGTGTGTGTGTGTGTGTGTGTGTGTGTGTGTGTGCGTGTGTGCGTGTGTGCGTGTGTGCGTGCGTGTGTGCGTGTGCATGCGTATGCGTGTGCGTGCATGCATGAAGTGTGTGTGTGCGTGTGCATGTTTATAAAATAACTCCACTCTACAGATTTTGGAGAATTGTTGATACTGACTTGGCTGTGTTCAAGGCTACCGTCTTTTCACTGAAAATTGATTGCGAAATTCCAGAAGAGCACTGCCAGTTGTCATAGAAGACATCCGCTCACACCAGGCAGGATCTACTGTAGGCATGGGGAGAGACTATGTTTTGGACTCTGCCTGTCTATTAACCGTTAATCTGTGGCACTGTTGGCTAAACTCTACACATACTGTCCCTGAATGCCAGGGCTGAACCTCAGCTCCCAAGGTTTTCACAGTGGCTTGTTGTAACCAGGAGGCTGACATACTGTATGTAAAACACATTTTCCTTCAGATTTGTATAAATTTCACACACATCACATCGGTACATAATGCCCTCCATATAGTCATCAAGACAGGTTTGTTAGATTTCTCATAATCCATCCTGATTGGCTACGATTGGCTTTTTTCAGGAATTTTTCAGAGTACCAGCTTTGTACAAATCACCACAGCTCCTCAACACGGCATCAGATTGAGATGAAACTGCATGTGTGTATGGATGTTTTTCTTTTTTCTTTTTTTTTAGTTTATTTAAAAAAAACATTGAACTAAATTGTACTAAATTCTGAAAATTGTACTCAAATACAAAGTAAATGTACACAGATACTTTCCAGCACTGCTATCGATCACACTGACAGTTGTAAGGCTCCGATGTGTCCTCCAAAGGCAGTGACGGATCAGAGTTATCTGAACAATTATGCCTGTGCTTTGCTTACAATGGTCAGTTTGAAAAGGTCAGTTTGCTTACAATGGCCAGTTTGAAAAGGCTTGCTGTCATTGGGCCAGGCTGTTGAACTTGTGTTGCCTTTGCAAGGTCTGCTTATTTACAAAGTTTTCTTTTCGTTTTCCTTTCACTTAGAAAGCCGAAGGCCACCATTCAGTATTAGCTGTTAGGTCTCTCAGAAGGGAGATGTTTTGAGTTTGTTGTCAGTCAGGTTTATCTCTCATCCACACACACACGTATGCCCATACCAATGGAATGGATGGAAACGGATGCACAGAGGGCTGAAATGTGAAGAGGAAAATAAATAACGGCGAAGAAGAAAGCAAATCAATAAAATTCGGTTGTGCTCAAATGCATAGGGATGTTCCCTACTCCTTACACCTCATATGGGGCTCCAGACTTAGACTACAGACTCCTATATGGGGAGCACCAAGTCTGTTGGTACTGGGCACTATGGTCTGCGGGTTCATGTAGTCTTTATTTGCATCGCAATATAAGAACTGTTTGAAAAATAAACAAATCATCCAGACCGCGTCATTCATATGGATATGAAGAATCAATTCAACTGACTGAAGACACCAACAAAAACATTTAGGTGGTAGATTTGCTCCGCAGCTCCGCTGAGTGTAGTGACCATTGGATGGTCCCCTCAATTTGAGGTACATTGTGGGATATTTCAGTCCACTATATTAGGGTGCAAAAATTCACTACATATTCAGGCACTCAAACAAAATGGCGAAAGCCAATTCAAGGGAATTCGAACACGGCTTCCGTTCATTTGTATTTTCTTTCCCATCCTCCTTAAATCCCTGCTAATTATATGTAATTGTTGCAGCTGTGTTTTAGGATTATTGGGTGAAGAGGCCCACAATGGCTGCCTTTTATGTGAATTCCATGTGCTCGTCTCTCAAAGCTGCAATCGTTGCATGTACACAAGATGGGGAAACTGGACGAGAGGCTAGAGAGGACTTGGGTAACCGTGCTGAGTTGCAAACCGGGCACAAGGGCGGATGTAACATTTCCCAATTGGGGGGGGGGGGGGGGGGGGGGGGGGGGGGCTTCATCGCGCCACAGGCGATGAAGCCGCACCCATACCATTTTCATTTTTCATTTCACTTTTATTAGGCAAGTAAAGCATCAATAATATCAGTTGTTGTTGAAGTTGCAACGGACACGCAGCCTGCATAAATCTAAAGGTCTGACTCAGAGAGTTTTTTGTTTTCAATTATGAAATGCTGTTGGTTTACGTAGTGGTTCCACAACTGTAGTTAGTTAGTAGCAGTAGTAGTGTTTCAAATCACTTTAAATATAAGCACTTTAATTTGAAATATCTTGGGTTGTTTTGTATGCCATCGTGTTTGGTGCTGCAAATTGGGCATTTATTGCCCCCCCATGCCTAGATCGGCCCCTGTGCGGGCGTAACCCGCCTGCTATGCCCCTTCAGCTGGCTCTAGATTAGATTTCCACAGGACCCTCCTTGTACATATCTGGATGGGCTCTGAATGGGGCTGTTGGTATGAGTCTCTACAGACCCAGCTGGTGCTCCTTGTTCCTGTGGCTCTGTGTTTTCATTCTGAGTGCATGGATGAGTGCATGGGTCAGATTAGACCTTTTCCAAATAGAGCAAAACTATAACGGCAGATTATTTATGTTCAATGCCAATTCCGATTTTGGAGAGTTGTTTTGACTGATACTATGCAAAAAAAGTTTCTGTTGTGAATACATACAAATGTGAATACATTAATAAAGTATGTATCAAACTTGTACAATTAATAATAAAATAAGGGGTACTTCACCCAAAAAAAAACTTTTGGTCATTTTATGGTCTACTCAGCCTCATGTGAACACACCAGACAGTTTATAAGTTACTCCTTTCAGTATTTAGATATTTGATGTTCATTAGTCTGCCATTAGTCTGCCAGACCCAAACCCATTATAACTTAAAACTCCATTTTAACCATGACAGATTATTCGAAAACAACCCATCTTTTTTCTGGTGACTTATATTGTCCTCCTAATACGTGAGAGGGCAGTGGAATTGCATCTACAGTTTTCATTTATTTTTAAAATATTGTTTTGTAAAATGTAGCCCCCTCCATATTTGGGAATGCCCACTGTTACCACGATCTCTCGCGTAGGTGTAGTAACGGTGGGGTGAGAGCTAACGAAGAACGTCAGAGCTCCCCGGGGCACACAGGTTGGATAGGGAAATGGTAAAGTACGTCTCGCGAACGGCTTTCTCTCTGCTCCAATATCCAATACTGATTCCTTCTCCGTGTGCTCCCCCACCGGGGCCCGGTTTTATGCCCAGTTCGGTGACGTCACGCCGCCGCATCGGCATCCTTCGCAACACTCCCCCCGAGCCCAGCATCTGGGCTCACGGTTCGCTTCGATGGTGGCGGTGCGCAGCGGCGTGGCTGTTCCTCAGGTCGCCTCGACTCCTATGTCCTAGGAGGTCTGGTGCGGGTAGCTTTCGGCGTCACCGGGTCAGGGTCTCCTGCGTCGGTGGGGACGTATCCCAGGGGTCGAGAGTTCAGGGTGGCCTCCACTTCGACGAGCGTCGTAGCCAACACCTCCTCTGGGACGACTTGGGCCCCGAGGACGACGCGCAGGATGGTCTTCACGGATCTCACTTCTCTCTCCCATGCGCCCCCAAAGTGTGGGGCGGCTGGGGGGTTGAAGACGAAGTCCACCTGGAGGGGGGCCATCCTGTTCCTGAGCGTTGGCTTCAGGTGGTCGAAGGCCTCCTTGAGCTCTCTGCTTCCTCCTACGAAGTTCGTGCCCCGGTCGCAGCGCAGTTCGAATGGCCGGCCTCTGCGAGCCATGAAGCGCCGCAGGGACATCAGGAACGAGTCGGCCGTCATGCTGGACAGCAGCTCCATGTGGATCGCCCGTGTCGTCAGACACTTGAAAATGATGGCCCACCTCTTCATTGTCCGCCGCCCATCGCGGACCGTGAGTGGGCCGAAGCAATCCATGCCCGCCGAGTGGAAGGGGGGGTCCAGGAGCCTAAGGCTCGATGTGGGCAGATCGGCCATGCGGGGCTCCGCAGGCCTGCCCTTCCATCTCTGGCATCCAAAGCAGCCGGTTTGATGTCTCTTGATAGCCTCCCTGCCTCTGAGAATCCAGTACTTCCTGCGCATCTCGGCGAAGACTCGCTCTGCGCCCGGGTGGCTCAGGTCTTCGTCATACTGCTGGATCAGCAGCTTGGTGTATGGGTGGGTCGGCGTCAGCAGGACTGGGTGCATTGTCTCGTAGTCGATGTCGTGGCACCTGCGCAGCCTGCCTCCCACACGCAGAAGTTCTTGGTGGCATTCGGGGGCTAGGGCGCTGAGCTTGCTAGACTTGGGGAGGTCCTTGCCCTTCTGCACGCACTCTATCTCTGTCGAGAAGTCGTCCTGCTGGATCTGCTTGAGGACAGAGTGCTCGGCGTGGCGGTAGTCGTCCGCAGTCAACTCGTCGTCACTCCCCCCCTGCGCCCTCTTCTGAGAGAGCGCAGTTATCTTGACGAGTTCCTTGAAGGAAGATGGGAGGGGGGTGGTCATTGCTGAAGTGTGGAAGATCGATTTCTTCACTTCCAGCAGTTCTGCTTGGGCCCCCGTCTCAATTGAGAGGTCTATGGTCGGCTGTGCCGGCCAGTGTCCCTCTGTCTGGGTGAGAAATGTTGGGCCCCTGCTCCAGCGGTCGCCGCTCGCGATCGCCTCGAGCGTCTTGCCTCTGGTGATATCGTCCGCTGGGTTGTCCTGCGTTCCTATGTAGCGCCATTCCATACCTTCTGTTAGTGTTTGTATCTCGGACACTCTGTGGCCTACGAAGACCTTGTAGGTGCAGGATTGAGACTTCAGCCAATGCAGCACTGTGGTGGAATCTGTCCAGAGGGTATGCGCTTCGATGTTCAGTGTGAGTTCTTGCTTGAGAGTCGCAGCCAGCTGTGCTCCCGACAGAGCTGCACAGAGCTCTAGCCTGGGGATGGAGAGCTGCTTCTTGGGTGCGATCCTCGAGCGGGCTGCCAGGAAAGAAATATGAAAGTTGCCTAGGTAATCCTCTGTGCGTATGTAGGCTACGGCACCATACGCTAGTTCCGAGGCATCACAAAAAATGTGGATGCTGTGTCCTTTGGGCGGCTGCCCATCCACGCAGCCGCTGTAGCACCTGGGCAGCGAGACCTGGGGGAGGTGTTCGAGCTCACTCTCCCAGCTCTGCCAGGCTCGGAGCAGGTCTTGTGGTAGGTTGGGGTCGTCCCACGACCTGTCCGGCTTGTTCCACAGTTCCCGCACTATGATCTTTGCCCTTGTGGTGTATGGGACGATGAATCCTAGGGGGTCATACTGGCGTGCTAGTATCTTGTAGATGTTCCTCATGGTGGGTTCGAGGTATTTGCCTGGTTTCTGCTTGTACCTCAGGGCGTCCGAGGCACATTGCCACAGGAGTCCTAGCGTCCGTTCCTCCGGGTCTGCTCCGTCCTCTGTGAACCACAGCTCGCTGTTGTTGGAGAGTGACGTCTCGGGGAAGTGCTGTATAACTGAGGGGGTGTTGCTCGCCCACTCACGCAGCTCAAATCCCCCTTCTAGGAGGAGGGCATAGAGCTTGTTCACGGTTGCCTTGGCCTTATCTTCAGAGTCGAAGCTCTGTAGCCAGTTGTCCACGTAGAAGCAACGCTCCACTGATGTCCTGGTGTCGTCTCCCTCCTGGGAGTGTCCCAACACATGAGCTTGTACGGCGTAGGTGGCGCAGCAGGGGGAGCTGGTGGTGCCAAATGGCAGCACCTGCCATTCGTAGATAGTCGGCGGCTCTCCCGTCTTCATGTCCCTCCACAGGAATCGGCATAGGGGCTTGTCCTCGTCGAGGAGGCGTACCTGGTGGAACATGCCCTTTATGTCGCTGCACGTGGCGACCGGGCGTTCTCTGAACCTGAGGAGCACTCCTAACAGGGTGGCTCCTAGCACTGGTCCTGGCAGCAACCTCTTGTTCATGTTCTGGTTCTTGTAAGTGTACGAAAAGTCGAACACGATCCTGTTCTTCCCGTTGTGCGTGCGCATGAAGTGGGGGATGAACCAGGAGTAGCTGCTCTTCGCAGCTTCTGTCTGTGAGATGGGGAGTATGTAACCTGCTTACCGCAGCCTCTTCATCTCTTTGGTGTAGCTTTCGGCGCCTTGGGGCTCCTTGAGGAGCCGACCCTCGGTCGTTCTCAGGAGGCCCAGGACGGCCTCTAGGCCCACATGTGGGTGGTCGTACGCCCTCCTCCACAGGAGTGGTGTGGCGTACCGCATGACTCCGTCCACATTAACGCGCACGGTCTTCTGCTCCAGCATGCTGATGGCCTCATTGTCCTCCTTTGACCTGATTACGAGCTTGTCGCTCCGGTAGGGGAGTACGTCTATCTTCCACAGCCGCTCTACGTGGCTGTAGAACTCTGCGTCAGGGGGTGGGTTGGCCACGTAGTGGTACCTGACGGCGCCGACTTGGTTTGGGTCCCTCAGCTCGGCACTGCCTACTAGCGTCCACCCGAAGATGGTTCGGAGGGCAATCGGGGACCCTGCTGGGCCTCTTCGGACCGCCTCTATGGGGAACATCAGGTGGGCTTGGTCCATGCCTAGGAGCAGCTGTGGGACGGCGTTGTCTACGTCCTCCAGTTCCAGGTCCTGAAGGTGAAGATACCTCTTCTGAAGCTCCTTGATCCTGTAGTTGACTGGGTCGAAGCTGAGGAAGTCGGTCTTGGGGGCGAACACGCCCTCGAGTTGGTGCTTCGGCCCGGTCCCGCTTGCGGCCTGGATGTGCAGGGTTACTACCTGGCCCGACACTGGCCTTCCGCTCTTTCGCTCTATGGTCTTGAGATTGAAGCTGTCCTCGGGGCCGCGCAGCTGGAGGCGCTTCGCAGCCTCCGGGAGGATCACGGATATCTCGGACCCGGTGTCTAGGAGCGCGTATGTTGTCAGTGTCCTGGGCCCGTTGTTGAGGGTAACGCGCGCCGTCCACAGGATGCCTCCCTTCCGCCGCCCTATGGGCCGTGTGAAGTTGACCGCAGCATCGATGTGTAGATTGTGGAGGGCGGCGATGTGGTCCTGGCTGCATACCGCGCAGGTGTTGAGGGTGAGCTGGCAGTCTGCAACCGGATGCTTGCCGGCACACTTGTTGCATGCGTTGTTGGCCTCTACCCACTGGCCCCTCTGAGCTGTGGTCATGGACCTCAGAGTCGGGCAATTGCCGGAGAGATGACCTTTCTGGCAGATTGGGCACTTGCTCACTCCCGGGTGAGGGGAGGGGGCGTCGGTCGGTTCCGCGGGCGCCGTGGTGGTGAGGGCTCCGACTTCGGGGGGTTAGGTTTGCGACGGTAGGCCGGTTTCTTTGCGTCCGCCACGTGGAGGATGGTGGATTGCCCCTGGCCTCTCCCCCCATCAGCCTTAGTAGGCTGATAGCGGTAGCTAGGGTCCGATCTGGGGGTCAGGTTCTGGTTGTGGCGGGGGCTTATGGGGGGCTTGAACTGCCGCGATCCATTGTGCTGATGTTGTTGAGAAGCGGAGTTGCGGTCGTCTGAAGGGGGTGTAGCGCTCCAGACGACGGCCGACTGTGCTAGGTACTCGGCGAAGTCGGCCACAGTGGGGGGCCTCCCTAGGCTTGTCGCTTTGCCGCCCCACCAGGACTGGACCGTGGGGTGGAGGCTCTGGTAGATCTTGGTGATGATCCTGTTGTTCTCGGTGCCGGTTTCGCGGTTATTCCTGCGGAGCAAGGTGTCAAGGCCTTTGAGCAATTCTGCGTGGTGTTCCAGGGCGGCATCGTCCCTCGGGGGTGGCAGCTTCTCTATCTGTCTCTCTAGGGCGGTGATCGCGTTGCGCCCAGCGTAGCGGGAGTCGAGCTTCCTTATGGCGTCGTCAAAGGCTGTTTCGGAGTCACAGTCCAGGAAGAACTGGATGTAACCTCATGCTTGGCCAGAGGTGTACTTGCGCAGCTCTTCTAGGCGACTGTCATGCGGGTAGTGGCCGAAGTAGTGCATGAAGGTAGCCTTCCAGCGCTCATAATAGGTTGGGCTGGAGCCGTCGAAGACCTCCAGAGTGACCGTTTGCCGGGATAGCAGATGTGCGGGGTCGTAGCAGGTGCGACCGGGGCGGGGTAGCCGCCATTCTGGGCTGCTTGGGGGTTCTGGTGATGCGGGGCTTCGGGAGCCTGAGCGACTATGGGTGCTGCAGCGCGACCGGGGCTGGGCACTCGGCGAGCTCGTCGAGGCGCTCGTTTGTGGCATCTATGCGACCATGCAGGCCTTCTAAGCCGTCGAGGCCCTCGAGCTTGTCCAGGCGCGTGCCAATGCGCGTGTCCAGGGTCTTGACTTGCTTTTCGACTTCTGCAGTGAGTTCGTCTGACAGGTCTATGCGGGTCATGATATCCTCGACCTTCTTAGTGAGGGTGCCATTGACGCTTTGACAATCTGCATGTCCCTCTGGAGGGTCTGCATGTCCCCCTGGAGGGCCTGCACGTCCCCCTGGACGATCTGTATGTCCCTCTGTATGTCCTCTGGACGACCAGTATGTCTTTGGCAAGGCGGGTCTGCACCTAGTTGCTATCTCTTCAGATATCCGCACGAATTCCTTCCGATCCTTTTCGCGTTCCTGGACTATGAGGTCGCGCATGTGGTCGAGGAGTTGCTTATTCTCGGACGTCATGGTGAAGAGGGCAG
>CM076977.1:9869322-9909322 GCA_039105355.1 Benthosema pterotum
ATAGAGAGGCTGCAGAGCCAACACAGGGAATGACAATTTAGAGATCTCTGTATCTTTACACACACACACACACACACACACACACACCACACACACACACACACACACACACACACACACACACACACACACACACACACACACACACACACACACACACACACACACACACTCACTCATACAGTACATGCCACTTCATGGCATTGCTTCTTTTGATCGTTGAAATGACAGTACACTTGAAGTAGCACTTGCCCTAACCTTGATGACCTTGCAGGCTTTTTATTGATCTGGAATTCTATAGCTTTCCTATAGTGTTTTTTAGTTTCAATGCGCAGATATTCCTTGCTGTTGTGTTAGACGGATGATATAGGTTCTTGGTTTACTTATGATCCTTGGTTGCTATTCTATGCATTCCATCTATTACATTGTGTTATTGCTTACATGTCTGCTAAATCCCCCCCCCCCCCCCCCCCCCCCCCCCCCAAAAAAAAAAAAAATAAACAAATTCATGATATAGGCCAAGTGGCTTGTGTTTCGCTCATGGTGAAGTACTGTGTATATATGAGGGACTACTGAGTTCAGTGAGATGTACATAATCCACAGCAGTCAGGATTGTTTGTCTCTGTTGCTGTTATTTTATACTTCATATTCATGTTGTGCAGTGTAGCACAAAGGTTGTCTGTATAGTAGGGAAGTAACTATACATTTTAATATCGATATGATGCACAGTACAGTATTAGATGATTCATGGAAATGTGATACGATTCAATTAATCCAGCCTAACACACAGTAACTATTTAAAAAATATATATATATATCAGTGTGAAACGTGTGGAAAACCTGCAGTTTGTATTTAAGCACTGTATTTATTGTGGATGTAAATAAAGTAGACAGTAATTTGCTGGCAAATACAGTACATGACTGTTTAAAATGCAAGAGGACCACAAGGTTTGTCCAGATGTGTTCAAATACAATATTTGATTTTGAGCCCATTTGATTTAGGACATGAACACAGAGATTACACGCATTTATCTATAGTCCAAGTGTAGCTTTGTGGAATGGAAAACCTCTTCTTTCTCTTTTTCCTTCTTAAAATTGCTAAATGCAGCACGCAAGCACTATGTTTCGATAGTAAGTACTAATACTAGCATTGCGTTCCATTGTAACGTGTTCTGAGTTTGCTAGTCAGGTTTATTTTGTTATTTTAAATGATGGCCAAAATTGGAACGGTGGGTTGAAAGTTGTTAAGTCTGTCTGACTTTTATGAACATGTAACCAGAGAAATGTATTAGCAAGAGCTTGTGAGATCATTGGACACTGGACTGTGTGCGCTCATGCGTGTGTGTGTGGGGGGGGGGGGGGGGGGGGGGGGGGGGGGGGGGGGGGGGGGGGGGGATGTTTATGGGGGGGACATGGGGGGGAGGGGGGGGTGGACAGTCAGGGGGGGGACATAGGGTTGTGGGTTGTCTGTATTCAAACAGATCATTTTTAGGACATGACACACACACACACACCCACACACACACACACACACACACACACACACACACACACACACACACACACACACACACACCTCGTCGCTGTTCTCAGGGCAGCTGTGCAGAGTGGTCCTGATCTCCTGCCAACAGTCAGTGTCAGAGTCTGTGGCTGCTCTGGCTTTTGAATTAAAACTATGGCCTGGGGCACTTTGTTAACTTATTATGGAAAACAGGCCCTTGTCACCCCCCCCAAACAACACACACACACACACACACACACACACACACACACACACACACACACCACAAACACACACCACACAACACACACACACACGTCTTTTGATAAGGCTTGTACCCTTGTCAACAAGCACACATTTTAATTAGTGTTGATTGTTGTTAGCGTGTTCAATAGTTATTAATTAGACCAGGGAGGGGCCCTTGGTCTTGATTGCATGCCCGGAGCTGTGACGCATTGTGCCGTCTCACACTCCAGGGTGACAGCGCACTGGGAAACACAAAATGGAGGGAAAGAGTGTGTGTGTGTGTGTGTGTGTTGTGTGTGTGTGTGTGTGTGGTGTGTGTGTGTGTGTGTGTGGTGTGTGTGTGTGTTGTGTGTGTGTGTGTGTGTGTGTGTGTGTGTGTGGTGTGTGTGTGTGTGTGTGTGTGTGTGTGTGTGTGTGTGTGTGTGTGTGTGTGTGTGTGTGTGTGTGTGTGTTGGGGTGGCTGCACTGTGCTGTACATACTGACCATTTAGATCATGGTCTCTTGTTGTTAGTATAATAGTAGATTAATTTAGTAGCATGTTCACCATCTTATGTAGATTTTTGTTATAATTTGCTTTCATTTATAGTATGTGCGAAAAGTGGGACCTTTTTCATCACACAGTGTGTGTGATGACTATACTGTAGGTCTGGTTCCACTGGCTACTGAGCACAGAAGCAACAGAGAGATAGCAGCTCTTAACTCTACATACACTGTACGTACCTTGTACAGCTGTATATCATATACCACCAATAATAAACACCTCAGCCACTGATCAAAGCCTATACCTGTAGATTCACACTTCACAGGTGCACACCAAATGTAGATTTGATAGCTTTATGACCGGATATGAGGAAATGTGCTGCATTTTCATAGTTTTTGTCATAAGAGTAAATTCAATTCAATTCAATAGTTCAAAGCATAATATTAAGAGGTTTTACAATTTAATTGTAAAACCTCTTAATATTATACTTTGAACTGTTGTTTTCACCTAATTTGAGAGAACTTTTGGTCAAAGAGTTATCGCGTATAGCCTCTCTCTTTGAACCTCCAAACGACCACCAGGTCCCCTCACTTATGTGGAGTTTCCTTGGCAGTTTGTGACGGATCCCCCAGTGCAGACCTTTAATTTTGTTGTGTTGTGTTTTTTTTTGCGAAGAGGCTTTAGGAGAAGCTCCGGTCCCGGCAGCTTGCTGTCTTTGCGGACTCCCTCCTCCTCCTCCTCCTCCTCTTCCTCCTCCACCGTATAGTCTATCGTTGTCCTCCACCGCTGCACTCATAGTGACCTCGCTCTGCGCGCTCACGGCTGACACTTCATCAAGAGGCCTTCTGACAGCCCCCACACCCCACCCTGCCTTCCTAGCTCTCTCTCCCTTTCTCTCTCTCTCTCTCTCTCTCTCTCTCTCTCTCTCTCTCTCTCTTCCCTTCTCTCTCTCTCTCTCTCTCTCTCACTCTCTTGCAAACACACACACACACACACACACACACACACACACACACACACACACACACACACACACACACACACACACAGCCCCCCCCCCTCCTGCTCCAGTGGATGTGCTTTGTTTGGTGCCTAATGACAGCTGTGATGGAACCGTCATGCTGTGTGATCACACAGGCCTGCAGCCAAAGCTGCTGCTGCTGCTGCTGCTGCCGCTCCGCTTTCTGCAGCCACTGCTGCAGTCATCTGCCGTCCCTGTCCTCCCGTAAGTCCTCCTGTCCTCTCGTTCTCGCGTCCCCGCGGTACGGCAGCCTCCCGGACGGCTCGGTGCAGGTCAAACAAAGCCCTATATCTACAATCACACATCATCACCAAAATACATCTTAAAGGTTTGTAAATGTGCATATAGTGCACTCTCTGTTTGCACTCTGTTTGTGCGTGCGTGTGTGTGTGTGCGTGTGTGCATGTTTGTGCACGTGTGCGCACACCCCCAAGTGCGTGTATACACCTGCGCACTCACACACACACACACACACACACACCACACACACACACACACACACACACACACTGCAGTGTGCACTGTGTTTATGTACATGCCGCCATACATACATACGCCGCAGACGGGAGAGAGAAACCGAGAGAACCCGGCGGCTAAAAATATCATTTTTCCCTGGCCTAGGAATTGTCTCGGAGGGTTCATTGGAAACTTGTGCAGCTGGGTGCGTTTCCTGCTGTTCGCCTGAGCACATACCCTCATTCTGAGACGGTGAGCAGCTCTGCCTATTAAAATGTAAATTCCCTCTCGGTGCAGAGCGGCGGCGGCGCTGGTGGTGGTGGTGGTGGTGGTGGTGGTGGTGGTGGTGGTGGTGGTGGTGGTGGTGGCAGCAGCAGCAGCAGCGGAGGCAAGCCTGGGCTGGGATACAGCAGGGGTGGGGTGGGTGCAGAGGCGGATCTAGGCATGGGCATGGGGGGGGGGGGGGGGGGGTGCAATGCCGCCCTAAATGCCCAGTCTGCCCCCCCCCCCAAACATGATGGCATGCAAAATAACCCCAGCTATTTCAAATTAAAGTGCTTATATTTAAAATGAATTGAAACACAACTACACACTGCTATTAACTCACTACAGCTGTGTCACCACTAAACCAACAGCATTTCATCATTGAAAACAGAAAACTCTCTGAGTCAGACCTTTAGCTTCATGCATGCTGCGTGTCTGTTGCAACTTCATCAACAGCTGATGTTATTATTGATGCTTTACTTTACTAATAAAAGTCCTAACTGAAAATGGCTTCATCGCCCGTGTCGCTTCGCGCCACGGGCGATGAAGCCGCACCCATACCATTTTCTCTTGCCCCTCCAACATGTTCTCTTGCCCCCCCAAATGGGACATGTTACATCCGCCCCTGGGTGGGTGAGAGGTGTGTGCTGGGTGTGGGGATGGTGTGGGGGGGGGGGGACGTGCTATAGGCAGGGGTCTGTATTCCTTTGCTGCTCCTCTGATAGGCAGCGTGTGGCTGTATAATCTGTTCCCCTGGACGTGGGGGCCGTGGTGCTGGCTCTCTCTAAGAGCCCGGGACAGAAAACAAAAGGTGACCGGGTCATTCCTATTAGACTCCCCAGGCTGCATGGCGGTGTGGTGCGACCTGCCCTGCCGCGCACATCATCATCACGCCCCAGACACTTTTTTTAAAAGTCACTTTCAGAGCCTCGGTTTATCTTAATGACTTTATGGGGCTGTGCTTTTTTTTTTTTTTTTTTTTTACATTTTACACACGCCGGTTTTGTCCGCTGCCTTTTGTGCTAATCTAATTTGACTTTAAATGATTCACATTTGTTCGTTTATAGTATCCGTGTCTCTGTTACGACTTCACTTTTTCGTTTCATTAGCCTTAAAGGTGTGTATTGTTGCTGGGTTGACATTTCCTAACCCTGTTCACCTGTTAGAATTGTATACTGTGGTGGTGTACTGGGTGTTGATTCTCACAGCAAATTTTGATTTAGTTTTAGTCATAGTCTTTTTGGAAAAAAAAATAGTATTACTCATGTGAAATGCTATAGAGAAAATTGCCAATATATTTAGTCTTAGCTTTAGTCGTCTTAGGTTAGTTTCTTCCTGTAAAAAAGTAATAGTTAGCAGTCAAACATTTTTTGCAAACTAAATCAACACTTATATACTTGTACTGTTGATCAGCAATAGCAATGCACTACAAAATGTATCTGTATGCAATTCAGGTGCGATAGCAGGGTTGTATATTGTGTATCCAGTTCAGATGAGAGAGTGTGGTTGTATATTGTGTATCGAGCTCAGATGAGGGAGTGTGGTTGTATATTGTGTATCCAGTTCAGATGAGGTTGTGGGGTTGTATATTGTGTATACTTGAACATAATAGAGTATAAAACAGTACACAGAGGATACAATAGAAGAGTGTTTTCGTATTGTCAGCCATGAACATACCCACTCTGCTTACTAAGGTTTTATACTAAATGGAATAAATTTGTGAACAAAATACCATGAAGCAGTTTTACACAGTAAAATTTGACAAAATACTGACATGTATGTACAGTACAATCTACAGTATGTAATTATGCCACGCCTAATGTAGCCTAGAGCCAAGGTCACGCTTTATATAAGTTGTAAACTACAATCTGAGGAAAACTACCTTTTTTTGTTAGATTAACTCTGGCCAGATGACCAAAATATGTTTTCCCCATGGCCACTCTATAGCTTGGTTATGTACAAGAGTTCCTTACACTCACCACTAGATGGCGCTGTGATCTTACAGTAGAGAGCATAGATACTGTATGTAGTGCAGTGGCTGTTTTCTCAACCCTAATGTTAAACTGAAGACATACAAAAGAAAATTAAAAGTACATATGCTTAGGGATCCTCTAACATAATGATTTGAATGTGTTGGTCTTTTTTTGTGGTGCATGATTGTATTAGGGAATAATTGAGATATCAGTCATAATATCAAAGTAGATGTATTGTCACCACAGTGTAATGCTTTTATAATAATTATCTGTATGAAATGCAATGCTGTGTGTGTGTGTGTGTGTGTGTGTGTGTGTGTGTGTGTGTGTGTGTGTGTGTGTGTGTGTGTGTGTGTGTGTGTGTGTGTGTGTGTGTGTGTGTGTGTGTGCGCACGTGCATGCGTGCGTGCGCGCAGAAATGAAGGAAAAATGTAATGACCCAGTGTGTTCTCTCAGACTCGACCCCTATCTCTGCCGCTCGTCTTTTCATCTCTCTCTTCAAACACACACACACACATACACACACACACACACACACACACACAGATCCAGTAAGCAAGCTGGTGTCTCAGAGGTGTCACCATGCAGAAGACAACGCTGTCCTGTTTGTGTCTGTAACACACTGACTAAAACAATGCCATTCTTTACCCATTATTTGCCACAACTGCATTTTGTCGAATGCGTTTCATGCGTGCCCAAAGTAGACCGTGACCCAGAGAGTCATGACAAATCAGTGTTGTTATCCAATGAATGCAACATGCTTTGTGGTGGAATGCACTTGGCACGGTTCTTGACGGCGCCCATTGTTTTACAATAAATAGCATTGATTTAACAGTTACAGGCTGATTTGCGTGGCCAAATGACAGTGCGAGGTCTGCTGCCTCTCCATCTGAGAATGCAGATGTTTGCTCTGATGTCCAGAAAAAAGTTGACCATTTTTGTTGTGTTTTCCTTATGGAAATGTTTGGCATTTAATTTGTGGAATCGTTGCAGATTCAGATTGAAAAACCTCTGATTACAATTCTCTTAATGCTGTGGAATCACTTCACTTCATCCTGCATATTTATCAGATAAAGATATTTATATTTTACTGAACCAAAAATAAATGCCTAATGTTTTCCCAGTTTGAACCTGTAACCCAAGTACAACGTACATCCTAAAAAAAAAAGATAATTACTGTGTAAAAACGGGGAAAATAATTTAAATGCTGATATATATATATATAGTGGTTAATTAACATTTTCTGGAAGCTCAGAGTGATGAGTGTGGTCTTATAGATCGACTCTTTTTCTTTGGTGTAGAGGGAAAAGAAATTGAGTAAAGCAAAGTAAAGCATTTTGTTAAATCCGTAGCAACCAACCATCATCTGACTCTAATGTCTCAAATGTTACAGCTTAGATCCTGGTTGTCAGAAACATTTTACATGCATCTATTTCCTATATTTGTCAAATAATTTGTGCAGACTAATGTTGGCCTAACATACATACATCCAAGGATCTTTATATTATGGTTTCACTCACAGCCAACCAATATATTGTAATATGTTAGTATTATGCATATCTATTAGTTGCATCACAATTCAAGAAGCAAAATAACAAAGGATTTACTCCATTTAAACATTGATTATACCCCATGTACTTCCAATGCATATTCTCTGTACTGTAGTCTTTGTATTTGACCATGTATTGAATCAAGTTTGTTTAAAGTCTCCATAATGGACTAAGATCTGTGGGAGGAATTGCTTTCTCAATACTGATTAGCTTACACTGAGATGGGGCCTTGTGGCCTTTTAGCTCTACAGCTACGAATGTAAGCCCCACATCATGTGCAATTTGTATCTATTGAACCGGGAGTTGGTTAGTTTGTGCAGCTTATTGTTTTGCTATTCAGGCCGCAAACTGTTGAGGAAACAATCGTTATCGTTATGATTCGACTATAAGCAACATGTAGCTTGAATTGTAGATTTGAGATTATGCCCAATGTCAGAATACATTGATTTAGACAGCTGTCAGTAGCTGTTTTCTTTTACATGTAGCTGCCTGCAATATTGACATTGTAATGCTAAATAATGTAATTTCTGTACCATTTGTATTTGTGACATGGCCAGGCGTATGTGTAACATAGGGCCTGCTGTAAAATAGCTAATTATAGTTATTAAAACAATAACTAATAAATGTAGTTATTGTTGTAATCTAGATGAAATGTCATGTTAAATTGATAAGTGGTGATAGAATATGTCAATCAGCTTATTGGGGACCACACAACAATGGAAAAGGCCTTTAGCTTTTTCTTTTTTATATTATGCATTGGGCTTTTTTATACAACAGTACCATTCAATAATCAATCAATGAGGACTGTTTTATACAACAGTACCATTCAATAATCAATCAATGAGGACTGTTTCGTAGTCTGGCATTTGGTAGGGGAAAAAAATCACTTGCTGCAGTTGCTCCCTCAATTCAGAACGCAAAATGGTCCGCTTCCTCCTCCGAGTAAAAAACACTTTATCCCCTTTGAACAGACAAATGGGAGTTCAAAATTGTTCATCTGTGTCTTTCAGGTGGAGAAAGAGGACAGGGGCCAACCGATTGTCAGGCCTCTTGTAATTTGAGGGACTATTCCAAACATCTTTTAAGTAATGAGAAGTCATTTTACAGCCGGTAGTTAGCCCCTACCTGCCAGGACTCCTCATTCTGCCTGAAATGGCACATTCAGACACAAAGAGAAAGTAAAGAGCGGAGGTCTGAATGACTCGGAGGCCTTTTGAACCCTTCTCTCCGGAGAGGTAGTCACCAAACACACTGCTGTTACCGCTGATTGAAAATCCATGAGGGTCCTCACAATAGTGGTACAGTGCCCTCGAAAAATGATATTAAATATGTTTCTGTCCTCTCTGTCAAAATGTTGTGTTTCGCCGCCAAAGTCCACAGCAACCTACACTACCGGTCCAATTATTTCCCGTGAGGATAAGAGAAGCTGGGAGGACTTCATAGATAATAGCCCTTCACGTGGAATGGCTTTGACCAGCGCTGTTACAATATACACTTTCAACGGTCTCCTTTAACCCTTTGGTGTTTTATCTGTTGAAAAATAGCAGATCAACAAGCTCATGTCGCGCCACCGAGTGGCGCGACATGAGCTTGTTGTTCTGCTATTTTTGAAAAATTGTGAAAATGTGCTGCAAATCTCTGAATATGTTATTTTGGAAGCAAACATTTTTAACTCAATTTTTGCATCTGGGGGATCCCTAGAACAACATGTTTTCAGATGGGGGTCTGCAGCCAAATATGGATAATTCTGATGGTCCTTGGCTTGAAATATGTAAGCATCACTGACACAGGAACACAGATTTTTCAGAAAAATAGAATCTAGTGTCAAAAACTCGATTCTAGAGTCATAAACTAGATTCTAGTGTCAAAAAGTAGATCCTAGCATCAGAAACTATCATTTAGTGTCAATAACTAGACTCTAGTGTCGGTAGAATCTCGCGTCAAAAGCTAGAATGTTGCTGCAGCTATAATCTGGTGTCAGGAACTACTGTATAATCCATGGTGTCAGAAACTCGAATCGAGGGTCAGGACACAATGGGTTAAGCATGATTCAGTGTTGTCAGGGTTGATGAGTTGCTGTGTTTTCGCTATTCTAATGTTTGCTCCTACCAGCCACTTCTGATACACAGTGCTGATACAGTCAGGATTGACCTTTGATTGAAGAAAACACACCATTAAACTGAAATCATTAGAGCCACTTTCATCAGACCCTCTGGAAATGTCACTCAGCAGCAGCAGCGTACGGTACGTCCGGAAATGTATTAACACGGCGTCCACAGTAACATACCCTGTGTCTTGTACTCTCTCAGAGTTAAAGCAACGGCTGCTGATTTTATTGTATATTTAAAATGAGAAATACACAGGGCTATACTGAAATGTCATCAAACGTGAGATATAGCTGTGATCAACTCAATGTGCAACAAATACACACGTCATTTTCTAATCCATTCTTTATTTTTCTCATGCTACGGGGAGTGATGGAGATTTTGGATAAGTGAGTGCTTCTGTCACTTTTTCTTTTGGTGGTGCATGGGGGGGGTCCCTCCATCTCACCAGCGTCTATAGCAGGGGTGTCAAACTCAGATACAGAGTGGGCCAAAATTTAAAAATGAACAAAGCCGCGGGCCAAGTTTGAACAAACTAACCTTTTAAAGGGGAATCCCACCCATTTTCAATTTTTTTCCTGAGAGGGTACAAATGTGAACCAAATGCACCCTAGCGGGTCCATTTGGTTCCATTTGTACCCTCTCAGGAAAAATGGGTCTGAAAGAAAAATCATTAACATGGTAAAATACATCTTGGTGATGTCATCAGATGTATTTCACCATGTTCATGATTTTTTCAGACCTCCATTTTTAGGAAATACAGAATTGGGGGAACTTTTTTATCATGTCCACACAACATCTCTAAGGTATAATGCCATATTAAATGCCATATTAAATGTTGAAAATGGGTGGTCTTCCCCTTTAATTTGATAATGTCTCAAGGGCCAAATGAAATTACACGGCGAGCCAAATTTGGCCCGCGGGTTTGACACCCCTGGTCTATAGCCATGAACTCTTCTCACTGTTTTTTTTTTTAAGTATACAGTGTTATGCTGATGGAGTGGAGAGAGCCTGGCGCATGCTTGGTGCATATGGAATAAACCCCATCCTCCATTAGGGAAAAGGGCATAACGCTTGCTTCCTTCACTTCTGAGGGATGTGTGTGAATGTGTCATTAGTCCCCCCCGCCCCCCACCCACCCTCCCCTCGTCTCTAAAATGTCCTCACACTGTGCCATTTCCCCGTTTGACCCCCCGTTTCTCCAGATTGAGCCCGGGACCGCCGCACGCGCGGCGCACTTAAACACATTGTGATTTATTGTGCTTTAATTTGGACGAGGCCCCTGCATTGTTTTGCGGCTTGCCGTGCGGCAGAACGCCCCCGCTGGCTGTAATTTCCCCATCGTTCGCCGTGGATTTCTTGGATCCTGAGCTAAATGGCACTCCTCTCCAGTCTACCTCCCTGTCTGTCTTCAGCCGGAAAAGATGACAGGGGGAGGCATGTGTGTTTGTGTGTGTGTGTGTGTGTGTGTGTGTGTGTGTGTGTGTGTGTGTGTGTGTGTGTGGTGTGTGTGTGTGTGTGTGTGTGTGTGTGTGTGTGTGTGTGTGTGTGTGTGTGTTTGTCTCTGTGTGTTTTGAGAGAGGGAAAAAGGAGAAATGGAAGAGCAAGGGTGTTAGTATAGGAAACAAACAGCACTTCCTATTTACGCTGCCAATTTCACTTGACGCTACACAGCGTATTGAAATGAACCGGGGCTGCCCTGTCCAGGGCAGCTGAAAGGGGGTCTCGGCCCGCAGTAGAGGAATAGATTGTAGCAGGCAATTACAGCCGACCGATGTATGAACATCCAACCCCCCCAGCCCAGCATAACCTCACCCCTGGCCTCCTATCCACACGGAGAGTGGACAATTGGGCCAGACATCGTTTGATTGCTTTCAGACACGTTCGCCGGATTGCTATCTCAATCGCCCTCCCTGCTAGATCATCGGCTACATTCTGTAAGCTATCCATATCGTTTTGGATCGTTTTGGATTTGTACTCGGCTGTAAAGGCACGTGCCCCGGACGTGACACGATTGTTTTGGAGCGACAGCGTTCGCAAACGCACAGGGCAACAACAGGAAATACTTTTTCACCCAGGCGAATAGACGGTGTGTTTCCGTGACTCTCTCTCTCTCGCACAGGCTGGTCAGGTTGGCCTACGGGACATCAGAGTCTATACCTTTTAGATACCGGTTTGAGTTCAAAAGGAAACAATCTTCCTGTCCTCATTGCTGCGGCGCCTTGCGCATGGTGTCAGATAAGTTGCATTACATGGGCCCGGGCTGGTCGCTGCCTACTGTACATGACTGTGAGTTTTACCTCTCATTTCTCCCCTGCCCATATGTGTGTGGAACAAACGCAATGCTTATTTGAACATGACCTTTTATCAAGTGCAGGCAGGAGTAATGCAGTGCGGCGGAGTTCAGCCAAACGCAGCCTGCCTTGATGGCTCGCTAGCAAGGCCGTCCACCTCCGTATCTTTCGCCTCGGGGGAGCCAGGCATGCGGATGTCTCCAGCGCCCTATTACATCATAAAAAAGCGCCGGTTATTAAGAGCGTTAGAATAACATTCAGGAGAAAACGACTCTGAAATGGGAAACTTGATGTTTTTTTCCCCTCTTCTTCCTTTTCTCTCTTCTTTCGCTTTCTCCCCCCCTCTCCCTGTGCCGCGTGTTTGATTTAGCTCCCACTCAGTAGTATTTTACTTTGATATGGTTTCCCCACATAAAACAAACCTACGTGACTGGAAGCAAGCTGCTGGCCGATGGAGTGTGTCCTCCATAAGGGAATCCATATCGCCACGGCTACACGGAGCTCTGTCTCCACAGAAATGGATACACTGTCATCAACATTAAGGAAAGGGGAATGACCGTGATGATGGCCCACGGTGTTTGTGTGATTGTAATGGTTTTTTTGTGTGTGTGTGTGTGTGTGTGTGTGTGTGTGTGAGTTGTGTGTGTGTGTGGTGTGGTGTGTGTGTGTGTGTGTGTGTGTGTGTGTGTGTGTGTGTGTGTGTGTGTGGTGTGCGTGTGTGCGTGTGTGGCGTATTGTGCACGCGTATGCGCGCATGCATGCATGCATGTGTACATTGTGAGTCTACAGCCTGTGCACGTGGACTGGTGCTCAAAGCACAGTGTTCATCCACTGGATGTGCACTACTGTCTTGCTGGTGGATGGACACCTTTAGGCTGCGACAGCCATCTGTGTGTGTGTGTGTGTGGTGTGTGTTGTGTTTCTGTGCGTGTGCGTGTGCATGCGTGCGTGTGCGCGTCAAAATAAAATATATTATTAGAGAAAGAAAGATGTGGAGATTAAATCACTATAGGCAGTCCTCTGATCAGTTCCAATACAAAGAAAAGAGCAATGACAGTGAAATGAGTAACAGCCTTTAACAGATTAGTATAACAACATATGAAATATAGTCTTTATCGAGTAAGGTGAACGCCCATATATTTGGAAAGCTGTTGTCGCTTCAGAGTATAGCAAGCTTTAACAGGATTGGCAGAAGAATTCGAATGTTCAAAGATATGAGTTGTACTCATTTGGCTTTGCATTTTGCATTTACATCCACATTTGATTTTAGATATACCTGTAAGTATAATACAGTATATGTGTTTAGTGAAGGTGTCTTTCCCTGTTGTTAAATGGACCTGGAGGAGGCACAAGGAGAGCCTCCATATGCTGCCTGCCATCTTCCAGTTAACCAGCCCCAAATCCTGGTTGCACAGTGTATCTGAAGGTGATATATCCTGTTCACAGCCAACAAGGCGAGTAAACGCTTTACATTTGAAAAATCTCAGTAGAAACGTGGTGGGGGTTGGGCCGGGCTGCAAGTACCAGGGAAAAAAAGACTTAATTCCCTTATCACTTTGTACATGTATGCTATTATGTCTCTAAAGCGCCATTTAAGTTGCACTAGCAACTTCCCCACCCCACACCCCGGCACAGAAAGCCTGGCTTCAATGGGGGTCCAGTCCCCCCATTTATACGCGCAGCCAAAAACCCACTTTCTAAAAAGAGTGCCACCTCTGAGAAAGCTGTAAGCACTGATCCCAGCTGTGTGCATTCGTGGGCCTCCGGAATTAATCCCAAGCAATTTTTCTGCACCACTTGTGCCTGTGATAAAGGAAGCCAGAGCATTCAAATGGGCTGTGTCCCTGGTGGCATTAAGTTCTTACCATATTCGGCTGCAGTCAGGACTACACTACAGTGTGTAGCACTGGGGGCAAGCTACGGCTCCTGTCTTGGCTTAAAACACCACCGCCAACACTCCCCCCCCCCCCCCCCCCTCTCTCTCTCTCTCTTGGCAGATATTAAGCAACAAAAGCTATGGGTTAAAGCATAGAGGTAAAGCACATGACCCCCCCCCCCCCCCCCCCCCCTCCCTCACGAAAACACACACACACACACACGCACAGACACACACACACACACAACACACTCACACACACACACACACACACACACACACACACACACACACACACACACACACACACACTCGACCCTTGAGTTAAAATGTCAGGAGTGATGTGTTGATATGAAATGTTATGTGAGCTAGTCTTCCCTTCCTACCTGCTCTGAACTAATTAACAGCAGGTTAATTCAAGTGGTCATAATCTCCGCTGGCCTCTTAAAGGATTTTTCTTTTCTTTTTTTTTTTTTGGGGGGGGGGGGGGGGGTGGACTTAGTTGTCCCCTTTTTAATTTCACACACCTTTGGTTCACCAATTTAAAGGACACTTGCATTTAACCTGATTGTTTGCAGTATTTGCTAATTTCAAGACATTGGCCAACTAGTAGGGGTCTGGTTTGTGTGTGTGTGTGTGTGCATGCGTGCGTGGGCATGTGTGTGCAGTGGCGTTTCCAAGCAATTTGGAGCCCTAGGCAAGATTTTCCCTGGAGCCCCCCCTTACCTATGGACCTGTAAAATTCTGAACTATTTTTAAACTAAATAACATATTATACATATTTTAAATGTTCAATTCTAGTTATAGAGGACAAGTACAATGTATTTATCCATATTAGGCTTATTAGCCTGGTATCCTTTTAAAGCATGTCTGGTCTGGTCGCCCCCTCCCCTCATGGTTGCCCTAGGCAACTGCCTAGTCTGCCTAATGGCAAAAACGCCCCTGCGTGTGTGCGTGCGCGTGTCTTGGGGTGGGGTTCGGGGGAGGGGTTTGGGGCAGCTAGGCTGGAGAATCCTGTGGAAGATCTGAAATGAAATCGTCCCCCAGCCCAGCATATGCCTGGGCTCTATGGGCCCCTGTTTTCACAGATAGTTGATAGAAGGCCAGAGAGTGAGCATGAGATTGAGTCTCGCGCCTGGCTTTGATAGATAGAGCTCTTTATTCGTTTGGGAGGGGAGGGGGGTGTGGTGTGGTGTGGTGGGGATGGGATGGGGGGGGGGTAGGGGGGGGGGGTCGTCAGAGCCATTCGAAAAAGAGAGGCGGCATTGCGGCCGAGGTGAAGGGGCTTTTGGAGAGCCGGCACAATAGCCTATCACGAGGAAACCTGGCGCTGCAACAATCACGCCGGTGGAGAATGGAGAGGTGCAGTGGCGCTCAGTCAGACAGAAAGGTATAAAAATCACTCCAGCCATCCCTATTATACCCACTGTAATAAAGCCCAATAGTCTGATAGCGCCTCTCCTCTCACTTCCAAACCATAAACGTCAGCGGTGAGCGCTGCAACCGCGGCAGGAAATTTATATCACGCTGTTTTATTTGTCCTTCCCTACACTTGGTAAAAAATTGGCCTCCTTTTTTAATGCAGTTTGAGTCTAGGGGACTCTTGTTGCAAGAGGCAGAATTTTTTTTCTCCTCTTTTGTTTACAAAAATTGCACACCACTTTCTTATTTCTCTCTCTCTCTCTCTCTCTCTCTCGTCTCTCCCTGATTCTGCAATGATATCTCCTTAGAGTCACATGTGAAGAGTCTACTTTTATTCTATGTGTTTATATTTTATGCGCTATGGCATTTTACGTCCCTAAGTGAATAACATTATTTTACTGTGCTGTGCAGTGCCTTGAAGTGATTCTATGAAAGCGTTGTTTTTTTTAAACACATTCATACCATAAGGACCTTGTCTCAATGTTGGGTGGAAATCAATTAATGCAGGACGTTGCATTTATCGTGCTGCTACATTGATTGGAATTTTCTCAGGGTCACTGGTTCATGTATTTAAGCCACTGTACCTCGGTCTTCTGTAATTAACACAAGGCAAGGCAGACTCTGAAAACATATGAGATTGCTTTAGCACAAAATTCTAAAGCGACAGCGCAGTTTTCATGAGGCTCGGGTTGCGTATTTATTTACTTAAATGGGAGGGGTGAACTAACCTTGACCTAAATCTGATATGTTTTGCCTTTGAACGTGACAATCTCCCATTTCTGAGGTGTCAAATTCATCAGGCGTCATTGAATGAGTCCATGGTGAAAGGCCTAAATGTGCCTTGAAACGCATATGATTATTTCGTAGTGAAATATTGACTGGGCAAACGATCACATACCTGCAGAGGTAGTCCATGATCTTTTGAAGGCGGCATCTGAAAAAGCACTCCAATTCAATGTTGAGAATCAGAAAGAGAGAAAACCCTCATGCCATCTATGGAGTTTATCCATTCATGCAATGCGTAATCATTTTGAACATGTAGATCTGCAAATGTTACTGGTTTTGAGAATGTGTTTATATTGACCGAAGGATTTCGGCTTAGCACAGTACCTCTAGCAGAACTCTCATTAGTACAGATGCACATTCACACAATAGAATAGGATAAACTAGAATAGGAAGTGTACTATTTTTGGTAAAAGGAGACGGCAGCTCGATTTAGAGAATTAATTCAACTGCGTTAGTGTACTGTAGAGTCTACAGTAAAAAAATATATGTAATTGGCTGCCAACTCCCATGTAAAAATGTGTTGTTCCAGGGACCTTCGAGAAGCAAAGATTTGAGTTCACATTCATTGCCCCCCCTTCCACACACACACACACACACACACACACACACACACACACACACACACACACACACACACACACACACACACACACGCACACACACACAATCAGGTCGGGACCAGGCATAATCATATGCCCCCACACATGAGCAGAGCCAGATAACTGGGGACCACATGCAGGCCTATACCCAAATACAGTACACTCTTCCAGGGCAGCCCTGATTGTCCACTTCTGGGGGAAATGAGCTATACTGTAGATGTCCCTTTTACAGAAGAACATAATGGCGTCCGACTGTGCATCGATTGCCGTCTGTATGCTGTGATGAACAATAGCAGGGAAAACATCACTTTAGTCTCGTCATGATGGCCATCGTGTTGCTGTCTGCTATCATAGACCTGATAACCAAACCCCTCTCATTCACACAGTTCTAGAAAATGAATACAGACATGTATACACACACACACACACGTCTGTCTCTCTCACATACGGCAATCACTGCTCCTCTTGCACTCTCTGTAGCGCATACACACACACACACACACACACACACACACACACACACACCACACACATACATACTGTACATATTTCTTACTACATACGCATGTTCTCACAAACACACACACTGACGTATAATCTCAATCCAAATATTTGAGTGAGATTCTCATTCATGCTCAATTGACAAATGCATGTTTGACAAACCTGAAACTAATTACTGTAAAATTTTGTAATCAGAAAATAACCTAATTAATACGGAATAGAAATCAAACGTGATGATGACACTGTGCATGACACAGTCAGAAAGCCTCACACGGAATTATTCTGGGGTGGAGGGGGGAAAATATTCATGTATTCACGGCGGGGGACACAACATCGGCCACGGCACTGTGAATGTGCCATAATATGTCAACCGTGTTCTGCACACGTCAGGTCAGATCTGCAGCCATCGCTGCAGCCCCAAGAACCTCAGACTCGCTGCCACTGTTCTACAATAATCTGCAGCAGGGGCGGATGTAACATTTCTCAATTGGGGGGGGGGGGGGCAATTAAAGGGAAACTCCACCCATTTTCAACATTTTAATATGTCATTAATATACCTCAGAGATGTTGTGTGGACATAATGAAAAAGTTCCCCCAATTCTGTATTTCCTAAAAAATGGAGGTCTGAAAAAAATCATAATGGTGAAATACATCTGATGACATCATCAAAATGTATTTCACCATACTAATGATTTTTCTTTCAGACCTCTTTTGCCTGAGAGGGTACAAATGGAACCAAATGGACCCGCTAGGGTCCATTTGGTTCACATTTGTATCCTCTCAGGAAAATTTTGAAAATGGGTGGAATTCCCCTTTAAAGGGATAGTTTGGGCTTTTGGAACTTAAGTTGTATGAAATACTTGTTATTAATATAGTGCTGTCAACTGTATTTAATTGATTGCCAGAGTCCTGTGGTGGGAGTTCTGCTCTGCTACTGGTCAATATCAAGTAGTTCCGGTCATTTTGTGGGGCTCCCTTTTGGATTTCGTTCCAAATGGGACGTTCGCTTTTTTGATTCATTTACTTTCACTGTGTGGCCCCAGTGGATGGGAACTACTTAGCATTTCACTAAAACTAGAGCAGAACTCCCACCTCAGGACTCTGGACAATTAATACAGTTGACACCACTATATTAATGGCAAGTATTTCATATAGCTTAACTTTAAAAAAAATCCAAACTATCCCTTTAAGCATCGATAATAACATCAGTTGTTGTTGTTGAAGTTGCAACAGTCAACTAAAGCATAAAGCTATAGGTCTGACTCAAAGAGTTTTCTGTTTTCAATGATGAAATGCTGTTGGTTTAGTGGTGCCACGATTGTAGTTTAGGAGTGGTTCAAATCATTTTGTATATAGGCACTTTAATTTGGAATAGCTTGGGCTGTTTTGCGTGCCATCGTGTTTGTTAGGCCAGACTGGGCATTTAGGGGGGCATTGTCCCGCAATGCCCATGCCTAGATCCGCCCCTGATCTGCATGAGAAAAGGTTGAGCTGTGCTTTTACCTTTCTTCAACTCCCCCCATAGTGCCCCCACGCCCTCCCCCCCTCCAGCATCCCACCACCACCACCACCCCCCTCCCCACTCCGCTGGGTGGCGTGCGTCTTGACAGAGGACCCCACCTGAATGACATTTACAAATTACCAGGCCCAGAGTGCTTGGTCCCGCTGACCCCTGAGCCTCTGCTCTGAACCCGCAGAGACTCACCAGCATTTTGTCATATAATTACTGCAAATCCCCTGAAAGTAGCCCACCTTACACCACGTGCGCGCACCACACACACAACACACACACACACACGTACCATTACCTGCCATGTGGACCGATGCATCTACGTACATTATACAGGCACACGCGCACACACACACACACACATACACACGCACACACACAGCCTGACACATGGCAGTCCTGCACAACAGCATGGTTGCAAAAGAAAAAAAGGAAGAATACGAAATAAAAAATTCACAGGATGGCAAAGATACAGCAGCAACGTGTGTTTGTGTGAGTGCTAGCTAGTAAAGTGTGCGTGTGTGTGTGCGTGTGTGTGTGTGCGTGTGTGTGTGTGTGTGTGTGCGCGCGCGTGTGTGTGCGTGTGTGTTTGCATGCTCGCACATGTGTGAGTGTGAGAGTCTTGCATGTCAAAAATATCAATCATCTTCAGATCGACTGTCATGGCGAGTCATAACATGCCGAGCTAATTGTTGACATCCAAATGAAAACATATTATGTTTTTGGACACATTAAAATTGGCCCTATATTTAGAACCCATTTTCCTCATAAACAATTCTGCGTTCATCTTGTAAAAATTTATTCATCAGCTATTACAGCCCCCCCTCTCTCTTTTCAAATTAACATTTAAATGATTTCCTGTGTCCAGAGCAGGACAAGTCTTGGGATGCCAAAGCTGGTGCATTGATTTGTTCCAGTTGCCCCTCTACACACACTCACACACACGTACATACACAACACACACACAATAAATTCTTCTCCCTTCACCCCTCCATCCGTCCGTCCATCCATATCCTCTCTCTCCTTTGCCTGGCAGCGTATGCAGCAGTGGTTGTCTTGCTTTTTGGCAACTTGGCGGCGGTTTGTGTCCATCCCTTGATTGCACACCAGAAGAAAGAAAATGAAAAGGATAATCTAATTGAACAACTTTAAAGCGTGCAGGCCCGTTTCATGTAGTCCTTTGGAACGGACGTAATGCGAGCGCTGTTACCCAGCCGAGCGTGTCTGCACTGAAGGTCAGCTGTCTGCCACCAGGAACATGCAGAAAATTTAAAATTAGGCTCTCACCCCCCATCTCTTTCTCTGTGTGTCTGTCTGTCTGCCTGCCTGCCCCCCCACCCACTACACCCCTTCTCTCTCTCTCTCTCTCTCTCTCTCTCTCTCTCTCTCTCTCTCTCTCTCTCTCTCTCTCTCTCTCTCTCTCTCTCTCCCTCCTAAGTCTCTGCTCCCGCCATCCAACACAGACAGACTTGGTGACAAACGTGAGCGTGCATTTGTGTATTTCACTGGGATCTCGCTCCTTGACCTTAGTTTTGATTAATTCTGCGGAGAATTTCTCTGTTTTGATGGAGCGCGCTTTTAGATGTGGTGCGATATTAACACAATAGCACTTCTGTCTGTCTGTTTTAAAGCACATGTCACTATGTGAGACAAGTGCAGAACCACACAGGTGAGGTGCAGTGATAATATATTATCAAACTCATGATACAATTAAGCAGGACATACTTGAGCAGATCAAACCGTGATAACGACTATACCCTGACAAAGGAACACTGGACACAGGTTTAAATACACATCTCTTATGACCCAATTCATGTGACCCTGTTGTTACTTCCATGCTACCTTATAGTAAACAGTATATTACATTAACTTTTGTTCCACTATAGTACATATATTCTTTTGTTTTCTTCTTGGAGAGAGGACTCATTTTTCTAGTTTATGAACATACCAATGAACAGATTTGGAAAGAGTTGCATAGAGCTTTGTTGTCTCTGTGTGCTAGTTAAGTGTGTCACTTATCAAGTGATAATTCCCAGTAGTTTTCTGATCCCGCAGATCTTCTGGACCTACTGCATGTAGTCAGGGAACTGACTGGCACGATTACATTGATAAGACGAAAACACATAAATCCTTGGTCAGCGTGCCTGGCTGAGCGCTTTGTTTTAAAGGTGTTGACATTATCCACAATGTGCCTGCTCACCAAAACATTACTCTGCTCTGATAAGAACTGGATAGTGATATTAAAGGTAGCTAAGATAATAATGTTAAATGGAACGTGATGCTGTATTACTGCAACAAGTGCAGACACAGGCTTTGAATAGAGAAAATATTGATAGTTTTAATGTTTCACCTTCACTGACTTTTATTAAACACAAGTTTAAAGTTACACTGTAAACTTTTAGGTAATTCACTGTCATATTTTTCACATATACCTATACTATACTACGATAACTACCTACAGACTTTCCTTTTAGACCTCCATGTTTGTACTTCCATATTGATATTGACTATAAAATCTATAATGACAGTGATGAAGAGGTGTTGCCAAAACAGACACACTAAAATAAACTAAATTAACACGGTATGCCCCTAATTCTAAGTCTCTGCAGGTCCACCTCCATCTCAAGACTAAAACACTATTAGCCCAAGAGCATTAGCTCAAAATTGACCTAATCCTGCTACAACCTGGCATTATAGTATTGTGTACCACTGATTTTGGATTTCCACAACAGAAATCATGATATGAAAATAGTAAGGATCACCCAAGCCAAATTAGCCACTAACTATTTTGGTGACACTCTGTATGAAAGCTTCACAGGACGGAGTGTAGCGTCTCCTTGAGGGAAGAATGTCAAATTAATTTACCCTGAGCCAGAACTACGGCTGAGGAGTTGAGATTGATTCACTGTGAAGGCAACTAGAATAGCATGGCCTGATCGCTGGAACATTTAGTTCAGCTATAAGCTTTACCATAGAACTCTCTGTTCTTTCTTTAGCTCTGTCTTCTCTCTCACTCTTCCGACCGCCCCTTTCTCAGTGCCTCTTTTTTGTGGTCTCTCACTATTTCACATGACGCAAAGGATCTCTTGTCGTCCTTCTGTCCTGGTCAGTATTTATGTCTGTTCGGCATCCTCCCTGAATGACATCTCCTTCCACAGAGAGTAAACAGTGTCTGGCAGAGAGATGGAGACAGAGACGGGCATACAGAATAGTTTCAGCATCTTGTCTGTCTGAAGGGATCTCTCATGTGGCGGCTGAGGAGTTCAAGGCCCAGGGTGTCTCCCTCTGCTTCTCTTTAATTGCCCAGTTCTCTCGTTTATCTCCCAAAGTGTGGAGCACTTTGATTGTCAAGGATGGAAGAAGTATGGAAATATAGGAGGGAAGCTCTCATGCCTGCATCCCGTCTGCATGTATCGCGCCCCTTTGTTTCTCAAGTGGAAAAACTTCAGATCACGAGTTCAGTCTTCAATGTACATATGAATGACTCCCGAGCATGTGTGAACTTCCGTGATCTCAGACTTATTTTAATTTGGCGGTATTTGTTTGAACGCGTTTTCCTTCTGTTTTAGGATTCATGAATATATACGTCTTTGATCTATTTATGTTCTCAGTGAAACGCGCTCTCCTTTTCCTAAAGATGAAACACTTGAAAGTCGCACGGCCAACGAACTTCATTATTTGTATTAACATCAAAAAGTTCCATTAATTATTCCATTAGCCGAGCGGCATGGGCTGCCGTGAGAATGAGGGAGAGGCAGAGGGAGAGAGGGGCAGATACGGGGGAGACGGGGTGAGAGAGAAAATGAGAGAGGGGTTTTTTGGAAAGGTGCACCAGCTGGCTCCAGCATGTGTGGCGCTGCCCTTCTCTACTTCCCCTCCCCCCCGCTGAAGTGTGAGGCATAGGTGAGAGAGAGAGACAGGGGCGGATGTAACATTTCCCAATTGGGGGCGGGGGGTCAGGAGAAAATGGTATGGGGCAGCCCATGACGCTTCACGCCACGGGCGTGAAGCCGCACCCATAGCATTTTTGGTTACGATTCGATTTCGATAATAACATCAGTTGTTGTTGTTGAAGTTGCAACAGACACGCAGCATGCATAAAGCTAAATGTCTGAGTTTTCTGTTTTCAGTGATGAAATGCTGTTGGTTTAGTGGTGTGACAATTGTAGTTAGTTAGTAGCAGTAGTAGTGTTTCCAATTATTTTAAATATAAGCACTTTAGTTTGAAATATCTTGGGTTGTTGGTGGGGCAGACTGGGCATTTACGGGGGCATTGCCCCCCATGTCCATGCCTAGATCCGCCCCTGGAGAGAGAGAGAGAGAGAGAGAGAGAGAGAGAGAGAGAGAGAGAGAGAGAGAGAGAAGAGAGGAGAGAGAGAGAGAGGGGAAGAAAGAAAGAAAGGTGAACAGCAGGAGAGAGGGAGACTAGTTATGACAGGGAGGAGGGCGAGGGGCGAGAACCGGCAAGCAGAGGAGGAAAATCTAATATGAAAATGTAAATGTAAATGTAGGCGGTGGGAGGGTGCATGTGTGTGTGTGTTTGGGGGGGGGGGTTGTTGAGGTGGGGTTGTAGCCGGAGCTGTGAGCGTTTTTTTTTTTTTTTCCCAAACCGGCCTAATCTCCCCTCCACGGGGCCCAGATAGCGATCGCTAACAGGAGGGCGGCGCGGGGCTCCTTTGAAATGCAGAACGGCTCAGTGTGTAAATTGGAGGCGCGGGCTGATGACACGCGGGGCTCGCGCGAGGCCCTCGCCGCCCGGGCCGCGGCCGCAACGTGGCAAAGGTAAATCTCACACATCAGACAATTCCATTTTCAGCACAAAGCGGATGAGGCACACAATGACTGGTTCCCTTCAGATGATAATGCCCCCCCCTGGAGCCACGTCATCATTTGGATTTTCTCTGCCTCACTCCGTATATATCTCCACCTCGGTCTCTGTCTTGACATGTACTCAACTCATGCCCACTCTCTCCATCTTTATACTTTTTCTGTAGTTTGCTACTTCACCCCTGGTTAATCCAGTCCAAATTTCTATTAAAAGAAGAGAGGCAATCCTAATGCGGCCATCTGTCGTATTTGCATGGTATCAACACAACGTAATCAAACTCCAACCGTTACTTTGTCTCTTTCCCACAATCCTTTATGCTGTTACGCCAGGCCTGCTGTTATGCGGAGAAGGCGTATTACCTGACCCGTTACCGCCCTTCTCTCCCCTCCGTTCCTTATACTTCCTCAGCTGTTCTCACCTACTTCTTCTATTTCATGGCAGCTCATGTTTTAACATATGTTCCCTGGTGCTCTGCGTCTCATTGTATTTCACACCGGCTTACGCCCCAGACAGTCCACGGATGCTAACAGTCGTGAAGCGGCCTCATATCGAGCATACCCGTGAAATAATGTGTTGTGATACACCCCACCCAATCCGCTGCCATCTCGGCTTATGTAATTGACTTTGCCGGCGCGTGGAAAGCGTCTCTGATTGAACACTGTAAAGTGAACTAATGCCGGGCGGGAGCTGGAGCAATCCAATTCTGCCGGAGATTGTCTTCCCTGGAAACAGTGGCTAAAAGCAAACCAACATCAACTTTAACTCTTTGACAGATTAGCCGAAAACCTGCTGCTCTCTCATTAGGTTCAATAGTAACTAAATAATTTACGGAAAATCCTCTGGTGAGAATTTGTGCAAATGAATGATATCCAAAGACAGCTTAATGTCTCTACTTTAAGGGAAAAAATAAGATGAGTTGGTGATGTGTTTCAGTCTTTTTAAATACATTTGACAAC
This sequence comes from Benthosema pterotum, assembly GCA_039105355.1. Classification (NCBI taxonomy): domain Eukaryota; kingdom Metazoa; phylum Chordata; class Actinopteri; order Myctophiformes; family Myctophidae; genus Benthosema; species Benthosema pterotum. The sequence goes on from CM076977.1 coordinate 9,893,693, forward strand.
ACAGCCTGTATTTCCACAGTTCCCCTGTTTCCAGGGCTCATTCAGAGACAAATGCATTTAAAGTTATATCATTTATCAATTATAGTGGTAAAGTATGTCAGGTGTTTTCTCTGTTTTGTAGTCATGTCAACACCTAAAAAATGAGAATCACGCCAAAATGCATGGTTAAATCTGTTAAGGAGTTAACAGTGATATATAATGTGTGGTACAAGGGAAGCATTAACCTCAACTCTTCAGGTGGGTGCCCCAAATCTGATGGTGCCTGCATGGTGAAACGTAGATAAATCGGTCGATCAGGGGACCACCAGTGGTCCTACAAGTGTCCATAGCTGTGCTTGCATGACTGTGGCAGCTTCTCTAGGTCAAGAGGAGATGTGCAAGTATAAAAAAGAACGTCTGAGAGAAAATAAAGGGATGTTCCCGATGCAGCACAGATTTGCAGGGTGATTTGTTTGTGGCTGGCAGCACTCTGGAAGGCTTTGCGTTAACAGTGATGTGATGTACTGTAGGAGGTGCCTAGGTGGGACCCTAGTCGCTGGCTGTTGTGCACTGCCTCCAAACAGACACGCACACAAACACACACACACACCGCACACACACAGGCTCCACATATTGATGGAAAGTGACACTGTGATTGTGCGTCGGGGCCCAGCCATGCTCAGATGAGGGTGTCACTTCTGCCTAGTCTGATTGCCACTTTGGGCCCAGGCGCGCTGGCGAGGAGTTAAATTGAGGGAGAAAAGGTCAGAAGCCAATGGTCATCTTTGCTCCTGCTCTCTCTACCCCAAATTACTTGTCCTCTGGCGGGGGAATGAAAACAGACAGCCATGGCCTCTCCCAGGATGCTCCAAGCGGAGTGGGGGGGGGGGGGGGCATCCAGAATCCCCATGAAGCATTCTGGGAGAGGAACGCATGCAGACGACTGACTGACGGACGACGCGGGGCGTAAAGAGACTTTGGGTGGAGACTATAGGTGAGGCCATGCAGCGCTGGACGAAGTGGGAGGTGAGGCTGCATTGAGGGGAGAGGTGTCACACTTTACGATATACAGAAACGCGAGGCGCTGCAGCGGTAGGCTACTATATGGGAGACATGAAGGTCAACCCAGAGCTGAGTCTCAAGGACAGCTGTGGAGCACCGGCCGGGTCTGTCTGCATGCAGGCCTGTCCGGAATGACAAACACACTCACGGGAGAACACACAGGCTTTATATTCCACAAACATTCAACTGTTCTGCGTGTCTGTCTAGAAGACTATACTGGTGTATACTTGCAGAATTCTTATACGTATACAACTGTGTGTTGCTATTTTTGCAGCTGAAACGTGTTCGCACCGAGTCATTATTAATATTGAGAACGAATGACTTTGTTTGTGAATGCAGGAAGGAATATCCAGGTATATCCAGTCACTCACCAACCACCTCCCTCATGCCTGTAGGATAATCAGGCACAAGCGGCATGCTGTCCCGGTCTTGGACCATTAGGTGGCGCTGTGTGCCAGCTCCTCTCCTCTCTGCATGGCCCGGTGCTGTTCCAGATGAGACAGGTCCCATCACATTGCACACAGCGGAGCTCCCCTACCTGCCTGCCTCGCTGCGCTCTCTGCGCACCTGAGGGAGCGCCGCCACAGAACACGGGGTTACAGTGTAGCGCGGCTAACAATTAAACTAAAAACAGCATCCTATAAGGCCCTCCCATCCACACTGTCTGCAGCCGTGGAGCAATTAACCTGCAAATACACTAGGCAAACCACCCTACCGTGCACACACACACACACACACACACACACACACACACGCACACACACACACACACACACATGCACACACCTACCTCCTTCCCTGAGCTCATAGCCCCCCAGGCCATAGGAGAGCCATTGGATTAGAGGATGTTAGCCCAGATAGTTTAACGTAATGAACCATCAAGATGACGACTATTAAAGATGATTTGCGACGTTCCGGCCCAGGGATGAGATGGAGGACCGACCTGGGTTTGGCTGGCTGTTATATCTGATGTGGTTAACTCTTTATACTCTCTTTTTTTTTCTCCCATCTTGTATTTCTGGCAGACTTGAACGCCTACGAACCTGATTCATCTTCCACAGGAGAGCGAGGCGATAGAAACACAGTTCAGCCCGCGTGCATGCCAGCCAGCGTATACAGAATGTGTCCAGAGTTCGCAGTGCACTTTCGAGATAATTTGGTGTCTCACCTACAGTATTTTTACCCCTATTTTGTACTGTGTCGTACAATGGTTTCACCCTATGATATGGCCAAAATAGGGAACCCAGGTTGCAAGTGGTTAGGTCACAAACCAATGTGTAACACCTGCCCATTATTTCTCTCTCTGTCTCTCACACGCGCACACGCACACACACACACACACACACATGCACACAAGTCACACACACACACACACACATGCACGCGGGCGGCCTAGTGCTGTTTGTTGCTCCGTGGTGATGCAGGGCTTTGTCTCTCAGCCTTTGTTTGGCGCCAGAGCAGCATGACTGTGAATGTAAAGACAGAGAGAGAGCGCGGCTCTCTGCAGACTGCACTCTATCTGCCTGTATCTCACAGAGCAAAAAAGGAACCAGATTGAATTTTCTCCCGGAGTCTCGCAGGGAATTGAACCCCAACGTCACGGGGAGGTTGTGCCTCCTGCAGCGCCAGCCCCCTCCCCTCCCCTCCTCTCTACCCCCCCATACCACCACCACCACCACACAGGGGCGGATATAACTTGTCCCATTTGGGGGGGCAAGAGAAAATGGTATGGGGGCGGCTTCATCACCCGTGGCGCGAAGCGACACGGGCGATGAAGCCGCACCCATACCATTTTCGGTTACAGGACTTTTATTAGTCAAGTAAAGCATCAATAATAACATCAGTTGTTGTTGTAGTTGCAACAGACACGCATAAAGCTAAAGGTCTGACTCAGAGAGTTTTCTGTTTTCAATGATGAAATGCTGTTGGGTTAGTGGTGCCGAAATTGTACTAGTTAGTAGCAGCAGTAGTGTTTCAAATCATTTTAAATATAAGCACTTTAATTTGAAATATCTTGGGTTGTTTTGCGCATGGCATTGTGTTTGGTGAGGCAGACTGGGTATTTAGGCGGGCATTGCCCCCCCATGCCCATGCCTAGATCCGCCCCTGCTCTCCATCCCCCCATACCACCACCACCACCGCACGCTCTAGTACAGATCCACGCCTCCGATAGAGCTCCCCAGACAGACGGCGTATAGGCGTAGCTGTATGGAAGACCGCGTGGGAAAGGGATCCGCTCTGGATTTGCTTTTCGATTTCGACAGTCGCCAGTGGGGAATCTGGCTGATAAACAAATGTAAGACCGTGTGTTATGAAACTCAGCCTCCTTGGAGAACGCAAGGCTGTGATTCCAGAGATTGTTGTTCATAAATTTGGTGCTGTTTGCACACACACACACACACACACACACACACACACACACACACACCACACACACACACACACACACACACACACACACACACTATGTGTGTACACTGTGCAGTATGCACATAGGGCTCCGTTTTCGTTACCATCTAAACCCCTTATGCTAAATCCCTTGTCATTTTTAACTATTTTGAAAAACTTTTTGGAATTCAACGTGCCAATCTATTGACACATTGTGAGCTTATAGACTGGCCATTTAAACTAGTTTAAAAAGGCAAAGAAGTTAAGGGATAAGGGGTTTAGCAGTGACGAAAATGGAGCCCCATAGAGAGCATACCTTTCTCGACATTGTTATTTTGGCCTGCAAATAGCATCTTCTGTGCATGCAAACGTCTGTGTGTGTGTGTGTGTGTGTGTGTGTGTGTGTGTGTGTGTGTGTGTGTGTGTGTGTGTGTGTGTGTGTGTGTGTGTGTGTGTGTGTGTGTGTGTGTGTGTGTGTGTGTGTGTGTGTGTGTGCCCATACGATTGTTAATGTACACTATGTGTGTGTGTGTGTGTTCAGCAAGCAGGATAGGAAAATAAATATTTACGTCTGTATTTTTTCCACCCCCTCCCTCCCTCCCTCAGCCATGCTAGATTCCAATGTAGTTTATTTATTTATTTATTTTTCCCCTCCTTCCCTTTTTTTTTATCAGCGTTGGAGTTCAGCCACCGGCTTTTTTAATTTTCTGCTTTTGTGTTTTTAGCCGAGATTGACAGGCCGCTCTCTCTCCCCGGAGCATTGTTCTATTAATCTGTTTAATATGCTACAGAAACAGTCGAGTGGCGGAACAGCCAGCCGCGGTAATGGAATCGCAGCAGGTAAAGGCAGGCTGGTGCATCCCACTATCAGCAGAGGGGGGAGGAGGGGAGGGGAGGGGAGGGAAGGGGAGAGGGGGGTGTAGGTCGCTACCCAGGTTGTGTGCAGTGGTCTCATCTGCGCAGTGACCCCTCGCTGCCCCCCCGCAGTGACCACATGGAGGTGGACGGCTGGACGGACGGACGGACGGACGGACCGGACGCATTGGTGATTTTAGGAGGGTGCTAGGGGAGCACTTGCCCCGGCTGGTGGGCAAAAAAAAGTTAAAATAAAACAAAAATGTCAGCTGTAACTTCATTGACATGTCGTGTAGAAAGTACTTTTCCAGCATATTTAGTTTGTGCATATATTCTATAGCAGTGGTTTTCCCCCATTTTCATACCCAATATTTATCCTGCATTTTAGCCTGCACAGAGGACCATGCACCAAGTGAGTTTACAGTAGTCCCTCGGACCCAAAACCAAGGATTATAAATTCAGGAGAAATAACTGACAAAATGTTGGTCAAAAACAACAATTATTTTACATTTTCTAATTGTGTATTCCTGAAAATTGCGTAATTCAGATGATTACATATAATTTAACTCTTGAGAGCGTACAAATGAAACCAAATAGACCCGCCAGGGTCCATTTGGTTTCATTTGTACGCTCTTAAGAGTTACAGGTCTATAGAGTTACAGGTCTATAAGTTCCTCCCCCTGCTGGGAGAGCCTAAAATCGCCCATGGACGGACGGACGGAGAGGTGTTGCGTATATTTGTTGCTCTTGAGTCCAGTCTGGCCTGTGGCCTCCCTTTAGCTGTACAGCTTGTAACATGCTGCAGCTCAGCCCTGTTGCAGCACAATGCGCTCCAGCATTCAACAGCTCACTGGTCCTCCTCAGTCAGTGTCGCCGCTGAACGCTGCTGCTTATACAGATTCTCCCCCCAAAAAAGATGCTCTGTCAAAAAAAAACAAGGCTGGTTGACATTCAGCGGTACCAAGACTAATGAAGCGTGGCGGCATGCAGCCGCGGCGCATTGGGGAGGTTTGCCCCGCCAGAAAACAGCTATACGTTGAGTGGCTGGTAAATGCCAACGTATGATTGCCCACACACCCCCGGTGTACCCCCCCCCCCCTCTCCCCCACCCCCGCCGAGGCAATGAGTTGCGGTTTAATTAACTCTGCCTTAATGGCTGCACAGCATGGGGTGGAGGGGAGCGGGAGTGGGGGGGTGGTGTGGGTCGCAGGTTTGCAGCGTGCAGAGAGCTGCGGAACGCCACTGCTGCATGTCCCCAGGAGATAAGGTTGGAACGTTCACGCTCGCAGACAGTCCCTCCCTCAACAAGATTTCCCTGTCGTCCCTTCCCCTGCAGAGCCCCCGGCTGAGGGGTCTGAAGGCAGTGGACACTTCTTGTATAGGGCCTGTGACAGGCCGACTTGTGTGCTGAAGAATGGAGAATGGAACACAGCTAATGAGGTGCGTGGAGAGAGTGTAGCTTGCGCCGAGATATAGTTCCAGCCAGGGGCGTATCTATAGGCATGGGCATTGGGGGACAATGCCCCTGACTGCCCCACCAAACATGATGGCATGCAAAACAACCCAGGATATTTCAAATCAAAGTGCTTATATTTAAAGGTAGGGGAAGTGATTTCACTTTTGTCAGATATCACCCCCCAAAAAAAATCTGTTAAAATGCTCTATTATAAGGTGTGCAGACCATATATGGAGTTTCCCCCTCCCCCACGTTAGCAGAGGAACTAATAAAAGTTCCCCAGGTGGAGGGTGAATTCTCCTCCAATCAGGATCGAGCAGCAGGTTCACATAGTGTAGCTACTCTTGGGGCCCCCTAGTGCACCAGGCTGGTACTACACCATGAATTTCAAATCACTTCTCTTATATTTAAAATGATTCGAAACACTACTACTGCTACTAACTAACTACAGTTGTGGCCCGTGGCACCACTAAACCAACAGCATTTCATTATTGAAAACGGAAAACTCTCTGAGTCAGACCTTTAGCTTTATGCATGCTGCGTGTCTGTTGCAACTTCAACAACAACTGATGTTATTTGATGCTTAATTGCCTAATAAAAGTTCTGTAACCAAAAATGGGATGGGCGCGACTTCATACCACTTTCTCCTCTCCCCTCAATTGTGAAATGTTACATCCGCCCCTGGCTCCGGCGCAAAAGGGATCCCCTCCCCTGCAGTCTTTTTTCGCAAGCGTTGGAGACAAGGTCTAACCTCGCCATGTCCTCCATGTTGCAGGGGGCTCCGTAATGCGACTTATAGGTTTGGTCTTTTGATCAGCCCCGCGTGCAGTGCGGCTTGCGTTATCCCGGCGGACTGGCCTCCGGAGAGGGGAAAACAATGGTGACACCACGTTTGCCCCCGGATTGCTCGGTGGGTGACAGTAAGTGCGGAGATATTCAGAGAGAGGATTTGTCACTTTTTTTTTTTTGCTCGCCGACGGAGCAGAAGCCCTGAGAGCAACAAAGGGAAGTGGAGTGATTTACTCCACTCCCACCGCCATTGTCCACCGGCGCTCGCTTTGCATGTCCAGCACACGCGTGTTAGTATTAATGCCTGGGACTGATTTTTAGGAGGCGGGAAGGCTAGGAGATAAGATGACGGAAACCAATGCAGATGGAAGTTTTCTTTAACCCCTCACTCTAACTTTTAATGAGGTAAAACTCGGCTAATCCCCCTGCCAGCCACCCGCCCTTACCATCCTCACCCCGAACCTATCCAAACTCATCTTTCTGCCATGTCTTCCACCCGGACGTTATTGTTGCAGACGTCACGTCTGACACGGGGTGGGGAAAATGCTGCATGTGGCTCAATATGCTGAGAGGTTTTGGCTCCACTAACACCTTTTATCTGCCTGGCGAAACTGAGGCTGTATCTGCCCCCGCATAAAATAAAATAAAAATGAATAGTGTGCCAAAAAGAAATGAGGCAGGCTAATGAAAAGCGATTGGAAGGGAACTCGCGAGGAGACGGAGAACTCAGATCAAAGTGATCCACGATAATTAGAATATATGACGAAGGGGAGCAGGAACAGGCAGGAATCAGCGTTTTAGCTGTAAAATTACCTGTTGAGCTGTTAAAATAAATGAGAGCCGCGTCTCGCCGAAGCGAGGAAGCTGCATGAGGCGGGGGGCCGCTGCAGAATCATGCTCTTCGGTCACCCTGAGACTGAGGAGGAAAGAAATTTGAACATTTCTGTCAAAATCAGTCCAATGTTGCCGAAAGCACGTTTTGACTTCTGCTTCTGTTTGATGGAGGAGGTTCTTAGGGTTCCACACATGTGTGTGTTAACCACTTTCACCCTGTTTGTGGCTTGTTTTGGAGATTATATGCAAATTATAAGCAATATTCAGATTTCATGATTTGTGAAAAAAGTTGAATCTGTAATATTCACTATTTCTGTTATTCGTCATAACAAAGTATAGGTTGGTATAAAATACAGATGCCAAAGAAAATGGTCTCAAATTGTGTGACAATGCTTTCAAAACCGCTGCACATACTAAACAGCTCCCCGTCATTCTTTAAATGTCTTTAAATGCATCACACCATGCATTTGCAAGCTGCAAAGCTATAGTCTGTATCAGAGCAGATTAATAACTACAGGTAAGAAAGAAAGAATCAAGGTGAATCTTAACTCATTGATGAACTCATTGGTGAACGTGATAATATTATCACAGATATTTGTGCGTGTGTGTGCGTGTGCGTGTGTGTGTGTGTGTGTGTGTGTGTGTGTGTGTGTGTGTGTGTGTGTGTGTGTGTGTGTGCGCGCACACATGCACGCACATTTTCACTGCTTTCCTCCACACCTATATGCATTGGTTTATAGAGCATACAGTCGGCATGCTTTTCTGGAGCCACTGAAGAACCAGCCATTCATTTTCCCCCTAGAGATCTACACAAATATTTAGGCCTATATAAATTACTAGCCTAGAATCAAGCTATCTAGGGACCTGGTGAGTCATGGCCATGAATCCTTTCATTCTGTGACAGAGGAAAAACACCTTCCTTTGCCCTGGTTCGTTCTGGTTCTTGCCATATAGTTTGTTCATGTACCTGATTGTTCAGGGAAGCTTTTGCAGTCGGTTGCCAGCAGCTTTGGGACTGCAGAGACATTTTCCAATGCTGCAACACCTTATCTGATTGTTCTTTATTGTAACATAGGTGCAGTTGTTCATAACCTATTTTTGTTCAGCTAACTTCAGTCAATGTAGTAGCATAATAATATACAGTATTAGTAGTATTAATTAAAAAGAAGAAAAAGGAAAATATAAAGAGAAAACAAACAATATATTTAATAGGATAACAGATGTTTTGTATTCTAGTTTAGCGGGAGGGGTGGGGATCACAGTTGACCACCTTTTAACTCACTCTGCTGGTTGAATGCCCTAATAACAAAGTGCATCATATTCTTTATGACTTTCGGTTGCGTATACAATACCGAGGCTACATACAGTACAAGATGACTCTTTGCAGCGACGTGCACATATTGTATATGCATGCGGTCTCTCATGCAAGGCACACAGCAACGCATTAAGTGGAGGCACTGTAGAGATGCCTGCAAGTGCTGGTGTTCGGAATTGCCTTGTGTTTGCCTCCCAGGCGATGGCTGGTTGTGCAGGGTGAAGGTTAGTGTGTGTGTGTGTATGTGTGTGTGTGTGTGTGTGTGTGTGTGTGTGTGTGTGTGTGTGTGTGTGGGTGTGTGTGTGTGTGTGTGTGTGTGTGTGTGTGTGTGTGTGTGTGCGTGCGTGCGAGCGTGTGTTCCATTGTTGCGCATGTTTGTTTGTGAGTGTGTGTTTGTGCCTGTGTGCGGTGTTTGCAGTAGTGGTGCGGGCCTCAGCGTGCTGTAAATGTCACCCGTCGCCAGGCGTTTGTGCGATGCTGCCCTTGTAGGGAGGGGAAAGTGCCGATGTTGCAGATCCCAGCGTTTGATTTAGACACGAAAGGCAGGCCAACAGCAGAAGCACTGAGGCGTGAAGGTAAATTCCCATAATTCACAGCCGAAAGGTTAGCTAGTGGTGTGACTCCCCTCCTCTCTCGTGTTAGTTACTCACAAATGTCACCTGATTGAAATGAGCAGGGCTGTACTGTATACATTGTGTGTGTAGTTATAGCTTTTGGGCACGCGCATGTAATTGTGTGCGTGTGTGTGTGCGTGCGTTTGTGTGAGGGTGAATGTCCTCTCAACTACATTTTGAGAACCATTTCTCTGGTCCTCACATCCCTCACACCAGAAATTGTTGTTTTGGTTAAATACGTTTATTTTTAGTGTTAGTGTTTAGTGTTTAGTGCCTTCTACTATGAAAAACATAAAATATAAAGATGTCCAGAATTGTAACTGTGTCTGCGCGCGCCCGCGTGTGTGTGTGTGTGTGTGTGTGTGTGTGCGTGTGTATGCGTGTGTGTGTGTGTGTGTGTGTGCGTGCGTGCGTGCGTGCGTGCATGCATGCGTGTGTGTGTGTGTGTGTGTGCGTCTGGGTCCTGGCACAGCCGATCTGAAGCTGATAGAGTATGTTTTCTCAGTGAATCTCATCCCAGAGTAAATCTGCAGTGGGACGTCTTCATCGGAATGCATGCCATCCTCCAGCAGGTCCATGGAGGGTTCAGCCTCAATGATACGTCTTATAGACAGGTATGAAGCTGCTGATTTATTCAAATTGAACAAGGAAGATGGTGGAGAGGTAAGGGGCTGTTTACTGTACGACTGGGAGGCTTTGAACAGTAATTTGTTGTTTTGGGATTACCCATCCTCCCCACCCACCGTGCATACGTTCAAAGGAGAAATTGTAGAATGGCACACTAGTATTTGCAAATATTCTTCCTTACAGCAGCGCGAAATTAGCCATTGCTGAAATGTGCGCCATCATTAAATTGTTAACTTAAAAAAAAATACCATTTAGAATAAAGACCTGTATATTTGATATTTGCCTTGGAATAATAAAAATGTTGAAGATCTACATGCTGTATTCTCTAAGGTTTATTAGCGCGGCTGAACTGACTCTAGCACTCACTTTAGCACAGAGAATCAGGCATTCTGCTCCTTTCTGCTCCCGCCGCCCTCCCACCCCGCCCTCTTCCCATTTACTCCCAGTGCTAAATGAATACTCCCCACACAATTGAAAATACGACATAAATTTTACATGACAGCGCCTGGGTTCATTACGGCCCATGAGTTATTAGCTAATTTGCGCCCGTGAAATTTCTAGTCACTATGAGTGAACTGAGGTGTCAGGAGTTCGCTAAATGTGGTGTGTGGAATTTGATGTTTGATGGGCACCTTCTCCATGGTGGTGTTAGGTATATGTGTGTGTGCGTGTGCCTCCTGTGTGTGCGATTATGTGTCTTGTGTGTGTGTGCGTGTGTGTCGGAATACGCAATACTGTGTGTAAGATGTTGGAATGTAGTTTTTATGACCCCAGTTGTGATGGAAGCAGCATAAAGGGCACAAATAACCAGGGTTAAGGTGGAAACGCAAGATGGCATAAGGCATATTTATTCCAAATAAAACTAGAACAAAATGTTTGGTAGGTGGTGGATACGATGCTGGCTGTGCAGTGTCCACCTCTGTTGCCTGGGGAAGAGACCATATAAGTAAATAACAGCCCGAGATGCATCATTGGCCGCTGCAGTTCTTTGGAGCAACCTGTATCACAGCTACAGCGGGAAAGTGCAGGGGCGGATGTAACATTTACCAATTAGGGGAGCAGGAGAAAACAGTATGGGGGCAGCTTCATCGCCCGTGGCACGAAGCGACAGGGGCAATGAAGCCGTCCCCCATACCATTTTCGGATACAGGACCGATATTAGGCAAGTAAGCATCAATAATAACATCAGTTGTTGTTCCAACAGACGCTAAGCATGCATAAAGCTATAAAGGTCTGCCTCAGAGAGCTTTCTGTTTTCTATGATGAAATGCTGTTGGTTTAGTGGTGCCACAGCTGTAGTTAATTAGTAACAATAGTAGTGTTTCAAATCATTTTCAATATAAGCACTTTAATTTGAAATATCTTGAGTTGTTTTGCATGCCTCATGTTTGGTGGGGCAGTCAGGGCATTTAGGGGGGCATTGCCCCCCATGCCCAAGCCTACATCCGCCCCTGGAAAAGTGCCCACTGGCCAGGGGTGGAGTGTCCTGACAACAGTTGCCTAACCACAGGTACTCCCAATTGCCACTTAGGGGTAGTGTCACTGGATGGTAACCGCAAGGTTGCCGGTTCGATGTGTCCCTGAGCGAGACACGGCTATATATACATGCACCATGTACCATTTACATGCAAACTGTCCTTGGGCAAAACACTGAGCCCCAAATTGCTCCCGATGTGCTGGTCGTTGCCTTGCATGGCTTCTGCCAGACTTGGTGTCTGAATGCGTGTGTGAATGGGTGAATGTAATGCACTATGTAAAGAGCCTTGGATAAAGGTGCCATATAAATGCACCATTTCCATTTACCGCACCCACTTCCCATTGTTGTGTCAACTGCCTGAGTGCGCTTATACGATACACACAGTGACCTGACATTATCCCTCTCCTCTCCTGACCAGTCTTCCAGACATCCCTTCCCTGACGGGGCTGCTGGCTCCTGTTTGCTCCTTAGAAAACCTTGTCTACCTGTCCCTGTGTAGCATCGGCATAGCCTAGGGGAAGTCATTGTGTACTTTACAGAATATTTCGTGAAGATTCTTGTAAACCATATTTTTTCTGTTCTATGGACCCTAAAGGACACAAAAAAAGCGGTTTACATTTTTTCCCTCCACCCTAACATTATTTTATCACCAGCAACATGGCGTTGTGTATCAATCTGTCTGTATTTCTGTCAACATCATTTCTCCAAATCTGCCAGCCCGATTTACACCAAATTTGGTCCAGAGGTGTATAATGTGCTCAAGAACACTCCATAAAAATTTCACCATGATCGGCCCATAGGTGGCGCTACAGTACCAAATTCAAAACCAAAAATCGTGATTATTCACAAACAATTTGTCTAATTTCAATGAAAATTGCTAGGTTCTTGCACAATGGTCTGAGACACAAGCCCTGCAAATTTGACCACTATCCACCAATAGGTGGCGCTACAATAACATATTTAAAATGACCAATTCGCTACAAAAACCTTAAATAATCACGCGCAGACAGTGTTTTGTTTCAAATGGAAAAAAAAATAACTTGACTTTCTCTTTTGACAAAAAGTAATTGCATCCACGATAATTGGACATTAATAATACTACCCCCCACTATTATTATTAATAATAATCTGAGTGGGTGTAGGAGAAACTTATATAGCGCTTTTTTGAGTACCCAAAGACACATTGCATGGGGGGTGACTACAGAGGTAAAATAAAAAGAAGCAACTTAATTGAGGGGAGTCAGGTTGATCAGTGCTTTATATGGGGCCAGGAGTGTTTTGAAGTGGATTCTTTGTTTGACTGGTAGCCAGTGAAGGTCACAGAGAACAGGTGTGATATGATCTCTGGACCGGGTGCTGGTGAGCAGACGCTCAGCTAGGTTCTGGACATATTGAAGTTTATTGAGGACTTGGGAGGTGGTGCTGTGGAGGATACTCTTGCAATAATCAAGGCGTGATGAGATGAAGGCGTGGATGAGAGTTTCAGCTGCAGAAAATGACAAGAAGGGTCGGAGACGAGCAGGGGAGAGCAGGGGACCAAAAACAGAGCCGTGGGGACACCATGGGTAACAGGGGTAGTGGAGGAGTTGCAGTTCTTGACAGAGATGAATTGTTGTCGATCAGAGAGGTAGGATTTGAACCAGGAAAGAGCAGTTCCTGTTGAATCAATGGAAGATTGGAGACAGGTGATGAGAATGGAGCGACTGATGGTGTCAAAAGCGGCACTGAGGTTGAGGAGGACGAGGATGGAGAGGTGAACGGAATCAGCAGAGAGGAGGATATTGTTGGTGACTTTTGTGAGAATGGTTTCTGTGCTAGGGAATGGAAAACAGATTGAACTAAGTGTTTTGTAGAGGTTATTGGAGTCTATGTGAAACTTGAGCTGAGAGGCAACAGTGTGTTCCAGGATTTTGGAGAGGAAAGGAAGGTTGGAGATGGGTCAGTAGTTGCCCCAATATTTTTCCAATATTGGGGTAAAAGTGGCAAGATGAGAGCAGGGGGAGCTGGCCAGTGGAGAGGGAGGTTTATGATATTGGTGATAAGTGGAGAGAGAACAGGAAGACTGGCAATGAGAGAACAGGAAGACTGGCAATGACCAAGGTGATGGGTATCGGGTCAAGGATACAGGTGGAGATTTTCATGCCAGAGGTTATGGAGGAGAGGTTGGATGCAGTTATTGCATTAAAGGATTGAGTAGTTGCTGCCGGACTGAATAACAGATGAGTAGTGGGACAACTAAAAAAGTTTTACTCTGATTACATTTTGGGTTTGGCTATTATAGCCTGTTCAAAATTTGGCACATTTTGAGCTATCGAGGTGCATGCACTGTTGAGAGCATTTTTGTATTGTTCCAGATGCGGTTTGTAAGCCTTGGAATGAACCTGTTTTCTTGACAAGCCGTTCCAGTTGACGACCCTGTTTTTTTAGTTGATGTAGATGATCCGTGTACCAGGGGCCTGAGTGGGTGTAGGAGACGTCATTGTGGGGGCAAGTTGATTGAGACAGGTTGAGAGTGTCAAGGTCAAGGTAAACTTTATTGTCCACGAGGGAAATTTGTCTTGGGCTTACACCCTACTACAGCCATACATAGAACATCAAAGACAAGCACAGACACAACCGTGACACAACATTACGCAACGGTACAGGGTCGTCATAAGTGATCGCTACTGTTTCAAAGCCTCATTCAGCATTTTAGTTGACGCTGGTACAAATGACCTTTTAAACCTGATGTATTTCCACTTAGGTTCTTTATACCTTCTCCCAGATGGTAGAAGTATGAACTCTCCATTTAAAACATGGGTAGCATCATTGACAATCTTTTGAGCCTGTTTCAGTGTAGACTGCTCATAAATAGACTGCAGGGAGGGGAGTTGCCTAACTCCTATGATCTTCCCTGCAGTTTGTACCAACCTGAGTAGTTTGGACCTCAGTTGCACTGAGTCAGTTGCACTGAGAGGTTGCCGAACCAAACTGTGATGCCAAATCTGACCAGACTTTCTAAGACTGCTCGGTAAAACACTAACATAAATTTTTGGTCTACACCATGAACCCTGAGACGTCGCAGGAAATGCAGTCTTTGCTGTAATTTGCTACATAGACTGTCAACATGTGTTTCCAAGTTAGTGAGTTGTCAATACAGATACCCAAGTATTTATATGAGGAAACCTGTGAGATGATCGAGTCATGGATAACCACAGGCCTGTGGTCACCGATACTCTTAGGGTCAAACACCATCTCCTGTGTCTTTTTAACATTAAGAACAAGGTGATTGTCATCGCACCATTTCACGAAGTGTCACAATGACACTAGTGTGTCATTGTAAACATTGACATGGTCATGAAGTGTGGGTCATGACCGAAAGAACAAGGTCATGAATACAAGAGGTTGAAAAGAGTTTTCTCCAGCGGGTGGCTCGCATCTCCCTTAGAGATAGAGTGAGAAGTTCAGTCACTCGGGAGAGCCTCTTCGCCTGGAAAGGAGCCAGCTGAGGTGGTTTGGGCATCTGGTTAGGATCAGGATGCCTCTTGAGCAACTCCCTAGGAAGGTCCTCGAGGCACGTCCCACTGGGAGGAGACCCCGGGGCAGACCAAGGACCAGATGGAGGGATTACATTGACTCTCTGGCCTTGGATCGCCTCAGGATCCCCCAGGAGGAGGTCGCCCGGTTGCTCGGGAGAGGGAAGTCTGGAGCTCTCTGGTGGAGTTGTTGCCCCCGAACTAGGATAAGTAGATGACTAGTAGATGTAGATGACTAGCAGTCTATGACTGCTGCGACCAATGGTTTAGGGCCAGACAGTTTGAAGGTGAAATGTTCAAATGAGAAGAGAACAGGAAAATTAAATGGACTGATTTTGATTTGATGTGTTGTTTGTGTATTATGACTATGCCACCCCCACGTCCCTCGATGCGGGGTATGGGGCGTGGTCTTATTTAGTGTAAAATATTCCAAGGCTATTGCCTCTTTCTCCCCCAGAGCTTTAAAATGTACTTAAATGTGACAAGAATCACATTGCAATTACATGAAAATCACTGTATTAATATGTGAAGACCATGCATCTGCTTCCTAAATGGGTTACTGTAGCGCCACCCATTGGTGGATTGTGGTCAAATTTGCAGGGCTTGTGTCTCAGCCCATTGTGCAAAAACCCAGCAATTTTCATTTGAATTAGACAATTAGTTTGTGAATAATCGCGATTTATGATTTTTAATTTGGTACTGTAGCGCCACCTATGGGC
>CM076977.1:9911822-9914322 GCA_039105355.1 Benthosema pterotum
CGCCTGAGCGTATTCTCGTTTTTTTTTTACAACGCCAAAGCCAGTCGGATGGAAGAATTCATCTGTGTTCTTTATCTCGTAATCGTAATCTTTATCTGCAGCGCTCATTGCCAATACCAGAAACACAAAGCTCTATAGCCAAGAAAGATCATGACAGGTCTGTAACGCCGACAGTGTTCACAAATATGGGAAAGAAGTTGAACATGTAGTGTCAGAGTGAATCATACATATTCTGAAGACTTGACATTCAGTGTTTGTGCATACACTGGTGCGTAAAAAAAAGAAGATCAGAAGGTTGTCACGGACAAGACCACATTTTGTCTGGGTCTGAAGGCCTCTGGTGATCCTCCTATTGCATAGCATAGAATAGAGTGTGTGAAATGTATATGTATATGTAACAAAATGATCACAGATCACAGTATGTAACAAAATGATCATCACAGTGAATTGTTTGGCATATATACGGTACAGAATAGATAGTGCCATTTTAGAAGTTCCTGCCAATAGCAGTTCATTACATTGTCAGAAGCTGAACAGCGTCTGTTAGAATGGGGGGGCATTTGCCAAGGTGTTATATTCAGATTCCCTGAATAGATCGAGTTCCTCTGCTGGACTCTTCTTTTCAGTATAAAAGCAGTAGAATTAGCACAGTTAATCTGTGAATGAACCCTGCAGGGAAAGCATTTTCAGAAAACCTTCAGGAATGAGTTGGAATGGCACATAAGGAGATCTGTTTGGCATATACCAACTGGCAACTACATACTGTAACATTAAGATCAGTACTGTATGTACTGTATATTTGAATCCTTGTATTAGATTTGTGTAATTTTTCAATTCTTTAATTTCATTGCCTATTTAAATAAATTATTTGAGAGCTTTGTCTGCATACCACTAGATCGAGCCTTGTGTGGTGTACTGCATGTGTACCATATAGTCTGAGAGATACACAGCCTCAATACCCATGCTTTCAATTTCAACTGCAATGTGTAAAAAGTGGAAGCCTGGCCTAAATCATTGGCCACAGTAGCCTCGAAAAGGGAGTCTCCCCTTCTGAGTGGGCATCGCTCCTAATGATGTGACACCCGCTTCGACCGTTATCAAGCAATAACATCCCAGGATGCTGCTTATTAAGCAGAGTTCCTCGACAAGGCATGCTGTCTGGGAGCGGACTGACACGCTTAATTGCGTTGATAAGAAGAAAACCCGGAAATCCTCGTTCAGCTTGCCCGGTTAATGGCTGCCTTGTTTTAAGCTCTATGTCAGTGTGGCGACGTGCACGGTTATGGTTAGGGTTAGAGGAAGCGAGTATATGGACCAAAACAACTGCAATAAAGCTGCATGTGTGTTAAAACGGACTGCATTGTGACACACTCGTGGTGCGGTCGGGAGGCAGGGCTGAGGATGCTTACCAAGTCAGACGGCTGGCAGCCATCATGCCTGGTCGAGGAACTCGCCTTAATAAGCAGCCTACTGAAATACTTTTGGTAGAATCCACTGGATGTGACACAATTGGGACTGGGTGGGAGATTATTATTATATTATTATTAGGGATGTCCCGATACTGTATCGGTAAAGTATCAGTATTGGCCCTCATACTGATACTCAGTACCAGGTAATACTATGGCAGGTAAATAAATGTTGTGGAATTTGTCTTGGAGTTGCCCAAGTACAAATTTGAGTGAGGAGTGTTCTAGTCTGCTATATTATTCTGCTATTTGGTGGACGTCATATAAGATCTTTTTTATGTTTAGTATTATAATATATACAGTATATTGTTTTCTGGTATCGGAATTTGGTATCGGTATCGGCTAACACAGAACTTGTGATATCGGCATCGGATCGGAATTGAAAAAAGTGGATCGGGACATCCATAATTATTATTTGTTAGTATCATTAAATGTAGATATTATAGACATTTATTTATTCTTGATAGAAATACAGTATTACAAATACAAGGACATTGTATTTGAACGCATTATGCTGTGCAGCTTGAACAAACAGTACATGATTTGAAGCAGATTGTCTGCATTGCAATCCTACGTTACTGTAAATTAGTTTAAACTTTTAGAGAAGTTCAACCAGCCAATCTACATCAACATTTGAGCTTGTGGATTGACGAAGTCAACTATTCAAAACTGTTTTTCAAAATAGTAAAACAAAAGAAAAGAAGCAGTAATTTAGGGGTTTAGCATGAAGTCCATTGTGTCCAGCAGTGTGTTGTGTTGTGGGCGTGCTGAGCGTGTCCTCCATGGCCCACTGACACAGTGACAGTCCTCTGTTCATAGACCCTGCGCTGCCGGAGACCTTTGTTTTCCACTCCGAAAAAGTTTCTCCCGGCAAAGTCACGCTGTCTCACTCCCAGAGACAGCCAGACTACTAGCCTCTCTGCTCCACCAGATGCTTTCTTATCTGAGTCTCACATGTTGAAGAGGACCGCGGCAGCCCAGCTCCAATCCTTTGAAAACAGTCATATTAAAAAAGAGAGACAAACCCCCTCTCC
>CM076977.1:9926822-9929322 GCA_039105355.1 Benthosema pterotum
CGTTATTCACTGCATGCATGTGAGCCGCAGACGACCATTTGATGTGGCACTGCAGACCCAAAACTAAAGATTGGTTTGTTGTCATTTGGATAGTATTTTGCCCAAAATCCACAGTCGCAGTTGATTTCCCCCTGCGGATCGCTGGCCGGCTGCTATTGTTCAATACCATATAATGTGTTTGTCCATGTGTGTGGACATGCCCGTGTGTGTACTTACTCTATATGTTTGCAGCTGTGTGTGTGTGTGTGTGTGTGTGTGTGTGTGTGTGTGTGTGTGTGTGTGTGTGTGTGTGTGTGTGTGTGTGTGTGTGTGTGTGTGTGTGTGTGTGTGTGTGTGTGTGTGTGTGTGTGTGTGTGTGTGTGTGTGTGTGTGTGTGTGTGTGTGTGTGTGTGAATTGACAGGTTTTTGCAGCAGTTCCCAGCTGTCTCCCTCCTGCCTGTGTTTGACCAATCAATGGCAGACATCATCAGTTATCACAACAGTGGGAGACAGAGAGGGAGGGGAATGGAGATGGATGGAAAACAAACACACTAGTCCTGGTCAGTTAACTAAAATACCAATATTAAGAACCCATATACAGTAACTGACAATTTTGTTCATTTATGTTAATGGCATAATCTAAAAGCCAGTTTCGAAGCATTTTGTTTTGTTTTCACCAATGAAGATAATACAATTTACAATAGATTTTGTGTAAGCGACTAAATCGATTAGTCTGATTATCAACCACCATGAGTCCTGTGCTATACTTTATTGTAAAAACGGTAGTGAGATACAATCAGTGGCAAAAGTAGCCATTCTACCAGCTCATGACACGTTGAATTGCAGATTTTCTAGGGTTGACCTTTGATGTTGTAGCTTCTAGCCTTAAAAATGAGTTGAATTCGAAGGTTCTACAACAGGGTCCCTTGGGGGAGTTGTGGGCTCAAATACAATGCTTTGAAGGGCAGAAGATATACAAGCTTTTAAAATGTCCTGCTGCAAAAAAGAAAAAAAGAAAAATAGATCCAAAATAAATAAATTGAAAATAAATAATAACAATAATACAGTGTTATAATAATAATAATAACATTAAAGGTTAAAAATAAGCCACAAGCTTTGCTCTTTGTATTGAAACCAACAAACGCAAAACCCCATACCCATACCCTGAAGGCATGTGATGTTCTGATTGGTTTAAAAACACACAGATTTCTGTTTAAAACAAAATAACAAAATAAATACTCCTGAAAGCCATTGCACCCCATCTTTAAAGACGTATTGAAATGTTTTCAGGTTAACTGCATGAGTATTCTCACTATATAAAAGTTGAAACTGTACATTAACCATAAAAATATAACATATACTAAATATATTATATAATAATATAAGTACCGGTAATGTTTTATCCTGATATAGCTGCTTTATAACATCAGAGCACCAGACAGTCCTCCATTGGTTAACAGTATACAGTGCATACAGCTTAGAGAAGTACAGTAGCTTATTTGTGAACTTTTGGAGCATAGTTAAAGTGCGCACATACAAAGTATAATGTGTGCACTGTGCAATTCCAGTGTAAGCATGTCTCGTGTGTGCGTGTGTGTGACTGTGCGTGCACACACACACACACACATGCGTGCCCTTGTGTGTGCATGTGCCCCACTCACCCATGTGTAACGGATACTCTCGCCCGCCCCAACGATATCAGCCAGGCGAACGAGCACGGCCACCTTCCCAACCTGCCCTCCTACTGTCCAGAGAATTAAAAATACGTCTCCCTTTTTTTCCAGCATGCTCCCAGCCATGTTATTTAAAGTAATTAACCTTAATTTGCCCAAAAAGAGACAAATCTGTATTAGACCGTCGCCTCTTAAGTAGAGGCCCCAATGCCGACCGGCGTCCATCTCCCTTTGCTCCTAATGGGGTCTCCGCTTAATCAAAATTCAGCCATCACATCTCCATGTTGAATCATCTTTTAATTGGAAGCTACATTCTGGTTAATAGTTTTATAATTCGCAGGCTCTAATAGTGTCACCGCTGGGATCCGCTCCAGTTTCTTGTACGCTCTCTCTCTCTCTCTCTCGCTCTCTCTCTCTCTCTCTCTCTCTGTCTCTCTCTCTCTCTCTCTCTCTCCCCTGCCATGGATGGGCTGTTTCCACTCTGCGCTGCCCTGCTAAAGTGACTTCTGTGTCGCGTCATGCATACAGTACTTGTACGCAGCACACAAACACCCTCTCCCACCTCCCAACCACAACCCCGCTGCCATGAACCTCCCCCACCCGGATCCCTTCCCACTGAGGCTGCTCCGTTATAATGCCAGCCAATCAAACAGGCTGATATAGCGTCCTGAAAATGAGGTCAAATTGCCAAATAACACTGGGCCCAGAACTCCCCTGAAGAAATATGCACTCTGACTCTGAGACTTCAGTCCTATATTTAGCTGCTGGGAAGAGTTCCGTTGTCTAAGCACAGTCCACCGTTCTTAAACAGCTGAACCCCACAGTGGAGTCCCTATTCTGGGCTTTGT
>CM076977.1:9934322-9996822 GCA_039105355.1 Benthosema pterotum
TGAGATCACTACTTGTTTCATCTGGACCCCTTTGTCTGTCGGCTCTTCCTTTTGTCAAAGCTGTTTTTTCTTTTACATTTGTTTTGATCGACATCCCCAGCACAAGCTTTCGCAAGCTTTCAGTACTTCTTTATTATTATTATTATTATTACCCATATTATTATTATTATTATTATTAATTTTTAGATTTGTTGGTTTGTTTTAACAACAATTACGTCAAATTATTTACATGGATTTTTACTCGAGTCATAATCCACATAGACTGGTCCATGAATCGCATTGTTTGGGAAACAAACCTGCCTCATACTAGGGTTCTTCAGAGTTGCGTTGGGAACGCAGCTGCTATGAATGTGCCTGTGGAGTGTCGCATCGATGACTCAAGTCCAATCTCATTGTCACATCTGTAAGTGTTCTGTAAAAGGATTTTTGCTATATAATGTACAGCAGGGGTTTTCAAACTTTTTCATACCAGGGCCCACTATTTATTCAGAATTTGAGCCACTGACCACCATTTGATGACATCTTAGCCCCACAGACCCCAAAACTAAAGATTTCTTTTGCTTTTGTCCACATTTCCAGGCTGGATTTGGGAAACAAAACAGCCCAACATACAGATCAAAATGACCATTAATCTTCTACATTCTAGTTGTGTAGACTTGGGCTAATTCACATGATGAATATTTTAACTCTTGAGAGTGTAAACATTTTTACGCTCTCAAAGAGTTACATCTGGTTAACCAACTTTCCATCATTTAGCCTGGGGACCACCTGGAATCCTCTCAGGGACCACTGGTGGTCCCCAGACCACCTGTTAAAACCCCTGCTGTACAGTATGCATGCTACTCAGTTAGCTCAAAAAGAGTTGGTAATGCACATGGGTTAGCAGGGGTAGACATTAAGGGAAATTTGCCACTGGCCCTTCGGGCCAGTGGCTTTTAAGAATCACTGGCCCCACAACTGTAACCACTGGCCCAGGTAATCGATCCCCATAGTCTGCAAAAAAGACCACCATTTATTAATGCATTAAATGCATTCAAGTTAACAGCACTCTTTTCATGGGGGTCAAAACCAGTAGACCGTTCAGCAAGCTGACCCTTATACAATGCAGAATGCATAAAATATTTTTTTAAACAAAATATAAATAAAACTTAAACAATTACAAAACAACACCAACATATTGTGAAATAAAAATAATAATACAATATGTATATCAGGGGTGCCCAACCTTTTTTGACCCAAGATCTACTTTTCAGCAGCCAACCCCAACAGTTTGTACAACAAAGGTATGGGTGCACCAACGAGGCCATTTTACCACTGGCCCCATCGGGCCAGTATAGGGCGCCATCTGGTGGCCCGCACGTGTTTTCAAACCTGTTTCGGGCCATCGGGCCAATTATAATGTCGACACATGGGTTAGGTTAGGGTTAGGTCTTCAAACTTCTTCCAGGCTGCATTTAGCTGTTCCAGATGAAAGAAAAAACATTGTGAGCTGAAGGGTGTACTTATATTTGATTAACATAACTGCAACAACCAACATACAAAAGATGGCCATTGGTTATGGTAGTGGAAATATGAAATAGTACAGGGAAATGTGCAATTCAATCTATACATTATAGCTCATCAACATATAACGTTATTATAAATCTTGTACATTATTACTTATCCCCACCATGTGAGCCAACAAATTGTGTTCCTTTGTATTGTGTGTTGTATTGAAACCTTTATTGTTTGTTTGTGTGTTATTTCTCTGATAGGTTTGATGTCATCAACCCTGCACATGATTTCAATACGAAATAATTAATTAATTCATTCATTTATTTATGTTTTGATTAAGTCAGGGAAAGGGACATATCATGAGAAGTATTTATTTTCTGAAGTGAGCGCAGCATTATTGATTCCAGTGAATGTGATTCATGTGTTTACCATGTATGCATCTACAAGGTCAAGGGCTCCTGTAGCACATTGTTTTTTGCTGTCCTTGGCTGTTGGAGTGTGCAACCTCTCTCCATAGAAAGTGTTAATGTATGCATTTGTACCTCTCGGATGTGTATAGCCACCATTGTACAACACTCGTATAGTTAAACAATTAAATATCTCAGATGTGTGGTTTCCCTTCCATGCCATTAGGCCTTTATCGTTATTCTTATAGTGCTGAAGTGAAGTTGTTATTCAGAAAAAGGTTTCAGTATATAACAGTAGGGAGGGTCAGGGACCCGGCCACAGTGTTCAGACCATGTTGTGACGATCACATGAGGGGGAGTAATATGCGGAACATAACCAGGGGCGGATCTAGGGCAGGGGGGGGGGGGGGGGGGGGGGGGGCAATGCCCCCTAAATACCCAGTCTGCCCCACTAAACATGATGACATGCAAAACAACCCAAGATATTTCAAATTAAAGTGCCTATATTTAAAATGATTTGAAACACTACTACTGCTACTGACTAACTACAGCTGTGTCACCACTAAACCAACAGCATTTCATCACTGAAAACAGAAAACTCTCTGAGACCTTTAGCTTTATGCATGCTGCGTGTCTGTTGCAACGTCAACAACAACTGATGTTATTATTGATGCTTAATTGCCTACTATATAAGTCCTGTAACAGAAAATGGTATGGGTGCGACGCATCGCCCATACCATTTTCTCCTGCCCCACCCCCAATTGGGAAATGTTACACCCGCCCCTGAACATAACATAGATGTTGTTGTTTTATGGTTAAACAAAGTTTTATTTTGAGGTCATGGTCATAAGCTATACAGTACTTCTGGTTAACTCTAGAATGCTACAACAATGTAAACAGGTGGTGATGGAGAAGATGGCCATGCCCGCTGACTCACAGTTGTGCTGTTTGAAATGCTTTTCATCTTAGATTCTAATCCCAGATTCTGTTTCTAATCAGAGGTAGCTTTATTTGACTTAGATATGCAATGCCATAGATTTAACAGGTGTCTTTTACTTGGGGGTGTTTTCTCCCCCTTGAAAAAGACCCAGCTGAAAAGATCCCAGCAGGGGCATATTAAATAATGAATTAATACCTTGCATCCAGTGCATTAAGAAGAGATTTAAGTTGGATTCATGGTTAGGTGTTGCGACACATTGTGTGCTTTTAGGACTGCGATTTCAGGCTTTGTGGTAAAATGACAAAAAGAATGTCCAAAATTTCTGAAGTAATAAGAACCTGTGTGTGTGTGTGCGTGCGTGCGTGCGTGCGTGCGTGCGTGCGTGAGTGTTCTTTCTCTCTCTGCTTGCATTTTTGTGTTACAGTAGGCTATGTGTGAATAACGCACATCTGTGTCTGATATGTCTGGCTTGCAGTACCTTCAAAATTGCTTACACGCGCGCGCATGCACACACACACACACACACACACACACACACACACGCACACACGCACACACACACACACACACACACACACACACACATACACCTTTTGTCTGTGAGCTGTGTCCTGGTTGGGGTGTGACAGCAGAGACGAGGCTTTGTCTCCTCTCCTCCTCCATTCCTTTCTCCTTCCCCTGTCGTCTGGGTCTCTTCCACCCAGTCATTTCCTACACCAGACAGCCATCTCTCGCTCTGTCCATCTCTCCGTCCCCTCCTTCTATTCTTCCCTCCTCTCTTTTATGTCACCTTTTGCCATTCTTTCCTTCTCGCTCTCTCTCTCTCCCCTCCCTCACGTTTCGCTTTCATATTTCACTCTTTCTGCCTTTTTCGGATTCTAACCAGGGACGGATGTAACATTTCCCAATTGGGGGAGGCAGGAGAAAATGGTATGGGGGCGGATGAAGCCGCCCCCATACCATTTTCGGTTACAGGACTTTTATTAGACAATTAAGCATCAAAAAATACCATCAGTTGTTGTTGAAGTTGCAACAGGCACGCAGCATGCATAAAGCTAAAGGTCTGACTCAGAGAGTTTTCTTTTTTCAGTGATGAAATGCTGTTGGTTTAGCGGTGCCACAATTGTAGTTAATTTTGTAGCAGTAGTAGTGTTTCAAGTCATTTTAAATATAAGCACCTTTGAAATATCTAGGGTTGTTTTGCATGCCATCATGTTTGATGGGGCAGTCAGGGCATTTAGGTGGGCATTGCCCTCACCATGCCCATGCCTAGATCCGCCCCTGATTCTAACCCTTTCTCCACCTCTGTCTGGCTTCCCACCCTCTCTCTCTCCCTCTCTCTCCCTCTCTGTGCTGACAGGTCTGGCAGAGACAAAGTGCTGACGGCCGGTTTCAAAGTGAGGGCCCCTGTCCTGCAGACACACAGCTGGGGAGCCGGGATCCATCACCCCCTGGCACACTGGCAATGACAACTGAACACACACACACACACACACACACACACACACACACACAACACACACACACACACACACACACACACACACACACACACACACACACACACACACACACACACACACACACACACACACACACACACACACACCTAACAACACCCAGGAGTTCAGGAGGAACCAGATCAAAATGCCGGTCGTTCTTTCCATCTTGGTCCCGTGAGATGTGGTTAGGAATGCCAGCAACGGTTGGCGTCTTGATCTCGCTGTTGGTTGTAAAATGATGTTTAGTTGTTGTAAAATAATCATTTTCTGCTAATAAGTGGCTTCATTTACCAATGACATGGTGATGTTCAAAACTGTTGAGAGGGAGTTTAGGGTGTCCAAATTGTTAGAGAAATTAGGTAGCGCCGCTGAGGACAATCATTTTCACATGCACACCTGGTCCTATTTTTGGTTCAAACAGATAGGGCGTGGCATTTTTCTCTTTCAGTAAAACCTGGTGTGATGAAGAATAGATGAAGAATACTTACATGGGCATGGACGCCGTCCATGTAGTACAGGCAGCGTTGCATGGTGAACATGCAGAGTATAAGGTAATGGTATACACTTAGCTTCCGTGCGGATCGTGGATGGATGCAGATGTATACATTTGATTGATTAATTAACGTAGACAGATGCGGACGGACCATCAATATGAGCGGATGAATTTCTGATGGAAAAAAAAGCTCATCGGCTGATCTCTAATATCGTCATCATAAATGTGCTTAGTCAGTACATTTGGGCAAGTGCTATGGCCATTTTCAGCACAATGTGTGTGTGTGTGTGTCCGTCTGTTAACAGATAATCTCCGGTGCTGTTACTCCCATCGAACCAAACTGCTTGCATGCAGAGGACAAGGTCAAACCTTTGACCTGTATTTTTCACTTCAGCTTTTTTATTTCCCCCAGGAGGCCAATCTGTATAAACCACATTATTTCATATTACTCCTCAAGAGTCTGTCCCAATTTAATATCCCACAAAACGTTACACAGTAGGTTATCTCTACAGTCATGTGCTCCAGACAGATCTGTCCCATATTCCATTCTAATGTTCTATAATTGGCTTTCAGAGTTTGCATGATGTGCCTGTTTTCAAATGCAATTCAAGTGAAATCTTTAACACACTTAACTATTAGGTGAACAAATACCGGTATAACTGCACACTTTTCACATTGGCCTGGTATAACGCCATAAGAGGAAATGGCATCCTTTCACATATCACCTATAGCGCCACCAGGAGGCCACAACCTGACCTGGTGCCCAGTAGGGCACAGTTAGACATATGGCCCTGACAGGTTTTGGGAGTCACCGCTGTTATGCACTTTTTTATGCCAAATACACACCAAAACGATGGACAGTTGGTAACCAAATGGACCCTTAAGGATTTGAAACACTAAAAAGCGTTAAAATGAAACCAAATGGACCCTTACGGGTCCATTTGGTTTCATTTTAACACTCTCAAGAGTTAAATCGAATTTAAACATTTGGATTTTCAAGAGTCTACACAATTAGAAAGTGTAGAAGAATTGTTATTTTGATCAACGTTTTGCCATGTTATCTCTGCTAAATTGTGGACCAAAACTTGAAAATCCTTAGTTTTATGTCTGAGAGACTAAACTTTTCCAACTTTTTTTTTACCTTCCTAAAATCGCCTTAATGCTGCTGTAGGAGGTGTAGGAGGAGGTGCTGCAGGAACAGGAGCAGCAGTGGCAGTGGAGGTAGAGGTGGAGGTGTTGCATGGTGTAGGGAGGAGGAGGAGGAGGAGGAGGAGGAGGAGGAGGAGGAGGCGCTGGCTGGGTTGTCTCCGGGATGGAGAGGAGGGCATTAATCATTATTGGCTCGCACCTTCGTCCCGACGGCCCCTGACGGCCCTCCACCCCCCTGACATAAATCATCATTCCCCCACAATGCATCCCCTCCCAGCCCTGCGCCCCACGCATGTGCACGCGGAGCACGCACGCACGCGCACACACACACACACACACACATACACGGGCCGGGGAAAAAGTCTGCTACCCGTATTGATTTTTCCCTTTTCTCTCTCTCTCTTTCTCCCTCCCTTGCTCGCTCACTCTCTCCCACCGCTCTGTCTCACACTCTCTCTCTCTCCCATGCAAGTCCCCCTCCCTTCCCTCTCTCTCTCTCTCTCTCTCTCTCTTTTTACCCCCACCCTCCACCCCCCCCCCCCCCCCCCAGCACCCACCTGCAAACTGACCACACTGCTGTGTCATTATGAAACGTATAACCGATCTGAAATTCATAGAATACTGAATACATTTCACAAGGGTGTGGGTGGGTGTGTGGGTGGGGGGCAGCGGGGGCGGGGGATCTCCACTGTACAGCACCCCCCCACACCCCCACCCGCCACCTCTCCTCCTTTCCCCTCCCCGTCCTCCCTCTCTCTTGATGCATGAGAAGTAAGCGCGGCGGCGGTGGGAAGAACAGAAAGAAAGAACCAGAGAGAAACTAATGATATAAAAATTACAAAGCGTGCACCACGCTATTATACTTCTATTGATTTGTTTTTGAAGCGCACCTAGGCTTAGAGGAGTCGCTGGAGGAGATTAGAAATGGCCCAGAAAACGTTGTGCGGCGATGAGAGTGGAGGAGAGGAGGGGAGAGGAGAGGAGAGGAGGTGTTGTGATGATAATGGTGTTATACCCTGCAAGAAAATGCAGTGAATAATATGAAAAAAATGAGAATTGAACAGAAAAGGAGAGGAAGGAAGAGAGATCATGCTCTTCTATATAGATGAGGTAGCAGTGTGCAGTGCATGGCTTGTTTACACTACATAGTCCACGCTCACTGCAGATGTGTGTGTCCTCTGGAGACCTGTATGTTCAAGATCAATCCTCGCCTTTTCTGTCACGTCGAGTTAGAATCAAAATACTTTTTCCCAGTAAAACTGAGTTTAGTTTCTAAGCTGATACCCTCATGTTTCTTCTTCTGGTGATATGGGGTGGGGAAAAGACCCGAAAATGGTTGCACTATCTTGTCAGGTGGCGCTTTGATTTGGAGTTTTTCGACCACGTCTAAAAGTTTATTTGTGCATAGGAGATATAAGGTAGACTCCTAAAAAGACAAGTCATTTTATGGTTGGTTGCATGCTGAAAACATCAGAACTACAAGCTCACAACGCGTTGCAGTGGAACGCTCTTTGAGCTTGTAGATTGGCTATTTTCAGAATGCAACCAACTCTAAAATCAGGCTTTACGATGCCATCGAGGCCAGCCAAAATGCATTTTGGTTTTGATGAATCAACTGTAGATTTAGTCGACCATGAAATATTATGATGTTTATTTGACTGAAACTATAGCCTAGCACTAAAATGTTTCAGGCAGTGCCGTCGCTCCATACAGTGTACTCACAATACGCACTGCGAATAGGGCAACAGGCCAAGGGGAGTGACAAAAAGTGCCAAGCTGACCCTCAAAATAACAACTGTAATAAGGAGCGACTGTGTGTGTGTTGCCAGACGGTGAAAATCTGTGAAATCTGGATGAAGAAATACAGCACTCTCGTCAAGAGGGGGTCAACACAAGTATCCTACGAGTCGGGAAACCAAATGGTCAGCCACGTGCCTGGTTTCAGGTGAATAAAGAGAGATTAAAATAGGACTAAATGTTAATTTATTCAAAAGACTGACTAAAACTAATGTGAAATGTGCTGTCAAAAACAACAATGAGCACAGTAACAATTTACTCATAGTGGGAAGCTAAGAGGAGAGCATGGTCCTCGCCCGTATGATAATGTATGTCATACTAAATTGTGGAGTGGTATAATCCACTTCATGTATAGGTCATGATCCAGTCGGGAGCTGGTGGTAGTTCACATCACGTTTTAGTCGTTGATTTGCAGTCATGAGGCAAGAAAACACAAAACTGAACACACATGGATTTAGTTACACAGACCAGGCTTTTGTTCAAGCCACTTGTAATCCATGTGTAAATGCATGCACTTCCCAATACATTATTTGTCTCTAAGGGACTGATAAACAAACTAACAACAAAAAATATAATGTGGTCGGATGGTCTGTTTTTGTTTTTACAGCAGAACAATATAAATTGGTTAAATAAAAAAGTGATGTCACCCTTTAACACAACATATAAAGTGTATATACTGTGGACTTTTCAACAATGCTCATGTCGCACTGAGGCCAGCCTTTTTGCTGTGTTTTCTGATCCATAAACTTTAAATCCGGGCCGCGCAATGACCTGCAGCTCCCTGGGCCAACAGATGCTAGATTTAGCTGTAAAACGGACAGTGTCAAAAAGGATGGTGTGCTTCTGTGTGGCACAGACAAAGGTAAAACACTTGTCCGGCACTGCAAAGACCTGCAGGTTCAATTCCCAGCAGTGGTTCCCTGAAGCTCAGCAGTGGGAAGATACAAGAATCATGTCCCTGTCGCTGCACTAGCGCCCCCTGGCGGATGATCACAGCTCCTGTTTGGCACAAGGCATAGGAGGCGATCTGGGAGAGAAAACACACGTTACGCTCTCGCAGCAAAACTCCTGGTTGTCAGGTGAAAACGAGCAGCCTGGCGACTCCACGTGGCTGTCAACACCCTCCACAGCCGCCCAATGACGATCACTAAATTGTGGAGAAAAGGGACACATTTTCATCACTAGAAAATCACGACCACAAATAACGCTTACATATATGATCGGGCCAATTAAGCAAGATCTCCCCGTGAGATGTCTTACTAATGGGTATGTATTTGACTGTGGGGACGGGAGAGCAGCTGTTCTTCTAAGTATGTTTGCTCTCTGCATGCCTTTCCATCTGTTTCGTCGTGCGATCACATTTGTCTTCGATGTGCTCATTTTACTTGTGCTCATTTTAGCTGAGTTAATACAACCCGAGCATCCAGTGGTGTTGTGTTTTTTTATTGTCCTCTGAGGCTCCCCCTCTCCCCAAACAGTCACCAACCATCACCCCTCCCTCATCCCATCTCACCCGACTTCAATCCCAGCGATACCGCTCTCTTCATCTTGAACCGTAGATTAGGCCGGCGTGGCGATGGACGAGAGCTGACAGGTTCAGGAAACGGGAAAACAGGGAAAGAGAGAGCGGGAGAGTGGATATTGGTGGCAGAAGTGCTGCTTGATTCCCAGCGACCTGGCCTGGGATTAGAGTCGGTCGGTCGGAGGGGTATTAATGTAAAGCGGAGGGGACAAGGCCGCTCCCGTCCAATTACGCTGCACCCTGTCACTGCCATCCGGGCGCAAACAACAGGAGGAAAGGATTAATTGCCTTGGACTCTGCCCCCGCTACAGGCCCAATTATGGCAACATATTGGCTCCCAGTGCTGGCACAACCACCGCTGTGCAGGGAGATTGTGTGAAATTTTCAGGACCGGCATTGGAGGTCAGGATGGTGGGGGGGGGGGGGGTGGAATAAAGAGCTGGGGTCCTCGGCGGAAGTAGTGCATGTAGGCGTGCGTGCATGTAAGGGTCATGTAGTGAAGCAGTAGTCTATATGACTGCTTGGCCAGACACAATAAAAACTCCCAGTGTTCAAAGCGCTTTTCCACCGTCAACCGGGTTCAGCTCCATGGTCTAGTTCGAGAACCAGTGCTCCAAAATTGCAATGTCACTTATGAATAGAGTCCACTTCCCAAGTTGATTATGTAAATGAAGACAATAATTTATTGTATTACATTTTTTAAACGTGACAAATGACGCATTATATAGGAAAACATGCAAAGAGTTTTGTAACAGTTTAATATACGTACGTCTAGTTTTTCCCTATTGAATAATTAACTAAACAATCCTCTGCCTGCGTCATGAGTTGTTTAAAGTCCTCCCTCGTCGCTGTTATAGAAATTAAAGGCTTCCTCACTGTCTGTCTATGAGATGAGTCAGGTGATGAATGCATATTGATTCTTTTGATGCTGTCACCTGGCAATTCGGCCTTTTCTGCTTTCTATAATTGGCTCTATTTTATTCGCCATTAATATCCGGATTCTCTTGTGAACCCATGATAATGTTGCCAGCACAAGGCAGGCATAGATATGGCTCTCTGATTATGTATCTTCACTGAATGTTACAATAATATAAACACGCACAACAATACCTGTCGTGTCCAACTGCAAAAAACTTTGTATGACTGTTGGAAATATATACTGTATATGAAAAAATGAAATTTCAGTTATACTGCAGTTGTTTGGTAATCAGATATTCATTGGTTTCCTCATACAAGCCCAGGGATACCAACATTGATTGGTATACCATGATAATGCTTAATTTTATGCAATACACCATATTTACCCATCCATGAACTCCACATAAATTTAGAACTTAGCAATCATATATGTGTGTCAGTTCTGTTGTGCTATTAAGATTCAAATAAGATTAAAATTGCATTTATTCCATTTCACCTGAACGTATTTTGCAATTTGCACCCCTGGGAGACCTGCCAGTTTTCCCCCCAACTAACGTGATAATGCATTTTTAAAGTCACGTTTAAATAATTGTCTGACCAGTCTGCAACAGTAAACCATCAGGGTTTGTGGAAATGTGGAAAGTCTCACCTTGTAAGCACCTGTCAACTACTGATGGGCACACACATAAAAAAAAGAAGTAGGGAATAGTTTGTCAAAGTCTTGGCAGCTCATTAACACAATAACTCTCTGAGAACAAACAGATATAACACAATACACAAAAAGGTTTATAACAGATGAGGGGACATGGGCAGGATTTACTGGGAGCATTCCTGTTTACAATAAGACTGCAAACTTAAATCAAAACTCAAGACACAAGGCAGAACAAAGATTTTAGGAATAAATATTTATACTGCCTGAGGGAGAGAGAGAGAAAGAAAGTAAGAAAAGATCCAACATATCTTCAAAGATCTGTCTTGATTCCAAAATAAACAAACGGCAGTGAAAATGTTGCATCACATGGTTTATTTGCCCCCTTTTTGTGGTTACAGTATAATTTTTGTATCCATATTTGCTTTCATGTAAATAATCTATCTCCGAGAGAAACAAACCCAATAGGAAAAAGTTAGAAGATATTGGGATCAACACAATGATGTACCTTGTCCAAGCCCCCAAAACAGACATAATTGTGCCGACAATAAAACCCCAGCATTCTCTTCCTATAGGTATTATTATTTTTTAGTTAAACGCCTGTATTGAGCCACAGGAGACTACCCTGTGGAGGTTAATCAGGGAGGGAAATGTGACCTGAAGTTACTGATGGCGTTGCTTCCTTCCGCGCGGGAAGCCGAGGCAACCCGCAGAACACAACGGAGCACATTGGAGCCGGCACAATGACGGATACCCACTTCATGAATTTTGAATTAAATTGGCTCTTGATGAATTTGGAATGTGGTAGCCCTGTTCCAAAGCAATAGGAATCCAATAAAACGGCAGACGCCGTACAAATAAAGCCATACATTCCGCCCCGGACCTGGGAATGAGCCTCAGGTGAGGAAAAATGACTGCAGCACTGGGAAGTAGCAGCAGAGAGGGATGACAGAACGGCGAGGAGCGGGGGAGAGGAACGAGAGAGAGAGAGAGAGAGAGACAGGGGCGGATTTAGGCATGGGGGGGCAATGCCCCCCTAGATGTCCAGTCTGCCCCACTAAACACAATAGCATGCAAAACAATCCAAGATATTTCAAGTGCAAAGGGCTTACGTGCTTATTTTATTTAAATGATTTGAAACACTACTACTACTACTACTACTACTACTACTAACTAGAATTGTGCGCACCACTAAACCAACAGCATTTCATCATTGAAGACATAATACTCTCTGAATCAGACCTTTAGCTTTATGCATGCTGCATGTGCTGCAACTTCAACAACAACTGATGCTGTTATTGATGCTTTACTTGCCTAATAAAAGTCCTATAACCCTAAAATGTTATGGGTACGGCCTCATCGCTTGTGTCGCTTTGCGCCGCGGGCGATGAGGCCGCCCCCATACCATTTTCTCCCCCCCCCCCCCCCCCCCCCCCCCCCCTTTTGGGAAATGTTACATCCGCCCCCACCCCTGAGAGAGAGAGAGAGAGAGAGGAGAGAGAGAGAGAGAGAGAGAGAGAGAGTAGAGGAAGAAGAAGCAGCAAGATGGAAAAGAGGCTCTGATATGAGAGAGGAAGAAGCGAGCCTGAGAGAGGCAGCGGCAGATAGAGAGCGTCTGATATGACGGAGAGGCAATGGAAGAGCAGGAGAGTCGGGAGAGATAGAGAGAGTCTTAAATGAAGCTAGAAGGGGGAGGCTTGCTGAGGGGAGGTGGGTGCATGGTTGGGGCTGCGGTGTGTGTGTGGGGGGGTGATCGAGGCTGGGGTTCCAGCGTATTAGCCCTGTCCTTTTTGAGTGGAAGGGAACATATTGGTCGGAGCCAATCCCCACATGGGGCCACAGTGCCTGGAGCTCATCAGCCAGACATGCCAGGGCCTGGAGTAAATCAGAAGCCCACTCCTAGGGCCCCGATTTCCCCAGAGGAGCCCAGCCACAGGCACTCAAATCAGCCGGTGCGCCAAAGAGCTGTCTCTACTCCACTGCAGCTTGCCTTGCCACTCCAAAAAGAGCAATTTCACTCAACTTAACAAAAAAAAAATCTCCCTGTGTGCAGGCCCAAGCAACCGACCGAGTGTCTGTGTGTGTGTGTGTGTGTGTGTGTGTGTGTGTGTGTGTGTGTGTGCGAGTGTGTGTGTGTGTGTGTGTTGACTTCAAGAGTCAACACACCTTTAGAGTGTTGCTAATGATGAGCAACATTTCCCCAAACCGGCAGCATAATGTTTTGTTCGGTGTTAGATGCTGCATTTGCATATCATCCAGACGTTGAGGAGAGTGATTGGTGATTGGGAGTGATGTGCAAACAAACAATAATACCCTGTTCTGTACAAAACCTGGACTCAAATCAAGATTCACTTCTGTCCGTATAGTATAGCCAATCAGACGCTGAATGGGATGGTTCAACATGCCTTTCCTGGGAACAAAATGGCCTCTGGCGTTTGACAGCAGTATACTAGCATAAGTAAGTAAGTTTTTACCTCATGAAATGAACATGCAGCAACAGTTTCTCGAGGACATTACCATTCTTCTTTTATATGCATATATACCATTTTCTCTGTTGGTGGAGTTGATTCATGTGGTGGGGTATGGTATTGCTCTACCGGTCCTTTGCAAGTGAAGGCCCCTCAGCACTGCTGCTGCAATGACTAAGCACCCCTCCTTCTTCCAATGCCCCCCCCCAACGCCTCCCACCCTCTCTCCCACTCTCTCCCCCTCCACTGTGTGCATACTCTAATGTGAATAATGTTTCTCCTCCAAGTCCCCCTGTAATAAATGGAGTGCCATTTCGCACAATGGCAAAGTCAGGCCCGTATTGATTAACTCTCATCATCGACTCACAACGCCTGCTTCCTTGATTTATGATTGTCTGTTATTTTTACATTAGCTGTCAAATTCATCTTGTCTCTCCCCGGCCGGGGTCGAGCTCGGCAAACAGTAAACATTCTCACCCTGCAACCCCCCCCCCCCCCCCCCCCCCACCCCCCACCACCGGAATGGTCTTCGTTCTATCCATAAAGAACCACAGTGCAGGGCGGATGCTCACCCGGCCAGCATCAGAGTGAGGAGCACCTGCTGTACTGTAGTGTCTGTGTGTGTACCTGCCATGGGGACACTAGTAGGGATACAAGGAGGCCGGCTGGTGTGATGGTACGTCATGTAATGTTGTTGAACGCTGTTGGAATAGAAGAACGCATACTTTTAAGGGGGCGCAGGGTTGCACAGTACAGTACAGTACAGTACAGTACAGTACAGTACAGTACAGTACAGTACAGTACAGTACAGTACAGTACAGTACAGTACAGTACAGTTTTAGAAAATGCATCTACACATTTTGCCCCAGATCTTGTTTAATAAAGTATAATATAATTATGTTTGGGAGAAAGAAGAAACACTTAGGTTTTTAGGGTTAGTGTTAGGGTTGTGTTGTGTAATATGTGTTTTTAGATATTTCAGTATTTCAAAGTATCTGTCATGTTATGGGCACTGGTCTCACTGCAGGATTACAGTATACCATGGATGTACAGTAATGCTGAGCACTTGTAACACGCAGGTTATCTCTTGATTAATCCCATAGGTGCAGCAAATGTACTGTAACACTGGAAAAGTGGACACGTTCGGTTTAATAACCCGTTTCAACAATTGAAAAACCTGAAGTGGTATATGATAGCAGACGTAGGCCCGTTGCCAGAAAATATTACATATGCAGATAAAAGATTCTTTGAGCAAAATAATGAAATGTGCAAAATGTTACAGTTGTGGCACCTCTCCCCTACAACTAGATCTGCACTCAATAGAGTGCCAACTTGCGTATTGCGCACAAGCAGGCCATGGCATACATTTGCGTGAGAAAGCATCCAAAAACAAACAAAAACTCGTAGTTTTAATATTAATAATTGTTTTTGCAGAATCACCTAATCAGCCGGCCAATCGGAATACTTTGAGGGACGTCCGATGACTGTAAACCGATCACTTTACTTTCACGTTGCTCTCATTGACTGCAATGTTATGAACGGCAATTTTAAAATGGAATATTTCACAGAATATGAAGTTTTAAATTGTTTACAATGTCTTATAGACATTCTCTCGGGTCACTCGTTCTGCTAACGCACAAGTAGGCCTTGGCCGACTTGTGCACTCCACTCATGCTTCGAGAAGGAATCTCGGGAACACGTAGCTCCTACGGCACCACTCTCTCCGCTCCGTGCCTCCGCTCTGAGAAGTGGTTCCTATGCAATACTCGTCAGAATCTCTCGGGCGAGGCAGACGATCGGTACCAATACAACTCGCATTTACTCACCATAGGTTCTGTGGAACAACCAACGTGCCTGAAAAGATCTCTCATCTGTCCAGTTTTTTTCGGGCGCATAAAATCCATCCGATGATTTCGGGAAAGTGTTTTAATCCGCAAATTCTGTCACACAGCTCTATGATTTTTGCAATGGCGCCATCTATATGGCGCCATTGCCTCGCCCGAGCGATTCAGACTAGGTATGCAGAGGAACCACTTCTCGGAGCGGAGGCACGGAGCGGAGAGAGTGGTGCCGTAGGAGCTAGGGAACACGCACACCGCAGGAGCCAGAAGAGGTGGCAACTGTCTACCTTTATAAGTCTATAAGGGGAAGGACTGAGACTACATGAAGCCCAGGAAGAAATTGAGGTTGAAAACCACATACATTACCCACATAAATCCCCAGGAATGTGTTCCGGTTTGCGACCGTGGACGGCTGGTTTGGGTAATGGTTTGTCATCATGAGTGCTATCTCCTGGAGATGTCGAGATAGACCCTACTTGCTCTCTGGTCGCTTGCTCAGATGCAACACTTGTACCACATCCGTGGTTATAATATGAACATATTTGACAATGGATGCCAAATAATGGGGGGACGTTTTTGTGTATTTTTATACCAAAAGTCCATGAAAATGTTTTTAACAACTTCCTGAAAACAAAAACCTGCTGCGCAGATAAAAGCCAATAAGTAAGTTGGACTTGCTTCTAACACTACGCTTTAGTGTACACCAAGCCCCCAAAAAACATAAAAAACAACAAAAGCAAAGAAACAAAAAACGAGTCAAATGTTGCTTATGCTAAACAGACATGGCAACACACATGGGAGCCCAGGCAGTGTTGCCAACTTGGCGCATTTGCTATATTTAGCGCTTTTTCAGACCCCCCTAGCGCCAAAATTAGTGAAAAACTCCTGGCGGAAAATCTAGTGCTTTTTGCCTGGTAAGTTGGGGGAAATTGATTGACAATTTTTCACCATTTTTCCTCCTATGACAGTGGATTTCAACCAGTGGTCCCCAGGCTAAATGATGGATAGTTGGTTAACCAGCTGTAACTCTTTGAGAGCGTAAAAATGAAACCAAATGGACCCTTGCGGGTCCATTTGGTTTCATTTTTACGCTCTCAAGAGTTAAAATATTCATCATATGAATTAGCCCAAGTCTACACAACTAGAGAATGTAGAAGATTAATGGTCATTTTGATCTGTATGTTCCAGGCGAGCCTCTAGCGCATTCTAGTGCATTTTGGAAGTGCCACTAGTGCATTTTGGATTTTGGCAGTTGGCAACACTGAGCCCAGGTGAGGAGTGGGAGTTTGACGAGCCAAGCTACTCCAGGCACTTATCCACTATCTCTCAGACACTTAAATATATATTTTTTCCCCAAAAAATGTAACAGATAGAGTAAAAATATCGAGTGGCAGCCAACATCCCACTCGTTATTAGGCAGCAATAAGGACGCGACACGCCACTTTGAACGGTTTAAATTGGGATTTATTTTGACCACTTCTTGGACATGAATCCTCATGCTAGCATGCTAGCTAGCAGCCTGTTCCAGTGGCGCGAGACAGCGGCAGATCATCAGGTAGTTCAATGTTAATGAAGTGAGTGCACCTAAACACAAAACACAGCCTAGAAACTAATGCCTCGATTGTTATTTGTATAACATTTTGGAATTTATTTGCTGGCATGCTGTGTGTGTGTGTGTGTGTGTGTGTGTGTGTGTGTGTGTGTGTGTGTGTGTGTGTGTGTGTGTGTGTGTGTGTGTGTGTGTGTGTGTGTGTGTGTGTGCGCGCGAGAGAGAGAGAGAAAGAAAAAGAGAGAGAGAGAAAGAAAAAGAGAGAGAGAGAAGAAAAAGAAGAGAAAGAGAGAGAGAGAGAGAGAGAGAGAGAGAGAGTGTCTGTCTCAAGTCTGATTGCACTGCCATGCAAAGTTACAACACTCTTTACTATACACCAGTGGTTTTCAACCTTTGTGATAGCAGGGCCCACTATCTATTCATAATTTGAGACACGGACCACCATTTGATAACATTTCAGCCCCACAGGCCCCAAAACTAAAGACTTTGCTTTTGTCCACAATTCTAATTACACTCTTAGGGGTCCATTTGGTTTCATTTTTACGCTCTCTAAGAGTTATACCCGATTAACCAACTTTCCATCATTTGCTGTGGACCACCTGGAACTCTTTCGAGGACCACTGGCGGTCCCTGCACCACTGGTTGAAAACCACTGCTATACACAGTTCTATAATGCATGGCACTACAGTATAATGACAACTTGCATAATATAATACAGTACGTGCTTATGCATAACGCTAGACACACACACACACACACACACACACACACTGTACAAAAGCACTGTTTGAAGGTACACATGGTTGAAATGAGTGGTTTTATGTATGTTGAGACTACATATAGGTGCTCAACCAATATGTTTTAATGGGCAAATCATAGTACTATAGATATTTTAAAGGCTGGCTCAATTTGGTTGTTAAACATTTGTTTAGATATCACTGAATTAATGTACATATTGCTGCTCCTCTCACGATAGTCCTTTATTTGCATATTTTATATTTGATTTGAACAGGGGAGGGAATGAGACAATAATGTTTATATGCCTGGAGATAAGCATACAGCCTTCAATTTCAGCGTGCCAATTTTCACCATCATGCAATTTCCAGAGAACGTTAAAATAATTTGAATAATGTCGCTTTCAGACTCAGAGGCATATTTTTTTTTTACCCTGCATGCTTCCTTGTGGGGTGAAAGTGGTACTTTAAATTTGACAGCCAGATAGATACCTATGGTATGGCCTGCCTGTCTGTTTGGCATGGGGGTTTTCAGAATTAGATTGGACATCAGTGCTGGTCTGCGATCACTCAGCTATCACTTTAAACACGATGTCCGGCACCGTCAATTTAGAAAACCTGCTATTTCTCGGCCCTCACCCCTATCTGAACCGGATCTACAGTACAGAAGTGTCAGTGTACATGCTTCTAAGTGATGGTAACCTCCCTTTATCTGCGATGCCTATTCCTCGTTTGGGCTTTTTTTTCCCCTCTCCCCTTTCATCCCGGGAACATGAAACGATAATAACAGACAGGAGAGAGAGGAGTTGGGGTGAAGGAGGGCCCTGCCTATAATGGCGGGTCTGTCTGCTTTGGGGGGGGGGGGTTCGTTGAGATTCCATTAGGGGGCCGTGCCTTCCCTTAGTTTGTCTGACACTCGTGCAGGGATCGCCGTAAATTGGCTCTGTCATAGCGGACAATTTTTTGAGATGTGAAGTAAATTAAACATGTAATCACGCAGGAAAGCGCCGGTGCAGCCTCTCTCCTCACTTGACTCCGTTACGCGGACGGCCAGAGGCGCCTATATACAGCCAGCTCCTCTTTTCATCCCCCGTTATCTTTACCTCCATCTCGTCTTTGTTAAATGTCACATTTTTTAATGGGACGAGATACCTCATTGTGTGCCGGCTCTCTTGACTGCCTGGACGAGGTGACGATGCTGATCTCGTTCTTAACCCCCAAAGGCCGTGCATGATGTGAACAACAGCCCAGGTCAAACGTGACTCTCTCTGACGTTCAACAGGTTTTGAGAGGATGGAGAAAACTACAGACATCCCCTGGTTACGCTTGTACATAACAGAACTGTGTTTCAATTCATACAGAATCAACTAACGTGTGGTTTCAACATGCCAGCACTTTCACTCTACTTTCTTCCCCTGAGAGGAGTATTTCTATTTCTGAGGAATATGCATGCAGTACACAATACATGCTGTAAAGGGTTTGTTTGGATGATTTCTAGCCAAACCAAATAATTCACTTAATGCAGTTTTATTTGACTAGTTTTTGCATTGCTTGTCAGACCAAAATCATGAAGTGTGATAGATTTATGTACAAGCAAGCGACTGTCCTCCTTGTAACCTGGAATTAATTGAAAACGAAGTAAACGCTTGTACATAATTGGGTAAAGATGTGAACACACTGTAATAGAATAGAAACCTAACTAGTATGGTACCATTCAAATTATTTGGCGGTGCTGAGGCTACACTAAAATGTAATGTATGAGTATACTGTGAAATAAATGTCTGGTAACTTGTATAATGTATACCATAATCAGGCAATAATAACTTTGAACACTGAACATGTGAGGAAGTAAGTGGGAAAAGCAGTCTCTGTCTTTACCACACCTGCTATTTACTGTATTCATACTTGCTGATGCATTCCA
This sequence comes from Benthosema pterotum, assembly GCA_039105355.1. Lineage (NCBI taxonomy): Eukaryota > Metazoa > Chordata > Actinopteri > Myctophiformes > Myctophidae > Benthosema > Benthosema pterotum. The sequence continues at coordinate 9,953,707 of CM076977.1, forward strand.
TTGTCAGAAGAACATTTGAAATTGTGACCCATCACTTCCCTGTGAGTTCTGTTTGTCAAAAGCTCGCACTGGAAAATCACTGCCAGCCTTTGTTTTACATTTTGATAAAGTTTCACGCAAAAAAATATCAGCTTCACCAGGGTGGTGCATTTGTAAAGCGAGTGAATTTGTTTTTGTGCCTGGTAGGAACAGGACCCTAATCTCCAGCTGCTCTGCCATCATCTAAACAACCTGACTGGAACTTTCAGCCATCATCAGAACAACTTCACTGGAACCGTGGTCTTCGTCTTCAGAGCTTCACTTCCAGTAGTGTGAAACAAGGTAAGAGAGATCCAATGAAGTGGTGAATCACAGAATCATTCTTTGTGACTTTTCCTCAAACAGCTCAACACACCTCTATATTACTTTTAACCACTTATTTTATACTTACATTGGTGTCATGTGACTGCAAATCGCTACTTTATTTTTGAAATGGTGATTCGAAAGATTTGGGATATACATATACAGTACATATTATTTGCTTATGATGAAATTTCCCAAATGGGGATTGTCAGGATGAAAGTGAAGAGAAAAAGAACTTTCAACAAAGAACTTTGTTTGCTTTGTGAGCTCTGATCTGGCACTTTGTACAGTAAATCACTAGATCAGCCAAACTGAAGCCAAAATCAACTACAATGCTTACTATAATGTACTTGTGAAGGGGTGTTGAATGCTATTATTTTGGTGGAAGAAAGGGAACAGGTCTACATGTTTTCATAGTAATTGTGTGCTGTTATTGCTACTTGCTTACCGCACAGGTGCATTTTTTTCTGCAAGAAATCTTTCACATCCACTGCCTGTTATAATGATGGAGAGTCCTCTCTGTCGTGTGTCCCTGTCATTAAATTGTTTTTGCTGCAGTTAGTACAAATTCGATGCAACAACAACAGCCTCTCTCCGTTGTCGAGTTCCGTGTTCAGTGGTTAAATGGGTGTGTGTGTGTGTGTTGTCTCTGCCTGTGTCCACATTGCGGGCTAAGGACTCTCACTAAAGTGTGCGTGGCGGTACAACAGGCAGTGTAGCGCTTGAGTGGAGGAAACAGCGGGGAATGAGCAGCATAGGGCTGAAAAATTAGGTCCCTGCCTTGTAATTCAGCGGTGGGAGCTGATAACATCAGGCTGCGGTTGGCTATCAGGCAGGTAATGCCACCCACTGACTGTAATCGCTAATGAAGCTACTATTGAGTTTATAACGCGCTAAATGATGCAGACTCCCGAGCCCAGATAAACACATCCCAAATAAACGATTTGGGTGGTAATTGCACTCCGCTGGCGGCCGGTTAATAGAGTTGAGCCGTCGATGAAAGGGTTAACTCCTCTTTCCAAGCATCCTCTCTCACTGGCTCATTGCACTCTCATTTCTGCGGAGATCTTGCATTCCCTTGGTTATCAGTGTACTTAGAAAGAAAACCTAATTAGACAAAAAGGCCCTTTTTTCCCTCATTCCCTAATTAGGTCCTTAACATAATTAGCAGGTGATGTTAATAACCCTCTTTTAAAACCTATTAAAAGGCTGTTTGGGAGCAAGTGGCGAAGACGAGTTGGTCTGTGGACGGCCAGGGGGCCAGGAGCCCCCCCCCCCCCCCCATGGGGCCCCCGGCAGGGGAGAGGAGGGCATGTTGGGAGTGAGGTTCATCAGCAGAGGAGTACCACTGTATTAGAACTCTGGCCTCATCGGAGAGACCCCGCTAATTTAGTGTAGTGCATCTCTTCACCGAGCCTCGCAGGGCAAACACACATGCATGCACGGCCTCTCTCTCTCTGTCCCTCTCTCCTCTCTCTCTCTCTCTCTCTCTCTCTTTCTGTCTCTCTTTCTCTCTCTCAAACTGCACACACACACGCACGCACACAATACAAACATAGACAATTCAACATTTGTGTGTAGTGCATTCAGGGGTTTAGAACCCAATTGTGGTCAGGGGCGGATCTAGGCATGGGGGGGTGCAATGCCCCCCTAAATGCCCAGACTGCCCCACCGAAGCATGATGGCATGCAAAAATACCCAAGATATTTCAGTGCTTATATTTAAAAGTATTTAAAACACTACTGAAAATGGTATTACCATTACCATTTTCTTCTGCCCTCCACAATTGGGAGATGTTACATCCGCCCCTGATTGTGGTCCTTTTTTATTGCTGCATGGTTTATAACTTACTGTATCTCTTATTCTCATCCCTCTACCTACCTAAATGCTTGGTAGCCTAGTGATTTCATGCTGAGGCTACAGCAGCATTCTCTCCTATATCCTAGACAGCAGGGGGGTTGACCCAAACCCTTCTGAGACAACGTCTCTTTTCGACATGTGTGTCCAACTTGATGTCATGTCATTGTTTCTCAGGGCTTTAACAGAAGAGAACAGTATATGCATTGTGTGCATTTGTGTATATGCTCGCCTTTGGAATGGCATTCCACCAGGGGGCATTGTGAGTTCAGTAATGCAGTCTGAAGAAGAGAGAGAGAGGGGAGAAAGAAAATTACCATAGAGGCAAACAGGGTGCATTGTCACTCGCCGGCCTCCAGTGAAATATTGTGACGGGGCTTCGGGGAAGTGCTGGGGGTTCCGGTGAGCAGTCTGTGCGCTCTGCCGAGGAGGATGAGGATGAGGAAGAGGCTGCCGTCGACCAGAAGAGCCCAGTCCTCGTCTTTAATTAAGTATCTGAAACATCAATTTAAATGTAAATATCGGTGGTGCAGCGCCACTCATGCGTAAATTAGAGGGTTGGCCCAGCCACATTTCTCTCTCTCCCAAGTCCCCCGCTCACTTACACTGACATCTGCTCACAGCTGCTGGGCCCGGGGCTGTCCCCTGTACGCACGCACGCACGTGCACGCACATGCACGCACGGACGCACACACACGCACGCCATATTCTCACGTTATTGTATCAAAAAGTTGCATTCATCTGAACACGATTGACCACCACCATAGAATGACATGAATTAATCTGAAATGTGTGTTGTGTCTGTCCAGCATTTTTTTGCCCCCTTTTTTGTGTTCTTTCTCCTTGCCCATTGCAAAGTGGTTTAAACTTCTCTCTTATCGCAGCATCCACTAGTGATGTGGATTTCTGATTAAGCCCCTGCCTATAAATTGAGGGCATTATAGCTGGGCCCAGGCCTCCATTCATTCCCTTCCTGTTTGAAGTCTGCCTTCCTCCATGCATGGGTTTTTCGACCAGATATATCCTGCCAGGCCCGAGCTATAACCATGCAGATGGCATGGAAATGGCAACGTGCAATTTCCCTGCCTATTTCAGGCCAGACTTAAACCTATGAAGGTTTGACAACGCGCAGGAAATGGGATTTGTCAAGTCTTTTGCATCCCAGTATATTCCCATGCATGGCGAGGCCTCCCTGGGTGCCCTTCGTGGCCCGGGCGGCTCAGGGTGTGAGACTGGAAGCCCGTAAAGCGGAAACAAGCCCGCATGCCTCTTAAGGCCCTCCCCCACAGCTACCCACCCACCCACTCTCTCACAAACCTACTGCATATGCAACCCATAGAATATCCCCTCTGCTGCCTTGGCTATATCGCATAGTAAGTGTTGATACGCAGGTGTGTGTGTGCGTGCCTGTTTGTGTGTGCACATGTATCTGTCAGTGTTGCCTGGGGGAGGGCCGCTCGCACTAAGTGTCCCTCTCGCTTTGCTTGCTCTCTGTTTGCGGGCATCCAAGTGTCACGGCTGGCCTTTAGCTGGCCGTCTGCATGGCCATCAGGACACACCTCATAAAGAACAGCCCCCTCGGATGGATGGATGGATGGATGGATGGACGGACGGACGGAAGGAGGGAGGGAGGGAGGGATGATTTAATGGAGGGGTGGAGGTGATCTCCTCTTACTGCCCCCCGAGGACCACCTCCCATCTCGTTGCCGCGTCCTCCTCCGTCCTGATGGGCGAGGCAAGGTCCCGGCGGTGGAGGTGGCGGAAGGCGTTCTACTACATAACCTCACTAACCTCCACCGCCGCTGATTAACCACCACATATTCACACGTGTTTAAGGGTGGAAAAAGAAGTGAGCCGGGGGCGGGCAGGCGGGGGTGGGTGGGTGCTCGATGAGAGAAGAGACACAGAGAGCTAAAGAGGAGAGGAAAAAGAGGCTAATAATGTCTTTAATAAATGCCTTCCTTTGTGTATTCTCCCCTAGTTTTTGCCCCTTAATCTAGATCATGGTATTAGGGGGACGACACTCTGGCGTATAAAGCCTCGGGAAGATCTCGGGCTGAGAGAAAAGAAGGGAGCAGAGGGCTAGCGGTGCTCGGCGTGAGACTGCCACGTTTGTGCTGATGACGGGGGGGTTGTTAGTGGCGGCTAAAGGAATTAGGATTGAGACGATCACTCTCTGGAACAATGTGGCTGTAGCTCTCGGGAGCGGAGTGGCCGCTGTAGCCTCCTGTAGGCTCCGATTAGAAATGTTGGGTTAAAAACAACCCAATCTGGGTTGTTTCCCAACCCAACACTGGTTAACTATAGGACAGAACACATGCTGGGTTATTTTAACCCAGTGCCTTGGGTAGGTTCAAATAACCCAGAAATTGGGCTGTTTATATAACCCAATTGGGTTGTTTATATAACCCATTTAAGGGATTGTATTGACCACATTGCTGGGTTATTTAAACCCAAGTTGGGTTGTTCATTTTATAATTATTATTTCTTTATGCAACCCAATTGGGTTGTTCATATAACCCATTTAAGGGATTGTATTGACCATACTGCTGGGTTAAACCCAAGTTGGGTTGTTAATATATTATTGGTATATATATATATATATATATATATATATATATATATATATATATATATATATATATATATATATATATATATATATGAATATATATATATATATATATATATATATATAATAAAAAATACCAATAATATATTATTAAATAATACATTTCTGTTCTATAATTTACATTTCATTGGCACGACTGATGATCAATTGAATTACATCTGTTTTCAAATCAAATTTATTCTCACAACTTCTTAACAACAACAATTTATTTAACTATTAAACATATAAAAGTATCAAAAGTCAACTCACATCAATTCAATAAGAACAACAAGTAAAATTGAACAGTCCTCAAGTAAATTCCAGGGAGGTCTAAATTGATTCTCATGTGAGAACGCGGCACGTTTAGAACCTGCAACGCGCCTGTCCCCACACTGCTGTTTGCAATGTACAATGTACATGCTAAGAGGTTGTAGAGCAGTCTGTTTTGCAGCACTGGTGTCACGGTTCTTGATATTAGGCATGACAATTAGAGATGGCCGATATTGACTTTTTTACCGATATCCGATATCCCGATATTATCCAACTTCTAATTCCCGATACCGATATCAACCGATATCAACCGATACCGATATATATAGGGCCTCCAGTGGTGAAAAAATATCAGAAACTATTTACTATACAAATATGTAATATAAATAAACATTTAGTATAAATACTAATTCATGTCATAGCCTAGAAATACTCGATACAACTATAAATTCAACATGTAGCCTACTTGAGTAAAGTACAAAAGTAATGGTATAAACATGACAGTAGAAGTGCTCATAATGCAGAATATAGAATTTTCATCAAGATTTCAAATGTACTGTACAAAAATCATTTGGGGGGCACCCAGAGGTTTGGGCCGCAAAGCGGCCTGAACTTCTCCTTATGTACTGGCAGTGCAGGCTGCACTGTAGGGAATGGAGTTGAGGAGGGGGAGGAGAGGTGGAAGTTTGCATGAGACATCTTGTCATTGCAGATAAGTAGCCAACAACAAGTTTAGTTTTGATCCACAACAATTCATCTCTGCAGAAGGATCTATTGACACAGAGAGGTTTTTTTTTCTCTGATGGAGCTTATTATTGAACTGGTAGGCTGATTGCTCCTCAATTTGGAAAATTCAGAACACAGGAGTTCAAGTTTATATAATGCAAAATGCCTGATGGTAAAAAATACATAGGCCTAGTAGGCTTAGATCCTAACAGTATTAGCTTATTGGTCACACAGCTGTTTATAATTAACCGGGGAGTCACTAATTGCAGCTGGCTACGTGCAGAAGATAAAAGGTGGCATTCTCAGTCCATATTATTTCATTAAACGGCATATAATTATACACATCATATACACCAAACGAAACCATTCAATGGACACAGCAAATGCCAGTTTGAATTATTAAAATCCGTTCAGAATTGAAGATGCATAGAAGGAATCAAATCTCAACTCTTTGCGATGCGACATGGTGAGTCCCCTCTGTCTCCGTCTCCGTCTCTATAGATAGTAATTCCTTTGCTTATTACACAAGCAAGGCAGAATGAAACGTAATGCAACAGAGAATTCCCAAAACCTTAATTGAAATATGTAGATTGCAGGGGTGGTCAGCTCTGGTTGTCTTTTTTTTTTTTTTTTGCTTTGCCAAAGATCTACTGGATCTCACTCAGAGCGCTTGGCTTGCGTGTGTGCGTGCATGCGGCATTCTCAGTCCATATTATTTAATTAAACAGCATATCAATATACACATCATATACACCCAATGAAACCATTCAATGGACACAGTAAATACCAGTTGGAATTATCAAAATCCGTTCAGAATTGAAGATGCATGGAAGGAATCAAATCTCAACTCTTTGTGTGTGTGTGTGTGTGTGTGTGTGTGTGTGTGTGTGTGTGTGTGTGTGTGTGTGTGTGTGTGTGTGTGTGTGTGTGTGTGCGCACATGCGGTGGGGGGAGGGCTGCCGCAGCAGCTCACGCAGAGTGGCGCTGAGTCCACATCTCTGTAAATAGTCATAATTTCCAGTTTGTAAATACCGATACCGATATTTTCCGATATGAAATTTGAAAGCTTTTATCGGCCGATAATATCGGAGGGCCGATAATATCGGACATCTCTAATGACAATGTGACACTGTGCGGTACAGGTTAATCTAGCTGCATCCGATTTTTGAGAAAGTTCACTGAAGGTGTGACTGTTCCTTCAAGATCAAATACCAGCTACTGGAAAAAATCCCACGTCGGCTTGTACTGGTCCGGATATTTTGTGTCAGCAGTGAAGCAGGTATCCACTGCTGTGAGCGCCGTCTCAGTTCCAATAGCCTTGCCCAGGATCACAGCAAAGGCTCGTGAGCAGAGCATCCCATCACCCAGCAGCAGCATGAACGCCTTGGACTTGACTCCCTCCAAATACTCGACCATGTTTGTTCAGACCTATAATTTAAAAGGGAATAAAGACATACTTTAAGCATTTCTGCTAGTGCAGAGGTTTGTACACTCCCAGAGTTAACACATGGATTTTACTGCACAATTGTGGGTCCCAGAGATAGAAATGCCATTAAATGGTGGTCCATAGACTAGAAGAAGAACAAGGAATAGCCTCGTTTTGGTCAATATTAAGTAGTTTTTTTGTGGGGTTCCGTGGGGCCACACAGTAAAAGTAAATGAATCCACAAAACTAACAATTGTTTTGCTGAATGATTTCTAAAATATTAGGACCTCCCTATCACATGGAACTACTTTTTGGGCATAGTGATATGGACACAAAATACATAGTTCCCTGTGATAGGAGTCAAATATGAGCAAAGGATGTGCTGATATTTTAGAAATATGTCAACAACATAAAGTAAGTTTCTTTTGGATTCATTTACTTTCACTGCGTGGCCCCCAGTGACCTCCCAAAAATGACTACATATTTCACCAAAACCAGAGCAGAACTCCCACCATGGAACTATAGAAATCAATTAATACAGTTGACACCACTATATTAATGGCAAGCATTCCATACAGCTTTTCGACGGTGTAGCCGACGAAACCCTGGTGATACAATTATACTGTATTAAATGGTATATCACCCAACCCTAGTCCCCATCTGTCGCTGTGCTCCAATCACGTCTATAGACCTGCGCAGTGAAGGCATAGCCCCTGTTTCAGAAATGGAATCCTCATAGACTTTTCGAAAGTGGTTAATAAAAAACACAATTCCGCCGCAGACAAAACCAACTCATGACAACAAACACAATATTATCATATAATATCTAATTAGCAAGAAGGAGACAACACTTTTTGTTTCGTTTTTCATCTCATATTATCTTATTTGATTGTCTCAAAAGATTGTGTGTGTCATCATGATTTGTCACAACCTGAGTTGGTTTTGCCTGCGGCACAATCATGTTTTTATTAACCATTTTCAAAAAGTCTGAGTACAATTCATGGGGAATCCACTTCTGGAACATGGGTGGTGCATGGCGTCACTGCGCAGGCCTCTATGTTCAGGCCTCAGCCACCCAAGTTGCTCAGTCACTCCCACTCCAGACAATACAGGACTCCAATCAACTCAACTGGCTACCAGAACACCAACGCATGAACATAAAAATCACAGCACCAAAAAGCCCCCTCATACCTGACTGATATCACTCCATCACTTGCAGCCTCCTCAAATGCCAACCTGCTCAACGACATCACCAAGCAAGTAACACGCCTTATGAGACAAAGTAACTAACCTTGTGGGATATTTTCCTCTGGAACTGGGAGCTTCTTTTCTAGTTTTGCCGGAAGGATGATCTTGTCAGCAAACAAGGAACCCAGGTTTCAAAGAGCTCGGGTGCAGCCTCTACATGAAGGATTGAAAAGTCTTGTGCGATCTAAGATATGGGGACAAATTCAGAAACAAGGTCATGTAGACAATATGACTATACAAACAAATATACCTAGTGCAGTGGTTCTCAAGCTGTCGGTCCAAAAAATTGGGGGGTCCCCAGATGATGATGAAGTGATAATTTAAGGACTTTCTAGACCCCCAAAGAAAATGACCATTACTGCATCAAAAGTAGTCAACGAACTAGGCAAAAAAATCATCATTGGAACAGGGTTAAACCAAATTGAGGGGTCCCCAGTTCAAATATGTTTATTTTGGGGGATCACAGTCTAAAAAGGTTTGAGAACCACTGACCTAGTGCATAATAAGAATATTCCATTGCATAATTAAAAAGTGAAAATGGGCGGAATGACGGAATCCCCCTTTAACAATGCTCATAGTACACGTTGAAAGCCAGGGTTATGAATATTTATGATTCCGTCCATATCAGGGTGCAACTACAACTGCACTGACACAGCTAGCCAGCCTTTGCAAGTTGCAACGCTCGGCTTATGTCAAAATTAACAGATCTACAAGCTCGTAGCAGGGCACTCAAAACAGCTTGTGTCACAGTAAGCATGAAACCCAATGGACCCGCAAGGGTCCATTTGGTTTCATGTTTATGCTGTCAGGAGTTACATCTGGCTAACCAACATTCCACAATTTAGCTGGGGACCACCTGGAACCCTCTCAAGGCCCACTGGTGGTCCCTGGACCACTGGTTGACAACCACTGTTATAAACATCTACCTTTTAGTTTAATTGGCTTTCTGCTCTTGTTTGGTAAACGTTTTTTCTCTATTGGATACCAATGGTCCACTATTTATTCAGCATTTGAGCCACAGACCACCATTTGATGATATTTTAATTCCACAGACCCAAAGGTTTCTTTTGCCCACAATTTCAGGCTGGATTTGGGAAACCAAACAGTCCAACATTAATCTTCTACATTCTCTAGTTGTGTAGACTTGGGATAAATCACATGATGAATATTTTAACTCTTGAGATCATAAATATGAGACCAAATGGACGCTCTCAGAGAGTTACATCTGGTTAACCAACTTTCCATTTAGCTGGGGACCACCTGTCCCGTTGCCGAGATGCTTGCGCTAATCGCTAATGGCTAGCGTCGAGGAGACAAGTGCTCCATAGTCCATACAGTACACAGACAGTTCCTACTCTAGGCTAATTCCAAATAAATCCTCTGTTCTGTTTCTAAAGTTTATGGTGAGCTAGAGCAATAGGCCGAGTAGGCTACCTCTTCTCCTTGAAGTAAAAGTGCAGTGTCTGTTGACGATGCCCCTCTCTCTGTGTGTGTGTGTGTGTGTGTGTGTGTGTGTGTGTGTGTGTGTGTGTGTGTGTGTGTGTGTGTGTGTGTGTGTGTGTGTGTGTGTGTGTGTGTGTGTGTGTGTGTGTGTGTGTGTGTGTGTGTGGATGTGTGTTGGTTCACACACGCAGAGCCATAGAGTATAGACAGAGTTACGACAACAACTGTGTACACTTCATGGGGCCAGTTCAATGGCGTCTCTTCTACTTAGACTTGAATAGAGGATGGGGACAAGTCCTGGACCTGAAGTAGGCAGAAATGCATCGGACTCAGACTCAGGCAACAGCCCAGCGTTAATGATCACTTTACTTTAGATCGTGTTTTAGTAATAGTGCAACATAAACATCATTGTACAGTAAAGTTGTTACTGAACAATACCGTTTACATGTTGAACACATGCACAAATGTTGAACACAATGCTTTTCGAACTCCAGTTTGTCCCTATTGTGGCTGCATGAACAGCGCTCTATTCAAGCTGCATGAACAGCGCTCGAGTGCTCAGTTTCTGCACCCTCAATGTCGCAACAGTTCTACTAGATGGCTCTGATAGAAGGGAGACGGGGAGTCGGGGGAGAACTCACGGCCTCCGCCGGCGTTCGGAGCTGGGTTTGTGGGGACAACGGAGAGGAGAAGCCGACCCGGCTTGACACTCGACGAACAGTTAACTTGTGATTCCTGGTGTTTACGTAGGACACAACAGGGCTAGTCACCTCGCTTGTATTATTAAAAAGAACCGGTGTTACGTTTGTAACCTATAGTTATTTGCGAACTGACAATATCAAGCTTTATATAATATCAAGTCAACGATATGATAAAGCAGGGGTTTTCAACAGGTGGTCTGGGGACCACATGTGGTCCCTGAGAGGGTTCCAGGTGGTCCCTGGCTAAATGATGGAAAGTTGGTTAACCAGATGTAACTCTTGAGAGTGTAAAAATGAAACCAAATGGACCCTTGCGGGTCCATTTCTGGTTTTATTTTCACACTCTCAAGAGTTAAAAACTTTCATCGTCTGAATTAGCAATATTTAATTAAGAAGTCTACACTGTCTTGGCGCATTCTGAAAAAATGGTGGTCCCTGAGATGAATAAGGTTGAAACCCCCTGTGATAAAACATAATAACAAAATGTATGTTACAAACCTTGCTTCATGGAAAAAAGGCACTTCCCAATCCTCCTCCGGCTGTCGTAGCATGTGTTGAGTTTGGACATCAGTTCCACTGGAGCAAATGGCTCTGCAGTCTGCACGCGGTGAAGTTAAATTGAAGTTGAATAATCCACCAGATAGATATTCGCTAATCTTAGGGACCGTCAACAAATTACAGGTTTCATTTTTTGCTAAATGCAATATCTCCTACAAAAAAAACACAGCAAAACCACAGTTGGCTCTGCACTGGCCTCCCTCCATAACCTGCTGGTTGGACTGCACAATGCGCATGCCCGAAGTTCAAAATTTAACCAACAAACTGGGTAAATACCCTAGTAGTTTAACTACCTTGTTGGGTAAACCAAGTCTACCCAACAAACTCCATTGGAAATTCTACCCAATACAGAATTACTACATACCAAACACAACAACTATGAGATTTGGGTTATAAGATAACCCATTTAAAGTAAAAATAACTAAATTAAATTACCCAACTAGCCCTACCCAGCCCAGTCTACCCAACATTTTTTAGAGAGTGTAGCCTCCTGTAGGCTCCGATTCCACATGTGAGAATCTGCTAATCGGTTAGGTGAGACTAAGCCAGTGGTTTTCAACCACTGGTCCAGGGACGATCAGTGGTCCTTGAGAGGGTTCCAGGCGGTCCCCAGCTAAGTTGGCAAACCAGATGAAAAGTTGGTTAACCAGATGTAACTTTTGAGAGCGTAAAAATGAAACCAAAATGTAATGGACCCTTGGCAGGTCCATTTGATCTCATGTTTACACTCTCCAGAGTTAAATATTCATCTAAATTAGCACCACTTCGTTAAGAATTCTACACAATTAGAAAATGTGGAACAATGGTCATTTTAATTTACTGTATGTTTACCTGTTTTGTTGGCAAAAAAAAATCTAGAGATAAAAAAAGAACAGCCTGGAATTGTGGACAAAACCAAAAGAAATCTTTAGTTTTGGGTCTGTGGGGTGAAAATGTCCTAAAATGGTGGTCTGTGGCTCAAATGCTAAATTAATAGTGGGCCCTGGTATCAAAAAGGTTGAAAAACACAAAAGCTGAAGACGCCGAATCCTGCAGCCCTATGCTAACTTTTCAGTGAGTCGGGTCTATACAGGCTTTTAGTTTTGTTTTGCCCTTTTTTGCAATTTAGGTTCATTTTTAAAGCACATTTGTGACTGAATGCCGAATTAGAATATGGACTGTCTTTGAGTTTTCTTTGTCTGAACGGATAAGCTACAGTATCAGAATCTGACCGATGCAGGAACGCTTTTAGACCTGCGTTTTGTTTACATGCTGAGCTACAGTGAAATGCCTCATTATGTGGCTATCACCAGTCTACCCAGGTCAGCAATATTTCCTATTCATAACTTGCTCTGGATATTCTACTGCAGTGTAGAATACAGTGGCCCTCAGCCAGCGGTCCCTCGTCGTCCAGCACTTTGGTGCAAGTGAAAGTGGTTTGGGAGCTGGATGTCCTGACAGGGTCAAACTAAATGGAAAGTAAACAAGTCCCGACTTCATGGCTGAGATGAAATTCATGTCAGATTATGCAACCACTTGAGAAGTAAAAAAAAAAAGTAAGTCAAATTTAGGCATGCCATTATCATCACTATTAATGTCAACCCATGTTGTGAGCTTACTACCAGTTATGAGCTTGTGTAATGGTTATTTTATATAATTAAATTTTGCCATGATTTCGCAGCCAGTTGGCCAATGGGGAGGGGGATTGTTGGCATGGAAAGGTTTGGGGAAAACCTGGGAGCATGTGTCATCTGTTATTCTGTTGAACAAACAACACGACATCCAGTGAGCAAAGCCTCTGTGCTTCCGCAAGTTCTCTATTGCTGATATTCTAATGAGGTACCACTGCCTGGATCGTTCCAACTCAACTGTTGAAATGCAACTCGTGAGTTAATGCTGTGAAAGCCTTGGCCCTGCAGCGCGCTCCCAGTCAGTCAGTCAGGATGGATGGGGGGGGGATTGGTGGCAGGGAACAAGCTGGCTGCCGCGCCGCGCCCGCCCCAGAGCCAGAGCCCACTGGCAGCCATCGGTGGCAGCAACTTGTGCTTTTGAGGACCACCCTTGCCATGGAGAGTAATTCCCCTGTCGCGGTTTTCATAGACAGTGTTCAGTGCATGGCTGGCATGGCTCCCTGTGCCCATTCTTAGTCAACAGGATTAGGCTTGCTTAGTGTGAGCTCTCCGGGATCACCTATACACCATATTGTACGCTCACAATGTTGGCTCCCCCACTTTGGCTACGACCGCTTGTTTTTTCGTCTCCCCTCCTCTTCCCACCCCCCCTTCAAATCGTATAGCATTTGAAACGCGTTTCCCTCGAGCAGAACGAGGGGGATAGAGAGGTGGCAGAGGCCAATCGCATCTGGGCCTAAATGGGAGATTTGAGCTAATTTGCCATGCTATTTATAAATTGGGATTAATTTGAACTGAGCACAAAAAAACAACAACTGTTGCGTTGCTGTTACAGTCTTTGGCTGGTGTGTGTGTGTGTAGCCAAACTGTAAAGGCTGATTTATACATACTTGGCACTGGTGCCGCGTGTCACATTGCGACGGGAGAGTCTTCGGAGTCACGCATATGTGTCTAAACCATACCTGGGCATTATGCGGCCCGGGGGCCAAATGCGGCCCTTTGGCTGACTCTGACCGGCCCGTGAAAGGGTACTGTGGTTTTCAACCAGTGGTCCGGGGACCACCAGTGGTTCTTGAGAGAGTTCCAGTTAAATATGGAAAGCTGGTTAACCAGATGTAACTCTTTGAGAGCGTAAAAATGAAACCAAATGGACCCTTGCGGGTCCATTTGGTTTCATGTTTACACTCTCAAGAGTTAAAATATTCATCATCTGAATTAGCTCAAAGTCTACACAATCAGAGAATGTGAAAGAATGGTCATTTTGATCTGTACGTTTGCCTGTTTTGTTTGTGAAATCCAGCCTGGTATTGTGGACAAAAGCAAAAGAAATCTTTAGTTTTGGGATCTGTGGGGCTAAAATGTCATCAAATGGTGGTCCGTGGCTCAAATACTGAATAAATAGAGGGCCCTGGTGCCAAAATGGTTGGTCTTACTCTTACTTTTATCTTGAAATTAAAATAATATTACGCAGACTTTAGTTCAGCCTTTAGTCTTGGGCCTCCACAATATTTTATGTATCTCATTTGGACCCTTGTGAAAAATAATTGCCCACCACTGGTCTAAACGTAGGCGGCCATGTATGTTGCCGCCACGGATGAGTTTTACCTGGGCCGCGCACTGTATGTCAGACTAACGCATGCAGCTTGCACCAGCAGTAGATGTGTAGATCAGCTACTGCTGGTGCCAAATATTCATGGACAATCCAGTACAAGTCAAGCAAAAGCTGGCAATCCTGTGCTACTAAGCAAACGCCCCAGCTCATATGGTGTCATTGTGGATGTCAGGATTACCGTCAAAATGAGTTTCGTTTTGTTTGATCGTGTAAAAATTGCACTGCTTGATTAGATTCTCCTGGTTGTATCGAACGCACGCACACGCACGCGCGCGCGCGCGCGCACACACACACAATGATATTTTGTTGTACAAGGAAACAGGCAAGTGAGAGACAGGCAAGTAAGGGACTTGCTGCAATCTCTTGGATTGCAGCAAGTCCCTTGTAGTGCAACATTAAATTAACTGGCAACCTGTTTTCCATTGTATCTGGAAAATACACGGTCTTAAATAACACTACAGTCCAGTTGTACAGTATATCACTCTCCATTTGCTTTTCATTACACGCTTCAATTTAAAACACTATCACCCGTACATTGCTTTGGGATGTTTACATTATGGAAATGTGATGGTGTTTTGAACTTATTACTAAAAATCTGTCTCATTCTCTCCCATTGCTGTAATTGAAAACAGATCCTGTATGAGATGGGACCTGGTTCTCTGTATATTAATGATTAAAACAATATTTTTTTAACTACATTACTTTACTACATTACCCAGCATACATTGCATGGAATACAGTTCAGCTGTTCAGAACTGAGTGAGGCAACACAACACAACACAACACAATTCTATTGATATCGGCGCCTAATCCCAGTTTTATAAATCGCAGAATAGGAAGATGTTCCATGGAAATATAGGTAAAGCTTATGCTCACAACTAGTTGCCATCTGGCAGGTGTGGGCCTATACTGTAGATAAGGTGTTTTTAACTGGTGGTCCAGGGACCAACAGTGGTCCCTGAGAGGATTCCAGGTGGTCCTCTGCAGGCTAAATGCTGTAAAGTTGGTTAACCAGATGTAACTCTTTGAGAGCATAAACATGAAACCAAATGGACGCTTCCGGGTCCATTTGGTTTCATGTTTACACTCTCAAGAGTTAACATATTCACCATCTAATATTCACCATCTAAATTATGTTTGACTGTTTTGTTTCCCATCCAGCCTGGTGTTGTGGACAAAAGCAAAATAGATAATCTTTAGTTTTGAGGTATGTGGGGCTGAAAATGTCATCAAGTGGTAGTCTGTGGCTGAAATTCTGAATAAATAGTGAGCCCTGGTATGAAAATAGTTGAAAAACACTGCTGTAGATGAATGCCCAAGATGGGGACACCATGTAGAAGTGGTTAATTGTCATTCCGATATTGTCTTTGCTACAGGGATGATAATGTTTTAATTCATGCTGCCGCTTCCTTAAAAAGAACTCTGGCTATGAGACAAATATGGATAAACACATTTATTACTAGAATTGAACATTTAGAACACATAGAATAAGCTCTTTAGTTTAAAAATAGTTAATGTCTTTATCCCATGGGGGTGCCATTTTACTGTGCCTGTCACATGGTCTCATAGTGATGATGTCACAAAAGATGGCTCCGCAGTAGAAGTAATGGAATGCATAAACAACTACATACTTTGTCCAACTATAGTTTTGTTTTATAGTCCTTTTATTTCACCAGTGGGGGTCGCCATTGTCATAACAAACAGAGCAATCATGGAACGTTCCATAGCTACAGTATAAATACTACAGAGCTTCTGTGACGTCATCACTATGTCAGGCCATGTGACAGGCACAGCAAAATGGGATAAAAACATGAACTATTTTTAAACTAAAGAGCGTATTCTACTTATAGAGGGCACGTATAATGTATTTATCCATATTTGTCTCATTAGCCAGGGTTCCTTTTACAAGCACGGCATCTACTGTACATCGGCCTGACCTTACACTACAGTGAGTTGTTTACCGTCGCTGGAAGAAGGGCTGGACTGGGGCGGGCACTCCTGATTCAGTAGTTAGGTTTTAAATTGTGCCTCGGCACCATTCGTGTCACATTATAAAATGCTAACGGTACAGGATGTCATTTGGCGGAATCGGGGCGTTTGCTCCAGAAAATTAATTCTGCTTACTCCAGGATCTCTGGCTTCTGTCTTCAGGCTTGTATTATGCCACCAGCCCCGCCCCCAAACACCCAGCACCCCTCTGACAAGAGTAATATTTAATGAATAGCACTATTAATAACGTCTGGGTCTCGGCCGGGGGAGGGGGGGGGTATTTCTTGGTAACGGATAGGCACACAGACACGATTACGTATGTGGGAGTGCATTGTGTGAAATGCAGTTTCACCGTGCCAAAAGGAGCGAGAGGACGGCTCAGTCTCTGCGCTCATTTTGAGCGCTTTAAAATGGTTCCCCTGATTCGTATTTTGCAATGTTCTCTGGGTATTCACGGTGCAGCGAGAAGAGCTTGTCCTAGGCAATAGCGTGTCTATTGATTTGGGAACTTGGGCTCACCATAGTGAGATCACCATAATACTACACCATTATGTCCATTATACTGCGACTGATTTTCTCCCCTGTGGCTGCAAGTGACCATTATGTATATTTATATGTATTTTTTTTGCTGAAGAGTGCGTGCTTACATTAACATATTGCACCTTTACTTAAATTGTCTGTAAAATAGTAGAATTTGTAGGTGAGTAGGCCTATGCGTGTCACTTTTCAATAAGTGGGTGCAAATATGCACTGTGTGAGCATGTGTGTGTTTGTACACTGTGCGGCATGCGAGGCGAGCACATGCGTCCTTTATTTGCCTATAGTGCCCGCGCACATGCCTGTCTATGCATGCGTGTCTGCGTGTTGGTTCATCTGTCTGTCTGTATGACGATAATAATCATCACGTGGTTTCAAGTTAATGTTCCATGAAAATAGCAGGCTGCAGTTTAATTACCAACTATAGTGGAAGAGGAGTGGAGGAAAAAAAAAACAGACTAAGAAATGGGACGCTATATACTTCTGTGTGTTTGCAAATGAAGAATTTCTCATTTTGTAAATCAAGCGCGGCATGTTTATCCCGGACAAAGAAAATCCTGCTGCTGATTCTGCATTCTGTGATTCTCCGCGGCACACAGGGAATGCAGAGGAGGGGTGACGGCACATTCACCCTCCTCCCTGAGACAACAGTCCACACAGTGCCGTGATATCCCACAGTTGGGTGTCTGCCTGGCTTGTCCCAACACTCTGGGTGACCAGCACACAACATCGCAAGCTACCACTCTTGCGGCTGGCATACAGAAGTCTTCCTATAACAATTCTTATAACAACTAAGCCTAACAATTTCTGTAAAATCTCTGAACAATTACATTTTTTTATATATTATTTCCTGATCACATTTTTCACATCTTTGTGGCTTCCAAGTTGTTTCTTATTTGACCGACTTCCCACAGAGATTTGTACTTAGTCCCCTTCTTCTTGGCCTCTATAATAAATCATCACAATTGCAATCCATTGTGAGCTTGTACATTTACAGCGAATTTCACTGTAAAACACTATATTCAACTTTTTTACTTTGATTGCTGGCCTTTCGAGAGCAAAGAGTATATTTGGCGCTCACTGCAAACTACAGCACCATGCTCTCTTTATTCAGCCCATTGTACGGTACGGTTTCTGTTCTGTTGATTTTAATGAAGCCCAACAGCATTTTCTTTGAAGAGATCTGGTGTAGAGGGAAAACAGAAGGGGGGCATTTTCGTTACACGCTAAACCCCTTGTCCTTTTTTACTATTTTGCTAGACTTTTTTGGAATATTTCAACACGCCAATCTATTGACATGTTGTGAGCTTGTATACTGTAGACTTAACTATTGAAAAATGCTTTTTAAAATGGTCAAAGAAGTTAAAAGATAAGCGGTGACAAAAAACTAGGCCAAGAAGTCAAGTAATAGACCCCTATAGGGGACCCCAGTCAACAATGTATGTGTTTGTTTTAAGTGTACCTTTTACCTTATTTTTGTCGACGTGTCTCTGAATCTGCATTCATTTTAATCCATTCATAAGAGGAACATCTTTTGCTGTTTTTTTTTTTTCAGAATTATGTGATACTTTAGCTATTGAAAAATAGTAGATCTACAAGCTTATAGATCTTTTATATATTCATATATATTCAGAGCAGATGCTTTTTGACTCAAATCTTTGCTTCTGAGACAGTCCCTGGAACAACATGTTTTGAAGCTCACTCAGAAGGCAAATACAGCTAATTCTGGGTATGCTTGAAAAAAATATATATTTTTTTGGCCTACAATGACGTGCCCAAAACAGGATGAAAAAAGTGAAAGTTATTTAAGGCTGTGATGCTGCATGGTGTCGTGGCGGGTGGATGGGTGGAGAGGTGTAGGGGGGGTCAGTGTGTCTGGGAATGTGCTGCCTGCGAGTGATGCAGTAAAGCCGGAGGTGCTGCCTGCCGTCTGCGTGTGTGTCCACGTGTGTCAGTGTGTATTTTTAGCCCCCGTTTGGAGCCGGTTGGGGTGGGGGGGTGCATGGTGCGTCGGTACAACGCACGCTGCCTCCTCCTCCTCCTCCGCCGCTCAGCGCTACAGCTGACCCCTGTACGTCCTTCACGCCGGGCCAGGAGCACCTCCATAATTGCGACCGGAGTGACGGCTTAAAACCGCCAAATCATAAAAAAAGAAAGGAGAAAAAAAAAGCCGCACGGCGAGCTCCAGTGAATTATGAGGAAATATGGCTTTCCTTTACAGCCGGGGCCGTGAATGAAGCCATAAAATTATGAGCAGTTTTTATGACGGCCCATTGAAGGAGGATGCTTGTATATTGATGGTTCACAGGCTGTATCCCTCTAACCCCCCCAGCCCCCCCACCCCACCCCAAACCCCACGTGCAACGGGGAAGAGCTGACGAAGGGGGCCCCTGTGTAACTATTTTTCATGCATTTAATATATTAATTATCCGGTAAATGTTCCCCAGGCAGTGCTTGGGATGGCGGTGAGAATGACAGCTTTTCGATGAAGCTCGCGGGCCGGGGCCCATCAGGACCAGCAGTGTATTACGTGGGAAAGGTCACCGCGGGGTTAATGTAACTTTTTATTTGCTGATTTTTCATAGGCGGTGTAGAGGGGAGGGGCGGGGGGGTGGGGAGGAGGGGGAGGAAGGTGTGGTTTGAAAAAAATAAAATAAAATAAAGTAGAGGAGGAGGAGGGCGAGAGAGGAGGAAGACAGAGAGAGATGGGCAGGGAGAGGGGGACGGAGCTAGTGTGTGTTAGGAGGGGAGGGAGATAACACCAGCCAGGGTTTTTTATTATTGTGTTTGGCTTCAGACTGTTTGTCTTTTCTGTTTTTTTTTTTTCTCATGTTGTGGTCTGATATTGCCAGCCGTCTAGTCTTCGACCCCCACACCACCATCTCTCTCTCTCTCTCACACACACACACACACACACACACACACACACACACACACACACACACACACACACACACACACACACACACACACAGGGAAACAGATAGTTGAAGACAAACTAGTAGAACTTTTATTATTAGTTTAGTTTGTTGGGACAAATGCATATTGATGAACATTACAAAAGAATAGTGCTAATAGTGCTAATTTCCATCCACAGTCCCCAACATCGAACAAGAGACGAGTTAAAAAACAACACAAATCATAAAAAAGGCAGCAATAACAGAACAAGTACAGAATAGCATTATACTTATAATGTATAATTCACTGATTGTTTGAAATCACAATCCCCCCAACACCCTAAACCCCCCCCCCCTTCCCCCCAACACCACACACACGCGCGCGCGCATACACACACGTAAATACACAAACGCACCCAAGCTCCGCCCACTGTGTTGCATCGTGTCTGGTGTCAAAATCATTAACCGGGGAGAATTATTATGAGGTTGGACGCCGCCATAAATCCGACGCAGTGTTGTCAGTGAGCGGAGCGTCCCTTCATCGATTCAAACGGGAACATTCACTGCGTCAACGGCCGCTGACACTCGACAACCAATGACCGCCGTCAGCCGAGCTTCAGGGACAAGAGTCAGGTATAACGGAGCGATGTCGCAACCCACACGTTCGTCGGAATAAAGACGCCAACCCTGTGTCTATCTTGTTGCCTCGCGAACAACAGCATTTATTTTTTCCCACACGCAACCCTCTTTCAAACACGGTTAAAACCAGAGAGAGAGAAAGTAAGAAGAGAGTGGGGGGAAAAAAAGAAAAGAAAAAACTCCCTTTAATCACCATATGTGTAGCCATGCTAATTCAGGTGCTCTGAAGTGCTGTCAAGAAACAATTGAGTGGGGAGACGGCTGAAGTGATCAATTGTGTTGGGTCTCTAGGTGGGGCTCTCATTTGCTGGCACATTCTGCCAGCTGATTGAGTTAATTAGGCTGCCCCAGCATCCCGCTGATTGGATGTAAACATTAATATGCCAGAAAATGACTCTGTCGATGTTTACCGCAATGTTCGCGCCGGGCACGCTAAATTGATCAGGCTATTGAAAAAGCAGCACGCGGCCTCCGTCTGCCGTGATTTGATTCCACTTGGAGATAAGGTGGTTTCAGATGCGAAACTCCCTTTCGTTCCCTAAACCTTCCTAACTCTGTGTGTGTGTGCGCGTATACACTCACGTGCACACACACACACCCGGGGCGGATCTAGGCTTGAGCGTGGGGGGGGGGTGCCCCCCTAAATGCCCTGACTGCCCTGCCAAACATGATGGCAAACAAACAACCCAAGATATTTCAAATTAAAGTGCTTATATTTAAAGTGATTTGAAACACTCCTACTGCTACTAACTACAAATGTCGCAGCACTAAACCAACACCCATTTCATCACTGAAAACAGAAAACTCTCTGAGTCAGACCTTTAGCTTTATGCATGATGCATGTCGCTTGCGACTTGATCAACAACTGATGTTGTTATTGATGTTTTACTTGACTAATATAAGTCCTGTAACCAAAAATGGTATGGGTGCGGCTTCATCGATGCGATGAAGCCGCACTCATACCATTTTCTCTGCCCCCCCCCCCCCCCCCCCCAATTGGGAAATGTTACATCCGCCCCTGACACACACACACACACACACACACACACACACACACACACACACACACACACACACACACACACACACACACACACACACACAGTGCCGACCCCCCACCTCCCTTCATCTCCTTCCAAATGCTGTTTTTCAGTTGTTTAGTGTATTCAAGGGGAAGCATGTTTGATTTGATTTGTTAGGCTGATTCTGGAATTAATTTGATTTTCTTCCAAGTTAAGAAGAAGTAGTTTGAAAACTTCCAAGCACCCCCCCCCCCCCCCCCCCCCCATCCTTTCCTTGCACTCCTCTCCTATATACCGGCTCCTTGTGGATTTTTCCTCTGCTTGGCGAAGTTGAAAGGCTTTGCCAGTGAAATACAGAGGCGGGACACTGGGAAGCTCTCAGATGGTCTTTTATAAATCAGAGTGCAGTGTGAAGCGCCGGCTCGATATCTCATCATAGATGTGGTGTAGTGTTCAGAACGCAGCCTGAGCAATGAGCCAAGGCTCAACTATCTATTTGGTGCTATATGCGTGTGTATTTGTGTGTGTCTCGTGCATGCGTGTGTTGGTTGCGCGTGTGTGCGTGCGTGCATGTGTTTGGCGCGTCTATTGACCAGTGAATGTTCCGTGCACTGATTTATGACTCCTTGCTTTTATGAGTACTGCATGCTTTTATGCATTCACGGTTTAGCGACGGCACGCTCATTTGTCAGCGGCGTGAAGGTGCGTGCAGCTGAATGAACACTCGCAAAATACACCTGTGAACTCACCGGCGGAAAAAAGAAAGAAAAAAAAAAAAAACGCATGCAGTATAGACTATACCCTATCCCCTCGCCTATCAACACCATATAGCACTTATGATGAGAGAGGGGGGGGTAAATCTGGTACAGGGGTTCAAGTCCCAGCTGGGTGCTTTCTTGCACCGACGCACCATCACTCCACCCTGCCTCACCCATCCCAGCCTCATCATACCCCACGCCCGGAGCACCCACCCCACCCCAGCCCACCTCCCTCCCTCCCGGTGTGCATCAAGCCCCATTAACCCCCGCCCGCTCCTCTGCAGGCAGGCTGTGTGCTTAACGCTGTGGCGTTACCATAAAAGATGTGCAGGCTGCCCCAGATGAGCTTTGCACAGTTTAATAGAGGTCCTGGAGGGGTCCACATTAATATAGTAAGGCCACAGCAAGGAGGCCCGCCTGCCCGCCCGTGCCTCGTGCCTCTCTCTCCCCCCTCCCTCCCTCCCTTCTTGCCCGCTGCACATTTTATATATGTATTTTTTTACGTTGTTGTTTTTTTTTTGCAGAGTCTCATTTGGCGGTGTGGTGACACGTCCAGTCCCTTGCTGCCGGTATAGTGTGAACTTTGACTCCACAGCTGGGTCAAAAACCCTCCTTCTCCTTCTCCTCTCATCTCAGTGTGTTGACAGGACTGGTCAAACAGTCGCAGTGAGGTGACGACTCGTGTCCACTCACGTTTACGCCCGTGTGTGTGTGTGTGTGTGGGGGGGGGGCCTTCCAACGGCGGAAAGCCCTCGTAGCACACAGAGGGTCGGCTGAGACGTCGGGATTGTTTTGGACGGGTTTTTGTTGGTTCGTTTATTGCGACCTTTTGTTTTGCTGCTATTCAGAAGCATGTTTCACATCACCTGGTCTGATGAAAAAATAACTCAAACTTGCTACATCACAGTTTTATGGGTGAAAAAAAAGTGTTTGCATAGTTCCATTCATGGATTTTTTTTTGTTAGGAGAAAAGCAAAGCAAGGGAAGAGAAGGTGGAGCTGGTGTACAAGGAGATCAAGCAGCAAAAAGAAAGTTTGAGCAGTTTTGCCACAAAACATACATAGGTAAAGGGTTTTCTTCTGTGGAAAATTGCAACTTTTGCCACAAACGGTACGGCCTCTTACTAATGTACCTTATTTACAAGCTCTGCTACAAACCAAATAAATAAATACTAATAAAATAAACCTTTCTTACACATCGTTCCTGAGATAGCAAATATACGGCGTGTGAGCGTATAGCTGCTGCTGTGCACTGTGCATCACACATACTTGAGGACGTTATTCAAGGTGCTAGGACGTGGATTGTACTTGTTTTTGGTTGTTGTGCGGTATACGCTACATCATGCAGTGTATTGTCTATTGTGTAGTAGGACTTGCATGCAGTTTATTGTAGTCTATTTTAGTATATTGCAGTACGGTAAGGGGCGGTCTACCGTAGTGTATTGTAGTGCGTGTTGCTGCCTGCCTGTAGCCTAGTATACAGTAGTAGCATGTCCAGGAAATTTCCCTCTCTCCTCTTGCTGTAGGTCTTGCCTCCCTGTGCCTCCTCCACAATACTGACCCTTCCCTCCTTCTCTCTCACCTTATCAACCCTCGTCCACGGCTCTGTCTTTCAAGCTCTCCCTCTCTCTCTCTCTCTCTCTCTGAGCGCCGCCTTCTCTCGCTCTCTCACTTTCTCTATCTCCCTCCCTCTCCCTCCTCTCCACCCCTACCACGCACGCACACACACACACACACACACACACACGCACACACACACACACGCACACCTCCCCTCCCCTGTTTCCCTGCCTGCACAGCCGTCACTCTGAATTATTTTCAATGAGCTCCTTTATAGCTGGATCCAGATCTGGGCTCCAGCTCATCACTGAGCGCAGGGCTGTGGGACGCGCTCTGCATTCTGATCAGCTGTGTGCCTCCACACCGCTATTAACCCCTTTCACTCTCTCTCTCTCTCTCTCTCTTTCTCTCTCTCTTTCGCTCTCTCTCTCTCACACACACTCAAACACACACGCACACACCAACACCAGCACCCATATTTTCCTCTCTCTCTCTCTCTCTCTCTCTCTCTCTCTCTCTCTCTCTCTCTCTCTCTCTCAAACACACTCACTCTCCCTGTCTCTCCATCTCTCCCTCAATCTGTCTGTATATGATGCTGTTTTCCACCCCTTTGTCAACATTTTAGTTTGTCACCTTTAGACCTTAGAGAAGTTGTGTGGACCTAATAAAAAGTATCACCTTTCTGTTCGTTGCTAGAAATGGAGGTCTGAAAAAAAAAACATGAACATGGTGAAACACAACTTTCACCTTTTAGGACCTATTTTTCCCTGTGCGTACAAATGGAACCATAGAGGGTCCATTTGGTTCACATTTGTACGCTCAGAAAATGGGTGGAATTCCCCTTTAACCCGTGTGTTTGGTAAAGTCTCACTCCCTTCTCTCTCTATATGTGCATCTTCCCTGATGATTTTTTTTTACTTATTATTATCATTGAAGGCCTGCTCTCACTCTGAATCACATTATTGCTATATAAATATCTGTTGTTGTATTTGTGCGCTTTAATCTAAATGAGATTAGATTAGATACACAGCATTATGCTATGCACAGGGAGACTGAAATAGTCCCCATGTACACAGAGAACACACGGTACAGGGTTTAGGATAAGAAATGTAGCTTATATTTGACAAATAATTCATTCGAATTAGTTTTTTTTTCTCCCTGATTATTCAAGGACTTGATTTAATAGTAAATCTGTGGGATGCCATGCAACTCAGACAGCCCTGAGACAGATTTAAAGATATTACAATTACGGAGCTATATCTGCTTTAACCGTGCTGAGCTCCCAGTGCACCCTGAGGCTTCTCGCAATAAATTTACTCTCTATTCATTGCTTAGTTTCAGTAGTCAATCTAGGCAGTTGTAGCAGTTTGTATACTGTTATATTGTGTATTTGGACACACATCTTTGTTCATTATTTGTTATCATTGGTGTCCATACAACTCATCTTCACATTTTTATTCCGTCTTTTCCGCTCTCTTCCTCATTATTCAACTTCTTTTTCAAGTTCTCCATCTGTCATTTAGCTCCTTCATACCTGTTCCTATTTGTACACTTTTGTTGCGTTAAAATAAATTTCTCCTGGATTTTTGATCAGCATTTTTACAATATCAACATTTAGCAGAGAAATACACAGAAGACATATGGTATTTTATTTGGTCACACTACATTATCAATCTCCGAACAAAGGGATTTAGGCTGAATCTTAAAATTATGTCAAGGATTTTGTTTTCTCCAGCAGGCCGAATGCATGGCCGTGGCTATACGACAGTCTGTGTGTCCATCCAGCCTTGCGTATCTCACAGAAGTTCTTCTCCGGACCGCTGGCTTGATCATAGTGAAACTGTGCTCACACACAATGGATGCCAAATCAGAACCCAGGGACCAACATTTTTTACACAGGACGTTTTTTTTGCAAAACACATGTTGAATGTGTTCAAACATCATGCAAATACGTACATATAATCTCTATGGTTGTGGAAGCCAAACTACAAAAGAATATAATATATTGGTAGCAACTATATTAATCGAAGTGGTGGGGGTTCTGTTCTGGTTTTGATGAAATATGAAGTAGTTCAGATCATTTTGTGGGGGGCAAAGGGGGCCACACAGTAAAAGCAAATGAATAATAATTTTTAAAAAAATAACATCATTTGTATTGTTGAGACATTTCTAAAATATTAGGACATCCTTTATTCATTTTTGACCCCTCTATCACATGAAACTATGTTTTTGAGTCCATATTACTATGCCCAAAAAGTAGTTCCATGTGATAGAGGGGTCAAAATGAATGGAAGTTGTGCTATTATTTTAGAAATAATTCAACAATACAAATAACGTTAGTTATTTACTTTTCATTTCATTTTACTGCATGGCCCCAGTGACTGCCACAAAATGATGACAACTACTCAATATTCTCCAAAACCAGAGCAGAATTCCCACCACTGGACTCTGGCAATCAATTATGGTAAAAGTTAACACCACTGTATTAGTTATACAACTTAGGTTCCAAAAAACTAAACTATCCCATAAAAATAATGTTGATGATTAGAGGAGATTTAAGGAAACAAAACCGAATATGCAGATAAATATAGGCCTATAGATAATTGGCTAGATTCTTTTTGCCATCCCTGAAGGACCCAGTCCCCTTTTGTTATACATCATGTCCTTGGGTCAGCTGAAAGAACTACAGATCCCAGCCTGCCTTTGGGATCCATTTTATCTTAAACGTCATTTAAGCTTGTTTTATGTAAATAAATGGCATACTTAATCACATGAAAAATATCCTAACAATAATAGATTACATTTGACTCCTGAACTACCGTATATACAAGTACGTGCATTTCAAAATAAGCAATGCTTATGATTAATAACATTGTAGTGTTGTATCCAGAAAATGAAAAGTTTTGTATAATGAAATATAATTCTGCACCACTGGTCACATTTTACATGTTTCTCATTTGACAATAAATGGAAGTGAATGTGATGACTGTTAGTATGGCGGTTATGCCAAAACGTGTCATGATATAGAATTCTAGTACAATGTTCCATTGAATGTAGAACATCAGATGTTGTGTTGAGAGAAGAGCAGAGCCAGCTTTGGCAAAGCATAAGCTTATATTCCTGGGCATGAGTTACATTTATGTGACAATGGAAATGATGCTTCTGTGGGGCTCTGGCACAGTGAGCCTATTGAGCGCTGCTGCTTAACTGGACTCTGATAGGAAGCAGTGCTAATCGCTCTGTCTGTCATCCCGTTGCTTCTAGGCAAGATTAAACTGTTGTGTGGAAGCGAAGTCAGGAAAAACCCTAAAAAGACTCTCCGTCTCACTCTCCTCGACAGCTGGGAGGCACATGCCAACCTCTGCGCACAGCGCTTATCGCACAAATTCATCTCAGAGACTTCTTGATTAGCGAATGTCGGCAATGACCCGTCAGATGGTTTTGCCTCACTGTTCGTCCATTTTTTTTTATGTAGTGGCCTATAGGAATTCGGGACGTGTGAGAGTTATCTTTCCACTAGCAGCCACTCATTGTTAAGAATAAATGTCTGTCGCCAGAGGGAGCGATTCATCATCTGTGAGTGAGTTCAGGTTTGCTAGCTGCCACTCTCCCTTTTCAAGTTTGAAAAAGCCTGTTTGTCTGAAGATCAGTTTGACTGTGTTGAATCAATTAAGTCATCCATGGCTAATCCAGGAAGTGTGTGGGGAAATTGATTTGGGGATGCAGCCAAGTAAAGGGTTTGACGGTGGCATTGTTTATCCTATATATATGCTGAGCCCTGGCTCTGTTGTGCTGCTGTGGTGGAGGTCCTCCCTTCAAAACCAGAGCGCAGACAGGACCGGCACAATGCAGGGAAACGCTCCGGTAAACATTTCTAGGTCAAGCAACCACTTGTGCTCCACTGCAGAAGAATGGGTTCTATTCAGGAATATCCACATTGGTGGACACTGTGATGGCTACAACATGATAATAAAGAGTACCGTATATCACATGCGAGGCAGTTTTGGATGCTGAACTACTCTGTAGTTACAGTATATAGGCTCTTAATCAAAACCAGATTTTGTGCTTTTATTTATTTTTTAGATTTCCCAAATTCAACAGTATAGCACAGCACTATGCCGGCTATGCTGTCGAATTGATGTATTGATGTGGAAACTGTATAGTGTGAAACTGTGTCCCATCATGCACTTCAGAATGTGCTTTACGCTGCTGAACCTGTCCCTTTTGTCATGATCACAGTCTGCGCACCATTCACCTAAATTCCACTCCACTTGGAGGACCATCAGAGCCAACAGTGATTACCACAATTGGTCCAACTTTGGTCCGCACCTGATAGGGAAGTGTACAGTCAATAAGAGAGCTCTTGACTGAAGGACTCGACCCATTAACGTGCCTCAAATTGATTTCTGTCAGTGAGCACTGTATACAATTATGCTGCACATACAGCACTTCTGAATCATATTCTTTTACCAATGCTCCTGGCCTTTGTTGTCATTGGACATTTAATACAAGAAGAAGGGAAAAAAAAGACCAGGAGAACAGGCTTTTATTTCGTACAGACAGACATCTGAAAAGCTCACAGAAAAATAAAAAAAAGATTCTGCTGTCCACAAAATGTGCGGTTTGTTGTGCTTTTCCACAACAGGTCACGTATTTGTAAATAGCCGAGTATGATGTCAGTGTGGTCCTTGCACAGTACAACGCAACACAAATAAACAAGGTCAAGTTGATGGAGACCAGTTCAGTTCCGTTGAGATGGAGGACATTCAGGAAGATGAGAGCATATACAATGTGCATCAGCTGGACACTGGCTGGATCCTCGTGTGTTTTCAGCATTTTAATAGATGCCATCTATAGCAAAAGGCGCAACATCGGAGGATACCAAAAAAAATGTTTGACAGTGGGAACAAAAGGCACTCACTGTTGCTGTTGCAAACTGCAAAATGACTATAGTATAATGGGGATAATTGTAGTGTAAACAAAAAGCAGAGAGAGAAAAGACAGCGTTCTGTCGATAAGGGGGAGTGGTGATTATACAGTAGTAGACAGAGACAACTGCTGCATAATAATCCCCCCTCAGCCCACTGCCCAAATTCTCTCTCTCCCTCCGTCTCTCCCCCTCTTGTGCTTCTCTCCCTGCTCTCACACATGCGCACGTGCACAGACCCATACAGTATAGGCCTACATGCACAGAGCATCTCCCTTTTGTAATAACAGTTTACTGAGCAGCCTTGCACAGCCACATAATAGCTATGTTATAATTTGCTCTAACAACTCTAATTATGCCTCGTATTGATTCGGGCACGCATTTTAATGGGAGTGGCCACACCTCTCATATTACCAGCTATTATAGGTGTTCAGCGACAATCATTGCAAACACTCCTGTAGGCCACTGCTCTTCAGCCTGCGCGGAACTGAGGGCGGCAGAGTAATTTTGAGGCCACTGTAAACATCACACAACAACGACTGTCATTTTAGAGCTTTGAGACCCCCCCCCCTCCCTCCCTCCCTCCCATCTGCCCACATGACAAAGGAGGAAGAAAGGACGAACAAAGACAACAAAAGGTTGAAAAAAATAAATGGGGGTGAAAAAATGAAGAAATGAAAAGGTAAAGCGAAGCTACTTGTTGTTAACAGTAAGTGGGTCAATCTGTGTTTCCTGCCACAGTGTGGCTTATTTTGTTTCTATTTGTGTTGGAGCTACAGTTACAGTACAATGCATTTTCCACAAATGCTTGGTCATGTAATGTCTAATTGTTGTGACCGGTGTGACCGTTAATCTATATCCCACGCGTGGAAGTCTTAACCGGCTACGTAGTAAGTCTAACGGGATGTTTGGACTGACGCAACGTCCCCAAATGCTTTTCAGCCTATTGATTGAAAATAATAATAATAATAATAATAATAATAATACTTTTAAACATTTTTTTAACTAACCGTGACCTCTATGTGGTTCCCGATTAAAGAGGGAATGACATGAAATTCAACTTTTTTTTGTGTTTTTTGTGTTCCTCTATGTGTTTTCTATCCCCACAAATAACCAAATTTGAACAATCATGCTTTCATATCATATCATATCATATCATATCATATCATATCATATCATATCATATCATATCATCATATCATATCATATCAGAGCTTTAATTGAAATTTCTCTCAGGAACAGCTGAATTTGGCCTCATAATGATGTCACCAATTCACCCTACTTTGTGTAATTCATACTCTTCAGTCTTTAATTCCAAATTTGCATTTCCACTTTGTTTACAATGTCCACCAATGTTGATTTTCCACACTGGCATGGAATAGAAATGAGCTGGGTTTTATCTAGTATCAGTATTACAAAGACTCAAATATAAACTAATCTGCATATCAGTGGTACTGCAGCTAAACTGCTTTCAAAGTCTAGAAAGATATGACAAGACTGGTAATATCATAGTGGTGATTGAGGCTCAAACCATTAGAAATAAGCTTGAGGGACATTAAAAACATTTTTCGGAAAGTAGAGCATGTTGGTTTGCACTTTAATGTAAGTCAGTATGGATTGGCTGCTAAATGTCTAAATTGTAGTTTCGTCCACTCCAACTCCATTTATTTTGTCCATATGATAAACTTATGATCGAAATGTTACAGCATTTGATTTCTGTGTGTGTGTGTGTGTGTGTGTGTGTGTGTGTGTGTGTGTGTGTGTGTGTGTGTGTGTGTGTGTGTGTGTGTGTGTGTGTGTGTGTGTGTTACAGCATTCATTCTCAGCTTGTTGTAGCAAAGTGTTACGTATGCCAGTTTAATTTTCACTATTCTCTGATACAGTAACTTTGATATTTCATCAAACATCTCTGGTGATTTTTATTTCCCCTATCACTAAATGGCCAGATTTTCCACTGTGCAAACTCACAATGTATTTCATCGTGACGGGTTGGTAGTATAAGGTGGTATAAAATCGGGTTTAAGTGGTTAAACAACTCAGCCAGTGATGGCCTCCATCATGACCTCTGTCTCTGTTTGTTTGAGTGAATGCACAGGCTCACTGCCCCTCCCCCTTCTCCCTTTGGTTTGTTTAGACTCCTGTCCTTGCTCTACTGGCCCTTTAAAGTCCTGCCCTTCACACGCCCCCTCACTCCCTCCCGGCCATATTTCATTTTCAATACGCCAGCAGTATATATATATATATAAAAGAAAACGAAGATAGATAAAATACAGGTCACCTTCAAAGTGCTCGGTGTGGTTATTGGCTAATTC
Organism: Benthosema pterotum; assembly: GCA_039105355.1. Classification (NCBI taxonomy): domain Eukaryota; kingdom Metazoa; phylum Chordata; class Actinopteri; order Myctophiformes; family Myctophidae; genus Benthosema; species Benthosema pterotum. Next base: position 9,984,751 of record CM076977.1, read on the forward strand.
GCCATCAGAGCAAGTGTTTTATAAGGGTTTTTGACAACGAACACGCTCCATACTGTCGTTGGGACATGTTGAATTGTGCATAAAGAAGCTCTAATACAGCTCTACGTTGTCTTCTCAAGGGCCGGACATAAAAAATAAAGAGCCAGAGCAGGGAGTATAGATTGGATCCATTTTGAAGAAGTGCAGCGGCGTCTCAGCACTATAGGAGATAATCTAGTGCAAGGTCTTAGCTGCAGAAACGTGCATGTTCTCACTGTAATGGCGGGGAAAAGGTGCTTCGACCTCAACAATGCGAACATAAAAGGTCAATCTTCATTAAATCTGACACCCAGTTTAAAACTAGGCTTCTTCTTTTTCCTGAGTCATGCATGGTATTTGTATTTGGGGTAAAACTTTCACGGAGACTATTGTCACCGTTTGTTAATGAAGATATTTAAAATGGAGCAAAACAGGAAGGCACAAGGGGCTAAGCTTTGAACTTGAATTTGATACTATATGCAATGAAACTCTTGGGCGGCACTTGCTCTGGGTAGAGCGGCCGGATCCCAGGTTCAAGACCACTGGTATGAATCCCCAATTGCTCCCCATGTGCAGGTTGGAGCCTTGCATGGTTTCCTTGCATTTGTGTGCGAAGAATGGCTGGGTGTAATGCGCAATCATTTTGGATAAATAGCAAGAAATATTGCTCCAACGTGCTGCAGTGCTGCAACACACCGTTCCAGAACTCTGAGTGCAGCTCCATGCGGACGCTACATAGTCACGAGTTGGCAAACGGCTGGCGTTTCTTTGTGTGTTTAGCAGCAGCTTTGCTCTGTTCCTTGACCAACAGAGTTGTGAGGTGGTTGTAGCAGCACTGAGGTGTTTGTTCCTCCCTTCCCTCCCACTGGGTGGGACCTTACCCAATAAACGCCAGCCAGATCAGGTGTGAAGTGTGGCTTTGGCAGGCCGTGTGTGTATGTGTGTGTGTGCGTGTGTGTGTGCGTGCGTGTGCGTGCGCGCACGGACAGGCATGCATGTAAAAGTGATAGCACCGGTGTACCTTGACAGCTTGGTGGTGTTTTGACGATCTACAGTGAAGTGTTCCCTTAATCCGGAAAGGGAGGTCAGAGGAGAAAGCGAGAGCTGCCGAGACCTGAATTCACAAATACATCTCGTTGCCGTTAAGCAGAAACCCTTAGTTGCACAAGAATGTAGTGCAAAAGTAGCAGAAATATAGCCATCCCCCATGGTCAGTCACAGAACATCACAGCATCAAGTGTGATGTCCACACATTTTTTTTCTGTGGGTTTAATAAAATAAAGTTTTATATAGAGATTATGGCTAAATAATAAATACATTGGATGCATTGTGTTCATTTTTTCATAACCCCAAAACAAACAATTATGCATTATGTGCTGTACAAGTTTCCCCCCTGACAGCAATGATACAGTATATAAAGTGCCAGATTCCAAGCTGCACTACTGAATCTGTCTGCATGTTGCAGTCACAGTGTGTGTGCAATGGAGATCAATGGAATGAATGAGGAGGGCTGAGAGCAGACCAAACATTGCCAAAACATCATCCTGTACCCATTGGGTGACGCCTCCCCACAGCCAGATTCCCTATGCCTACTGTCCAAACTACTGTCCAAATTCTACCAACCCCCACCCACATACTGTTTTATTTTTGAGTAGATCTCAACAGGTTTCACATAAAATGTGCGTGAAACAATAAGCAACATAAAACCCAACAACGCGTGTTCCGTAACAGCAAGTGTACATATAGATTGACCTCTGCACATGCGCGCGACATGCGTGCGCGCGCACACACACACACACACACACACACACACACACACACACACACACACACACACACACACACACACACACACACACACACACACACACACACACTCACACACAGTACACCTTGGGCCACAGACAGGGAAGGGAGGCTCTGTTTAATTTTCAGCCTCCCTGTGATGTTTGGAGAGGTTTGCCATGCAGAGCCAGTGACACGTATCCCTAGCGGAGGAAAATAGCACTATACAGAAACACGGAGCTAAAGCCAAACCTGGCCTTCTCATTACAATAATACAGGATTTCCCAGCAAACATGGTCAGGACCGGGAAGAATTAGTGACATGTTGATTGTGGCCAAGACTAGTCAAATCTGGTTTCAACTAACATAAATTCTGTCCTCTGAAGACGGATGTTACTGGACGAATCACAGAGAGTCAGATTTAAGACTAACTTAAATATATCATAACTCGTCAGATCTAGTCCAGAATAAGCTTTATTATTTCAATTGGTGAAGTTCATCATCATATTGGCTGTGATCTGGTCTAGTCTTGAACATCACTGGAGTAAATGAAATAAATAATGCTATAGCTAAGCTACCAGTATTCTGGGCCAGATCTGACTAGTTATGACTGATTTGACTGCAAGTTGTCTGGCCTCAATCTGACTCTCTATGATGAGAGTGCCCCTCACTTAGTTCACACATGTGATTCTCTATTTTAGTGCTTTTTACTTACTGTGCTAGCACTTTGTTCCAACACTATTGTTTTTAATGTGGTGTATAAATAAAGACTGGATGGATGGTATCAGTGTAAGAGGCAATGTGTTAGAAAGCAAAGGAAAGAAGATGTGAATGTATGTGTTATTACTAGGATAAATACAGTATGTTATATGCACTCACGCACACACTTGCCCATTATGTCCACCATAGGGTTGGGACGACCTCACGATACGATATCAATAGTTAGGGTTCCGAATCAATTTATATTGCGATTTTTAATTATGCTGCGATTTGAGCGAATTGCGCATTTTTACCCATTTTCACCCTCTGCTTTGATTATACTATTCTAATTCTAACGTATGTGGAGCATTACAAGTTCAGTCCACTAGAACATTTTAAAGCAATTCTAAACAATATAAAACATGAACAGTTCGGTCCAGCACTTCAATGCAGCCAGATAATGCTCAGCCAGTCTTTCTGACATGAATAAATTGCTAAATACATAAATGAACCTGGTTCGATTTTGATATCATGGCACTAAGAATTGCGATATATTGGCGTATCAATTTTTTGCCCACCTCTAGTCCACCCTAGCCCCCCCCCCCCCCCCCCCCCCCCCCCCACCCTTCCAGACAGTTTCTGTCTGTCCCTCTTGTCTCCCTGTCCTTGGGTGAATAAATCCTCCTCCCCTCCGTCCCTTCAAATACCCCAACCCCTCTCCACCCCTCATCCCAGCACTCCCGTCTTTAATCCCCGCTGTCTCCCCCCACCCCTGAACTGGATCAACTATTAAGTGCAGACCCAGTAAATCCCACATCCAGGAAAAAAGGGGGGCAACTGTACAAATTGCCCAACTCCCCCTGCTCACCGCACGCACGCACGCACGCACGCACACACAGACACACACACACACACACACACAGATATACCTATACCTTTCAGTCTGTAGCCAGTGGGCTGGCCAGTAAGTGCCCTTGCTGTATGACATGATGGAGCCAAAAACTGTTATTTCCCTCTACAGGGCTTTTCAAATTGAGTCTTATACAGTGTTGCTGTCAAGGCTCTCTCTCTCTCTGTCTCTCTCTCTCTCTGTCTCTCTTTCTCTCTCTCTCTCGGCCCCCCCATAGATCCCTCTATCTCTAACTCTCTCTGTCTCTCCCAGCAACCTTGCAGCCCCCCCTCCATCCATCCCACCCCCCCATCCTCATCTTCACCTCCACTTGGACCTCCCTCTTTACCTTAAATCGTGCTGTCATCAGCGTAGAGGTGGATTAGTCAGGCAGAGGCGCTGACCTGAGAGATTGGGCGTGCTGATGGCACCTGTCTTGTGGGTCGCCCATTACCGGGGGGGGGGGGGGGGGGAGGGGGCTGGGATGGGCCGTCATGATGACTTGCATTTACCCTTTGGCCCTTTAAGCTTGCGCCTGGGTCGGTTATATGGGGTTACAGGCTGTGAGGGAGTGTAATATAGCGGCTTGCTCACAGAGAGGCTCATTTTAAGGCGGTCTAGCGGGCCAAAAGGGGCCAGACAGGCACAGATTTGTTGGCGGTTAAGAAGTGAATGTGTTTGCTGTGAGGTGAGGGGGGCTGAGTTGCGTGGCAGACTCGTTGGGTAGTTGTGACTGTGATGTGATGTGCTATTTTCAGCACCATACCTGCCTGCCATGGCTGTTAGAAGCCACCGAGTGACGGTGAGCTGATAACACTTTTGCGCGGCCGTGTGGGTGTGTGTGTGTGGGTGTGTGACACAGATACAACGGGACAGAGAACTCCATATATAGGAATAAAGGGACACAGAGACAGAAATAAGACAGACGGGTACATAAAATCTCCATATACGGGCATATAAAAGCGACAGAGGCTGATGGGTGGAATGGGTGCACCACATGAAGCCGGCCTGTTCTGACACATTTGGCCACGCATGACAAAGACATCATTACAGGTCAGGACATGCAATTCCCAACTTGCATCGTTCCATCTAGGCCAGTGCCCACAGTAGTATACAGTACGCGTAAATTATGGATAAGGGACCGGAACAGATGGGCCTTTTCGCGGAGGGGTTAGATAAATAAATAAAATACTTAGATGTTTCTTCATTTCATCTTCTCCATTTGATGAGACTTTTTTCCCTACTGTACTTTTCAGCCATCGTTAACATTTAGTCATTTGAAAGACATATCCAACATGTGCCAGTAATGGATGGTGGCGATGGTGGAGTCACATGTTGTTGTTTCTCTCTCTCTCCCTCTCTCCCTCCCTCTCTCTCTCTCTGTTTTCTTCCGATATCCCTATCCCCCAAGCTCCCCAACCCATCAGCTCCACCCGCCTCCCCTCAAATCTGTCACCCTTTACATGTCCGGACAGCGGGGGAGCTTGAATCACATTCTCTTCGCCTCCCCGTTGCTGACCTGAATCTCACTGAGGCCTACAGTGACAGCTCAGAGAAGAGAGAGGGAGAGAGCGGCAGATAGGGAGAGACAGAGACGGGGCGGGAGGGAGAGAGAGAGAGAGAGAGAGAGAGGGAGAGAGGGAGAGTATGAGTATAAGAGAGATGAGAAAGTGGGGATATACAGAATAGGGGAGAAGGGTCGGGTTTTGAACATGTGAGGTGTGTGCGTGTGTGTGCACATGTGCGTGCACGTGCATGTGTGTTTGAGAGAGAAAGAGAGCGAGAGACTTATGGAGAGTGGTGTGTTAGAAGGATGAGATGGAACGCTGTAGTAGAATAGAAAGAAGAATAGAAATGTTTACTTTTGTCCATACTGAAATGGGCAGTAATACTGTACAGTAGTATCAGGAGCGACATAGAGCGAGAAAGGGTGAATCCATGCCACAAATCACGTTCAAAACAGATTTCAATTTGTTATTACTATGATAACAGCTACGCCTTCAAAAATGGAAACAACAGTCACACAAAGTATGACTCATATTTTCTTTCAGAACGGATATCAGCGGCTCAGATGACATCAGCACTTTAAAAAGGACACTAAATCCGGGTGAAAGAAACTCATTAGCCAACGTACAACATGACCCTGTTCTGTACAATGAGCAAATATAAAGATAGAGGCTTAGATGCTCTACTGGTACTTCTGTTTGAACAACAGGCAAGAGATACATCTGCCAGAGCCTTTACTCACCCAATACATGGTATTTTCAGTGCAGTCTCACAGAAAGTACTACACTATACACGGAATGGCACCTAGGAATTGCGTGGATACACTACGAGTTAAAGCAAAAATCCGTGACTATGCGCGGGGGCGTGTTTTTTCCACAAACCGGAAGTGGCTGGGACAGTTTTTTTCACAAACCGGAAGTGGCTGGTTGGGGGTGGGGCCATTTGGGTTTTATAATATTTACTATTCTGTCCCTAACATGTCGCAACTCGGACGCGGCTGAGTCGGCTCTGCCGACCATCGCAATGCTCAGCGCGGCAATTCGCTCGGCTAGCGCCTCGCTCAGTGGCGCTTCACAATGCTCATGGTCGGCAGAGACGGCACCGCTCCGTCATTTTCAGTGGGAAGACGAATATGCACGGATTTATTGTAAGCGAATATCCACGGATTTTTGCCTATTCTCGGCGAGTATTCATGTAATGGGCCCTGTGCCATTGTGTGCATATTCGCCAAAACCTCATGAGACTGGGTTGGGTATTTTACATTATAACTATGACTTAGCCAGCCAACTGTGAGGTAGAGCAGAACGCACTGCCCAGTTCACACAGGTGTGATTTTATTCTGCAGATTGCTTTATACTGTGACCGTCCTACAAATTGAGCTTCATCTAATCAACTCATCTCTCCTCAACTATTCTTTTCTCTCTCTCTCTCCACCACCTAATAGTTGAAGTCGTTCGAAAACTGGCATTGACACTTTTTTTTTTTTTTTCACTTTTATTTGGACAGCCCTGTCTTCCTCTTTCTTTGTTCACCGGCATTACGTTGCCTCTGCTCCTGGTTCTGCTAGTTGTATGGTGTCATATCTAGTCCAGCAGGGTTCCTAATTGGTTCACTTCCCCTCTCTACTAGGGAGTGTTGGAGTAGATGGGACCACACAGGAGGGCTGATTACACGCATGTGTGTGTGCGCGCGTGCGCGCGTACACACACGCACACACGCGTGCAATCAAGCAGGTTTCAATATCCTTCCTTGCTGCCCAGGCCCCTCTGTTTCTAATGAGTGAGTGAATTGGACAGAACACCACCTGAGTGGTTGATCACACACGTGCACACATGGACGCAGCCATGCACGTGCACTGACACAATCGTCCTTCTCTTCTCTTCTCTTCTCTTCTCTTCTCTTCTCTTCTCTTCTCTTCTCTTCTCTTCTCTTCTCTTCTCTTCTCTTCTCTTCTCTTCTCTTCTCTTCTCTTCTCTTCTCTTCGTCACATGTCAGGGCTTGACACTAACACTTGCCCACTTGCCCGGGGCAAGTAAGAAAAATGGTGGGGCAAGTGAAGACTGCTACCTGGTTGCCCGATCGGGCAAGTGTGCAACTTAGTGCACTATAACACAACACAAGATAAATTTGTCTTGAAGGCAGTCATTGCACTCTGCCTCTGTGTCTTTCCCTGCTTTCTAGCTGTCCACAATTCCAGGCTGGATTTGGGAAACAAAACAGGCAAATTAACATACACATCAAAATGACCATTAATCTTCTACATTCTCTAGTTGTGTAGACCTGGGCTAATTAAGATGATGAATTTTAACTCTTGAGAGTGTAAAAATGAAACCAAATGGACCCGCAAGGGTAAATTTGGTTTCATTTTTACGTTCTCAAGAGTTACATCTAGTGAAACTTAAATGCAAAATTTACAATATATTTTTTGGGGGCAAGTGACCATGACCTGAGGGCAAGTAGAACCTGTCCTGCCTCGGAGACCTTAGTGTCAACCCCTGATGTACACAGACACCAGTACCACACAAGATCCATTCTGAAGTTTAATACACACAGATAAGATACAGTAATGGACACTGGACATGTGATACAAGATATGAAAATGTATATGTATATACATAACAGAATGTACTGTATAGGAAAAGATCATGTATCTCGTATCAATGTGCATATGTCAGTCTCTGTATCGACTATGCATTACACAGATGAGTTGCATTCACTACATATGTGCATGTGCATTGCAACAATTAGCCCTTCACTAAGTCCCTCCCCAATCCGGCCTTGTCCAATAGGCACCTTAGAAGAGGAAAGCTTGATCAGGAAGCTTGACCTGGATAGCATAACAGTTGCTAAAGTATTGGATTGGTTTTGGACAGTGTGAACAGTGGAACACACTGTCCCCCCTTATTTGCTGAGGTTATGTTTAGGAATACGTCCTGGTGGTGATTGGTGACCCTTTCTTTGGCCGGTGGATTTGTCCTGGGGCAAGCATGTTTAGGGGCAAGCATGTTTAGAAAGCACTCTGTCATTGTCAAGAGTTCTTGGTTCAGTAATATGTGTAATTATATTCCTGTGTTGGTAGGTGTATTAAGTTACACTGGTACTGTACTATAAGTAATACCCTACTGGTGTTAGCAGAAGGAGTCGATGCATTTCCCGGGAGCCTTATTGCCGTCCCCCACAAGCCACTGCCGGGGGAGGGCAGCATTGGTGTTGCCACGGCTGTTCGGCATCGCGCTGCAGTGGGTAAGGGTTTGGTTAGTTAGTGGTTAGAATATGATTTTGGTTAAAAGGATCCCTGTCTAATAAGACAAACATCGCTTAAAACATTATACTTCACCTATATAACTAAAATAAACAAATAAAAACCCCATTGGCACCTTATTCCTTTCATAAATAGAGAATATTTCACTCAACAGGAACTGCTCCTGTCGCAGGATGAGGATGTCGCGTGTCCTTGTGTGGTCTAGCTCTATGCAATATACAGAATGCATGCAATGTTTTAAGGCATATTTGTCTTATTAGCCAGGTTTGGGTTGCCACATTCACATAAAACACTACCGACTGCCCCAGCAATGCCGCCGTTAATACCACTGCCGGTAAATGGCACTCGCTCTCTCTCAGTGCCCGTGTGTTCCAACATTATATTTGTGTGTGTATGTGTTCAAGGGTGTGCAATGCATACCGGTATGTGTGCTGTTTAATGCAACTGTTTGTGTGCGTGCGTTTGTGTGTGGGCACGTGCATGCACAAGTGTGTGTGTGTGTGCACGTATGTACACACGCACATGTTTGTGTCTGCATGTCACTGCGTGTCACTGTGTATATGTGTCACTGTGTGCATTCAAATGAGGTTGTTATCTCCTTACCCAGGGTGCTTAGGGCCTTACCCCACCACTCTATGATTCCTATCTTATAGCGTCGCGTGTCCCCCTTTCCCCATCTCTCATTCAAATTCTCTAGCTTCTTCTCTGTCCTCTCTCTCTCTTCCTCTCCTCCGCCCCTTTTCGAGTTTGGTTAAAATCGTCTTATTTTGATACGGGTGATCCACACTCATGCAATTCTCTGCGGATGTTTGTCAAGAAATCACACAGAAAGAAATCTCCTGACTACAAGGATAACCTATGCAATTGCATTTGAAGAGTACTAGTCATTGTGACACACTGTGCTATTGACCACTATCGGACGCGAGAGAGCGGGGAGTGGCTGTACAACATCCATCCCCCAGGGGAAATCTAGAAAGTGAGCCCATACAGGTGGATGCTGGAGTGATATGCAGAAAGAGTAAGCAGCAGTAATAAGTGTTGCGGCAATGGTTGCAATCAGGGCGGATGTAACATTTCCCAATTGGGGGGCAGGAGAAAATAGTACAATTTTCGGTTACAGGCCTTTTATTAGGCAAGTAAAGTATCAATAATAACAGTTGTTGAAGTTGCGACAGACATGCAGCATGCATAAAGCTAAAGGTCTGACTCAGTTTTCTGTTTTCGATGATGAAAAGCCACAGCTGTAGTTTGTTAGTAGAATCACTTTAATTTGAAATATCTTGTTTTGCATGCCATCATGTTTAGTGGGCCAGTCAGGGCATTTAGGGGGGCATTGCCTCCCCATGCCTAGATCTGCCCATGGTTGCAATCTGAGCAGTGGATTAGCAGCATATAGTAGGTGTGAGAACATGAGCATGTGCTTCACACAGCTTCATTCAAAAGGGGAGGCTATTGACGTGGGTTGCCATTGTAAGGATGTGTCACCTGTACAGTACTATAGCTTGTTGTTTACTGAGCTAGCCAGCAGGTTCTAGGGACATTTTACATGATGACCAGGGGGCAGGCAGACAGACTAAATGTACTGTATGTAATGTAAATCATTCTTAGGATTGGGACTTTACTTAAGTATTTGATTTTTTAAAAATACAACATTTCCCCTTCCCACGGTACCTATATTAATTTGGCCTTCTCGCAGACATTACATTTTTCTTTTGCAAATTCATAGGGTTTTGTTTGTTCTCTGTAAAACTATTATATTTTCTGTTTATTGAACTCTTTATAATGTTTTTAATACTTAAAGGTAGAGTGAGTGACTTGGTCTCTTAAGTATCTTAAAATAATCATTTTAAGATGGTAAAATAACTCTAAAATGGCCAATATTTATGCCACTATTGACTGCATGAAATGTTCCTAGAATTATTATTACACCTTAGGAAATCACACCATCATATTGTATCCTATGCATTCAATTCCCCCTCTGCTGGTTGAATTTGTCATGAGCCTTCCCTACCCTTATATGGCTGCTACAGTACCTGATTGTCAGGTATCGGAAGGATAGACTCCCCCTTCTCGGCCACCATGGCCAATTGTTTATCCCAGGCTTTCACGTTTTTGCACAGTGCAGATGAAAATGAAAGCCTAGTTATGAACATCACAAAATAAGAAAAGATTGCCCACTTGTAGCCACAATGCTGATCATTTATTAAGCAGAAACCAACGTTTTTACCTGTGAGGTCTTCTTCGGGGAATAACACACTCAGTAAACAAACTCACATTTACAAGGGAGAAAACCAGGTGATCTTCATTGTAGGCATGGTAGGGCAGGACTGGAGGGGGGAGGAGGGGCTGGGGTTAACTGAAAGATCGGTGAGAGCCAATCAGGGTGACCGACTATATTATATCGCTGTCGCTCCCTGCCTCTCTAGGCCAAAAAAAAGGTTAGCTTAGGCTATGTGGCAGCTAATTGACTGTCAATGTTTGTCTTATTCAAGGGAAACCCCTCAAAAAAAGAAAAGAAAATCTGCATGCCTCTCCATGGCATTGTGAATGCCACACAGGTGTGATCCCACCTCCATGCTTGCCTGCAGGGCTCCTCAACACGACTAGTGTTCAAACTGTTGATGTTGAGAGGAGACTTTTCCAGACTCAAATTTCGGATAGAACTTCTGTTTTCAGATGAGTGCAAATACCTAGATGCTTGTGATTGATTCAATTTTCTTTACTAGGAAAAAAAAACATCTAATTTTCCCATTAACTAATTTGGTGTGGGATGTGTGGATTTGCTTAAAGTTGAAAGTCATTAGTTTGGAAAGGCAATACTTTTAGCTACACTGTTTTTTTTTTTCATACAGACCTGGAACTGGCTAAAATCTAATTCCATACTTTTCCATACTTATATACTCCCTGTGTGTACCGGTGTAGTGTGTCTCACTCTGCATTGTGTTGGAGGGACTAGACTGACCGGAGATGACCTCCATTTATCCTGACAAAGAATAAAATACAACACATCTCCCATTTTCTGTAGTGCATGGAGCCCTCTCTCATTCCAATACATACTGGAAATACACAAGCTAGAACGACAATAGTACAACAAAAATACACACACAGAATAAAATGCAACACATCTCCCCATTTGTAGTGCATGGACCACTCTCTCATTCCAATACAGAAATACACAGAATGACAATAATACACACATACCTGACAAAGAATAAAATGTTTTTTCTTATTATAGTGCATCTCTAACAGAGTTAAACAAACACTGTATGAATCGTTTTGCAAGTACAATTCTTATTTTATACAGAGAAATCAAAGACACCCACCTTGTGCCGATACGGAAATACACAAGTAAGAGGTGGAGATCTGCATGGCGACGTATTTAAATGTACAGGCGGAGGAGACTTAAAGGAGTTGTGAAAAACAATGCATGCATACACATACACATGAACTATGGAAAATATAGTTAGGCAGAGGCCCTTATTTGTATCGGCTCACCCGTAATCCATGTGACTGTAAACAAATTACCGTAATTTCTGGACTATAAGCCGCACCCGAATATAAGCCGCACCAGTTAAATTTGGGGCAAAATGCTGATTTTTCCTTGTATAAGCCGCACCTGACTATAAGCCGCACCAGACAACAAGCTTCATGTTAGAGCAATGGTTTTCAACTTTTTTGATCCCAGGGCCCACCATTTATTCAGTATCTGAGCCAGAGACCACGATTTAACACCCCACCGACCCCAAAACTAAAGATTTCTTTTGTTTTTTTTTTTTTGTTTTTTTCACAATTCCAGGATGGATTTTCGCAAACAAAAGAGGCAAAACATCAAAATGAGACCAAAATGAACATGACTTATTAATTAGGTGGTGCTAATTTAGATGTTGAATATCATAACTCTTGAGAGCGTAAAA
>CM076977.1:10001822-10039322 GCA_039105355.1 Benthosema pterotum
GGTCCATTCTACAGTTCTTTATTTCACCAGCGGGGGTCGCCATTGTCATTACAAACAGAACAGTGTATATACTTTGATGTTTTACGTTTTAATCCTGGATAATCATGGAACGTTCCATACTATGTTCTATACTACAGCTCTTCTGTGACGTCATCCATATGTGCCTGTCAGTAAAATGGCGGCCCCCTTGGGATAAAAACATTAACTATTTTTAAACTGAAAAGCTTATTATATGTGTTTTAAATGTTCAATTCTAGTTCTAGAGGCAAGTATAATGTATTTATCCATATTTGTCTCATTAGACAGGGTTCGAATGTTATCGGTTTTGCGGTTAATTTGCATAACAATAATTACGTATTCTGATACTTTTAAAACAGTTTAATATAGCTGCCAGCCCCAGTACGGTGCTTAACCTCAATCTCCAGGCTTACATCCGCGTAGCGAAATGACAGCATGTCCAAACTAAAACCGATACGAGTGATAGTGGGACAAGGGGACAACGAATGAGATTACCGCAACATGTCGATCGTGTTGTATAAATGGTGACGTTATTAAATCCATAGAGTCGTGTCCTCCTCCTTTCCACTACTGGCCCGGCTATTGGAGAAAGTTAGCCATGCTAGCCATGCATCCTAATTTATCATCATCAACATCATAAACTTGGTGGAGACGAACTGAGAGGGTTTTATCCTCAGCGAAAAGTCAACAGAACATGTTGGCATCATGCAAGTTTATCATCTTCTTACATAATATAAAAAAAGCCCAAGTATAGGTTGTTTAGATCAGGAGTGGAAACGACAAGCGTTGTGTTGTGTTTATACTGTATAATAGATTAGGCTTGTAGAGCCATACGTGCAGATCACGATGCGTTGTTTAGTGATTAAGTCTACTATTTATTTGTATTGTTAGATATTGGGTTTTTGACTTTTAAAAGAGCATACATAAATGTATAGGATATCATTTGTCTACAATGTTAATATATATTAAATTTGTGGTATAAAAAAACAAATACTAGCCTAAATACTAAAAAAAACCCACTATCCGGTTAATCTCTGGTTAGTCCTGACGGCTAGCCGGCAAGAAAATTAACCGTTAGTGACATCCCTAATTTGAGTTGCTCTAAATCAATGTGAAAAATGTGCTTGTGTTTTCTATTGTGTTTGGCAGACGGATTATTTTCAAAGTCATTGATTGTGATCAGTGAGTGTCTCTCCTGACTCCGCCAGATGGGGCAGTAGGGAGTACACAGGTTTCCTGTTCACTCTCACTCTAATTTCAGTGTATTTTTTTTTAAACAAGATACTGAAACATAAAGCCTTTAGATAAACAGTTTACAGTCTTTATGAACTGAGATTCTTAGCACAAGAAGGTCTGTTTTGAAACCTATTAATACTGATGTACCGGTATGTTAATAAAAAAAAAGAATTGTGGTTTGGTTTGGAAGAGAGGCTGCCATGTGCTCCCAGTCGATGTGATTATGTCCTACTCTCTCTCTCTGTGTGTGTGTGTGTGTGTGTGTGTGTGTGTGTGTGTGTGTGTGTGTGTGTGTGTGTGTGTGTGTGTGTGTGTGTGTGTGTGTGTGTGTGTGTTGTGTGTGTGTGTGTGTGTGTGCGCGCCCGCGCACGTGCCGTTTGCTGTAAGTAACATCGCCTTAGCAAGGTTAGGGAATGGGTGTTTACCATTTCTGCTGTCCAGTTTCAATTGTACGAATACTGTACGCGCACACACACACACACACACACACACACACACACACACACACACACACACACACACACACACACACACACACACACACACACACACACACACACACACACACACACACACACACACAGCCTTCAGAAAATGTGTTAGCCTTTGCAGGATGCTGAATTCGAAGGAGACAACTTAAGTGATGATGGATGGATGTACAGACAAGGGTTTCAATGCCTCCCATCATAGTCTATTGCAGAAAAAAGAAGATATTTGGGAAAGTGTTATGTTAAAGCAGAAGTAGGAGATGCTTGAGTTGACAGAGACTAGACTAAAGACAGGTCCACATTGTCCCACATTGCGGCACATGCTTGCCACCAGAAGACTTTACACCAAAAACAGCAAATGACAACATACAAAAGCATTCAGTTACATTAAAAGCCAGACTATAAAATATTTATATTTCTAGGATTGGGCTGACTTTTAATATGCAATGGGAGAGCATTCCATAGTGCAGCTACAGAGAAGGCCCATCGGGGAAGGAACTGCAAGTAGTTTTTGGGTGGAAGATCTGAGAGTCCTGGTTGGAGTGGGTATACACTTATGAGGTTGGCAATATATGATGAGATTTGAAAACAAATTTGAAACAATTCATGACAAGAGCATGTCTTTTTTTTCGTTATTGTAATTATTTATTTGGCCTAAAACATTGTTTATTGTCATGATTTGTCTATATGGCTATGTCTGTATGGTGAGTGCCATATATTGGCCTAATAATAATGACATCAGGGATCTATCTCCATACTGTATATGGGTATAAAGGGGGTTGTTTTAGGCTGCTATGGAGAAGCCATATACAGATTGGATGTTTTTTCCTTTTCCTAATCGACGTTTGACAGGCATAACATGTGTTCTAATTCATTCATTCATTCAAGTTTTATTTATTCTCGAAAATTGGCCAGGTAGGGCTGGGCCTTAATTTTCATGCATAGTGAGAACTCTTCACTGGGTGATGGGCCACTGGCCACTAGGATTACATCAGTGCGTTGTCCTCTTGATTGCCACTGTTGTATGTTTCCTGCTTGATTTTTTTTTTCAACATGACTGATCAAAGTAACTTTTTGAAGATGTTTTCCAATGCATACCCCTCAGTGACTATAGTGACTTTGTTTATTCGGAGTTTCTGACTCAAATCATCTCTTTCATGATTATTACCACACAAATGCAACATGCTGTGGACAAAAGCATTCCTTCTTGTTCCATGATGTATAGGAGAAAGTGTGAAGTGAATATTTCAACTATCACTGTGCATTCATGGGACCATCGTTCCACGAGTCGCATGAGCCTACTGTCACCATAACTCCTCCTGTAATAAAATAACAGTGGCAGAAAACAGGAAAGTGTTTGAGATCAAACAGAGAGAGGAGGCTTCTTCCAGGGGAAAGTCAGCCTGGGCGAAATTCATTCCTCCTGCTATTCTCGAATCTCACTGTCATTATGTGCGTCTGAATCCTCACTGACATTTGTTTTGACGGAGAGCTGCGGGGCCGCGTTGCCCAATCTGCGCTCGGCGAGGTTTACATATCAAACAGGTCATTTGCGAGGCCGCCGGTGACTCACAGGGTGAGAGCGAGTTCAATCTTCCCTCAAGTACCAAGCAGGAGGCTGAGGGCTCGCCTGTATGCATATAGAATGCTACTGCAGCACTTTCCACCTCATTTTACAGACTACAGTGATTCTGTCCCTGCTCTCTCTCTGTCTGTCTCTGTGTGTGTATGGCTGCGTGTTTATGCGTGTGTGTGTGCACGTGTGTGTGTGCGCATGTGTACACGCTGCATGTCTCTCATACTGTTCAGGGGCATCGTCAAGGGGAGGAAAAAACCCAGTCAGCCTTGAAAAGAGCTAAACAAACTGCACCCCCCGCACACACACACACACACACACACACACACACACACACACACACACACACACACACACACACACACACACACACACACACACACACACACACACAATTCCCCTTCAGTGTGGACTCGCGCACACCCACGCATGTGCACACATGCGCGCACACACACACATGCACATGCTCGCACACACACATGCACGTACGCACACACACAGTACAGATATACTTATACGCAATTGCATATAGCTCCAGAAGCTTATTCACAATTTTGTTCCATTGCTTTGTACGTTTGTGAATGAGTCTGGCAGTGTGCACATGCATGTTGTTGTTATATGTTTATTATTATTATTAGTAGTAGTAGTATAGTGATTAGGGCTTCACAATTTATCAAAATCAACTCGAAATCAAGGTTTCAGAATTTGGGCAATGTAGAAACATGAAAAATGAAAATCGAAAATCGCGATTTCCCCTTTCCTAGCACATTTACGGTAGAACTGTGTCACACTGGCTCACATCCTACCTTACTGTCAAAAAGTGTTAAATAAGGAAAGAAAAAACGTAGTCCAAGGCGGTGTCCGAATGCATAAGGATGTTCCCTACTCCCTACTCCCTACTCCCTACTCTGGGGCACGAGAGTTAGTGGACTACAATAGTGGTGATTTCGGACAGTTCTCCCTATGTGGGGAGCACCGGATCTGACGTCAATATCGGTAGAGGGCGCTATAAATCCACTGCGCGGGTCTATGCACTTTTAAAGTTTGACCAATTAGTCATAGTTATATTATATAGTTATATAGTTGTTTTTGCTAGAAACCGATTATGTAATATTATGTATATATAATGGTTTTAATATTATAATAATAGTTTCATGAAAATACGTTTGTAAGCATATAGGGTTATATACAGTAACTTGGGAAGTGCCGGAGCGCACCTCAAGTGTGTGTGTGTGTGTGCACGTGCGCACGCGCCCGCCCGCCCGCCGAAAACTCGTTTTGTGTGTGTGTGTGTGTGTGTGTGTGTGTGTGTGTGTGTGTGTGTGTGTGTGTGTGTGTGTGTGTGTGTGTGTGTGTGTGTGTGTGTGTGTGTGTGTGTGTGTGTGTGTGTGTGTGTGTGTGTGTGTGTGTGTGTGTGTGTGTCGGCAACGCTCCACGCGCCCCAAGCCCTTCCTGGCCCCAAAACTATGGAATGAACTTCCCCCTGTAATCAGAACCACAGACTCACTACCTATCTTCCACCGCAGTCTGAAGACACACCTCTTCAGACTCCATCTCAGCCCATAGCACTTGTATTACATACCAACCCACAGTACTTGCTGCAATGACTTATATAGGTTGCCTAATGTATTACAATGTTTTTAGCGCTTCATTGTATGTTGTAAAATGTATTGTAAATCCTGATTAAATTGTAAACTTTTCACCATTGTAAGTCGCTCTGGATCAAGAGCGTCTGCTAAATGCCTAAATTGTAATTGTAAATTGTAAATTGGACCCAGACTTCCTACCAGTGTTGCCAACTTGGGGCATTTGTTGCTATATTTAGCTTTTTTCCAGACCCCCCTAGCGCCAAAATTAGTGAAAAACTCCTGGCGGAAAATATAGTGCTTTTTTGCTGGTGAGTTGGAGCAAAATTTGTTGACAGGTGGCAGAGATAAAACCCTTGTTTTTCACCTCCTATGATAGAGTTCTCCTTCCTTCCTAGAAAGGACCATTGGTAACCAAATGGACCATTTTCGATCTGTAACTCTTGAGATCGTAAAATGAAAACAAACGGACCGAAAGGGTCCGTTTGGTTTCATTTTACGATCTCAATAGTTAAATCATATTTAACCATCTGAATTACCTAATTTTCAAGAATCTACGCATTTAGAAAATGTAGAAGAATTGCTATTTTGACCAACATTTTACCAGTTATTTAAATTAGTCGAAAACCACTGCTCTAGCGCATTCTAGTGCATTTTGGAAGTGCTACTAGTGCATTTTGGATTTAGGCAGTTGGCAACACTGCTTCCCACCCATAGAGGGAAATGACATAACACAACACTGACTTTAGCAAAGTTGTCTAAGCTGCTGATGTCTAGGCCGAGATGGGTAATAAGTATAGTTTGTGCATCTTGTAGTTGTATTTGTTACTAACTTTTTGTTGGTGCTGGGGGCTACAATATACATTGTTTGTTCAGGTCAAAGGAGGCCCCTGGCAAGTTCTTTTATTGGTAAACGTTTCACGTCTCCACAATATTACTTGATATTGTGAAAATATTATCACATGGAAAGATGAAATTACCTACCTAAGCTCCGTTCTTGAGGCAAATCTTTCTGGTGATAAAATGGTTGACCAAAAAGGTCAACCAAAGATCTAGATTCCTACACCGCGTTCCAAATTATTATGCAAATCATGTTTTTGTTTGATTTTCCAACATATTTGATGCAAATGATGATCAGCATAATTTTCAAGTCATTAGCTGTCAATTCTTATTCCAAATGTTATTGAACAAACCTCCTAATGAAACAGAATTTAGAAAATAAATTAAAAACTTCAAAAGCTCTGTTCCAAATTATTATGCACATCATAGTTTCAAGACATTTTCTAGTTTGTAAAGAACTGAAAATAGTAATTTGTTGAATTCATAGCAATAATGAGGTCATATGTACTGGAAAAAAAAGCTATTTCAATCCAAAACATGTTTAACCGGTCCAGTTACATGTTAACATGGGACCCCTTGTTTGATAGCAGCTTGCGTCCATCAAACTTGTGAGTTTATGGAGAGTTTCTGCTTGAATGTCTTTGCAGGATGTCAGAAACAGCCTCCCAGAGTTGCTGCTTGGATGTGAACTGCCTTCCACCCTCATACTGTACATGAAGACCAATTTTCAAACAGTCTTGTTCACTGATGAGTGCCGTCCAATAAGGCTGCGACGTCAGCAAGTAGGTAGCGCGAGTCATGTTTTGGGCCGGAATCCTAGGGAAAGATCTGGTTGGCCCTTTAGGGTCCCTGAAGGTGTGAAAATGACTTCTGCATAGTATGTTGAGTTTCTGACTGACCACTTTCTTCCACTGTACAAAAGCGAAGAATCATGCTTTCTGAAACAAAATCATCTTCAAGCACGACAATGCACCATCTCATGCTGCAAGGAATACCTCAGCTTCATTGGCTGCTATGGGCATAAAAGGGGGAAAAAAAAATCATGGTGTGGCCCCCATCCCCCCCCCCCCCCCCCCCCCCCCCCTCAATCCTATTGAGAATGTCTGGAGCATTCTCGAGTCCTCGAGCGAAAGATCTAAAGGGGCCGACCAGGTCTTTCCCTAGGACTCCGGCCCAAAACATGACTCCGCCACCTCCTTGCTGACGCCACAGCCTTGTTGGGACATGGTGGCCATGCACCAACAGTCCACTACTCCATCCATCTGGACCATCCAGGGTTGCACGGCACTCATCAGTGAACAAGACTGTTTTGAAAAATGGTCTTCATGTACAGTATGAGGGTGGGAGGCAGTTCACATCCAATTAGCAACTCTGGGAGGCTGTTCTGACATCCTGCAAAGACATTCAAGCAGAAACTCTCCATAAACTCACAAGTTTGATGGACGCAAGCTGCTATCAAACAAAGGGGCCCATGTTAACATGTAACTGGACCTGTTAAGATGTTATGGATTGAAATAACTTTTTTTTCCAGTACATATGACCTCATTATTGCTATGAATTCAATAAATTACTATTTTCAGTTCTTTACAAACTAGAAAATGTCTTGAAACTATGATGTGCATAATAATCTGGAACAGTGCGAAACGCACTTTTCCAAGTTTTTAATTTATTATCTAAATTCTGTTTTCATTAGTAGGTTTGTTCAA
Organism: Benthosema pterotum; assembly: GCA_039105355.1. NCBI lineage: Eukaryota > Metazoa > Chordata > Actinopteri > Myctophiformes > Myctophidae > Benthosema > Benthosema pterotum. The sequence goes on from CM076977.1 coordinate 10,009,273, forward strand.
TAACATTTGAAATAAAAATTGACAGCTAATGACTTGAAAATTATGCTGATCATCATTTGCATCAAATATGTTGGAAAATCAAACAAAAACATGATTTGCATAATAATTTGGAACGCGGTGTATACAGCATCTCAACACTGGCCAACAGAAACACCTTGTAGACACAAATAGGAGCCTTCGGACAAGGTTTCTTTGATGCCTGTACCTCTTGGTCCCACAGCACCTAAAAGATCCTGAAAACAAGGCTACAGAAGATGCCCCAAAAGGCTGTTACTTGGTCTCACTCCCCTAACCCATCTCACCCTTGCCCACTTTGACATTCTGGGTTGGCAGTTGATGGCAAAGTACAACAACTTGCAATGGGCCTGATACTAACATTTGTTACAATATCATGCCCATATACCTGTCCTTAATGTCAATGAAGTCAACTCCCACAAAGCCAACTCGCAACTAACCATGTCCAACCCAGATTTGTCACAAACAAGAGACTTGATTCCTTTCGCTCATATGCCACCAAAATGTCGAACGCCCTACCAACAGTCATTAAGACGTGAATCCCTTGACTCCTTCAAAACCCCTTTAAAAGGGCAACCATGGAGGGCTGCAATTTGAAATTGGCCTCGGTAAAGCAATATAAATAGTGTATGTAATACCCCAACCCACCCCTTTTCCCACTGTACATTTCTCTTACCTTTTTACCTCCACTATGATTTTATCTCCACTTTGCTAGTTATTTTTGTACGTCACTTAAAGGTAGGGGAAGTGATTTCACTTTTGTCAGATATCACCCCAAAGAAATGTTAAAATGCTCTATTATAAGGTGTGCAGACCATATATGGTGTTCCCCCCTCCCCCACGTTAGCAGACTAAAGCAGAGGAGCTAATAAAAGTTCCCCAGGTGGAGGGTGAATTCTCCTCCAATCAGGATCGAGCAGCAGGTTCACATAGTGTAGCTACTCTTGGGCGCCCCTCGTGCACCAGGCTGGTACTACACAATCACTTACCCTACCTTTAATGCCTTGAGAAATAAACACAGTGGCCACTATTGTAAACAAGTGTATTCTTGTGTCCAATCAGTTTTTTCAGATTTGTTGTCGTTGTTCTTGAAACTCCAAATTATCAGATTTCTTGCAGTGTACACTCCTACTTTGTTAATAAAAAACATCCATCCATCCACAACAGAGCAACACCAGATCATCTGCAAATAGTAAGCATTTGACTTGTGTCTCCGCTAGGGGGCTGCCCAGTGTCTATTGATTTTATTACATCAGGTTTTTCCTCCAATGCAGCTAGAAGTTTGTACAACAGGCCCTTGTGCCAAATAGAGTCGAATGCTTTTTTGAAGTCTACAAAGAAGCAAAACAATTTGCTTTTCTTTTTGTTTATATGGTTGACAATTAGAGTGTTGAGGTGAAAATATGGTTTGTTGTATGATAGTTGGTAGGGAGTCTTTATCTCTCTCTCTCTCTCTCTCTCTCTCTCTCTCTCTCTCTCTCTCTCTCTCTCTCTCTCTCTCTCTCTCTCTCTCTCTCTCTCTCTCTCTCTCTCTCTCTCACTTTCGCTCTCTCTTTTCCTCCATCCTCCCCTTCACAATAAAGCAGAGCACATGCCTTCATTTGCATGGTGCAATTGGCTGTGGGCGCCCATGTGTTGTGGCCAGACAAGTGTAGCATTACGGGGGGAACAAGTTTCCACAGGGGAAGGTTAATACAGACAATAAGGGAGCCAGATAATGGGAATTGGGCTCCTGTTTTTCAGACCTCTTATCGGGCCCGGCGAGAGAAATCAGCCCCCTTGCTTTGAATAGGGGTTGTGTGTGTGTGCGTGTGTGTGAGTGCGCGTGGGTGCGTGCACATGCGTGTGGTAGTTCTGGCATTTAAAGGGCCAACCGGCTGCTGCATGTCCCTGTTGAGAAAATGCTTGTTGCGACACGCTCATGGTAGGAGAAATAAGTGGGATGTGCTCTGCATACAATATTAATATTAATAGCAATAAAAAAGAGGCAGCTACAGATTAAATGCACCTATGGATGCAAACCCTGGCCGTGGCACCAGGCAGCATGTCATGCCAACCGAGTCGGGAGAAAACACAACCTGAGAACCACCAGCGATTCCTTCTCAGTTTTTTTTATATACCTGTTCAAACAAAACTCACCCAAATATGTTTTATGCCTGTCTGTCATCAACTTTGGGTTCATGGGATGAACATGTATTATATTCAATCCCAATAGTATGCAGATGGGGCATGTTTTACAGATGTTTCACCAAATGCACAAATCCCCCCCCTTCTCTCTCTTGTGCGCCGGCAGGTGAAGTCACCCAATTACCATCGGCTCACACGGCTAACTGCTCCACATTGGGCAGCTCATTTTTCATGAGAAATTTTAGGGAAGTGATGGTGAGACGGAGACAGAGGAGCTAGAACTGTGTGTGTGTGTGTGTGTGTGTGTGTGTGTGTGTGTGTGTGTGTGTGTGTGTGTGTGTTGTGTGTGTGTGTGTGTGTGTGTGTGTGTGTGTGTGTGTGTGCGCGTTGTGCACGCGTGTGCGTGTTGGGGGTGTCTGGAACAGATGAGAGAGAGGATATATGTGGCAGAGGAAAAAAAAATAAGTGAGAGCAGAGAGTAGTGAAGAGAACGAGAGAGAAGAAAAAGCGCAGTGGTGGAAAAAGCATTCACAGTTCAGAATTCATCATGTACTTGAGTAAATTACCAGTAAGTAAGACACTGTCTAACTTGCAAGTGAGAAGTGAGCACTCTTTGTGTCCTGTAGGGCTGCACTGATTAATCAATGTATCGTAATCAAATCGATTATTCAATTAGTTGTCAAATATTTTATAATCAATTAATGTTTTATTTTTCAACTAATCACTAAGTTTTTACCCGTTTTCCTACTTAACCACAGTTTTCCAGTGTTAAGTGTAACAAATTCCACCCATTTTCAACATTGTACTATGTCACTAGTATACCTTAGAGATGTTGTGTGGACGTGATAAAAACGTTCCCCCCATTCTGTGTTTCCTAGAAATGGAGGTCTGAAAAAAAATCATTAACATGGTGAAACATAACTTGATGACATCATCAGGTGTTTCACCATGTTAATGGTTTTTATTTTAGGACTTTTTTTTGTACATTTGTACACTCCCCTTTCAAGGTGATAGCTAAATAAGAGTCATAATCCGATTAATCGATGAATCGGTTAAATAATGAAAATAATGGTTAGTTGCTGCACACACGCACAGACAGACATTTCTGCCTGGCTTACATAGTAATGTTGCCCATTGCGTTGGCAACGAAACGTTGCTCTGTCACAACGAAAATACTCCAGTGGAGTACCTCAAAATGTACAACGCTTGAGTCGGGGGCGGATCTAGGCATGGGCCCTAAATGCCCAGTCTGCCTTACCAAACACTATGGCATGCAAAACAACCCAAGATATTTCAAATTAAAGTGCCTATATTTCAAATGATTTGAAACACTACACTACTGCTGCTAACTAACTACAGTTGTGGCACCACTAAACCAACACCATTTCATCATTGAAAACAGAAAACTCTCTGAGTCAGACCTTTAGCTTTATGCATGCTGCGTGTCTGTTGCAACTTCAACAACACTGAACTGCCTAATTGCCTAATAAAAGTCCTGTAACCAAAAATGATGTGGGTGCGGCCTCATCGCCCGTGTCACTTCGCGCCACGGGCGATGAAGCCGCCCCCATACCATTATCTCCTGCCCCCCCAAATGAGAAATGTTAGATCCGCCCCTGGCTTGAGTAAAGATAGACTTCTGTACGTTCCAGCGCTCATGGAGCTATAGAGTAAGGAAGGAGGGACACACGTGAGGAATGAGGACAGAAGTGCACAGAGCGAGGGCAGGGTAAAAAGTGAGGTGCTGATGATGGTTTTTCTGTCCCCCACCGTGGATCCAGATGGGAGAGGTTGTTAAAAGGCGGGATGACGACGATTGAGTGCCTTCCGCCCAGAATTAAGCTTGAACCCTGGGGTGTCTGGCCCCTGTGGGGAGTGGGAGGTGTGGGGGGGGCGAAAGAGAGAGCCAGAGAGACAGAGAGAGAGAGCTCTAAATTGGCCCCCAGTCAGTCTTTGGTCCTCTTGTCAAGTGGCTCCCATCATCATCATGACATTTATACCGTCCATTAATTACCCGGGCAACATGATGAGTTTTCTCTGTCGCTCGTACCCCCTCGTACCCTCGACGCCCACCCCCTCACCCCCCACGAAATAAATAAATAATCGCGGGACGTGTCGTTTGCACCACTGTCTCGCGTCATTTTGAAAGAGCGGCCATTAGATACTTTATGGCCTATTGCGGTATTGTGGCCATTATGCTGGAGTTCTCCAGGAATTATGGGGGCTATCATAAATGTAAATGTAGTCTCCCTCTCTCCCTCTCCTCTCCTCTCCTCTCCTCTCCTCTCCTCTCCTCTCCTCTCCTCTCCTCTCCTCTCCTCTCCTCTCCTCTCCTCTCCTCTCCTCTCCTCTCCTCTCCTCTCCTCTCCTCTCCCTCACATACAGGCTCATTATTATATATATATTTTTTCTTTTACCAGGGTATGGCTCCAAGATGCTGTGCTTCAGGCTCCTGGCTCTTATCATACAGAGGTGAGTTTAAATACTAACCTGGAGTAATTGGAGTGAATTGAGTTTGGAAACGGAGAATATCTCTTAACGTACAACCAGGCTACATTAGGCCTATACGGTGATCCCAAATTCCAGATAGTCTTCATGGTGTGGCAATCATTTGAAGATACCAGTAGGGCATTCAAAACAAACACCTCCATACACACATACAGTATTGCACTGTACGTGTGCATAATGGACACACACACGCGTGCACACACACAACACACATCTAGCTCATGGAATTGATGAGCAGAAATAGAAAAGGATAGATTTGCTCTCAGGGGGATGACACCCCATCTGTTTTCATTTTGTAATACCCCCCCCCCCCAACACACACACACACACACACACACACACACACACACACACACACACACACACACACACACACACACACACACACACACCCTCTTCACCGTATTACATGCCCCCCTTTAGGCCAACCCCCGTCTTAATACGTAGCTCCCATTATTCCATAATGGATGGGTGGAGGTGTGGGGTAGCTCAAAACATTGACCTACTAAAGAGCAGACAGAGAATTCACCTGTGATTTATCTATTTACCTCCAAATGCCATCTCTCTGCCAAACAGTGGTGTGAAGCCTCCGTGCTTGTTTTTTTTGTGTGCAAGAGGCGCTGCGAGTGTATTGGAGAACTATACAGTCAGTAGGTAGGATTCCACATGTAGGGGCGGCGTTACTGGATCAGTAAATACCATTACACTGATTTAAAGAATGCCTTGAGTTAATTGTGTATCAGAATGTGAGCAGATGCAAATGCTGTTTCCTTTGCGATTCATATTTTATGATAATGTTTTAGAACCACGCAGGTCTGGAAGGACACAAGAATGCGTACTGTATATATGCCATCTGTTCATGCAATACTCATTGTAATATTACGGATAAAGCATTGAATGTACAGTATGCAGCCCTGATATGTAGGCCGATATTTGATGAGCTAGTTTGAAAGCTTCTTATCAGGTTTTAAAAACTATGACTAGTACTATAGTACTACTAGTACTACTCCTACTCTCTCACGGCTAATAGATCTATATCAGTGGTTTTCAACCCTTTTCATACCAGTGGCCCAGTATTTATTCTGCATTTTAGCCACAGACCACCATTTGAGGATATTTTAGCCACCACAGACCCCAAAACTAAATATTTCTTTTGCTTTGTCCACAATACCAGGATGCACTTTTGGTGTAAAGGAGAATTCCACACCAAAACACATTGGCCATCAATCTACCTTGATTCCTGTGACATGATACATAATGTACTTGATTTGTGTCACAGATGCCCCATTTTCTGCATTTCACCATGACGTCAGTTGCAGTTGCAGCCTCTGTTGCTGTTGTGCCAATGCAGTTAATATGGCCGCAGGTTGTCTTTATTCTAATCCAGGTATTTCTGTAACTCCAAACTTATTTTTTAATACATCACATCAAGCCACATACTACAAGATAATTGGACCACTACATGCTTTTTAAAAAGTCAGCTGGCAGCCTGGCACCCATGCGACAAGAGTTTAGACCGGAGTGATTGGAGAGGAAGGGAGGGGAGGAGAGGAGGAGGAATACTGTAGATTACCTCTGGGATTACAAGTAAAGTCTGCTCCAGAGTGACATAAAACTCAAGCATGTTTATCAGTATACTATTAAAATGTGATGTGTGAAAAAAAAAAGTTTGGGCCTACTAAAATACCCACAATAGAATAAAGACAACCTGCGGCCATGTTAACTGCATTGGCACAACAGCAACAGAGGATGCAACTACAACTGAACTGGTGAAATGTAGAAAATGGGGCATCTGTGACAAAAATCAGGGACATTATGAATCATGTCACAGGAATCAAGGTAGATTGATGCCCAGTGTGTTTTGGTGTGGAATTCTCCTTTTAATGGTTGTGTAGAGTTGGGGCTAATTCAGATGATGAATATTTTAACTCTTGAGGGTGTAAACATGAAACCAAATGGACTCGCAAGGGTCCATTTGGTTTCATGTTTACACTCTCAAAGAGTTACACCTGGTTAACCAACTCTCCATCAATCAGTCTGGGAATCCTCTCAGGGACCACTGGTGGTCCCCGGACCACTGGTTGAAAACCACTGATCTACAGTATATTGTTCTGAAAAGAACATTGATACTCATGTGGCAGCGATTCAGCACCATGGAGAGTGCCTTGACTGCATTTTCAAGTGTCCACAATCATTCTGTTTCTGATACAACCACTGCAGTTTGTATGAATAACGCTAAATGACACAGGGGTTGACACTAAGGTCTCGGAGGCACTTGCCCATCGGGCAAGTGCAAGTCAGGTTCTACTTGCCCTCAGCTCATGGTCACTTGCCCCCCAAAAATATATTGTAAAATTTGCAGATGTAACTCTTGAGAACGTAAAAATGAAACCAAATGGACCCTTGCGGGTCCATTTGGTTTCATTTTTACGCTCTCAAGAGTTAAAATTCATCATCTTAATTAGCCCAGGTCTACACGACTAGAGAATGTAGAAGATTAATGGTCATTTTGATGTGTATGTTAATTTGCCTGTTTTGTTTCCCAAATCCAGCCTGGAATTGTGGATATCTAGAAAGCAGGGAAAGACACAGAGGCAGAGTGCAATGACTGCCTTCAAGACAAATTTATCTTGTGTTGTGTTATAGTGCACTAAGTTGCACACTTGCCCGATCGGGCAACCAGGTAGCAGTCTTCACTTGCCCCACCATTTTTTTTACTTGCCCCGGGCAAGCGGGCAAGTGTTAGTGTCAAGCCCTGTGACATTGATCACAGTTGAACAATGCCGTTGTGAAAACTAGAAGCCACGTTCAGACATTCAAGTTCTAAAATCCAGCTTTTGTTTTACAGTTGATGTGGAAAAATGCCTCAGTGAAAAGAGGCATTTTTCCCAAAAGAGAAAATGTGTCACTTTCTTATGTTTTTAAAATGGCCAATACATTTTTGGGGCCATGGATCCCCCCAAAAAATCCCTGGGGATCCTCCACACCCCACAATGCTCTAGTGACTTTATTTTCGAGTGGTGCTGATGGCTTCAATGTGCAGCTTTTTTTTGTATTGTATGTTTACCACCGTTGTTTGTTGTCTGCATTCATATCTGCTCACTCACAGTTCTACAAGCTCATAAAGAGACATTAGACTGTATATTTTGGCTTAAACATCTTACATTTCCTCTATAAGATATAGCATGTCTAAAACAGAGATGGCAGTCTGAAAGTGGTGTAAGGAGCTCCGGGGTAAGGTCTGGGTTCAGGTGTGGTGTTGGGTGTAAAGATAGGAATAGATTGTCCATGAGGGGAAAGCACACCACTCAGACTCCCCCAAACCAATAAGTAAAGCTGAGAACAATTCTGAGACTGACATCACGCCCCAATGTATTATTTATCCCAAGGACCGCTATTAATTTCTGTCCTCCTTGTTTTGCTGTGCCTGGCGTAGCATTAGGAGAAATTGCCTGGTTAAAGATTGATAAGAGTCAGGCCTGTGTGTGTGCGTGTGCACGTGGGTATGTGTGTGTGCGTGTGTTTGTGTGTCTTTTGACGGATGGTGTGGGGGTGACCAGTGCGCTGTGGATCCAGTGCGTCGTCTGACAGGGCTCTCCTGGTGTGCCGGGTCTGGTATCGATTGCCTGGACCGGCACAGGTGTCGTAGAGAGAGCAAGGGACGGAGGGGGAGAGCAAGAGAGAGAGAGCGTGCGCACATCTGGGCAGTCGTGCAGAGAAAAGAGGAGAAAAGAATGAGCGAGAGAGTGAGGGATTGAAAGAGACTATGTGGAAGCATAGTCAGTGGAGGACAATGTTTTTAATCCTCAAAATTCTGAAGGGAAATCTGAATTCATATACAGGGTTGTGAGAGTCAGAATCAGCTTTATTGTAAAAAAAACAAAGAAAGGAAAGAAGAGAGGGGGTTGTGGGTAAGGAGATTAATAGCATTAGAAGCACAGGTAAAGGGCTTTCTTCTGTGTGTCTTAGATAATGTAGATATTTCCAAGGATTTGCCAGAAATCTCCTGTTAATTGAGGAATTTAGGCAGTACAGTATGGGAGAGTTGCCTAATTGATACTTGTCTTGCGTGGCTCGCTGAAGACAAGTAATCTCCAGCTAACGGTGTGTCACAATGCTCAACCGACAAATCACTTCATCTAAACACAGCTGTGTATCTCTTCACTTAAGGAAAATGTCAGGATTCGTACAGTTCTTTCTAGTCGCCCCATGGAACCTTGAAGTCATGGATGTTTTCATTTTGGTCATATACTGTAAGTCTATAATTTGATGACCAGCAGTAGTTCCCTATGGAGAGACAAATATGTTCCGACAGGTGTTTTTCAATCGAAAGGGAGGAAAACAACCCTACGGTGCCTAGCAAACAAGCAACCACATACCCTACCTAGCTAGCTACCTACCTACCTACAGCATCCAACAAATGTATGTATTGTTTGCGTAACCATTCCTTCCCAAGGACAAATCCCCTCTTCTCTTGCCTCTAATGGGAGCATGGGTTGACCAAACAGGATTTATGTCAAGCGCTCGTTTGCTGTCCTGTTCTTTATGTGCCATGGTGTAAACCTTTAACAGGCTAATGCATTAACAATATCCTCTTTTAAAAAATGCTAACCTCGACCCCCCCACACTGCAAACGGCTATAAGTACTGTACCTGGCTGACACCTCTTCCCTGTGTGACATCATTTTTTTTTTCTTATGGAATAATTGCAACTCCTTTTCTCTCCCCTCACCTCCACCCCCCTGCAGCCTGCCCTCTACTCCCACCACCTCCTTTTCCGTTGTTGTGGTGACCCCCCCCCCCCCCCCTCCTATGCTGCCTCCCTCCCTGCCGACCCCCGCTAGCCTCTGGCTAGTTAAGGTTAAGGGCTTTAAGGGGCTGTCTTATCTCAGATTCATCAGGGTTTCAATTGGGTCGTGGGTCAATGCGAGTCGGCCATAACCTCTTTGTGTGGGCTCTTATTGTGGAGAGGAGATAGGATGTCGCAGAGCCGCAGACTGTCCCCCAGGGTCACTGACAATGTCCTCCAGAGACCCTTTATACTTGTATGTGTATATGTGGTGTGTGTGTGCGTGTGTGCGTGCGTGCGTGTGTGTGTGTACAGTATACTTTACTGACAATCAGTGCTGGGAGTTACAGATAGTCTTCTGTATGTCTGCGGGAGCGTTTGTGTTTGTGTCACAGCTTTGAGCACAAACAGTGAAGTGAGATTCTCACTGCACTGCAGGAACCGTGGCATCGAAGGACTATAGCTGCCTGCATGTGTAGACCCATGCCCCTGCAAAAACAAACACGCACGCGCGCGCGCGCACACACACACACACACACACACACACACACACACACATACACGGAGGACTTGAAGCACAGCAACAATATCCATATTTTCAAGCTCATCTGTTGACTGACAGAACAGAGATCTCTGTATTTTATTTGCTGTTTAATTGCTTTATATTGGCGAATAACACAATACACACAGTCTGCACTCTGCAACTTTCAAAAACGGTGATATCTCTGAATTTAAATCACTGATTTCGATTCTAATCAAAACATGTGTTTTTTTTATTGCCAATTAGGGTTCCGTCCCTAGTCACGGTAGAAGAATTGAAGAGTGTTTCAGTTGTATGCTATGCTACCTGCTCAACGACATGAAGTCACTGTCACCTTGAATAGTGACTATATAGCATGGGCACAGCAATGTACTGTTTCCAACTCACACTGGTCAGTCTAACTGTTGTAAGATAAGTTTCTGTACATTTTACACAGCCACACAGCAATCCAGTTAGTGACGATTGGTTTATTTGTCTGTACATGTGTGCATGCGTGCACGAGTTTGTTTGTTTTTACAGACACATAAAGACATATTGCTGAGTGTCTGTGGCATATTGGCTATCAACCCCTAGCCTGCTACCACCAGCACCTCATTCTATACAAGCCCCTGGGTACATACACACGCCACCGGGGCAAATTTGCTCCCGATTAGATTAGCAAATCAGGAACCAATATATAACATGCAAGAATTAATCTGTTTTATATTCCTTGGTTACATTTTTCCGTGGAACACATTCGGAAAGATTTAGAACGTATTTGTGCCTGCTGCTCCCTGCCATTATATGCTTGAGTTCATACATCTATTTGTGAGCCCATAAAACAGGCATTGACTACCCATGTAAATTGTGTTCCCCACAATAAATTATATGCATACTTGCAAAAATACATAACCGCTGTCGCTCTCCCCCCGCTCCGTGTCGTCGGCATACTAATAGCAGCGCGCTAGGAGGCCAATGATGCTGCTTCCATTATTTTTCCATTTAGTCGTAATTTTGCGAGGAAGTTAGGGTTTGTGAAATTGCCTCCCCCTGCCAGCCCTGTCTATACCTACCTACTTACCACCCTCTACTCTCCCTCTGTCTCTGTCTCTCTCTCACTCACACGCACACACATGCACACGCGCACACACACGCACACACACACAAGGAGGTGTAGAGGTTGTTTTTGTGCTGAGTGGACACAGAGTGTACTGTATGTCTTTGGTTCAGTGGGTGAAATTGTCTTTACCCGTCCTGTCTGTCTATATTAGGGCTGTTGAATGATTAAAAGTTTTACTCAGATTAATCACAAAGCTTCAATATTAATTTAATTATGAGTAGTCCTTGAGTCCATCCATACATTCATGAGTAAACCTTTAAAACTCGGTCCAAAGTATGCCATGTTTTGCTGTATGGGATTTGAGCGTTTTAAAAAAGAAAAATAATCTGGGGAAAAAAGATATTTTTATTTTGTAGACATTTATCGAAATAGGTGATCTATTAGCCCCCAATGCTTGTCGATCCCTCGAGCTATACGTGGAGCATGGCCTTATAGTCTATGGCTCTGGTTACAGGGAGGCAACTACTATACATACTGTATGTCTCCATAAAACCGTGCTCTATCATTTTTTTTTTCCAATGAGAGAATGCTCAGTGGGGTGAGTCAATGTGCACATGCGTTAATTGCGTTAAAAACGTAATTCATATTTTATGCAGATAAAATAAATTTCTTCAAGTTTTCTTCAAGTTTTTACCAAATTGAATCGCTCTAGTAAAACTACCATGTGAGTCCATCATATATTCAATTTGTCAGAAGGAATCATGCATTGTTAGTTATTGTGAAAATGAGTAGCATGAGACTGAGGCTGTGCGTGCGTGCGTGCGTGCGTGCGTGCGTGCGTGCGTGCGTGCGCGCGTGTGTGTGTGTATACACGCGCAAGCGCGCATGCGTTTTTACTGTACATATAGATTCTGAAGGTTGAAGGTCATCATAGACACACACACACACACACACACACACACACACACACACACACACACACACACACACACACACACACACCACACACACACACACACACACACACACACACACTAAACCTGTTCACACACTCTGCTCACACATGGCTCTTATGGCAGTGGAAACCAATAAAATTGCAAATTTCCTTCTGTATTTTCACAATATCCTAAATAAACACCAACCTAGCTCCCTCTCTCCCTCTCCCTCTCCCTCTCTCTGTCTCTCTCTCTCTCTCTCTCTCTGTCTCTCTCTGTCTCTGTCTCTCTCTCTCTCTCTCTCTCTCCCTCTCTCTCTCTCTCTCTCTCTCTCTCTCTCTCTCTCTCTCTCCCTCCAGCATTAAATATTAATCCATGCACGGTTGGGGTGACTGCACAGAGATGGGAGGCAGCAGCACCTCTTCCTGAGTAAACAGCAGGGTGATTGGCACCCCCCATTTCTATCCACACACACACACACACACACACACACACACACACACACACACACACACACACACACACACACACACACACACACACACACACACACACACACACACACACACACACACACACACACACACAATTTCACAATGTTGATTTCATATCCTAGTTGATGAAATGTGTATACTTTATTTGTCTAAATGTTTTTCTTTGCCCAACTGAAGTACAGATAATCAATTAATCAATTAACACTTGATTGTTGATTGTTGCTGACACAGCAATTATGCAGTGCATGAGAGTTGTTGTTTACTGCCTTGGTAAGATATAGACAGGAAAGAGAGTGGGGGAGAGACGTGCAACAAAGGTCATCATGAACGAGACTCTCTCTCTCTCTCTCTCTCCCTCTCTCTTTCTCTCTCTTTCTCCCGTCTCTCTCCTCTTTCACTCTCTCTCTTTCTCTTGCCCCCCCCTCTTTCCACCACTCAAGCCTTTGTCCAGCCAGACTTAGAGATAAATACACAGGGTACTTATCCATGAGAAAATAATCCTGGCCGCCTCAGTATTTGCACCTGGTCAAGAGACGGTCAGAGTTCTCCCCTTCTCCCAGCAACACTGTCACTTCCGTCCATGGCCTGCAGGGGCAGCAGAGCACACAGCATAGTCTACAGAACAGGACATTCAATACACTGCATGCAGTATCATACATCTTTCTTTTGTATATACTGTATCTGTTACAATGTCATAGTATGAAGTGGCTAAAAATGTTTAGGTCTTGTATAACTATAGTAAATAATAATAAATTACAGTTAATCTTTGTAAATAAATGCATAAAAAATATAAGATATGCCAAGATAATGTGCTTGATCCTCTGTCAAAAACAATAGAAATACAAACATGTATGTGCAGTGAATAAAACTTTACTAAAAAAAAGCACCATCTGAAAAAAGAATCCAAGACAAGTTATACATTTAACAAAATTTGATTACATTCATGCGAATCGAGGCAGACTTTTTTCCGGTTTTAGCCTTTAGGAATGAGAGCTACATACCAAGAGCATTGTTGTTGTTTTTACAACATTATCTGTAACTAATTTTTAAGCCAGTCCATGTATAGAAGATATCACAAGTATTTCTGATTGTCTTGAGACTCGATCTGACTACTATAAGTCACCAAAATAAACGGTAACCCCAGCGTCTCCATACTGTATTGTGTGGAGAACATTTGGCCAGAGTAGCTGATCAAATGTCAGGGAAAACGAGCGTCCTCATATACGTGTAGCTGAAGTGCATGGTTCATGGAAATTGCTGGGAATATACAGTAACATTGATCGGTATAGCTGGGGACAAACAAAGGCAGGATAATTTATTTGCATAATCGTACATTTCTGCTGCTTACAATGCTGTCATGCAAATAGGAGCTGAAACTACAGAGACTGTATTGTTGCACAGAAAACATCTATAGAGCAGAGCATAATGGACTGGTCAGTGTGTGTGGACTGTGGAGATGGCTGATTTATTTTGTGCAGACACTGGTCTACATTCACACACATAGCTCTGAGTGTTAGTTTGATTCAAATCAGGTGACTTCCTAAATCAGCTATTAGCACCCTATCACAATATTTATATTTCAAACCATGTGAAGGCTCATAACCTTGTGCAACATTTTTTGTTTAAACCATACAAGGAATCTTTTTGAATGTATTGTTTTTTTCTAGGCTAAAGCATGTTTCAAGACAATTCAATGAGCTTTTCGTGAAGAATCCAGCAAAGGAAACACATGTATGCATAAAAATAGAAAAACATTAATGTACCTACAGTGCACAAGAGAGACACAAATCAAAACAAGTCATTGAAAGGCAGGTGTGGGGGGAAGGGTTGTGGTTTTAATGGTATTAAAGAAAACATTGTGGCAGCACCACAACTGAATGGGAGTATAGTCAAGTATGAAGTTGAGGACAATGGACATACTGTCAAAATCTCAATTACTTTGATTCATTCATTCATTTTTAGTCAGTATGTTAACAGCACAGAGGTACAGTAAAACATTTAGGGTAAAATGATAACAATAGACACAAATGTCTGCCTTATCAGACACACTCTAAAGAACCCTGCAGTCCTATAGTAGTTTAAATGTGTACATTTATTCAGGATTTGAGCCACGGACCACCATTTGATTACATTTTCACCCCAAAGACCTAAAACTAAAGAATTATTTTGCTTTTGTCCACAATTCCAGGCTGGATTTGGGAAACAAAACAGTGTAGACTTCTTGTTTAAGTGGTGCTAATTCAGATGATGAAGAGAGTGTGAAAATGAAACAAATGGACCCGCAAGGGTCCATTTGGTTTCATTTTCACATTCTCAAGAGTTACATCTGGTTAACCAACTTTCCATCATTTAGCCTGGGGACCACCTGGAACCTTCTCAAGGACCACTGGTGGTCCCCGGACCACCTGTTGAAAACCCCTGCTATAGTAGTTCAAATGTGTACATTACTTGGCCATACATTACTTGGATGAGATTCATCAGCAGATGTATTACCATGGTCACAGATACAATAGTTGTACTGCTGAACGGTTATGCAATATGCTTCCTAGAAGTCCACAACAGACTGTCATCTCTTGTACACAAAAAAGTATCGTATACTTATTTAGCGCAAGAAGCAGAAGTGCAGGGAAAGTCCAGACACCTGCTTCATTTTCTGTTCATTTTCTTTGGTGTTCTTATGTTTTATTTCATGTTTTATCTTTTTATATTTTGAGTGAATAAGTACAAGCCTACAAGGTACACAGCGTATGCACCAAGTTACCAAATCATAAGAACTTCATAAAGAAAAAAAAACTCAAGGGGCAACAAGTGTTTGGTTTCTTCTCATTTTGTTGCACAGACTGTTAAGTGGAAGCAGTCTGTCTGGACAGAGTAGACAGATAGCTACTGTAGCCTCTTCCCTGGGGGGGTTTGTAAGTTTGGAACACAACTGTGAGAGCGAAAGAAAAGCTAGAAAGCCAAATAAATGTAATAAATGTAACAGAAAGCCTCCAATGTACCAACAGGTGGCTGTCTGTCTGTCTGTCTGTCTGTCTCTCAGAGTGTGTAGGGATGGCTGATACTCACTAGCTGGATTGGAGCCATTACTTACTTGTCATGCAGTTTGACGTGAAACATCCTAAAGGAAAACGAGGAAATTGAAAACACCAATATGTCCTCTAATTCCTGCTTGCAATTTCCTTTTGTGTGAATGTAAATAAATTGTGTGAGTGCGTGCGTGCGTGTGTGCGTGCTTGCGTTCTCTTCTCACGCTCTCACGCGCTCTGTTTTCTCACCGTCTTTCCACCAATGATCAAAGCCCCCCCCCCCATCCCTCCCTTCCTGTGAGTTTCCTCCCTTATTACAGGCGAGACATGGACACCTGGGGGGGACAGAGAGGGTTCAGCTCAAGTTAACACAGACCACCAGCATGCATGCACACACCCAGCCGCACGCGCGCGCCCACACAGAAAAATGACTATTGCGGACGGACACACAGATAAAGATGTTAATGTGTACACACACACACACACACACACGGGCAACCTCCATAATATCACTATCTCACTCAGTCACGCGCACGCACGCAGCATGTGATGGACTGGGGCTGACTCCCTCTGTCACACTGTGTGACTGCGACCTAGGTTTGACCTGCTCGGGATGTATGGCGTCTCTGGGTTATCTACATAATGCACCGGCAGAGAGCCATCAGAGAGAGAGAGAGAGGGGGGAAGAGAAAGAGTGAGCGCTGGATGAGTGGAAGTGGATGGGAACACTGCAGTCCCATTACAGAGACAATAGTGGCGCTTAAATGACTGAAGCCAATGTTACTGTTTATTGGGAGGCAGGGAAAGGCTAGTCGCTGATTTACCTGATGCACGTCTTTCTCTCTCTGTGTGTGTGTGTGTGTGTGTGTGTGTGTGTGTGTGTGTGTGTGTGTGTGTGCGTGTGCGTACTGTATCTCAGTGTTGTTTTTTTTGCGAGACATTGGCAGGCCAATGTACTGCAGAAAGAGATAATCAGGCATGGGTTTTGTGTTCTCTTTTAGCCATCAATAGCAAAACCCACATTATACTGTTGTATGGGTGCACCTAACCTGTGTCTAATAACTTTTTCTTAATGTACACAGAAGTATTTACTCACAAAGCTTTCAGTCGAGTGTGTTCGGCGTGCGTGTGAGTGTTTGTTTGTCTAGAGATAAGTATTTATTGTGCAATCAAACTTACATACATATCAGAACAGTGGAAAAATCAGAACAGTGACTGTCTGAACGAACAACTACGGTACTACTGGTTCTAGGCCCTGCCATGCTGTGTGTTGTACTGTACGCTCAATCAGCCTGTCGCCTCCCCCTTCACTTTCAATATAGATGCTGCATGTCATCTTTTGTGACCAAATTCCTATAGTAGTAGGACTAGTAAATAAGAATAAATAAACCACTGTATTTCTTAAATAATAATAAGTAAAAAAAAAAAAAAAAAAAAAACACCAGCACACTGTCTTCAGTTGCAGTGAAATATATTAACTCATTGACCGCGATCGGATCTTGTTTGTTTTCTCTCCATTGCCGCGGCTCAAACCAGTTCGATCGGTAAAAAAAACCCTTATTTTGAAGCTCAGATCTCCTAAACAGGATGTGCTGTTTCTGTTATGCTTTGTCTGTTGTCTTGTCTAATCGATCATCTGGCGATCTGCCCCAAAACATCCGGTTCACAAGTCAGGAAGAGCTGTGTAGCCCTGGCTGCTTAACCCATGCGCCAGCGACATTGAGGGGGCAAACCGGAGGAGAGCCGTTTGAATGCATTGGATTGAATGAATGAATGTGAATGGGACGGGAAAAAAAAAAGTTGTCCCCAATTCTGTCCCAAATGAAAGTGAGCAACAGGTTCATCATCAGACGGTGCGCACGGACTAATAGTTGGATTAAAGAATGAAATCTACATTTCGTTGTGATACGAGCCGTCCGCGTGTTCGGCGGTGGGATTCTAACGGTAAATCCACGAGCAGCTCGAGAACGGCGTACAAAGAATTAAGGGAGCAGTAATGTTTCGGCCTATGCGGCCGTCATAAAGCCTGATGACGGCCGCATAGGCAGAAACATTGCTGCTCCCTTTTTTTTACTTATTATTATTTAAAAAATACAGTGGTTTCTTTATTCTTGTTGGGATTTTCTACCTTCTCCTACGCACCTGTCGCAGTAGGTGTGCATACAGGTCTTTTTTCCTGTAAATAATAATACCAATAATGAAAACATATTCATCCACATGCCTTAATGTTCCTGCTACTCAAAAAATCTTAGAATGAAAGAAAGCAGTATATTTATACTTAAATAAAACTAATCTTTTACTTTCTATAAAAGGAATTAAAACATGAACGTCATTGTTGGGAAATAATACTGTAATTGTCTGTATATTGAGTATGTAGCTGATGTGTTGGTTTTATTGCACAACAAAAGGTAAAGTACGCACATCTCTAGAAAAACTTTAGGGTGCTGAACTAAAAAAGTGTCAAAAGTACAAAAGAGAAGAATAGTTCGCACACCATTTCAGTAGCTCCCAGGCTGTAGACTTTATTTTAGGACAACGTTTCGACCCACAAGACCCACAACGGGTCGAAACGTTGTCCTAAAATAAAGTCTACAGCCTGGGAGCTACTGAAATGGTGTGCGAACTATTCTTCTCTTTTGTACTTTTGGTTTTATTGCACAACACATTTTACAGGCCTCACTTTGTAATTGATGTGTTGGACAAATGATGTTGAACCTTGGACTTTGAACCGACTGACATCCATAGTGCCCCCCCCCCTCCACACACACACACACACACACACACACACACACACACACACACACACACACACACACACACACACACACACACACACACAGTGTGTAAACAGTATTGTGCAAAACAACAGCAGTGCGGGGCCGGGAGCGTCCATCCTTGCCCTTCATATCATTTGTCACAGGGGTGATTTCAGACACACTGCATCCCCAACCTGTGTGACAGCAGGTAAGTTGTGTGTGTGGCCCTCGAACGCCCCGCATCCATTCATCATCACTGAGCGTTTTGCACAATGATGCATAATCCCCATCCCATAATGCCCCTCTTCATAATCATCATGGCAACTGGCGGCCCAGCGCACAAATAAAAAGGCAGGCAGAGAGACAGACGCGGCATAAACAGATAAAAGCAGAGGGGCGGCATGCAGCGTTTAAGAACTGCCCCATTATGACACATCCTCCCTCGTTGTTGTTTTTTTTCTTTTTTCTTTCTTTTTTTTTTACGATACCGAACGATCAATTATCCAGATGGCGAGTGATGGAGAGTCTGCTGTTGTCTGTGTGCCTTTGCACGCATGCATGCATACAGACACACACACACACACACACACACACACACACACACACACACACACACACACACACACAAATTCACAAAGAGAGTAAACAAAAAAACTACATGGACAAATATGCGCATAAAACAGCCCACCCTTTTTTCTTACGGGACATTTCTCATGCACATTCGCGCATTCATGAACACAGCCATATATACAGTACTGTACACATAAAATACATAAAGAGATAAATCCACCTCTGCGCATGTGTACACAAAAACAGTCATTGACTCACACGGTCATAAACATCTGTTGTGTTGCGCAGAGCGTGCGGGCAGGTACCCCGCCATGTTGCCTTATAGCATGACCAAGTGTGCAGATGAGGCCTGCAGCTGGCGTATACGGTTCCCAGTGAGCGGGTTAGCGCCACGCTGATGGATAAGGTGGCGCGTTTCTAATTGACAGTTTGTGCGAAAACAGATGGTTTATTTGCTAGCATTTATCACGTCTTTATGACCCAGCAGCCGATAGATTCACAGTGGAAGGAGGAGGGATTGTTTTTTTTTTTTTTTTTTGAGTGTTATGGTTTACTGGGGATTGTAACTCTTCAAAAAGATCGGAACGCTTTTTTTCCGTCCCCCTCCCAATTTTGTCATTGCCAAACTGCCCCCTAGCTCCATGTGTCGCTTGGTCTATGAGGAGACCAGTGGTTCCCAAACGCTGTGCCGATACCGTACACTATTGCAGTGTTTATTTTTTGACAGCACATTCACACTTAATTTGTTTTAGTCACACTCCTGAATACAATTTGACATAGTTTTAGATACATTTTAGTGATCTGAAATTTTGTCTACAAAAATATTTCACAGTGCAACACTTGATCGCAACCAAACATAAAATGTGTTTTCTTTTGTTCTGGATCTCTTTTCCAGTAGTCCCTGCCTGACACCTCTAGTCTTGTCTAGTCTGTTTCAGTGTTTTTAGTCTCAATTTTAGTCATTGCTTAGTTTCCATCAATGAAGAAATGACATGTATCGCCTTAGTTTCATTTTCCAAAAAAGTCAAATTGTTGTGAGTGTCGAGGTGTGCTCTTGGGTTTTTTGACAATCACACATTGTTGTATTATACTGTAGGTGTAAAAGAAGGTGTCATTGTCCCTGTGTATGTCATGTGTCTAACATCAGGCCCCTGGGCTGATTGTCGAGACTTTTTGCAGGCAGTCCCAGAAGGCCAAGGAAGAAACTGAAAGTCTAATCTTTATTTACATAGTCTTAATAGTCTATAACTCTTAAACCATAGATTGGACAATCAAAAACAATATCCTCCTGAATTCCTTGAATTAGTGCCAAACCTAACTAGATTTTATACCATTTCGCATCATCAAACAAAGTTTTGGCTATACTACTCTCACATATGTTATCGAAACCCGACACTCGGTTTTCGGTAATGCAGTCACGCAATCCCCTACCGGCTTCCAAAGCACAGACCTTAATAATGTTTTGTTTTGTTAGTTGAGTGCTAGCTAGGCCCCGCCGCTGATAAACAAACCTATGGGCCTATGTGGTAGCGGCGAGCGAGCGTTTCTCCTCTTCGCCACCCGGAAACCCTCTCAGGCGTGTAGATTTGAAAGTATTATGCCAGCGAACTCTGATGCCTCACACAGCTATTTTCTCCACGTTCACCACCCTGTCTTGTCTCCAGTTTAAATGAAGCAGAACTGCTTTTAGAAAAGGCCATCTTTAATAATGGAGGTATCTATGTACGCCATCATGGAAACATCTCCTGATGGCCCCGGTATATATAGGTGCATGCTGAGATGTGTGCACATCACCATACGTGGTGAAAGTGTTTTCTATCCAAATGTTTGCCTGCTTATCGCCGTTTAAGCCACGGTGTCAGAGGCAGTGTTGCATTTGTCCCTCCGGCGCATCGGGCATGTGTCATTTGTGGCAAAATGATGCATTTTGGATGAAGCAGGTTGGGGGAAATGACACCCAGGATATGACCTCCATTCTGCAGAACGGTTCCAGCCATAATGGAAACCGCGGGAGGTAAGGGATCCCACCACAGAGGGATCCAACCTCGGCTCACTAGTACAGTACAGTGTACGTGCTCACATGCACATAGCAGTGCACACATGACGGGAGCGTGCGTATTATATATGAGTGTACAGGTGCTTGAACGTGCACAGTCTATTTACCCCCCACCAGCCCCTCTCCCCACACACACACACATGCGCGCACACCCACGGCCACACATTGGACTACAGACATACTGTAAATTATTGTAAACACTAAACACTAGCCACTGGTTTCTGTGGGAATCGGAGCACATGCAGTGTGGTCAATGTTCCTATATACACTGACCACACACACGCACACACAAAACGTGGTCTGTTAAGGGCTACTTATCCTACAGCTCTTCTTTCCATGACAAGAATAATAATAATATCCTATGATTATGTCCAATTCACCTCTCCTCTCCCTCTTCTTGTTTCCACTTCGGTTTCTGCCGCAACCCCCCCCCCCCCCCCCCCCCCCCCCCCCCCCCCGCACGCACGCACGCACGCACGCACAGAGTCAAAGCAAAGACAGACAGACAAGAAGTGTGTGTGTGTGTGTGTGTGTGTGTGTGTGTGTGTGTGTGTGTGTGTGTGTGTGTGTGTGTGTGTGTGTGTGTGTGTGTGTGTGTGTGTGTGTGTGTGTGTGTGTGTGTGTGTGTGTGTGTGTGTGGGGCTGGGGGTGGTTGGGCTGTGGCTGAATTGACAAGACCCCCATCTCCAGCACCATTTCTTTTGTGCAGGCACTCCTCGGCCAGCTGCCTATTCACACAGCTCTGCCAATTAGGACCCCATTCAGAGAGATCTGGGTGGACCCAGAATGAGGAGTGGTCTGTCTATTTCTCTGTCTCTCTTGTCTGTCTGTCTACCACATGCGCTATGTTTGGAGTTTCCTGCCCTAGTCGTCATAGTACCTATCCTGAACTTACGGTTCATGGCCTATAAGTTGTGATATTTAAATGGGTACTGCATAAGAACATTTGCAATGGGTACATTGGGTATTGTACTGTATAGCCGGAGGGACATGCTTGTATACAACCAGCATTGCCGTTATCAGCTGATAACCGTAACATTTCTGCATTTTTACAAAGAGAGGCCAAACTGATGATGCCATGTGGCAGTGTGTTGCGCTAAAAGATAAACCAGCTGTGCATGCATAGAGTAGGCTTGGGCACCGTGAACCGGTACCGGTGCTGGTATCAACTGGGACATAGCGATACCTAGTGGTATCGATTCATTTCGTTTCGATACTTTCAACTCTCATTCTGTGCCACTGCACCTCAAAGAACGAGCAGAAGGACTGACACTGATGGGATAAAACAGCTGTCCTAGTTGACTAATTATGAGAAAGACGTGTCATAAGCACATTTTAGTGCTTTGAATAAAAGTTTCACTACGCATGGAAATGCTCTGCTGGTCAGTGCTGCTGCACAGCGTACGTACGTACGCACAATTCATCGCGCAGTGAGAGAGAGACAGAGAGGGAGAGACAAGGACAGATGTTTTATCAATGTAATGTAAGGGCAGCTTCGATTGTACTTACACACATGTAAACATGTACACAGGGTGCAAAGGTCTCACTGAAATCCCAAATTGCAATCTCCACTTGGAAAACTACCTTTTTTACATGCCCCCCCCCCTTCATTCTTTGTTTCATGTTTTTGCTACATTTTTTTAAATGCCTTGGTGTAATTGTGTTAGATAATTGAGTAAAAATAAGAGGAACAGGGAAACTTCCAACCCACCCTACCTCTACTCCACTACATCTCAGATCCGTACTCCACAAGCATTATTTGACAGCTTAATACTTACGAATTAGTAGTGATGTCCCGATACCGATACCAAAGATCGGATCGGCTCTTTTTGTACCTTTTTTGTCATATCGATATCAACAAATACTGTATGGGTACCGGAAAAGTATCAGTATTGGCCCTTATTTGTCATTATCGGTCACATATTGGCAAATATGCCTAACCAGTTATCAGACACAGGGGTAAGGGGTTGACACCATGGCAGTTAAGTAAAATGTTGGGTCATGTGGAGCTTGCTTTGGAGATTGCCATTCCCAGTTGGTGACTTCATATAAAAGATATTTTTTGTTTTGTATGTTATTTATATATTCTTCTCTGGTATCGGTATTTGGTATCGGTATCGGCTAACACAAAAATTGTGGTATCGGATCGGAAATGAGAAAGTGGCATCGGGACATCCCTACTAATTAGCCTACTTGCACCCTATCTTTTTACCTGCTATTGTGTGTTTTTTTAGCTGTTGCTACACTATGACCAAGCGTATTCCAATATTCCAATCTGGTCACAGATGACACGTTTCTAGAACATCTAGTCCCATCATGTCTGCTCATTCACGCCATGTCAGCGTGGGCACTGGGCTGTTTGCAATTTTGCGCAGAGTCACCATTGTCATCATCACATAATTCTATGTGTTTGTTCGTCTCTGCTCGCGGGCACTCGGGGTAATGGGCAGCCGCCGAGCAGGCGAGTGCACAAACGGGGAGGGAGGGAGTGTGCCCCCGAAGAATGACACAGGAGCTGTGAACTGTCTACGTTGTGGTATCGTGTGCAGTCAGTATGGGGTGGTCAATATGGTGTGTGCTGTGCACACATTGCAACCCAAACCAGGGGGGCTGTCAATAGACAGCTGACTAAATCATTACAGCCTGTGCCTCTGCATCAAAGAAAAAGCAAACTCTGGACTCTGGACATCTCCCCCTATAGTCTTTGAATTTCATACGTGCTTTTGAGTTATAGATTTAGAAGCCTATTATTAACACAGGGTTGGCTATGTGTTCAAAATCAATTCAGATGCAAGGTCTCCTGGTATAGCCTTACGTGAAGAAAAGTGTCCATTGTTCTCTTTTAATGAACACAATGTATATATGCAGCATATAGACAATGGTGTTTTTGTTTTGTGTTCATTCTAATTTCACTGTCCCCATGTACATGTCAACAGCCCCCCCCCCCCCTTTGTTTACGTAATTCATAAGCCATGTCGGAGCGGACACAGACTGTCTCGTGTGCACAACTCTTTCAATCAATCATCTGCAACTCATGGGGAAAAGATATAAGGCAGCCACCTTTTGCACCCGGTTCAGTTCTTCCCTTACACTATAAAAGCTCCTCTGCTATGTGACTGTCATCACAACTAACAAGAAGGTCTCAACCGAGAGAGAGAACCAGATACTCGAAGACGAAAGAGCTTTGAAAGACAACACCTTCAAAAATGGACCCCTGCTGTGACTGCAAATGCTGTGAGTGTTTAACTACTGTTTTACCAGTTTAATTGTATCATATTGCCTTTACATTTCGTGCCTTTTCACTTTTTGTATTTTTCTTTGACTTGTAGCTGGAAGCTGCAAATGCTGTGCTGGAGAATGCAAGTGCGCTGACTGCACATGCAAGAACAGTAAGTCTTTACATTATGTTAACATTTCTATGCTGGTGTGACATCATACATACAATGTCTGGGATCGCTTTCACTGTGTTTAGCTATATCTGTTTGTTCTTGGTTTGAAACTGTGCAATTCATGATGTGTTTGGTGCTTATGTTAACCAATCCACTGAGCAATTTGAATTTATCCTCCCTACCAGCAGGTTGTTGTTCTAAGTAAGGAGGATTAGACTTGCATGACCCAAGCCTAGGCCCTGGAATGGCGTGTAGACGAGGCATGGATGTGCACGCAGCAACTACCTCCTTCTGAGAGAAGATGTTTGACCCTCACAGTTCAAGTTGGCAGTTGAGCTACGAAGTGATTTTAAAACTCTTGAGAACACTGCACTCACAACCTGTTTCTGTCTACTACTTGTATTGTACATCATGTGATTAATAAAAAAAAATGAGTACGAGTCCAATGACTTGGACTTGTACTCAATAATTATGGTAACTAAACACATTGGCTGTCTGTTTTGAATTTGATTTTACAACCTAATCAAGAAAGTCGTTTTCTTTAGCTTTTTATTTATTAGCACTTAAAAAGGTAGAGGCCAAAGGCTTATCGAGAACTAATCTATTATTCCTAAAGCAGTGGTAACCAACCAAGGGTTGGGGAGCTATCAGTACTAGTGTCATTTATTTGTTCTATTGTTTGACTGTCGATTGACTGTTGACTCTTGATTGTTGTGATGGACAACTTAAGCATCATGATATGCATGACTTAGTCATGCATATCAGAAGAGAATTATGGTATAAAAAATCGACAGAGCTCTCACTCACTACTACACATAGACAGGCATGTCATATCCCACAAACAGTCAAGTTTGAACATTCAGGCTTTCAAATCATGCTTCATATCATGGAGATTTATGGAAACTGCTCTCAGGAACAGCTCATTTGATTTTGGCCTCATAATGATGTCATCAATGAACCCTGCTTTGTATAATTCCTGCTCTTCAGTCTTCAGTCCCAAATCTCTGCTTTGTTTACAGTGTTCACCATTGTGGTTTTTTCAAGCTGACATGGAAAGGAAACAAGACAGATTTTATCTATCTTCAGTCATTATTATGATTCAAATCTAAAATAGTTTGCATATCAGTGCGCCACCATGTCAGAACATTGTGGTACTGCAGCTAAACTGTCCAGAAAGAAACTAGAAAAGTGCCCTTCTGGGCACAGGTCTCCACCAGGCCAGGACAGGTTGTGGCCTCCTGGTGGCGCTATAATAGGCCAGTGTTAAAAGGGTATTACTTTTACTATTATTATTATTACTACTACTATTATTACTATGACTTTTGCATTTGGATGATTTGAGGCACTTTGTCTAAAAAATGTGTTTTGCAATTGTCCACCTGTTGGTGGCGCTATAGCAAGCCATTGTGAAAAGAGTGGAATATTTTTCTCAGGCTTGTATTTTAGTGTGTTGAAGATTTTATGTAAATTGCCTGCTGTGTTCATCATCTTCACGCATCATCTTTTCGACCTCTTGGTGGCGCTATAACATGCCGTTATGGAAACCTTGGGGCAGAGGTTCATGGTTGGCATCCAGGGAGTGTGTGTGTGCGCAAATTGTGATGTCACTCTGGTTTACAGTTTGGGAGATTAGTTGGTAACAGACGGGCACACACACATAGAGATTCATGGGTGGCATCCGGGGAGTGTGTGGGCAAATTGTGGCATCGATCGGGTTAACGGTTTGTGAGATTAGCTGGTAACAGACGGATGCACACACAGATTTTTGCAAAAAGATGACAAAAATCGGCCTCCTGATGGCTCTATAAAATGCCGTTGTGGAAACTTTGGGGCAGAGGTTCATGGTTAGCATCCAGGGAGTGTGTGTGCAAATTGTGATGTTGATCGGGTTAACGGTCTGCTTAAACGGTCTGCTTAAATCGCTGCTAAAAACTTACCTCTACGTTAAGGCCTTCGGGTAAGGCCCCAGCACCACTCTGATTAGCACCTTATGCCTTATCTGGACTTGCACTGTACTGGCTACCATGTTTTACCTCTGCGTATCCTTTTACAGTTTTATTACCTATCTATATTCTGGTTTTGGTTACATCCTTTACTTTGTCCTATTGTGGTTTATTACTTTGTTTTACCTCATTGAATGCTGCTACATTTTTACTGTCATTTTATCACCTTGTTTTTACACTGTGATGGGATGTTTTATATTGTGAAGCACTTTGTGACCTTGTCTTGAAAATGTGCTATATAAATAAATTTATTATTATTTATTATTATAACGGTCTGGGAGTTAAGCTGGTAACAGTCAGACACACACACATTTCTTTGTAAAAAGATGCCACGACTTGGCCTCCTGATGGCGCTATGACAGGCCGTTATGGAAAATTTGGATCAGAGGTTCATTGTTGGCATCCAGGGAATGTGCGTGCAAATTGTGGTGTCGATCGGGTTAACGGTTTGGGAGATTAGCTGGTAACAGACGGACGCACACACAGATTTTTGCCAAAAAATTGCAAGTATCTGCCTCCTGGTGGCGCTATGATGTGCCCTTCTGGAAAATTTGTAGCAGAGGTTCATCGTTGGCATCCAAGGAGTGTGTGTGCAAATTTTGGCATCGATCGGGTTAACGGAGCCAGAGATTACCTGGTAACAGACGGACATACGGACGGACACACACACACACACGGACGGAGGGCAAAACATATTCTCCACCATGCCTCCGGCCTGGTGGAGACAATGACAAGGACTGGCTATATCATTGGTGATTGAGGCTCATACCATTACAAAAAGGCTTGAATGACAGTATACAATATGAGTATATTAAGTATTGATAACAATTTTAAGAATGCAGGTTATCTCTGCTTTAAACAATAGTCTTTGTGTGGATCTGTGCATATGCCTTAAGCTCGTCAGAAAATCGCAGAGACCGTGTTTTTATTAGTGGTTGATCATGTCTTACAATTGGGAAAAAATAGGCTCTTAGGTTTAAAAGGGTTGGTTACCACACTCAAAGTACAATCATGCAGACCCTTTGGGTGAAAGGGCTTTATATTTTAGTATTGTGTACTGCTCTAGAAGACTGATTGCCCTGGTTATCACATCACCTGTGGGGGATCACCTGAGCCTGCTTGGAATGAGCTTCAAGTGACTAGAGACTTCCTCAATTACATCTAAGCTACTGTATGAGATGCATTATGACTTTTGTCTTGACCGCCATGTGTGCAAGGCTGCGTTATTTGTCAGTGACAATGTGCAGTATGTTGGTGTATAAGGTCATCATCATGACAAAAACCAACACCCACTCATACTTGCCCTCTCACCGCTCTCTTTGCACATAATCTCGCTCCGAGGAGTTATCATTAAGGGGCTGATTCCATTGTGGCTAGGATGGAGGGAACGTAGTGAAGGAGGGATGTGAGGAGAGGCTCTGTGTAATGGGTACTGTGGCCAGTAATTAGGCACTGAGCCCCATGTTAAAATGTCGTGACTTTGGGAGAGCCATTTAGCCCAGTAATGACTCTCTAACAGTTTATTGATGCCACTTCTGCCTTCACTTTTCTGACGCTGGTGTTCCTTTTCAGCC
The DNA here is from genome assembly GCA_039105355.1 of Benthosema pterotum. NCBI lineage: Eukaryota > Metazoa > Chordata > Actinopteri > Myctophiformes > Myctophidae > Benthosema > Benthosema pterotum. The sequence goes on from CM076977.1 coordinate 10,037,094, forward strand.
CATTTCTTCCCTCCGCCGCCCTGTGGGACTCCCTGAGCAACCATTGTCGCTAATTAATTGAAATTAGGGCAGATCAAATGCATTCCAACTTTTCTCATATGAGCAGAAGTACCTGGGGGAATGAAATTCCAATTTAGAAACTTAGGGATTTCAGGTCCGCCCTGTACGGTGTTAAACGAGGCCTCTTAATACGGGCGTGAGCCGCTAATGCATCCCAGTAATAGGCGTTAATCTAGAGGCCATTGTGGCCCTATTGTCCGAATAGATTCATTGTGAATCGGAGGCATTGGTATCAACGTGGAAACCACGGCTCTGGGCTTGATTAGCTCGCCTCCAGACACTTTCTCCTCCTCTTAGCATCCACAGCTAATTACGTTCTGTCCAGCGCAGGAGTGAATTAAGACTTCTGGTTTGGAAGCACTTCCATTTCCATTGTCGGGGTCCTGTAGGACATTCTGACAATGTTACGGCATGGTGTGAAACCGCAAGTCAAACACTACAGTGTGAAATCCAGAGTATTCATTCAGAGAGTGTATACATATGTCGTCAAGTGTGGTACCACTATAACCTCTTAGATGGATACATGATGATGATTTTTACTGCCGTCATTTTTATTGGCTATGGATATCACCATCGCCACACATATTTACATAAAAAGGAAAAAAGACAAGCAAGTTTACATACTGTATACCGGCACATCAAGAGATCAAATTGATATATGGATTTACAGAGAACGATAATATTCTCTCATTTATGGTTGTTTTCTGTAAATAAATATTTACTAAACCTTCCCTCTTTCTCTTTCTCTCCTCTCTCTCTCTCTCTCTCTCTCTCTCTCTCTCTCTCTCTCTCTCTCTCTCTCTCTCTCTCTCTCTCTCTCTCTCTCTTTCTCTCTCTCTGTGACAGGTCCATATTTGAGTTACGACGTATCATTTCATTTATGTGCTTGATAGAATCAATAGTCATGTTTTCTACATTAACTTATACTAGCCGCCGTGGTCTGGAAATGGAGGCATTCATGTTTCATTGGGACAAAAGGATCGATGTTGGGAAGATTTCTCTCCATAAGCTTTTTGTAAATAATTTTTAATGAAATAATTTAGTTAATGACCACTGACTTTGTCATACAGTCAGGGTCACCCATAAGTAGTGGAAATAGCTATGTTAACCAAATTATTTTGTTGAATGAAACCATTGCCACGGATGATGAAAACAAAATAAAAACTAAAGATATGGCGACTAAAACTATGACTAAATCTATTGACAATACTGTATGGTCAACAAATAAAAATAACTAGACTTTAATGTTAAGGAGGCACTAGTGGAGATCCGGCAGAAATAAGACAAGTTATTTTATTTTATACTAAAATAGCTGACTTAATTAGATTTAGTTGAATAAAGTCTTGATATTCAGTCAACTACTGATAGCTTAAAAGTAAAACAATAAAAAATGACTAAACAGCTAACACTAAATGGAGTTTGATTGAGAAGAGAAATGACTAAAACAAAATCAGCATTGGTTGTCAAACTGAGTGAATATTAACAAGCTGTTTTTTTATTCTCCTGAAAATTCACCATTTTGGACATACATGGTTTCTGTTGGCAGTGACGATACATAATTTTACTATATTATGCACACATGGATGTTGTCTCTATATATATTCAAATACACGTGTGTATGTGCGTATTTATGTGCAGGATGCATGCACACATCGGCGTGTCCATATTTTGAACGTGTTGGCCCCATGGGTGTGTGTTCTCCTAACAACCTGTCTAGAAGCTGGAGGGAGCTGGTGGCTTGGTGATAAACCCTTGTCATAAACTGTGACGTCCCATCTGAGACCACTGTCCTCCCTTTTATACAGCCCACCATACCCTGCTATAGACCCTATTCTGAATAACAACAGCTCTAGTCATGTTACACTTCTGAAGCTGAGATGGAATGTGTTCCTGTGATGACTATGGCTTGTTTTTGTATTTTATTTTCATTTTTTGAAATAACAAACAAGACCGTTTCCATTATCAGAGTTGTTATGGTAGGGTTGGCCTCGACACCCAGGCTTTCATTTTCGTTCGCCTTGCGCAAAAACGGAAAGCCTGGACTAACGCGCGTTGGAATGGCCTTGAGGGGCGTGTCAAACCTTCTGGGGTGGGCGTCGCTCTAAATGATGTGACGTAGAACAGCAGTGGACGGGCGTGGGAGGGGCCGGAGATGACGACACGTTAGTG
>CM076977.1:10044322-10119322 GCA_039105355.1 Benthosema pterotum
GGGTGGCCAACCCGTGGCTCGCGAGCCGCATGCGGCTCTTCAGCTGGTTACATGTGGCTCTTAAGGGGCTTCCGCATGAAACCATCAAAAACCTTTTTTTTATACCAGGGCCCACCATTTATTCAGAATTTGAGCCATTTGATGACAATTTGAGCCATTTGATGACATTTTTGATTTTGATGACATTGTAGTGTATATGGAGAGTTAACTTGTAGATTTTTGATCAGTGATATTAATAATTATGGCTCAATAATAAATTATTCATAATTATGAGTTTTCAAGATTAAGAGTCAAAATCAATCATCAGGGCACCATTGAAATGAGCTTAGGAATACATAAGATTGATTTATTTTTAAACCTTAACTTTAAACCACTAATAAAACAATGGAAAGATTATTAAATAAATAATCAATTATTATTTTATCTTAACAAATCTACAGGAATCTGAAGGGAAAAGATCTTGTAATTCATAGCCCCCTTATTTTGCATGTGTCATCAACCAATAATTCAAACAGTGAGCAATGAACAAACTTGTCTGTAAAAATTATTAGGCCTTTTATTGATCACACCTATGATAAGACAAACTCAATAAAAATGGATCAGAATAATTAAACAAGTGTTCATGCAAAATACAAATAGTAAATTGAATTAAATAATAATGAAATGGTAGAGATAGATAGATAGATAGATAGAGATAGATAGATAGATAGATAGATAGATAGATAGATAGATAGATAGATAGATAGATAGATAGATAATGAGAAATACTAATCGATAATAATAGATCCTAATAGATAATGTCCTTTGCCATGAGTTGGTAACAGATGTAATGCGACACAACCTGAGATGATGGTTGATCTTTCCTTTGGGAGCTTTGCGAGAGGTAGACTTGATGGTCTTTGAGGTTGAGTCTTGCGGTTGAGGGTTGAGAGAGCAGGCCGGTCGGTGGTGGAGGCTGCAGGTGGCAGGTCGGGTGTCTGGTACCCCGGCCGTTAGTTGTCATCTGGGACCGCGAGCCTTGGTTCACCTGGGACCGCTAGGTTGGTACGGCAGGGCCGGAGCTGGATCACCTCTGGGGTCACACTCAGGTCAGAGTGTGGGGACGGCACGGTTGGGTGCGATGTCATCCCTCTGGTTTGGTTCCCTCTGGTTCTTCCTTCTCTGGTGCCTTCTCTCATCTCTCCCTCCTCTGCTTCTAGAGACCGCGAGGTCCCTTTGGTCAGTTCTCGTTCGTTGATTGGTTTCCCATCTCACAACCACCCAAACTCACTTTCCGAACTCACTCCATCTTGTCCTCTTCACTACCTCTTATATACGTTTGTGTCATTTGCGTCACACTACATCTCAGTTACCATGTGGAGATCCTTGGTTGCATGTTGGAGACAGGTTGTCTCTGACGGCTCTTTCAACATGCACTCTCAGCATGCATTCTTGTTTGTTGTGATGCAGAGTCTTCTTAGGAATGCATGGATGTAAGCATGCACATGTTCCTAGTTTAGATCTTTCACAATCTGCAATTTCAACATTTATTGTACTGTGGATGTAATGTTTTCAATTCATGGCAGATAAATCACGGATGAATGATTGTATGAATGAATAGGACAATCAAACAGTATGATATAGTAAATGTAATCCGGTAATCTGTGGTGGTGGCAACCACTCGTATGAATGGTTATTTATGGTACCACAGTCCTATTCCATGGACTGTCTCCTTGTGAGATCTTAGTCTCTGAGTTCTGTGAGGGGAACAAAGTCATTAGGGAAACAAAGTCAAGTATTCCTTAATATGAGCAGCAATGATTGGGAATAGCAGTTCCATTCACAGTATGTGAATATGAGGGAAACTCCAAAATAGGTTGTGTGTCACTGTGCGAGCATGGCAGATCTGAAGGTTTCACGTTCAGGCCGTGCTATACAGACCATTCCAGTAGTGTCAACAGGTCAACAGGTCAGTGGACTGCTTGCGCATACTTTCCCTCTCTCAGCATGGTGTCCATACAGAAGAGAGGAGAGAGAGACCACATATTCATTATCCAACAGATTGATAGCTGGATCGCTGGATCTGATTAATTGGGCTTTCATACTCCGTGATCGCTACAACATTTTAGCTCCATTTTAGCTCCACAGACCCCAAAGCTAAAGATTTTGTTTACTTTTGTCAACAATTCCAGGCTGGATTTCAGAGAAAACAAAACAGTCAAACATACAGATCAAAATGACCATTAATCTTCTACATTCTCTAGTTGTGTAGACTTGGGCTAATTCACATGATGAATATTTTAACTCTTGAGAGTGTAAACATGAAACCAAACCAAACCAAACCAAATGGACCCTTGCGGGTCCATTTGGTTTCATGTTTACGCTCTCAAAGAGTTACATCTGGCGAACCAACTTTCCATCCTTTAGCCTGTGGACCACCTGGAATCCTCTTTGATGTGGCTCTTTGCAGTAACACAATGAAAAACGTGGCTCTTAGTCTGTGACCGGTTAATGGCCACCCCTGGAGTAGAGCAACACACACATTCTCAGCCTACATACAGTACCCCCTGTACTTACCAAGAGTGGTTTCTCATTGGCTGGCAGTTTACAAAATAAATATTAGAAAAAAGTTTACAGAAAGAAGCCATCACTATAACAGTAGTGGGTTCCCCTTCAGGCAACCTCACTAATTACTATGTGTGGAGTATTGTACTATTCTTATAGTAACACCAGTGAGATGCGTGCCCGCATCTACCAGATTGCTGGTCAAGTGCTGTTGTATTGGCCATGGAGCATGTCATGGGTGTGCAGGGTTTGATGAGATCAGACCAACATATGGAATGTCAGTTCAGATCAGCTTGAGTGTACATGGTTTACATGGTTTACATGGTTTGATCAGGAGCCAAGATACAGCTGGGCTTTCATTTTCAGTCCGGTTTTGGGATCTAGTTTTAATAGCTGCTATGCACAGCTGCACTATTAACTTTGGGGCCATCTACCGTAGAGTTTAAATGGACAGATATCAGTCAAAAGGGAGAGATCTTAGAGGAAGAATCAACTTGTCAGAGGTGCTGGCCCAGCTCCATATATGCAGATCTAGGTAATGATCGAGTCTTCTCTGTGTATCCAGTATAATCCAGGGCTTTAAGAGGTTAGTGTTGTGTTCTTTAGAGACGGCCATAAGAGTATCACAAGGCGTGACGAACAGTTGCCCATATATGATGGCATTACCGAGTCACTGGCAAGTTTTGCAGGTTTTCATAGTATGCCTAATCTGCAAATGTACAAAACCAACACTGATGAAGTCTTTAGTTACTTACATACCCAAGGATTGCCTCCTCCTTTGCAGAGAGTAGTTGGTCTACAGAGTTCAGAATACGCCACTCGCCACATGTACTGTGAGCTTCCATATCTCTTATTTTCGCAGAATGTTAACCGCAGCGTAGGGATGCAAGCCTTCAAGTGGTTCAAGTGTCAACACAGCAACTGATTAAGACTGTAAGCCACATTCCCAAATGTATGGTGATTTCTGAATGTTTTGCATTCAGCATGTTGCAAAACTACTGTCTGTCTGAGGAAGATTTTAGGTGTCTGATTATACTGATTGGTTTATATCACTGGGAGGAGACCACATCCTGCCTTAGTGATTGGGTTCATTTTGGACACACACACACACACACACACACACACACACACACACACACACACACACACACACACACACACACACACACACACACACACACACACACACACACACACACACACACACAGACACACACACACGACAAATCACTTGTGCATTCCAAAGCAAAGTTTCAATCTCTCCATTCTTGCAGACAAAACATCAATTACGCTTTTGTCAATACAGAGTGTGTTCCCACAATGACTCCAAGCCCCAACTCTAAATCAATCACTGTGAATTGTCAGCATCTAGGACCTCTCGGCCAATCATTTTGGTTCTGTAGCCCTGATCAGTGCTCATCAACAGAGAATGTCAAAGTAATACCTACAAGTTCCTTGGAGCTTTCCATGAAACTTCCCGGTATAAGACATTCCATGGAGTCAATGTCAATAATGCGTTACAAACATAGTTAGAATGCTTTATAATCTCCTTACGACACAGTGTGACTTGACTCATAAAGGACATTAACCAGAGCTCTCCATCTCAGTCTCTTGGTCAGTTGCTCCAGGGCTTGACACTAACACTTGCCCGCTTGCCCGGGGTAAGTAAAAAAAATGGTGGGGCAAGTGAAGACTGCTACCTGGTTGCCCGATCGGGCAAGTGTCAACTTAGTGCACTATACAACACAAGATAAATTTGTTTTGAAGGCAGTCATTGCACTCTGCCTCTGTGTCTTTCCCTGCTTTCTAGATATCCACAATTCCATTCTGGATTTGAGAAACAAAACAGGCAAATTAACACAAAATGACCATTAATCTTCGACAGTGTACACCTGGGCTAATTAAGATGATAAATTTTAACTATTGAGAGTGTAAAAATGAAACCAAATGGACCCGCAAGGGTCCATTTGGTTTCATTTTTACGTTCTCAAGAGTTACATCTGTTTAACCAACTTAACTGGGGACCAGGAACCTGGGGGGCAAGTGACCATGACCTGAGGGCAAGTAGAACCTGACTTGCACTTGCCCGATGGTCAAGTGCCTCGGAGACTTTAGTGTCAACCTCTGATAATGCTTTATATTAAAGGTAATGCAGGCAACTTTAGTGTGTACAAACACTGTGTTTGTAATTGTAAACTGATTTGTTTAAAAACAAACTCTAACTCCACTCTATTTGCTCATTAAGATACTGATGGATACTGCTGTGCTGTTATTGGCTAAAATGCTGCCCCCCTCCCCCCTCACAAATTAGCGCTGCCTTTCCTGTTCCAGACATTTTTTTTTTACTTGATTTGTCCTGGCCTGTCTGCAGGGCAAAGCAAGTATCTGTCTGCAGGGAAACAGCTGCGGCATCAAAGTAGAAGCAACGTAGAGGGGAAAAAGGCAAAAAATATATAGCTATATCTCTTATTTTGATTTTTGCTAAAACGTTGCCTCTTACCTTTAATAATCACAATCTGAGAAGGCATTCTCTTTCCTTTTTCTTTTCTTTTTTGTCTTGAGAGATTATAATCTAGAGTGCTCTGGTGTAGCTGTTGACCCCACACCCAGACTACGGATAAGCGGATGAAGATGGATGGATGTAGATTACACTCATCATAATACATTATATTGCCTTTCATGATTAGGCTACTTCAGTCAATACCTAATTGACACAACAAGCGAAGGACACAAAATCTACTTAGCGAAGATTACAGTGTAGAATTCTCATTCTCATACAGTAAGTATGAAAATCGGGTAATACTAGCTGATTATAGATGTGGGCTTCATAGAAAACGTTTCCTAATAAGCTGTGTTTTTGTTGTTGCACATCTAGCAACCCCTCACCACACCCATATACACATGTCCCATGGACGATTTAAGATGGACGTCTCATGATTGTCTGGTGATGTCCAAGGTGATCGCAGCCCTCGTGGCGCGCCACGTCTCCGAGGACAAGATACAGTCAAATCAATCCAGAGCTGTCACCGTCTGTGACAACGCGGGGACAAGCGCAGGGCTTGGGGAGGGTAGGACACACATTTACATTTATATGTGTATGTAGATGTGTAGGCATCGCTCCTCCTCACATCGACATGTAAAGACGTTGACACACTAATCACAGGGCTGGGGGCAGGTGACGCGACGAGGCATCGCTCTCTCTCTCTCTCTCTCTCTCTCTCTCTCTCTCTCTCTCACCTGTGCTAGCCGTCACTCCGCTGACAACACATAATATTATGCAAATGTGTGTCTGTCTGTCTGTCTGTCTGCATGGCGCTGGAGCCCAGCCGGCATCAGCCCAAAATAAACCGCCCTGTTGACTACAGATCAGCTTGCTTCCATTCCCCCAACGCTGCAGCACCGTCTCAGGCCTGTCTCCGACGGGCTCACGTGTGTGTCGGGGGGGGGGGGGGGGGGGGGGGGGGGGGGGGGGGGGGGGGGGCAAAGCCCACCCAAACGTGCATCCTGCCCACCCAATGAAAGGTAATATCAGTGGTTTTCAACCGGGACAACCAGTGGTCCTTGAGAGGTCCAGGTGGCCCCCAGCTAAATGGTAGAAAGTTGGTTAACCAGATGCAACTCTTTTAGAGCGTGAAAAATGAAACCAAATGGACCCAAATTTGGGTCCATTTGGTTTCATTTTTACACTCTCAAGAGTTAAAATATCCATCATCTGAATTAGCCCAAGTCTATACAACTAGAGAATGTAGAAGATTAATGGTCATTTTGATCTGCATGTTTGCCTATCCCCCCCGCCACAAATCCAGCCTGGAATTGTGGACAAAAGCAAAAGAAATCTTTAGTTTTGGGGTTCTGTGGGGCTAAAATATGATCAAATGGTGGTCCATGGCTCAAATGCCGAATAAATAGTGGGCCCTGGTGTCAAAAAGGTTGAAAACCACTGCTTCATATAAAAACTTTGGAGTTGCCCACCCTGCCATTCTTCCAGCCCACCCTAGTATGGCTGGCTAAATCCAGCCCTGGTGACACTGCAGAGAGTTGCTTTGCACGGATCCTTACCTTTCATGTTGTTGTTAATTCATCTAGCTGGATACGGTGGTGCGGTTTCTGCTTTTCTCGTCAGAGAGACGCCTCAAGGCCATAAATGAGAGAGTGAGTGAGATAGCGGACACCTCAAAGAGCAGACAATGTTTCTGTTCCTTGTTTTTTTTTGTTGTTGTTTCAGTGGTATGACCTTTAACCTAGCCCGAGGGTGCCCAAAAAAGGTAGATTGTGATCTGCCAGTCCAGCCAATCTTAAACTGTTTTCAGCAAGCGGATAATGTGTTTATTAGGGCCCGAGCACTGCAAAGCAAGTGCGAAGCCCTATTGAAACCGCAATGTTTATTATTCTTTCTTCTTACCCAAAGTAAATCGCGTTTTTCGGCCGCATAACTTACTCGAAAAGTTGCGAAAATTGGCAAGCACGTTCCTAGTGGCGTAAATTTACGTATGGTAAAAATTGTAAAAGTGGGCGTGGCCTAATGGTGCAACAGCGCCCCCTAGAAAAGTTTGTGCCTCAAGCCCCACCATACGGTTTGACGTACATCCACGAAAATCGGCACGCACCTGTATCATGTCGCAACTTAAAAAAAAGTCTCTTGGTGCCGCGTCCGATACCGAACAGGAAGTCGGTTATTTCAAAATAAATGCTGCGTTTTGGTGCAATTCAGGCCATTTCCACATGTCGCATTTTGGCCAACTCGTCGGAGCGGGGGGTCCTTTCGGAAAAAAAATCGCTCGGCAAGCAGAAAAGACGTTGACGATGACAAGTTATGTAAATCGTGAGTTTTCGTTAAACGGCGCCACCGTGGCGGAGCGCGAAACTACGCCGCCAAACAGGAAGTGGTACTTGCACCTGATTGGTCGATACTATTTTCTGCCATAACTCCTCAATGCTATGTCATAGAGACATATGGCTGGCATCATGGGACCCAGTAATGAGTCCCTGACGTCCTGATTGGTATTGACCAATCAGAAGAGGGGCCCCGCCCCCTGTACTTGCACCTGATTGGTCGATACTATTTTCTGCCATAACTCCACAATGCTATGTCATAGAGACATATGGCTGGCATCATTGAACTGGGTAATGAGTCCCTGACGCGTCCCTGACGTTGATTGGTGTAACTTAGCCCCGCCCCCTCCTCTGATTGGTCGATACTATTTCCTGCCATAACTCCACAATGCTATATCATAGAGACATATGGGTGACATCATTGGACTAGTAATGAGTCCTGGCGCGTCCCTGACGTTGATTGGTGTAACTTAGCCCCGCCCCCTATTCTGATTGGTCGATACTATTTTCTGCCATAACTCCTCAATGCTATGTCATAGAAACACATGGGTGGTATCATTGGACTACGTTTTGGGTCCTTGTGACTTAGCCGCGTCCCCTTTTCTGATTGGCCGATATTTGCCCGACACTTGCACGATCGAGGGCCCGTAAATCGCTGCTTGCAGCTTTAATTTTTATTTTATTTTTATTTTATTTTATTTATTTTTTTTTGGGGGGGGGGTAGATCTTGTTGAGCTGGTCATTTTGAAATTAACTCTCAGTTAAGTTCAAAACATGTAGACACCCCTGCCCAAGCTCATAAGCCGCTGGCGGTCCTTTTCGCTCCTGCACACTTAAAACCCGACCACACCGCTGGAGCCCACCCTTATGAGGGCAGCAGACTGATAAGGCATGACCCCAGCCTCACCTTTTGAACCTTTGACCCCTCTGTCTGACCCACAAACGCCTGCACGCAACCAGTCAAAACAATTACTGCAATTATCCTTCGGCGACACTTCGTTTAGAAGCCGCCGCGGAGGCTGATTGTTTGCCTTGCAAATGGCACAGTTGGCTCGACAGTTGTTTTGGTAATAGACCTGAAGACAGGTAAAGGCTCTGGAATCCACGTGAGCTCATTAGGTCTCGTGTTTTCCTGCAGTGCGGACCTCGTGCAGAAACTCACCTACCAGCAGTACTGCAGTACTTCACCAGCAACACACACATACACGCACACACACACGATTACATCTGTCCCTAGAGCAGGGCCCCGTGAAGAAAAAAAAATCCTTTCCCTCATTCCTATTATCACATTTGACCTTCCTCGTGCTCCCCGGCCTGACGGGGGAAAAAAGAGCATTTAAGGCACGCTTATTAAGCATAATCTTGAGAAGTTATTAAAACAAGTCAGCTTATACTGAGAAACCCGCCACAATTCAATTACCTGCGTAGCTGCAGGGAGGAGCGAGTTAAAGAGGGGAGACGAGTCCTCCTTTTGCTTTTACAGCGCGGCATCGTTAGTATGCCTTCAATTAACACAATGAGTCCGGGGCGGTAATGAGCTAGTGCAGGATTGGCCGAGAGGAGAGTTGGAGGTTGCGGGGCGCTGTCTGCCGTCTCTGTGCTGAGGGCAGTGTTGGGGCACGGTGATCTCATACTTCCTTGTCACTCACTTCTCCGTTTGAGTTGCTGCAACGAGGATTTTTCCATTAGAGCTGGAGTCAAACGCATGACACTGCCATTACCCATTAGTGGTGCAGGGACAGGGGGGCGTTGAGACTTAAAGCTGTTCCCTGTTAGAAATTACTGTCACATACTGTATCATTTATTTATTTATTATTTTATCTATTATCTCACATTGCTTTATTTTTTGGGGGCTGCCGCAGGGCCTGGTAATTAGCATACATTTTTTTTGCTTTTCAACTTTTGGTGTAAAATGTGCCACAGTATTGGGGTTAGAGATATTATCCTGACTGTGATTTTCGTCATATTTAGTCTTCTGAAATGTAGGGTGTTAGTCTTGTTTTAGGCAACTAAATATCATGACAGTTCAGTTCACTAAATCTACAATTGCTAACACCAAAGCTCAACCAAACCAAATTCCTTGACTTGCAATTCAACTGGATGTATTCTCCCCAACGTTTTAGTCACATTTTTATTTGTTTATTTTGTTTAGTTTTAATCATGTAGTCGACAAACGTTTTTATTCAGGTTTTAGTCAACAAAATCATCACTTAAGTCATTTAAGGTGGGTGTAAGGATGGTTGTCTATGTCTAGTAAACTAGATAAACTACTTGGTAAAACACAAAATATAATTTGCATGTTGTTGCAGCATTACAAAGATTGCATAAATGTTGAAAGTGTACCAAGGATAGAAATAGGATAGGAATTAACATAATTGCACTGGTGTGCAACAATTGTGAACCAGGACAGTGCAGCACTGATTGCTACAATTTACAATCTTGCTCTTTTTGTGTGTAGTTCACGTGTGTGTATGCTTTTTGTTGTTGTTGTGGTTTGTGGTATGTTGGTGTTTGTGTGTAGTGTCCATGTGTGCTCAGAGTGTCTCCTCCAGTCTGCCAGGGTCTGTGGGTTATCAGAGTAATTGGATCACTTCTGTGCCGTCTTGTCCCGCTGTTTGTTGATAGCCGCTGTTTTAATTTGGCCTTTGTCTCTAATCTGCGCTAGCCGCAGTAATCCCTCAGATCAGTGGCAGAGAGATTGGCTATCGGAGCACCGGCAGCCAGGTGCCATTGGCCCTGTTTGTAAGCCTCTGTAAATATGAAGGGTGCAAACCGGTTTAATGGGGGGAAAGCAGATCGGGATGAAGGGAATGCGATGAAGACGGGGACAGAAGAGATCAAGAAAAAAGGAGATGAGGGAGGAAAGAGAGGAAAGCAATGGACGGAAAGAAGCATCATACTGTGAAGGGACTTCACTGAAGATAGGCCAAGGTGACAACAGGAGGAGTTTCCCTTGCACACGCCATGTGACGTCTGACTTGCATTTTTACCCCACAAATGCTATGCCCAAACCAACTTTAGCCGGAGCCAGTAATGCTGATGGTGCATTTAGTCCGACAGCATGGCATTTAGGTAGGGTTATACGGACAGTGCTAGTAATGGGGTCCCCATGCTGTTGGAATAATACCGCTGGCCCAATTTCAGTTCACTTTCACACAAGTGTGATTTTGCTGAATGTCTGACTACTGTTACATGCTATTCATGTGGTCCACACCCCACAAATGATTGACAGAACAGACACGAAAACACTGTCTCTGGTCCCTCTCTTTGGACCAGGTGACATCATGGGATCCTGCAGCTGACCCCTCTGCTATCAGATGCTTATCAGGGTGGGGGTGGGGGGTGGAGGCGTTCAGTTCTGACACCTCCAGCAACCGGCTGTGGCTGCTTCTCCTCGGAGGGGGAAAAAATATGAGGAGACGAGAATCCCTGGGCCGGCCTGGGAAAGGACCTAATTGAATTAGAGCAGAATGAGACCATTGAGAGTGATTTCACATGCTCGGCAAATGCCTTAAGAGCTGTTCTTTAATCTTGGCAGGATCCCGTGCTGTTCTTTAAGCCAAGACATTATAAACCATCGAGTGCGCAGAGAAATGACAGCCGTCTGAGCGCAGCGCCAGGAAGTCAACCTTGCTTCCCGCCAGGGAGCTGAGGCTCATCCTGCGACAGACAGACAGACAGACAGACAGACAGACAGACAGACAGACAGACAGACAGACAGACAGACAGACAGACATTGCTCTCCCCATGTCCTCCCTAAATGGGGACTACAGGTTGATGGATCACATTAGATCAGGGGTTTTCAACCTTTTTCATCCCAGGGCGGCGGGCCCACCATTTATTCAGCATTTGAGCCACAGACCCTCCCAAATTAAAGATTTCCTTTGCTTCTGTCCATGACCATTAATCTACTTGTGTAGATTAGGACTAATTCACATGATGAATATTTTCACCCTGGCGGGTCCATTTGGTTTCATTTTTACGCTCTCAAGAGTTACATCTGGTTAAAAGACTTAACTGAGGACCACCTGGAACCCCCTCAAGGACCACCGGTGATCCCCGGACCACCTGTTGTTGCCATGGACGAGAACTTCCCACTGCTCGGAGTAAAGAAAAATGATAGCTGGCAGTCCAGGGACCTGTATGGAGTGAAAACCACAGGGGGAACCACTGACCACTCTCTACAGTACGTAACATGTGTTCTCACCAATGAGCCTTATAGGTGCCTGCCCTGTGAATACTTTTCACAGGAGGGAAACGATTAGGTCTGTGGTTTTCAACCTTTTTAAACCTATTTATTCAGCATTCGAGCCACGGGCTACCATTTGATGACATTTTAGCCCCACAGAACCTAAGATTAAAGATTTCTTTTGCTTTTGTCCACAATACCAGACGGGATTTGGGAAACAAAATAGTCAAATAATAGCTCAAAATGACCATGAATATTCTACATTCTCTAGTTGTGTAGACTTGGGGCTAATTCAGATGATGAATATTTTAACTCTTGAGAGTGTAAACACAAAACCAAATGGACTCACAAGGGTTCATTTGGTTTCATGTTTACGCTCTCAAAGAGTTACATCTGGTTAACCAACTTTCCATCATTTAGCTGGGGACCACCTGGAGTCCTCTCATGGACCACTGGTGGTCCCCGGACCACCTGTTGAAAACCCCTGGATTATCTGACAGATTAGTAAATGAATGAAAACTAGAAACGCACTCTGTCAAGTAAATGTCAACTGTCAATGAAAGTCCGCTTGAAATGTCTACATGTCCAATTATATGGGCATGTACGTTGTATATGACATGGGAGTCATTGTTGCTATAAACTAATAGTTGGTATGGATTCAGCACCCCCACAAACCCCTAATTAAACATCCTGCAATAAGCTCATACTGGCCCATTTCTATTTTTCCAGTTTATGCCCTCTGGTTACCCCAATTATGGCAGCCGCAGTAATTTGCATGCAAATGATAGGTGGGACAATTTGACAACTTTTTAACATAGCTCATCATTTTCAGCACATTCTTATGAATCAGAAAAGAATGATTAGAAGTATATTCCTGGAAGATGTATTCTCCTTCGGTAATTCACTAATTTTGGTAGCGATGGATGTTGGAGATCCATGCCCCATGCACCCGACTGGGAATAGGTTGGTAAGCGTTTTTAATACCATGCTTTGCAACTAGCGTGTTCTGTAACTGTTTCATATTCTTGGAGGCTGTGTGTGTGTGTGTGTGTGTGTGTGTGTGTGTGTGTGTTGTGTGTGTGTGTGTGTGTGTGTGTGTGTGTGTGTGTGTGTGTGTGTGTGTGTGTGTGTGTGTGTGTGTGTGTGTGTGTGTGTGTGTGTTGGCCTTGAAGCGAGGTGCAACTTCCGGGTCGTACAGCGAGACCTAGTGGGATCGGAACAAATCACCTTTGGCTGCCTGCGGCGTAACATTGGCATCTCAGGGCCCTCCCGCAGAGCCAGTCCTGTTTGTCCTGTCCGCTCCCTCGGCAGAACTCTCCGGCCTGTTTGTTTTAATCAGCACTATGTTTGCCAAAGAGCTTAGCTCAGGAGATGGGAGTCCTTGTGTGTTCTCCGGTGATGCAGAGAGGACAAGGCTGGGCCACAGTGAGTAATACAGGGAGGAAATATCTTCTGAACTCACCCTGTTACCTTTCTGGTTCTCTCTCTTCTCTCTCTGTCTCTCTTATTTTAACCATTTCCATCCTGTATAGTTCAAAGTATACCATGAATGCACATCTAAAATCATGCACTCATCATCTATGATTCAGATTATCTTATTGTTGGTGTTGGCAGGGAATGGGGAGTCTGTCTGTCCCCTTTCCAATGCATAGACCCCTGAGAGATGTACTCTATGATGCTAAGGTGGAGCCTATCAGTGCCCAGTTCTTAGCGCAGGACTTAGTTATCCCAATGCCTACAGTAACGTGGCTGTGCCTGGACTACAATGTAACCCCAGGACCATGCGTTAGGCTACAAAGGTGCTCTACCAACGAGCCTTCCTCTTCTGACCAGTCTCTCGAAAGATGAACTTTACCTACTGCTTTCTCGTTGCTCCTCTCCTCTCCCATGGTCATTGTTTACTCCCCCATTTCTGTACTGTCTGCCAGTCAGATTATCATCATCCCTCCTTTGGTTTTGGCCTGGCTCATTCATTCAGACAAGCCATACATCTCTGGTATTGTACCCTTCTGTCAGGCCGTATCTCAATGGCAACCGGCTCAGCCCACTGGCCTGCTCAGCACCCTCCTTTGTCAGCGCCACAAAGTTGATCTATTTACCCGCCATCCGGCTGATCTCTTTCACAAACAAGGGAGGAAGGAGATGCGAAGATGTCGGCCAGCCAGTCAAGCAGGCGGCCAGTCGGCCTGCCAGCCCGCCCGTCCGTCGTCTCTCCCCATTCCCTTCGTCAGCTGTAAAGCCCATCTGCTGGAAGCAGCGTTGGATGCAATATCCAATTCAATCCCCTTCCCTCAACCTTCCACAAAGCTTTTAGCCACATTTTAGCACACAAAAGCTGCTGCTGTGGCCTTTGTAGCTGGAGCTTCTATTTAAGAAGGTGAGGATGAGGATGCATGGGGAAGAAATCAATAAAGTGTCCCGGCTCTCAATCTTCTTGCAGTAGAGTTTTTTCTCTTTTTTTTGTAGTGGTGTTTGTAGAGAGAAGGTTGTGAGGGGGGCGGGGGTGCGGGTTTGTCATTCATAAGCTCTGCTGACAAATCCTTGACATCATTTGGCGGATTGTATCGATAACTTCTTTCCAGGCCTGCAGAGGACAAATAGAAATCATTTGTCTGGGCGAGGTGCATGCGGGGGCTAGTGGGCGGGAGGGCTGAGGGCTGAGGGTGGAGTAGTGGGACGGGGAGGTTGGTGTGGGCAGCGGAGAAGGACTGAGCGTACAGGACAAAGGCACTCTACTGGCAGTCCAGCCGTGACATTGGCAGCTGAAAGCATTAGTGCTGCGGAGCTGTCCAAAGGTCACGGACAGACGGACAGACAGACAGACTGAAAAAGAAAACTCTCTGATTCAGACCTTTAGCTTTATGCATGCTGCGTGTCTGTTGCAACTTCAACGACAACTGATTATTGATGCTTTATTTGCCTAATAAAAGTCTGAAAATGAAACAAAAAAACAACAACAATCAAACCTGTAAATCAAAGGCAAAATGGCATAAATTGCCATCAGACTTGTAAACATTGCCTGCTCGGCTACTACCCAGTCTAATCCTGAGAGACAGCCTTTCTGTGGATATGTGCTATCCACAGAAACGCAAATGGAAAAAAAGAGACAGACTTATGGTTTAAAATATGCCCTCTCACACAGTCCTCATGCATTCATGCATTCTTAGTGGAGGGTTGGGATGTTTGGTGTGGGGTAAAAAGAGCTGTCTTTTCCTGCCTGCTGTTTTCACAGTTGTGCGTTCGGGCTGGGAATTGCAAATCTCTTAATCTGCCCTTATTAATAAGAAAAACACCACTGTCTGATGTTTTCACACACTTTCCCACCATGCCCCCAAAACAAATGGAATGGCTGAAATATCACAGAGAAACCCAAGGAGAATTGCATCATTTAAGAGTATAAAAAGGGATAGTCCATGTTTTTTTGTAGTGACAACACATAATTGTAGTTACAAATGGAACCATGTGGATGCGTATGGGTTACTGTGTACGGTGTTAAAGTTCCAACATGTGTTTCTGTATTTGGAGCCTGGATGAGACGGTGCTAATCGCAGAGTATGTTTATGGCTGGACTGTAATTCTATTTGGGGGCAGCACGGCTTTGTGTGCTCAGTGAAATCCTGAATGTTAATGTAACTCTGAATGTGAAAAATGTGACCTGTAGGGCTGAATTTTTACACGTAATACTCAGGACTTTACTGTGTGGAGTAACGAAGAGACAGACCACTGTAATGGTTTGATCCACGCTAGACTCTCTGTCTCAAAGGAGAAGCGGTATGTCTGGTCAATTCTGGCTTGTGACACTGCCACATAAATGTGAGAAGAAATATGTCCTATATTATGTTCTATATAAAGGTAATGAAGCTTGGGTTACAACAACTAAGGCAATATATTGTCTAATGTAAACCTAAATTTTTAATTTACCTGTATGTAAAGAATATTTTGTTTTGTTAAGGAAGCATGAGGTCAGCAGAGTGAGTCTATCACCCAGGATTTCTTCAGATAATTGACACTGGATGAAAAAATGGGTTTCAAAATCGTGGCATGAAAATTATGACGATCTTTTCACCCTTAGTCCCATCATCTTTACCATTTTCCTGTCTTCGCTGAAGGTTTAGGTTGATAAACTTTTGAGAAGTATCTTTTGGAAAGTTCTGAAAATCCGGGGTCTAAATGATCATCTAAAAATGTCTTCACCACTGTGTTAATGGTGTCTAATACCATGTACTAAAATGTTGAAATTCAACACCCGTAAGGAACCTCATATACAAACAGATCAGATCGGGGTACATTCGTTTTTCTCAGAAAACAAAAATGAAACCTAAATGTGCTTAGTCAGTGTCTCAAAACCAATGATTGAAATGACCCAGCTCCATGAAAACCCCCTTGTTATGTATATCACATGCTACATGATTAAATTTTGCATGATGTGCCTTCTATAGGTTAGTGAATGGTAACCCCTAACTTTGACCTTTTTTATTAGGTGTTGAATTTCAACATATTAGTACATTTTGTAGGCCAATATCTGCTAAAATTCCCTAACTGTACCAAAACCTCAAAGATGTTCCCTGCGTGTGTGAGTTCAGTTTCAAGTGCTTAATTTTCTGCTATTTTCTTGCCATTTAGAGGCAGAGCCCGGCATTAATGCAACGCCGGAAAGTGAGCGTGGTTCGGGAGCGAGAGAGGCTCGGATGAAGGGATAGAGAGAGTGTGAGGGAGGAAGGTAGGGTAGGGTAGGGTAAGCTTTCCACCAGCTTATGCAGAAGGAAGCCACCGCCTCCCCATCTGCGGTATAAGCCTCACAGAGCATGTATACCTGTTGGCGTTGTCAGTGTCTTCCGTGATGACACATAACCTGTCTCTCAGCGTCGTGTTGTGTAAGTTCTGCTCAGGGGCTGCATGAATGTGCATCAGGGCTCCCCCCCCCCCCACCACCACCACCACCACCACCCAAAAAACAAGCCTGATACACAGGGGCGGATCTAGGAATGGGCATGGGGGGGCAATGCCCCCCTAAATACCCTGACTGCTCCCACCACCAAGATATTTCAAATGAAAGTGCTTATATTTAAAATGATTTGAAACACTAGTAATGCTACTAACTAACTACAATTGTGGCACCACTAAACCAACAGCATTTCATCATTGAAAACAGAAAACTCTCTGAGTCAGACCTTTAGCTTTATGCATGCTGCGTGTCTGTTGCAACTTCAACAACAACTGTGTTATTATTGATGCTTACTTGCCTAATATAAGTCCTGTAACTGAAAATGGTATGGGCCCATGAAGTTAATTGCCCCCCCCCCCCCCCCCCCCCCCCCCCAATTTGGAAATGTTACATCCGCCCCTGCTGATACATCACACAAGGAAGGCTATAGGGTCACTGGTTGAGACAAAAAGAGCCTGTCAAAAATCACACCAACAATCCTCCGCCTAATGAGATGTCATTAGCGTCTACCACCGCCACGTTCACATCGCCATAACTCTTTGTTTCCTCCGTGATGTGATTCACACCGACTCGTACGTTTCACACCAAGCTGTTGCATTATTCATCCCCACCAGTACACAGTTTAATCATAATACGATTATTACTTTGACTAGCAGGGTGAGAAGAGGTATTTGTGTTAAAAAACACGAGGGTGAAAAAAAAGAAAGTCCTTTTTTTTTTCTTCAAACGTTACTTGATTATGTCCTTGTGCTCAGAACTTAAAGGGCATTATTCATGTGGTTAGGTAGAAAAACAAAAGCGCTGCAGGGAGGCACTGGATGGAATCTTTGGGTTTTTTGATGAATATCTAACATCACTTTGAAATTAAAATTAAATTTTAAACACATATAGCCCACGGTGTTTTAGTTGTATTTAGATATCGGGCATAGAGCGGTAGTACCTCCTGCCCTTGGTCTTATACTGCAAGTAAACTGAACATCGAGTCCAGTTCCATTTGCTGCCCTATGTGTGGGCGTGTGTTTGTGTGTGTGTGTATGTGTGTGTGTGTGTGTGTGTGTAGCATAAGCCTCATTGATTGGGCTGGCGATATACGGCCTCTTCTCAGGTCCATTGTGCAAAAGAACCCTCAAACCAGTGTTGCCAACTTGGCACATTTGTCCCTATATTTAGCTTTTTTTTCTCCAGAGCCCCCTAGCGCCAAAATTAGTGGAAAACTCCTGGTGGAAAATCTAGTGCTTTTTGCCTGGTGAGTTGGGGCGAAATTGGTGGACAGGTGCCAGAGATAAACCATTTCTCCTCTTATGATAGAGTCCTCCTTCCTTCCGAGAACGGACCATTGGTAACCAAATGGACCCTTATAGATCTGTAACTCTTGAGATCGTAAATGAAACCAATGGGTCCATTTGGTCCATTTGGTTTACATTATATGTAAACATCTAAATCACCTAACTTTCAAGAATCTACACATTTAGAAAGTGTAGAATAATTGCTATTTTGACCAACATTTTGACAGTTATCTCTCCTAAATTACTCTGACAGACTAAACTCAACATTAAATGGTGGTCCTCCATGGCTAAAATGCAGAACAATGCAAGTTGGAAGTGCCACTAGTGCATCTTGGATTTTGGCAGTTGGCAACACTGCCCCAAACATTAAGATCGGTGCAGGCTGGAAGTTGTGAGTGGCAAGGACACGTTTTGGTCAAGGTCAGGGGGGCCGTGTGAAGGGACGGGGGAGGGGTGGTGGGTTCAAACCCCCCCCCAACACCACCATACAGTCTCATTGTTGTGGTATCCTATCCTCCTGTGTATCCAACTTCATTTCCTGTTCAATTTTTATCAACCTTCGTCTCTGCTCTCAAGGAGATAGGATTCAAGCGCTGACACGAATTAGCCCCCAGATTGACTCGATACGGCCCAGCCCCGGCCCAGGCCCGGGGGACGCAACGAGGAGAACACCCCCGATGCTTTTTCACCTCCGCACACTGCCCTCTCAACCTGTCTCCTATCTCTTGTTCGCAGGGGCGGATTGGCACATATTTTCCCACCGGGACAATTTTGCCTTTGCCAGGCCACCCTGGTGGAGGCAGCTGGTTAACCAGATGTAACTCTTTGAGAGCGTAAAAATGAAACCAAATGGACCCTTGCGGGTCCATTTGGTTTCATTTTTACACCCTCAAGAGTTAAAATATTCATCATGTGAATTAGCCCAACTTAGTCTACACGACTAGAGAATGTAGAAGATTAATGGTCATTTTGATCTGTATGTTCCAGGCGAGCATCTAGCACATTCTAGTGCATTTTGGAAGTGCCACTAGTACATTTTGGATCTTCTCCAGGCCACTAGGTGGCGCAGGCCACCGGGAAAACTCCCTGTACTCCAGATGGCCAATCCGCCCCTGCTTGTTCGCTCCGTATAGCTCTCTCACCCTCTCTCTCTGTCTCTCTCTCGACCTCCTCCCACTCTGCCCCTCTTCACATCCTCCCTCTCTCTCTCCCTCCACCCTATCTATCCATCCTCGACCTCATCTTGTTTTTACCCCCATGGTGCCATCTTG
The DNA here is from genome assembly GCA_039105355.1 of Benthosema pterotum. Taxonomy (NCBI): domain Eukaryota; kingdom Metazoa; phylum Chordata; class Actinopteri; order Myctophiformes; family Myctophidae; genus Benthosema; species Benthosema pterotum. Next base: position 10,063,391 of record CM076977.1, read on the forward strand.
TCAGTCACCTGTCTCTGGGCGACATTCCCCGCCTCCTTCAGAGTGATTGACAGGCGCCGGCGGCTTCTGACGGAGTAATTTGCTCTGAATTTACACAAACGGGGGAGCGGCATCAAAGATGGCAGCCGGCGCTGTGCCCAAGTGATTGCATTAAGAGAGCCATAAGAGAGAGAGAGAGAGAGAGAGAGGGAGAGACAAGGGGGGGCGCGGGGTGACAGCCCATTTCTATTCATCACAGCAGTTGACAGACGGACTCCCCTAGCCCACCCCCCTCAACCCCATCTTATTTTGGGAGGTGTCATCTGTAGGAGCAGATCTCAGGTCAGAGGACGCACTCTAGAGGTACAGAAATCATCACGTTGTGGGCATACTCACACACACACACACACCACACACACACACACTCACTCACTCACTCACTCACTCACTCACTCACTCACTCACTCACTCACTCACTCACTCACTCACTCACTCACTCACTCACTCACTCACTCACTCACTCACTCACTCACAACATAATATTTCCCTTAGATTTATGAATGATTTCATGTGAGTAGATTTCATGTAGCTTGTGTGTGTGTGTGTGTGTGGTGTGGGTGTGGGTGTGGGTGTGGGTGTGTGGGTGTGGCGCAAGAGGGGACAATACCCATAATGCTGAGCCAAAGCATCCCTATATGTGCATGTAGTGTGTGTGTGTGTGTGTGTGTGTGGGGGGGGTCCAACCATAGATCACTGGCTGCAGTGACACACACATACACACGCACGCACACAGTCACACACACACACACACACACACACACACACACACACACACACACACACACACACACACACACACACACACACACACCAAAGCTACCACCTCATCTTTTGCTGTCCAGCGTTGGAGCGATTCCTCACTGATAGTATTGATCCGGAGCCCAGGCCTCATTCATTACAGGCTGACTAGAGGCAGATGAGCCAGGCGTTACTGCTGAGCAGAGCCTTTCTCTTCCTGTATTACCACACGGGTCAATTCTAGGACCCATGCATAAGTAAACCTGAAGACACCCCATGCATCTTACTCAGCAGCATTACATAACCTGCAGCTAGACTGCAGCCAAGGCACCACACACGCATGGCCATCACAGAAATACTATATATATGTATATACTGTATATCAGTGGTTTTCAACCTTTTTGACACCAGGGACCACCATTTATTCAGCATTTGAGCCATGGACCACCATTTGATGACAATTTCACCCCAAAGACCTAAAAACTAAAGAATTCTTTTTGTTTCCAGACTGGATTTTGCAGCCCAAACAGTGTAGACTTCTTAATTAAGTGGTGCTAATTCAGATGATGAATATTTTAACTCTTGAGAGTGTGAAAATGAAACCAAATGGACCCCTTTTTTTGGAAATAAATCAACTGCAAATAAAGTTAAGAAAGTCTTTTTGGGTGAAATTCTCCTTTAATATAGAATAAAGGCAATAGAATACATGAGTACAAATCCCATACAAAACTTGGCCCGAAGCGATCTGTTGTGTGCTTGTAGTATATTGTCCAGTAGTTTTGGGAGCCAGGGAAATGTCAATCTCTTTAACAAAATGAAATGTTTGGGAAACACACATTGATATTATGTGGTTTAAAACAAGTTTTTCCTTTTTATGTTAGTTCTGTTAGTTCTGACTGTTTCTGTTTCTTCTCTCTCAAGCTCTTTAGTAAACAGAATAGGCCTGATTACATTTGCCAGTGTGTCACCAATGTCACTCGATGCTGACACATACAGTGCAGAGTGCAGAGTTGTCCCACAAACATTCGACAGTCAACATAAACATTGGAACAAAAACAAAATACAGCCGCCGGGACGTGTCGTTAAAAAATGATCAACCATAAGTGTGCGACTGTTTGAAAGAGAACATCACAATAACAAACTGCTTGGTGCATTTGTTTTTATGCTTAGGCTTAGCTACAGCTGAGTGCCTCGATCTGAATTTGTCTCTTTTCCTTTGGTGGGATTTGCATGGTAAACATTGTGTGCGTGCACGTCTTGTCGGCTGTTGCTATAGTGAGTTGACAGTGCTCTTGGTCAACTTGCTTTCTTACTACCTTAGACTTACTTACATGCTGAATCTCTCTCTCTCCACCAGCTCCACATGCAGGCTGATGACCCCAGACCCCCAAACTCAGCTTCCCCTCAGCCCTGAGTCCATTCTGCAGTGACATTCTGTGAATACTGGACCCTATAGAGCCAGGAGAATGAGGACAGTCGGCGACATGGATATTGGGGGTAAAGTACCAGACCAGAGGTAGGAACTTTTTTCTTCTTTCGTTGCTACCGCTTGTGTTGCATATTGTGTGATTGAAGCTGGTGTAGTATTTCTGTCCTTTGGGGACCCAATAACTGGCTGGTCTGTTTGTGGCCTAGAATTGGACGCTGATGTTAATCTACAGTTTGTATGTAGTGTTGTATCTGCCACTGAAAGTACCAGGCAGTATATCATTGTGGAGGGAGGGAACACTATGTGGTATTTCTGATTCTACAACAGGTCGTTTTCAGGAACTACTCTGATTGGTTGAAACGGGTCACATGCAGTTCCGTAAACCACCACACAGTTGCACCTATAATCAATACAAATATTTCAGCTGGTGTTTTTCTCTCAGGGCACAGCGGCCTCGGCTAGGCCAGCTAGATCCTGGGGCGTTTGTGGTCGTAGTGGCTATACATCTGTCATTGAAAAAATATTATTTTTCAGCGATTCTCTTATTCACTTTGATACCTTCGTAACTCGCCCAGTGTGCCAGTTCCTACGACACTGCAGGCTTGGATGAAATCACGTTAAAGCACCCTCTCTTGTGTGATATTGCTTTAGTAAATTTGCTACTTCCGATTGGTTTGAGCTAGAGATAATAAAAATAATAACTGCAATGACTGATTGGACTACTGAATGTCCCAATCTGTGTGACGCATGCGGAAGCTTGTCAAGATTCTGTGTGTCACAGACACTTGCTTTCCCTAGAGATAAGGATGCCCCATGCCTCCTCTTCCTTGTTTAATTCACACCCACTAACAATATACACATTCTGAATGCCCCTGCCTTCAGTCATTATAGCAGGGGTCAGGAACCTTTTTGGCTGAGAGAGACATGAACACCACATATTCATAAATGAAATTCTGTGAGAGCCATACATAAAAACAAACTAAAAAACAAACAAACTAAAAAACAAACAAACAAATAAACAAGTAATATGTGCATTTTACGCCATTTCAACACGTTTAAAGTACAATAAGTCTGACTTATTTTTAATAATGTTCTTATGCTGTTCCTATTTTATCATTGCATATTCGGCACACTGCAGAACCTACTCTCTCCACAAAAGCAAATTCCTCTGTCCATTCCTTCTGAAAAGTATGATACTCCTCATCCTTTTTTGTCTTTTAGCCATCTTCTCAGAAGGGTTTCTTTTTAGTTAAAGTGATTAGTTTGTTGTACGGAACTTCATGCACATGCGCACATCAGCCACTATTTTTGACAGCAGAGCAAAATACGTCAAATAGTGTCTGAGTCTGCCTCATCTGCACTGCCTATGCCATTGATAGATAAATAGATTGGATACACAAGTGTGTATGTATTCATGAAATTACCGCAAACTGGCGTTCTAGTTGCCAGTGACCAGCCGTTTCGCCCATGCCATAATTAAAGATATGTCCGCGAGCCAGAGGCAGCCAACAAAAGAGCCACATATGGCTCCCGAGCCATAGGTTCCCTACCCCTGCCTGCAGTATAGTGTAGCCCTGAGTCTGTTCTTAAGAGATTACCAGCGCATAGCGTCCAACATGTTCTCAGTTAGTTTCTGTGTGTTCACAAACTGTACCTCGTCTGAGGCTCCTCCTGGGCAGTTGTAGAACTTCACCACGATTCTATACAAATACAGGCTCAATATTTCCCCACACTGCTTAGCATATTACGCGTACAGACATAATGCCGAAAGAATCTTTTCCCTCACAGTCCCCACAGTCCCACACGCCTCCATATTTCACTTCAGTGGGCTGATGCATGATAATGGATGCATGTGATGCGAGCAGCCAGAAATCCCCAACGCTCACCGTAGAGACGTGCAGCAGGTCTACCTCATACATGAAGGTGTATTTCCCAGAGGGTCCTGTCACAGCGCTGCCTCCGCTGTGCACACGCTGCCATTTTCAAACAGGACTCCCCTGAGTGCAAACATGGGCTGACCATGTACAAACCCCCCTCTCATCATCATCACACACCTTGACATGTGTGTGTGTGTGTGTGTGAACGCTCACACTCGTGCTCACGCGCCTGCAGGCACACGTACGCATGCACACACACACGCACACACACACACACACACTCACACTCACACTGGCATATTGGCACACACGCACAGCTTAGCCCTGGGTCACAAGCCGAGCGCTCTGATTGCAACAGTGAAACCTCGACGAGCTACAATTTGGCCCCTTACAGGTTAATTTTCCTTCTTTTTTTCTTTCTGTTCTTTCCTGTTGCCTTTCCTGCCTTTCCTGTTGCCTCTCTCTCTCGCTCTTTCTCTCTCTCACTCTCTCTCTCTCTCTCTCTCTCTCTCTCTCTCTCTCTCTCTCTCTCTCTCTCTCTCTCTGTCTCTCTCCCTTCACCCCTCTCTCTCTCTCTCTGTCTCTCCATTCAGCAGCCTGGGCACTGGGAAAAGAATGACTCCTGCTTAACGATAAAATAATGAATGTCATTTTGAGGCAGCAGTGAGAAAGAGGAGGGAGTGAGGGAGAGAGAGAGAGAGAGGGAGATGGAAGGGGGTTGAGGTTGTGTAGAGACAAGGGGGGGTGTGGGGGGGTGAGGGGCTGGGGGGGTTGGAGAGGGGGAAGCACATTACCGCACCAGCAAATGTGCCCTCGTGCCAGGGAGTAAATTTGAGTGAAGCCGTGCGATGTGACATCATTTACTCAGAAATTCCCTAATTTGTCAGCGTTAATATTTCAGGGCCGGCGTTGGCTGTCACTGTGGTGCCAGAGATGACTGATCAATCTATAAAAACCGGCCGCAGCTAATTTATTGAATATTTATGTGCAATGTCATGTGCGGGGCGCTTGGCAGAATTTATTCCGTCGTCGTCCGCCACCGCGCTCTTGCCTGTTCTTGGGTCGGGAGGGATAACTTTTCGAAGTAATCTTTTCTCGTTTTCAGGAATTGTATATAGAAATGGTTTCTAATCTCATGTGTAGAGTACGTAGAGTATGTGAAGTTGAATGCTGATGGACACACACACGCACGCACGCGCACGCACACACACACACACATACACGCACACACACACACACACATACACACACACGCACACACACACACACACACACACACACTTACACACTTCCAGATAAGCAGTGACTGTCAACAAATCCACCGGTGTGAGTTCATTGTGCTACTCTACTGTTCATTGACTTCTCCATTCTTTTTTTGTGAGGTAGAATCCACATAGTGCACAGTGTGAAAACTGCTCCGTGGCACACATTCATGCATATGCTGTATATGTCATTTGTCAATGAATGAGAGAGTTCTGTTCAGGGGCAGGTCTAGGCATGGGTATGGGGGGGCAATGCCCCCCCAAACACGATGCCATGCAAAACAACCCAAGATATTTCAAATTAAAGTGCTTATATTTAAAAGTATTTGAAACACTACTGAAAATGGTATGGGTGTGGCTTCATCGCCCGTGGCACGGGCGATGAAGCCGGCTCCATACCATTTTCTCTTGCCCCCCCCAAATGGGACATGTTACATCCACCCCTGGTTCTGTTAATGTTTAACATGGCCTTGGTTACTTCACCGACACTTATTGGGGAACTCGTCTAAAGGCTTAATCTGACTGCATTATTCGTGTGTGTGTGTGTGTGTGTGTGTGTGTGTGTGTGTGTGTGTGTGTGTGTGTGTGTGTGTGTGTGTGTGTGTGTGTGTGTGTGTGTGTGTGTGTGTGTGTGTGTGTGTGTGTGCGGGTGCGTGTGCGTGTGCGTGTGCGTGCACTGGGTCTGGGACCTCCATGAGTCTTTGAGGGGCTTCAAGGGGTCACCAAGAGGAAAGTTATTAATACAGCATCTCACTCCTTAAGCTCGCTCCATTCCAGGACAATCTGGAAAAGTTCAGGAATATACTGGGTGCAGCTTATATGTAGATAAAAAATATACAATCTGCACTCTTTAGCAGTCTTCAAATGGAATTCAAATCAAAGTTTTATTGACACAAGCACATTTACATTGACCAAGGACAAACCGAAGTGCCGGGATATAACGAGACCGTGTAACTAGATCAGAACTCGGCAGAGGGCAAACTCAAACTCAGGTGACCCTGACTCACCTCTCCACTGCTTTGTTTTTCAGTGTTGGGGAGACTTTCAGGGGTTGACACTAAGGTCTCCGAGGCACTTGCCCATCGGGCAAATGCAAGTCAGGTTCTACTTGCCCTGAGCTCATGGTCACTTGCCCCCCAGGTTCCAGATGGTCCCCAGTTAAGTTGGTTAACCAGATGTAACTCTTGAGAACGAAATGGACCCTTGCGGGTCCATTTGGTTTCATTTTTACGCTCTCAAGAGTTAAAATTCATCATCTTAATTAGCCCAGGTCTACACTGTAGAAGATTAATGGTCATTTTGATGTGTATGTTAATTTGCCTGTTTTGTTTCCCAAATCCAGCCTGGAATTGTGCATAGCTAGAAAGCAGGGAAAGACACAGAGGCAGAGTGCAATGACTGCCTTCAAGACAAATTTATCTTGTGTTGTGTTATAGTGCACTAAGTTGCACACTTGCCCGATCGGGCAACCAGGTGGCAGTCTTCACTTGCCCCACCATTTTTTTTTTACTTGCCCCAGGCAAGCGGGCAAGTGTTAGTGTCAACCCCTGCTAAAGCGGTGCGCCGTGCGGGGTTAAGGAACGCTGTCGTGGTGGTGGTGGTGGTGGGTTGTGCATGGGGGTCTTTGTAGCGGCAGAGCCACTGAGCGCTGCCATGCCACGCAGTCATCGCGAGAGAGACAAAGATGGTGTGTAGATTGACAGACAGAGCCCGTTTTTTTGTGCCGGACTCCTCTGCCATGAGCCTGGGATACTCCATGTGAACCAGGGCCGGATTTAGCCAGTCCTACTAGGGTGGGCTGGAAGAATGGCAGGGTGGGCCCCACAGACCCCAAAACTAAAGATTTCTTTTGCTTTTTGTCCACAATTCCAGGCTGGATTTGGGAAATAAAACAGACAAACATACAGATCAAAATGACCTTTAATCTTCTACATTCTCTAGTTGTGTAGACTTGGGCTGATTCAGATGATGAATATTTTAACTCTTGAGAGTGTAAAATGAAACCAAATGAACCCGCAAGGGTCTCATTTTTACGCTCTCAATGAGTTATATCTGGTTAACCACCTTTCCACCACTTAGCTGGGGACCACCTGGACCTCTCTCAACCACTGGCGGTCCCCGGACCACTGATGAAAACCACTGATATTACCTTTTTCATTGGATGGGCAGGATGCACATTTTTGAGTGGGCTCTGCCCCCCTCCCTCTAGATCCGGCCCTGATGTGTGTGTTTCCAAAGGCATCTGATGTCCCTGCAGTGGGGTATAATGTGACGATGCACTCCACCCTCCCACCGGCACTAATTCACATTCACAATGATCTCCATGGGCTGGGTGAAGGACGGGGGGAGTGGGGGGGTTGGGGGTTGCAGGGGTTTGACGTTGTTTTCGTTTCTTTCTTTTTTTCTGGGCGCTGTCCCAGCATTTTCGGCCCTGACGTGCTGTCATAATTATGCTGTCCATGCTAAATGCCTATTGTGTATAAATGTGCAAGGCTGCTGCTAACAAAAGCAGAAAATGGAAGGATCCCCCTCCACCACCACCATGTATGCGACAGTAAATAATTACATACAATGTGGCTTAGACTAAGATGCTGGCATTTCCGCAGAAGGAATAATTCTGGATGCAATGCGCCTAGTAAACGCCTTGTAGTTTGAGTTCTCAGTGGTAACCTCACCCCTGCTTCACCGAAAACTGCACGTCTAAAGGCCCTGATACGCTAGCAATATTTTGATCAATGTCAATATCAACGGGCAACATCATGAGACTAAGGCTGTCCGAGTTAACTAGTTAATCGCGAGTTAACTCAGCCATGAGTTAACTCGATTATTTTTTTTAGTGCGAGATTAACTCACAGTAAAACCAAAGGCCGAGTGGGTCCATTTGGTTCAATTTCGCCAAATGCAGGTGAATAATTTTTAAATATCTGCATCAGTTAAGTTATTTTAAAATAAGTCTACACAATTAGAGAATGTAGAGAACTTTCTACAAAATGTGCATGTTCGTTCCGAATGATATCGTTGACAAATTCTTTAATTTAGGTCTGGAAGTCTAAATAAATGTCATCAAATGGTGGTCTGTGGCTCAAATGCAGAATAAATAATTGACCTTGATATGAATATTCTTGAAAAACACTCATTTAAGGTATATTTAGAACTCATGAGAATATGCGATTAAATTGCGATTAATCAAAGATTAACTATGGGCAATCATGCGATTAATCGCGATTAAATATTTTAATCGATTGACAGCTCTACATGAGACACATGGCGACAGGAAACACCTCCCAATAAAAGGGGAATCACACCCGTTTTTTTTTTTTTTTTTCTGAGAGCGTACACATGAACCAAATGTTGGTTCCATTTGTACGCTCTCAGAAAAAAGGAGACTAAAAGAAAAAAAATATTAACATGGTGAAACATAACTTGATGATGTTATAAGATGCACTGTTCTGGTTGCAAAAAAATGGTATAATTTTAGTTTGAATTGAAAGGATCTAGGAGAAAGGATCACATGATGCCAAGGAGGGCTGTGATTGGAGGATTCCAAAATGTTGACCAGTAGTGGGTCAACATTTGATCTGACTTTTCTGAACGAGGTGTTGATCATTTTGTTTAGAAAAACAAAAAGTCAACGTTGATAATTGATGTTGCTTGTTGATATTGGTCAAAACATTGCTAGGTGTATCAGGGTCTTTACTTGTGCATGGGAAGCAACTTACGCTGTTCGCTTCACATATATGGAGTTCTGGGTCAGGAACCCAAGTATGGAGTGTGTATGGAGTGTGCAACACACATACATTTCAGCCTGGCTTACATAGTAATCTCGCTCACTGCGCTTGCGAACATGATGTCACTGAGCCGCGGGAAAAACTTGGGGTCTGTGGGGCCAAAATGTCATCACATGGTGGTTCATGGCTCAAATGCCGAATAAATAGTGGGCTCTGGTGTCAAAAACATTGAAAACCACTCCTTCATATGAAAAACTTTAAACTTGCCCACCCTGCCATTCTTCCAGCCCAATCTAGTAGGGCTGGCTAAAGCCGGCCCATGGTGTGTCTTAGGCTAATGGCGGAGGAGCCCGGCACAAAAACAAACAGGCTCTGTCTGCCGGCCTACGCACCATCTTTCTCTCTCTCGCGATGACTGCGTGGCATGGCAGCACTCGGCGGCTCTGCCGCTACAAAGACCCCCATGCACATTGCACAACCCGCCACCACCACCACGGCGTTCCTTCACCCCACCGCGCACGGCGCACGCGCGGCGCTTTAGTCTCCCCTACGCTAGCTTCATTATACCGACTAATTACAAATTCTCAAGCCAGTGCCAGGCATTAGAGTAAGACAGTGCAGCGAGCATATGGCATAATATCCTATTAATGAACACTCTAAATTCAAACTCAGGTCAGCGCCATCACGCTCGCCCGACGTGTCACTGATCCGATGGAGGGGTGGGGGGTGGAGAGGGGTGCAGAGCGTGGGGTGGGACTGAGGGGTGGGGGGTTTTGAAGGAAAGGAAGTGACCTTCCTCTAAAATGCACAGACTAATTTGGAGGAGGCGGGTGGTGTGTGTGTGTGTGTGGGGGGGGGGGGGTGGTTGGGGGAACGGGGGGGAGGAGAGGGGAGGGGGGCACCCCCCTGAGGCCAGCTCATTGTTTTACTTGTTTAATTTTTTGCCAGCAATTATTGATATAATATTTTGATGGCGAAGGAGAGTGAGGAGAACTCATTAAAGAACCAAGGGAGGGGATTTCCCCCCCATCAGCCATCATCTCTTTTTTTTTTCCTCCTCTCCCTTCTACTTCTTTGCTATGAGCCGATTCTACACTCATCTCGTTCCACGCTCGTCTTTTTTTCTTTTTTCCCCAAACACATTCTGTGGCGCCTATCACTCGCTTCCCCATCTCTCTCTCTCTGTCTCTGATTGGTGCAGTAGCAGTCAGACTATTTGCATTCACTGTCACAACAGTGAGAGAAACAAGTTGAAGCCGTCCACTGCAGCTCTCTCTCTGCCTGCCGTTTTAATGGCAACTGTCAAACTGAGCGCCACACTCTCGCACATGCACACACCAGGGGCGGATCTAGGCATGGGCATGGGGGGGAGGCAATGCCCCCCTAAATGCCCTGACTGCACCCCCATTCATGATGGCTTGCTACAATTGTGGCACCACTAAACCAACACCATTCCATCATTCAAAACGGAAAACTCTCTGAGGCAGACCTATAGGTTTGTGCATGCTGCATGTCTGTTGCAACTTCAACTGATGGTATTATTGATGCTTTACTTGCCTAATATAAGTCCTGTAACCGAAAAATAGTATGGGTGCGACTTCGCGACACGGACGATGAAGGTGGCCGCCCCCATGCCATTTTCTCCTGCCCCCCCATTTGGGAAATGTTACATCCGCCCCAGGCGCACGCACACCCACACCCACACACACACACACACACACACACACACACACACACACACACACACACACACACACACACACACACACACGTTTGGAATGGGTTGCAAAATAGGCACATTTAGTGTTGATTGTGTGGTGCGAGTGATAGATGTCTTGCGTGCCACGTTTGCTCTTGGCTCTTGTTTTCTGAGTTAATCTTCAGATATGACCCCTGTCTGGTGGGAAAGAGGGGAGAGAGGGAGAGGGGGGTGGGGGGTCTACAAGGTTAGCAGCAGAGGCATCAGAGTAAGAAAAAAATCTTCACCTTTATCTCAATCTGAGGCAGCGTCAGCTCCTTTTCCTAGTCAAAGGCTGAATTAATCTTATCTGGTTACACAGGATCTCATGTGAGAGTGAGTGAAGGGGGGAATGAGCCAAACGCTGAAATCCTTATACTTACAACCTGCGCTGCACTTAGAGAGCTGGTGTTCAATAAACATCTCTTCACTTCTTGGAGGCAGCAAAACCCCCTGAAAACTAAACATATAAACCTCTGGGTTTTAAGAGTTTAGCCTTTCGAACTTGGAAATGCAGCGTCTTCAAAGTCAAATCCATGCTGTCATGGGTGTCACTTTGCATCAAATGAACACAGCCAAAACAGCTAAGACCTCCTCCCTCTCTCTCTCTCTCTCTCCTCCCATATAACGGACCGTACGCTATATGGGTGGAGGGACAGTGTGTGTGTGTGTGGAGGGGGTGTGGGTGGGGGAGATCTCATCAGATTACATGGGGGCCTCTTTCTCTGAACTTTTCCCCAGGGACGGGTCTGTCTCCTTGGGCTGCAGAGCTTGGACCCCTGCCCCGGGGTCCCGGCGGAGCTCAGAGGAGCTGTGTTTGTTTAAAAGACAGACCTAATCCTCCATAGCAGCTGCCTCAGATCAGGTCTCAGATCAGCGCTAGGGGACATGGGGGGGATGGGGGGGGTGTATTGGCGGTGGGGTGGTGGTGGTGGTGGGTTATACGTGCAGGTGCAGAGTCCGGTGTAGATGGAATATGGAACCATAAGCAGGGCTTGACACTAACACTTGCCCGCTTGCCCGGGGCAAGTAAAAAAAAAATGGTGGGGCAAGTGAAGACTGGAACCCTCTCAGGGACCACGTGTTGAAAACCCCTCGTTTAAAGCACCCAAGTAGGAAGTAAACTTAAATGCAAAATTTACAATATATTTTTGGGGGGCAAGTGACCATGACCTGAGGGCAAGTAGAACCTGACTTGCACTTGCCCTTAGTGTCAACCCCTGATAAGTCACGTCATTTAGAGGGACGCCGACTGAAAGAGTCCACTACGACATCCAGCCAAACTGGATGTAAATCTGGTGTGTGTGTGTGTGTGTGTGTGTGTGTGTGTGTGTGTGTGTGTGTGTGTGTGTGTGTGTGTGTGTGTGTGTGTGTGTGTGTGTGTGTGTGTGTGTGTGTGTGTGTGTGTGTGTGTGTGTGTGTGTGTGTGCACATGCACACAGCAGCATGCAGTGTTTGTCTGTGTGTGCATGTATTTGCATTGGTATTTGTCCAAGACACTCAGACAGACAGACACGTGCACGCATGTGCACATGCACACATCCAGGCCCGGATATAACATTTCCCAATTGGGGGGAAAATGTTATGGGGACGGCTTCATCGAGGAAGTCGCACCCATACTATTTTAGGTTACAGGATTTTATCAGGCAAGTAAGCATCGATGATAACGTCAGTTGTTGTTGAAGTTACAACAGACACGCAGCATGCATAAAACTGAAGGTCTGACTCAGAGAGTTTTCTGTTTTGAATGATGAAATGCTGTTGGTTTACTGGTGTGACAATTGTAGTAGCAGTAGCGATCTTTCAATTCATTTTAAATATACTTTAACCACTTTATTTGAAATATCTTTGAAATTTTGGTTGTTTGCATGCCACCCTGTTTGGAGGGGTAGTCAAGGCACTTATGGGGGCATTGCCCCCCCATGCCCATACCTATATCCGGCCCTGCACACATCAGGGACAAACACGTACCCCAAATCGCCCATCGCCGAGGACCTGCTATTGATAACCAGAAGTCAGCGCGGAGCGTTGGCGGCGCCTCAACGTGCAACAGCTTGATTAGAGAGAGAAGAAAGGTCATCCTTGTCCAGGGGTATAAGCGCAATTTATTGTTGCCACGGCTGCAGCGGAGGTCCGATAAAACGACCTCAATAAAAACCAGCGCAGCCAATGCCATATGCAAATAATACCATAAACGCATTGATGAATGGTGTGTGTGCGTGCATTGCGTGAGGGGGGGGTGTTGGCGTGTGTGTGTGTGTGTGTGTGTGTGTGTGTGTGTGTGTGTGTGTGTGTGTGTTGGTGCGCGTGTGTGTGCGTGAGAGAGAGAGAAATGAAGGCCACACAGTAGATATGTAATGTCCTGTGCCATCACTCTTCATGACCTGGCCTTTTATACACCTGTCCACCAGTGCTGCCCTGGACCCCTGCTCACCTTGACTGCCCCACTGCCCGAGAGATAAGAGAGGCGGCAGTGCCCGCCCTGTGTGTGTGTGTCTGTGTGTGTGTGTGTGTGTGTGTGTGTGTGTGTGTGTGTGTGTGTGTGTGTGTGTGTGTGTGTGTGTGTGTGTGTGTGTGTGTGTGTGTGTGTGTGTGTGTGTGCGTGCGCATACCTCAAACGTAGCTCCTGATATTGAGGCCAGACAAGGCAGCTTAACACATGGTGATTATACTGGGGAATTGAACCGATGATGTAGATTAACAATTATTTGCATTTGCACAAATGTTAGAATTATTATGGCCGTAAACCTGAACCTATTTCCCATCTACAGTAAATCCTTCTTGCAGAAGTCTGTAGATGCACTGAGAGTCGCTTACAGATCCGTTTTTTTGGGGGGGTAACGTTTCAGCTAGGGGGAATTCTCTGTCACATGGAGGCTGCGATGACCTTTTACCAGAGCCGGTTGCATGGGGCGGGGGGCAATGCCCCCTAAATGCCCTGACTGCCCCACCAAACATGATGGCAAGCAAACAACAGCAAATTTCAAAGATATTTCAAATGAAAGCACTTACAGTATATTTAAAATGATTTGAAACACGACACTAGTAACTAACTACAGTTGGTTCATGCATGCTGCGTGTCTGTTGCAACTTCAACAACAACTGATGTTTTTATTGATGCTTTACTTGCCTAATAAAAGTCCTGTTCAAGATATACTGTAAATCATGTGGGTCCCAGAGCTAAAGAATTTAAATTAAAATGGTATGGGAAAACGGCATGAGGGCGGCTTCATCGCCCGTGTCGCTTCATGCCACGGGTGCCATTTTCGCCTGCCCCTCCCCAAGCAGCAAATGTTACATCCGGGCCTGCCTTTGACCAATACATTCCAGTGAGTTCATCCTTAGTTGGGGTTAGTGCCAAACGATGTGAAAGCGCTGTGTTGCTGAGATATTGCATTCACAAGAAGCACATACTGTACACACAATACATTACATACTGTACGGCTATAAACACACAGACAGACAGACAGCAGTCCTGACAAAAAGCCTCCGGCCACAACTGTCGCTGGCAGAAGCATAATAATATGCAAATGGCGTGTAACGGCAGTGTAAATGACATGTGGGACTGCGTGGCAACACGTGATGACAGGAACGTCCAAAAACGACACGCACGGCAGTACAAAAGAGTACCGGCGTTATGAAGCAATATAGTTTTGGGGAAAAGGAGAAGAGGAGCGTCCATTCATTCAACAGGAGACTGTCTCGCTCTGCCGCGTGGACGCACGCACACGGGCGGGAGACAAAGACGGAAATGAAGAAGTTAAAATAGCAAAAAAAGGGAGAGGAACGGAGGAGAGAGAGAGAGAGAGACAAAGCCAAGCCGACACAAACACGGCGAGTCCAGACGTGGGGAAATGAAGAGCGCTGCAGCAGCGATGCTGGCGGCGCTGGCATCCTGTGGGCTGGCTGGCACGCGGGCATGCCAAGTTGTAGGATTTACCCCGGAGCCCTCACGCCTCGCTGTGAAAGGACTCCGCCGGCTGGAGGGGCCCCCGCAGCTTGGCTGCAGCCAGGGCCCCATTGTCTGCTGCACGAGGAGAGGAGAGCTGGGATGAATGGAACACAACAAGAGGAAGATAGAGAGAGAGAGAGAGAGAGAGAGAGAGAGAGAGAGAGAGAGAGATAGAGAGAGAGAGAGCGAGAGAGAGAGAGCGAGAGAGAGAGGAGGGCTGAGAGGAAACCGGGCCAAGGAGTGGAGAGAAGGGAGGTGGTGGTGGTGCTATAGGAGCTAAATGGACGAAATGACTACTCAAACTGCTGGATGGGACACCAGGGGCGGATCTAGAGGCATGGCCATGAGGGGGGGGGGGGCAATGTCCCCCTAAATGCCCAGACTGCCCCACCAAACATGATAGCATGCAAAACAAGCCAAGATATTTCAAATTAAACTGCTTATAATTTACTACTGCTACTAACTTAAACTCTCTGCTACTAACTGAAAACTCTCGGAGTCAGACCTTTAGCTTTATGCATGATGCGTGTCTGTTGCAACTTCAACAACAACTGATGTTATTATTGATGCTTTACTTGCCTAATAAAAGTCCCGTAACCGAAAATGGTATGGGTGCGACTTCATCGCCGCCTCCATAGCCTTTTTCTCCCCCCCCCCCCTCCCAATTGGGAAATGTTACATCCGCCCCTGTGGGACACACTAAAACACTGCCTGACGCTGGATTTCAGTACAGCAATAAGGTTTATTATTGTTTGTTGTTTATATAATGTTGTGCATAATGTTCCTAACAATACATTCAAATAATACATCAATTCATCACAGATCAGCGTTGTACAGATCAATTACTCTCAGTGTTTGGGTACATGCTTTTAACGTTGGATTCTCAGTCCCCCAGGAAGGGGCACATTCTGACGGAATCTCAAATATCTCCTTTCTTAATCCGCAGCAACAGGACAATGCTGTCATGGTGGTGCGGTCCGTTGAAGCGTTTGTGTGGTGGTCAGTGTGCCTGAGGGGCTTATTGAAAGGTGCCTGGATCATTGATTACTGATAAGAACATGGAGGACATCCTGGGCTGATGGTATTGTGTTTGGTTGATTTAGAAACCATTGGGTGGAGTTGGTGCAGAGTATAACAAGAACAAACAGCTCAGAATTGCAGGTAGGAGTGTAGGTTGCCATACTCAAGTCTCTCATGCTTTGAGTTACATTCTCTTTAGCCTGATTATCAGACTCTGAGCCATGGCCATGGCTCATAGAACCCAACAGAGTGGGCGGGGCCCAACGGAGTGAACGGGTTCTGTGGGCTGAACCAGGCTACATTCTCTTCAGTCTTACATTTTCAATTTGTTAGGGATGTCCCGATACTGTATCGGTATCAGCATTACACCATGGCCATTAAATAAAATGTTGTGTCATGTGGAGTTTGCTTTGTAGTTGCCCAAGTGCACATTTGATATTCTGCTATTCTCTGACTTGTTTGGTGGAATTCATATAAGGTCCTTTTTCTTTTTTATATTATTATATATAATCTGGTGGTTCTCTGGTATTGGTATTTGGTATCGGTATCGGCTAACACAGAAATTGTGGTATCGGGATCGGTTCGGAAATAAAAAAGTGGCATCGGGACATCCCTATTTTTTGTTTTCTTGACCTTTATCTCATCTTGTGTTGCTGTTCTTGTTGTTTTTCTTCTGCAAACCTGCCTCCTGGTCATGTTTTCATGGTTTACACTCACTTTGTGCCAAAGTACTCCCACTTTGTAACACAAGTAATGGAAATTTAACGCAATTAACACATAATCCCACCCACTCGACAGTAGAGCGAGAGAGGGAAAGGGTGTTTGTGTTTATATGCGTGTGTGTGTGTGTGTGTGTGTGTGTGTGTGTGTGTGTGTGTGTGTGTGTGTGTGTGTGTGTGTGTGTGTGTGTGTGTGCGTGTGCGTGTGCGTGCGCACTAACTGTGTCTGTGTGTTCACATGAGCCAGCATTTATCCTCCATTTAATGTGTCTTTTTCGCTGAATCCTTCACCTTGTGTTTTTTATTCCTCTGAAGTATCCATATGATCTAGTGCAGGGGTTTTCAACCAGTGGTCCGCGGACCACCAGTGGTCCTTGAGAGGGTTGGTTAACCAGGGTTGGTTAACCAGATGTAACTCTTGAGAACGTAACTCTTGAGAACGTAAAAAAGAAACCAAATGGACCCTTGCGGGTCCATTTGGTTTCATTTTTACACTCTCAAGAGTTAAAATATTCACCATGTGAATTAGCCCCAAGTCTACTTTATACAACTAGAGAATGTAAAAGATTAATGGTCATTTTTGATTTTTGTTTTGTCTCCCAAATCCAGCCTGGTGTCGTGGACAAAAGCAAAAGAAACCTTTAGTTTTGGGGGTCTGTGGGGCTAAAATGTCATCAAATGGTGCTCTGTGGCTCAAATCCTGAATAAATGGTGGTCCCTGGTATGAAAAAGGTTGAAAACCACTTATCTAGTGCTAGTGTACATAACACGATATAGGTATTATATCGGTGTGCTGCTGTGTGCTCTGGCAAGCAGCGTGTCCATCAAACCACGTGGCTTCAGGTGTGCACTGCACATGGACCCCAATGTGACCATGAACCAGAGCTCATCATCTGGCCAACCCGGGGAAAGCACATGGTCAAGTGGTCAGCAAATGAAAGTAGAAAATTGCAAAGCACTTGTTGGTACACTGAGGCAAGGGAGAGATGCCTGGTCCTGATGGAAACCCTGCGCTTCCATCCTCATTGATATGATCAAAACAAAAAGAAGACACACACACACACGTACACACACACGCACACGTCTCCCCTCTCCCCCTGTGTCCCCTCACATAATAGACAAACAGATGTGCACGGAGCGCTCAGGAACACAGAAAATTGGCCGCGGGCAAAATTGCCTTTGGTTTTGAGAATGTTGTTTACTCGTACAGTACGCAGGAGAGTCCAATCATGTTTTCCATCTGAAGTGGACTGTTAGTTTTGTCTTGGTATATGTTTTGTTATGAGTGCGTTTTAATCTAAATAACTGGGAGTTTAACTTGTTTTTTCCAGTGAGCACCTGGAGTGGGTCTATACTGCTCACTTTAGTCTATAAGGAGGGGGTAAATAATATGGCCAGCAACGATGTTTAGGAGGCAAAAAGCTGTTGTTATTGTGCTTACTGGTATATTGGTGACTTATTTCAATTCTAAAAGTCAGGGCCATACTGTATCTATACCTACCACTAATATGTTTGAATATATAGGATGAATGGCAAAGTATAAATGTGATTTATACTTGTGAAAATGTGAAATTAATATTGATACATTTGAGAAAAACACATTACAGTAGAGCCCTAATGCTCTTAATTCTTTCTGGAGGGTCTAGCAAAACGCGCTTGCATCATTTACTGGCATACTTTCACGCAAACACTGTGAAATGTAGGAATCTGGACGCAAATACGGTGGAATGGCAATTTAATGAAAACAAATGTTCTGCGTGGGAGGTGCAGATGTAATCGTGTGTTTAGTGTGTGGTTCTTTTTCTCACTACTGTATATCCCTCTCACTTGCACACGCACGTGCACACACACACACACACACACACACGCACGCACGCGCGCACACACGCACCCAGTGTGTGTTCTTCTTATCGTCACACTTGACGATAAGCAGATCCTATTTGCCTAATCACATGCATTTTCCAGTTCATTTCCAGGCGTTTCGGCTGAAGACACTGTATCCTTGAGACATATCCAGCAGTGTAAACATCTACATTACAACACCTAACTGTACACAACCTCTTCCTGTAATGACCTGCTCTGACAAAATACTTTGGGGGATTATATGACTCTGCAGAACGGAGACGAGAAAACATACTCCTGTCATGGCAGTATGATGTACTGGTACATGTCAGGGTTCTCTTATACGTCAAGGAAGCCTTACTCAGTTGTGGAAAGTAACTCATTATTTACAGTACTGTACCTAAGTACATTTATTATCACTCATTTGAAAACTTGAAATGGGACATTCTGCATAATAAGCATGTTCTGCTTTTGGTACATTTTGATACAGATACCTTGCCCTTTTAATCAAGTACATTTTGAATTCCGGGCTTCTACTTTAATTGCCTGAACTTGTAAACTTGGCCGATACTGTATGATCCAGGTGGACTATCCAGATCAGAAATTTTCAGGAAACCTCCCATAAACCTACCGCAACCCGTTCTATTCCTTGTGTTCGAATCGCATTATCTCAGGGAGCAGAATGGTCAAGGTCAAAGTAACCGTATTGTATTACTAATGAAAAGTCCCATGGTGGTGTATAGCAGGCATAATTTGACAGGAGCTTTGCACATCTAGAAATACAACAACAAAATATTGGAACATATAACACACTATTATTGTTGTTGAACTACAAGTGAATGACTATGCTCCAAAAAAGTTTCGCGTCAGAAGAAAAGGTGTTCTGAGGCCACCTGGACAACGGAGACCAGGTAGAACGATGCTGCCAATCACATGCCAGCGCTGTCAGCACCCCACCCCCCCTCCTGAAGCATGCTGGGTGAATGATGCCCAGCTCCTGGGATGGCCAGTGTCACCTCTTGGCCTCCTGTCATTCCCCCCTGTGGTCAGCACAAAGACGCCCCATCACTTCTCCTGCCAGCCTGCCCTCTGCCCACCCCCGCCCTCCTGTCTCTGCCTGTCCACATGAAAATCGAAACCCCAACCACATCTAAGTGGTGTGTTTGCTTTCATCCTGCATGCTATAGCATAGAATAACAGCATATCTACAGTAGGGGTGGGACGGTTCACTTATCCCCCGGTTCGGTTCGTACCTCGCTATGGGACCCACGGTTTCGGTTTGGTTTCAGTATGTTTTGCTTTTTAAAAATAAATAAAATGAAAAATGTTCTTTTATTTCGTTTATAAGCAAATTGAATGTGAATATAAAAAATAAATCAAGATTTTCAAAAGATTAAACAACCTTGTATTGTAAACTCAAATGTTAAGGTATTAGACTAAAATATTCCCTATTCAGACATATTCCACCAGGCTTGTCTTCTTCCTTTTCATTATTTGAAGAAGTAAAAATGTATATTGCTATTTGTGCCTCATTATGCTATTTTCAAAGGAAATATAAAATACCTAGGCTAATAAAATGAATGCATGTTTCAGTTCAGTATCAGGCAGGTAGCATGCAGACATGCAGCATTGTAGACAGACAACAAAGTTAAATTAGTTTAGTTTACAAGACAATATCTGCTTTATTAATAAGGATATAAGGAAATGTGTCTGTCTGAACCGAAATATTGCGGTTCATTAGTGCGTATTGAACCTTGGACCCCGTATTGAACGGTTTGTTTTATTTTTTTCGGTGAATTGTCCCACCCCTAATCTACAGTGTCATAGTGATTCCTTTATGGACATAAGCCACTGTCAGGTGGAAACGCTGTATTTACGAAAATGTTGATTTTTCGTGAAGAAAGGACAAGATCTGGGGGCCTTAGTATAATTCCAGACAAAACAACATGTACCAATTGTTATGAGATTTAGTTCCAGGCTTTTAATACTTGTCCTTGGTAATGGATTAAGCACTTTCAACCTGCTGCACACATTTTTAGGCACCTTATTAAAAGTGACATTTGCGGCTTTACTTGCAGAACGGCTGTCTCAAAATGGATATAAAATCGGGGCTTATGGGGTTAAACGTTTTGTGAAACCTGGTCCTGCAGATAGATGTAAAGTGTTTTAAGTCTCTTAACAGACAGCATGGCAGTATAGTGAGGAGTTGGCAGGTCCTCTATAGCAGTCAGTGTTTTTTTTTTTTGCAGTATGGCTTTCACCCTAGTGATATTTTCATATTCACATATCTGTCACCGGTCAGCGCTTTATAGGCCACGCACGTGCCGAGCGCGAGCAGAGCATTTTATGGACTGAACAAGCATGCTAATGGCTGTTCATATTATTTCAAACCTGCAGTCAAGTAGACTATAGACCTTCGTTTACCATCGTTCCCATTCATTTCACAAGCTTTGGCTCTTTACCAGTGACTCCAATTCCTCTTTCCAGCTCATTTTCTCTGCACCCACCTCTCTCTCTCTATGTCACACACACACACACACACACACACACACACACACACACACACACACACACACACACACACACACACACACACACACACACACACACTAACAGTGAATATCTACTGTAAATACGAGAGAATTAAAAATAAATGGCGAACAGAGCAGCATTAGCGGAGCGTTGATCTGACTGTCGTGGATTGTCCCTGTTAGTGAGGCATACAGTACCAACCATGTTGATTCCTGCAACAGGGGTTTTCAGCCTTTTTGACACCAGGGCCCTCTATTTATTCAGCATTTGAGCCTCGGACCACCATTTCAGGACAGGACATTTTTACCCCACAGATCCCAAAACTAGATTTCTTTTGCTTTTGTCCACAATTCCAGGCTGGATTTGGGAAACAAAACAGTCAAGCATACAGATCATCTTGAAAGAAGCAAATGCCCAAAACAGATCTATTGGACAGTCAAACAAGCAGGTAACAGGCTTAGAATACTGTACAGTAGGTTCCTGCCCGAGGAAGCACTTTAGTCCAAGGGTCACTGTCCTTCACCATAGCTGTGTATCTCACGTATCAACATTATATTTATTTTATGTTTGGATTGCTGAACTAGGTACTTTAGTTGATGTCTGATGCTTGGATACGCCTACGTTTTACTTCATCTGGCACAACAACAACGCAGAATAAGAAATATAGTTGCAGCATACAGTATATCACATTTGCAGCTACGCAGCCTTTCAGAGTCAAACCTAGCATTGCATTGTCTAATCTGGTGTACTGTATGTGAAGTGACTAATGAGAGCACAGATTACAATGTGAATGCACATGGATCATACACAGAATTTCTCGCATTTCTCCCACAGAAGAACATACAGTACAATAGAGCTAGTATGTTTATAAGCTACGCTGTACCCTGTGTGTTGCTGTGTCTCTGTGGGTTGTGTGCAATAAGTTGGAACTGAAATGGAGAGAGAAAAAAGTATTGTCTGTCTGTGACTAAAGGTGAATCGCACGCACGCACGCACACACGCATACACACAAATAAAACTCAATCTGCTGCTCAAACATTTTCCAAAGTCTGTACTGTATATGCCTCGGTACACAGAGAGCCAGGGGCAGATCTAGGCATGGGCATGGGGGGGCAATGCCCCCCTAAATGCCCAGTCTGCCCCACCAAACACGATGGCATGCAAAAACAACCCAAGATATTTCAAATTAAAGTGCCTATTTTTAAAATGATTTGAAACACTACTACTGCTACTAACTAACCTCAGCTGTGACACCACTAAACCAACAGCATTTCATCATTGAGAACAGAAAACTCTCAGAGTCAGACCTTTAGCTTTATGCATGCTGCGTGTCTGTTGCAACTTCAAAAACAACTGATGTTATTATTGATGCTTTACTTCACTAATATGAGTCCTGTAACCGAAAATGGTATGGGTGCGGCTTCATCGCCCGTGTCGCGAAGCGACACGGGCGATGAAGCCGCACCCATACCATTTTCTCCTGACCCACCCAATTGGGAAATGTTACATCCGCCCCTGCAGAGAGCCCTCTGAAGAGTAAGGTAAACGTTTCAAGAAAGAAATGTAATAAAATAAAAGACTGCTATATCAGGCCGAGGCAGGGTGATGCGTGACCCAGTGGAGGTTAGGGTAGCCTGGCCTGTCCCTCTTTAGGGGAGATATTGATGATGGCTGGGGAGGAGGCTTTTGCTAAATGAGCCTCAGCAATGAGCTGGAAAATGACTAATGTTCTATGGGTGAGCCCTGGTCTGCTCGACTGCAGCGCACACTGTTCTGACCGAGACGAGGAGAGAGAGAGAGAGAGAGAGAGAGAGAGAGAGAGGTGTGCGTGTGCGTGTGCGTGTGCGTGTGCGTGTGCGTGTGCGTGTGCGTGTGTGTGTGTGTGTGTGTGTGTGCGTGCGTGCGTGCGTGCGTGCATACCTGGGTTGGTACAGCGACAGCGTACTGTACTGTACAGGTATGTAGGACTGCAACAAGTAATTGTAATCAAATCGATTATTCCAGGGGTTTTCAACAGGTGGTCCGGGGACCACCAGTGGTCCTTGAGAGGGTTCCAGGTGGTCCCCAGCTAATTTGTTCAACCAGATGTAACTCTTGAGAACGTAAAAATGAAACCAAATGGACCCTTGCGGGTCCATTTGGTTTCATTTTTACACTCTCAAGAGTTAAAATATTCATCGTGTGAATCAGTCCTAATCTACACAACTAGAAGATTAATGGTCATGGACAGAAGCAAAGGAAATATTTAGTTTGGGGGGTCTGTGGGGCTAAAATGTCCTTAAATGGTGGTCCGTGGCTCAAATGCTGAATAAATGGTGGGCCCTGGGATGAAAAAGGTTGAAAACCCCTGAATTATTCAATTAGCTGTCAACTAGTTTAGTAATCGATTGATCATTTTGTCAACTAATCACTGGAGTTTTCACCCGTTTTCCCACTTGACCATAGTTGTTCAAGTGTTACTGTATAAGCGTAACTTACAGTAACATCTATTCCATCCATTTTCAACATTTTATTAATCCATTAATTATCAATACACTAGATAGATGTTGTGTGGATATGATAAAAAAAAAAAAAAACACGTTCTCCCATTCTGTGTTTCCTTTTCCTTCTTTTAGGATCTTATTTTCCTGAGTGTACAAATGTGAACCAAGGTGGAATTCCCTTTTAAGGTGATCACTAAATAAGAGTCATAATCCGATTGGTCGATGAATCTGTAAATAATTGAGTTTTTGAGTTTTCACCATCGCATGTTGGCCTGCTATCGCCATATTCACCAGTACTCGACGACTCGCTGGGTTGCTTAGTCGAATAATGGACTTCTGGAAACTTTGTCTATCGCCTGCTGTTAAAACTTACTGTAAGCCACATAGTACATTTTCAGGGGACAACATTGTCTAGTTTACAAGACGGCGATGGCAGAGAGCAACCTCTGCTAGTTTGTTTAATGTATTAGACCAGGGGTTTTCAACCTTTTTGATGCCAGGGACCACCATTTTTTCAGAATTTGAGCCACGGACCACCACTTGAGAACATTTTAGCCCCACGGACCCCAAAACAAAAGATTTCTTTTGCTTTTGTCCATCTTCTAGTTGTGTAGACTTGGGGGTAATTCCGATGATGAATATTTTAACTCTTGAGAGTGTAAAAATGAAACCAAATGGACCCGCAAGGGTCCATTTGGTTTCATTTTTACGTTCTCAAGAGTTACATCTGCATGGTTAACCAACTTAGCTGGGGACCACCTGGAACCCTCTCAGGGACCACTGGTGGTCCCCGGACCACCTGTTGAAAACCCCTGTATTAGACAGCTACTGTAGTTACAGATTTCTTCACTTTGTCCACAAATGTGCCAATGTGCCACATTGGACTTAGGATGCAACATTTAAATAATTTTTCAAAGTCTATAAACTAAAACAAACAGTTGCCTGCCAACCAATTATTAGCGAATTTTGTCTGACTATTTACTCCAGGCCATGGGCTGTAAACTTTTTTTTTTAGCCCTGTGGGAACAGTGGGACTTTGCCATTGCTTTCTGCATTGCTGTGCTGCCTTCTATTATGTAAATATGCTAAAATCTGCAAACAAGTCTGCTCAGAATGCAAGCAATCTATCCTACCATACAAATACTGGTATTAGCTTAAAGCAGTCTTAAACTATTACCGAGCTCTCCTTTTCTTCTGGAAGAAATGCCATTAGCTCCTTTCCCTCACTCCATCATTCCTTAGACTTTATTTTATTTTTGGTACCCTGACTTATAGCTTTAATCTTGGGAAAGGGCATGTTTATGTGAAAGCTGCGTCATTTAGCATGCCGCATCCTGCTGTCAGCGCGATTAGCCCATGCGTGCACTATAACTACATGATCGGATCCTATTGCAGGCAGAGTAAATCATTTGCATCTTAACAAGAAGTCGAGACAGAGAGCCACCAACATTTTCAGGGATGCAAAATTAATTCTCTCGCTGTATTGGCTTATTTATGACGCAAATGACTTGCAAATTTAAAATTGTAGGACAAAGCAAATATTTTTGTCCACGATTTTTTGCAGGGCCCGTCGTCCCTTGTTCCTCGAGCGCCTGGATAGTCAGTTCCACTTTCCTCCCACAATGCTGCTGCTGCTGACTGTGTGTATCATTATTTCTATTGTTTCCCAGGAGAAGACAATATCTCAACAGCTACTATAGCCCTCCCCTTTCTATTTAGCTCTTTCTCCCTCTCTCTCTTTACTTCCCTCTCTCCATCTTCATCTTTTTCCCCCACTCCTGCCTTCAATTCTCCATTATTAGTGCCTCCGGTTCTCCAGAGGGCAAACAAACTTTCGGAAACTTCCCCATAACCCGCCAAGCGTAGCCTATTTTCCTCTCCATGCAATTAACTGCGCCAACATTTACAATAATATGATTACAGACACTTTGGTGAAGTCGTGGGGGAACGTGGGGCATATTAGGTATCAGCAAGGGGTTGATCATAATGGCCGCGCTTCCCGGAGTCTCGCATTTTCTTTTCGCGAGTGAAAGAGCGAGAGCCACTAAATTCTCCTCAGGCTGTAAAACCCAATGCACTGGAACCATGATAACAAACACAGGCAAACACTTTCTTTCTCATCTCCTCCCAGTGCCCCCCTACCTCCCACGCCATCTCTCTTTTTTATCCTTTCCTCTCACTTTAGACCCTTGCTTTCTTAACTTCAGTGTTCGCCTTAACCCCGCCTCCCACCGCTCGCCCTCCCCCACCCCTCAATTAATTAAGTCTTTCACGGCCATGTAATTAGAAGCATTAGCAAGTCATAAAGTTGCCACCAATCTTTGAATTATGTTGCTGGCCCTCAGCAATTTATTTGTAACTCCTTTTTTTTCTGAAAACTACGGCACCGTGGGGTCCCATAGATCTTAGCATGGGCTTACTGTGCCCCTCTGCTCCAACCAGCAGTTTGGAAAAGAGGAGTCCTGTTTTCATTTGATACCAAATGATGCCCATTGCCCTGCATGAAACATTTGGGTTGAATAGGGACTGAAATGGTGCTTGATGCATTTTGTCCTGACTAGATTCTAGTTTCTGACACTGGATTCTAGTTTCTGACACTAGATTCTAGTTTCTGACAATAGATTCTAGTTTTTAGCACTACATTCTAGTTTTTGGCACTACATTCTAGTTTTTGGCACTACATTCTAGTTTTGCCGTTACATTTCTGATGCTAGATTCTAGTTCCTAGCGCTAGATTCTAGTTTCCAAAGATAGATTTGAGTTTTTGGCCGTAAATTCTACTTTCTGACACTACATTCTAGTTTTTTGACACTATATTCTATTTTCTGACACTTGATTCTAGTTTTTTTGTTCCTGTGTCAGTGATTCTTGACATATTTCATGCCAAGGACCACCAGAATTATCTATATTTGGACATCCATCTGAAAACATGTTCCAGGGCTCCCCCAGAAGCAAAGATTTGAGTTAAAATCTTTGACATAATATATTCAAAGATTTTCACAATTTTTCAAAAAATAGCAGATCTAGCGCGCCACTCAGTGGCACGCTATGAGCTTGTAGATCTGCTATTTTTCAATAGATAGTATAGTATAATGTAATGCTTAGAACACCAGAATGTGTACAGTACCAAAGGGTTAAATCACTGTGGAAGATCATGACTGCATCTGTGGAAAGTTAGCAGTATTGTATTATAATATTCATTATGTAATTATCAGCAAAAGAGAGAGTAATAATAAAAGGTTGATGTTAAAGCACTGGGACATTACAGACCACTCTGTGGATATGATGTTGAAGTAAATGCAAAGACATATATCCTTCTTGCACCAACACATAAGACTATTTCCGGTCACCTTATTGTTGCCTGAGCAGAGTGCAAGATCTGTCTGCTTCTGTTGTTGTCAACAATTCATGAAAACAAAACATTTGGTCAGGCTCAGGAAAGGTGATGCTAATGTGTGAGGGGCGGGAGGGGGGTGTTTGGTGTTTGGATGAGGCAGCGTTTTAGCCAATCACAGCACAGCAGCAGTCTCCAGCAGATTCATAATGAGCCAATAGAGTGGAGGTGAGCTGGAGTTAGATTCTGTTTTTAAACAATTCTGTTTACAAGCACAGTGTTTGTACACACTAAATTTGCCTCTATTACCTTTAAGCAGGTGTTGACACTAAGATCTCCGAGGCACTTGCCCATCGGGCAAGTGCAAGTCAGGTTCTACTTGCCCTCAGGTCATGGTCACTTGCCCCCCAGGTTCCAGGTGGTCCCCAGTTAAGTTGGTTAACCAGATGTAACTCTTGAGAACGTAAAAATGAAACCAAATGGACCCTTCCGGGTCCATATGGTTTCATTTTTACACTCTCAAGAGTTAAAATTCATCATCTTAATTAGCCCAGGTCTACACTATAGAAGACTATTGGTCATTTTTATGTGTTAATTTGCCTGGAATTGTGGATAGCTAGAAAGCAGGGAAAGACACAGAGGCAGAGTGCAATGACTGCCTTCAAGACAAATTCATCTTGTGCACTGTGTTGCACACTTGCCCGATCGGGCAACCAGGTAGCAGTCTTCACTTGCCCCACCATTTTTTTACTTGCCCCGGGCAAGCGGGCAAGTGTTAGTGTCAAGCCCTGCCTTTAAGCATGAACAGAAATGAAAACATTGTAATACATGTTTGCATATCATATGCATAAAAAGTAGTTAATGTGAATCATGCATAAGCTACAGTAAGAAAGTAAAAAGAAAGTAGGAAATCAATATTATATTTATAGGCTAATTAAACTGTGCAAAGGGCTATAACTGATATCTAAGGTGAGGGCTAACTTCTCACCTGTGTGTATGTATGGTCGGCAGTGGTTGTGACCACAGCCCACGTTATATCTAATACACACACACACACACACACACACACACACACACACACACACACACACACACACACACACACACACACACACACACACACACACACACACACACACACACACACTTATGTTTTTCAGTTTAAGTGTGCATTTTTTTGTGCATCGGCTCTATACGCTCCACAACGATGGTTCAAGGCATCGTTGCCTGTAGATCCAGTTTATATAATCTCAAAGAATGATTCCACCTCAAGCATTCTCATCACCAACCTCATTCTGACCCTCTCTGCACCCTGACCTCACAGCAGACGGCCATTGTTTCTGTTTATCATTTTCCAGAGATCGAGAAGAGAGAGAGAGATCGAGAGAGAGTGAGAGAGTGGTGTGTGTGTGTGTGGGGGTGGGGGGGGGGGGGGGGGGTGGGGGGGGGGGGGGAGGGAGAGAGAGAAACAGAGAAATGGAGAAAATGAGAGCGCATGCGGGAGGGGGCACAGTATTGATCGGCCTCCCCATGTATTGAAACCAGATATTGATTTTCTTTCTCTCTTTTTTCCGAAAGGGAAAAAGTGCATTGTCCAACCAAAGGAGATTTCTGTGGGGATTTGGGGAAAGAGGAGTTGAAATGAGCATCCGGTGTGTTGTTGTCTCCTGTGGGTTGTGTATGAGATCGGTAGGTAATTGAATTTAGCGAACTGGGGCCCTCTCCGATATTCACTCACAGAGAGGGTTTGGGTCTGAATGGGTGCCAGTTGACAATGTTCTCTTTTCACCTGCAAGGAGGCTGGACGGTAGAACACCCCGTTGTACCGCACCGGTCCCCCGGAAAAGTTTTCTTAAAGTTGAGTGTGTGAAACAGCAAAGGCAGCCACACATCGTTTCTGAATATTCCTTTAATGTGGAGATAAATGACAAGACAAAATAACTGTATGAGTTATTGTGTGGCAAAAAACAGAGATGGTTTATAATTCATTGCTGATGAAGAACACCATCTGGGCTGCGGCAATCAGTGGAAAGTGGACATTTTCACCCCAAACTATAGTAAAAATTGCAGATCTACAAGCTCACAACACAGCACAAGATCGGTTATTTTTTTTTTGTTTGTTTTCATTAAAAATCATTGCTGTATTATTATTTATTTGTTTAGTTTGACATTTAATTGCTGTGACCAGAGATGGGTGTAGCAAGTAATATAAAATAATATTACAGGAATATTATTACTTTTAAAAATAGATTATGTCCTACAAAACTGTAATAATATTACGTTTCTTCTACTAATATTACTAGCTACTTTCATCATGATGCTTTAAACAGTATTGCGTTGGAGAAGGGAGATGAGCTAATGCGACTTTACTTTGTAATTTTTATACCGTTCTACTCTCTTAATATAAGTAATATTGCCAACGCTGGTCGTGACTCATGACTACGTGTCCACGAACCACGAACGGGTCCTGGACCCATTATTTTACAAAACTGTTATGTAGATTGTCACCACGTGATACGTATGAAGGATAGCAGCCTAGAATGACATGCCAGAGATGAGTTTTACTTTGTATTTATTTTCTTTTGTTTGTTTGTTCCCGCCATGGTTCTAAAAGTCTATCACACTTTACTTCATGGGTGCGTGTGAACATGCACATTGCTCTCCCTCTCTGTCGCTGCTGTCTGTCTATCTGTGCGGGTGAGTGTCCACAGTCGGAGCCTGCACAGCGCGCCGTGCGCTCGCTCGTTCGCTCGCTGTTTCTCATTCTGGGGGCGTCGATGTGCTCTCCCACTCAATTTGCAATTAAGACCAAATTTAGCCCACTGAAGCCTGAAGGCAGGTGGGTGTCCACGCTGCTCGCAAGGAACACGTTGCCTAGCAACTGGGGGGGACAGAGGCACGACAGTGTACCTGAGCACCAGGGGGCAGTGTGGGGAAAGCCAGGGACTCTGCACGTGTGTGTGTGTGTGTGTGTGCGTGCGTGTGTGTGTGTGTGTGTGAGATGTACTTATGTGCATCTCCTTAAACAATATAAAGCAGTGGCTTTCAACATTTGTGATACCAGTGTATACCAGTGTAGTGTATTACACTATTTGATGTATTTTTGTTCTTGTGTACTGTAAGTTGCTCTAATTGGACTCAGAGCATCTGCTAAAGTCCTACATTGTAAACTGTGCATGTGTAGCACTTGTAGCTGTTGTCATGTGCATGTGTGTGTACAGTAGCTCTTATCATGTGTGTGCATGCGTGCATCCGTGCGTGCGTGCGTGTGTGCGTGTGTGTACAGGGGTTGACACTAAGGTCTCGGAGGCATTTGCCCATCGGGCAAGTGCAAGTCAGATTATACTTGCCCTCAGCTCATGGTCACTTGCCCCCCAAAAATATATTGTAAATGTTGCAGATGTAACTCTTGAGAACGTAAAAATGAAACCAAATGGACCCTTGCGGGTCCATTTGGTTTCATTTTTACACTCTCAAGAGTTAAAATTCATCATCTTAATAAGCCCAGGTCTACACAACTGGAGAATGTAGAAGATTAGGTCATTTTGATGTGTTAATTTGCCTGTTTTGTTTCCCAAATCCAGCCTGGAATTGTGGATAGCTAGAAAGCAGGGAAAGACACAGAGGCAGAGTGCAATGACTGCCTTCAACACAAATTTATCTTGTGTTGTGTTATAGTGCACTAAGTTGCACACTTGCCCAATCGGGCAACCAGCTAGCAGTCTTTACTTGCCCGACCTTTTTTTTTTTACTTGCCCCGGGCAAGTGTTAGTGTCAAGCCCTGGTGTACATATACCAGTCCCATGCAGTGTGATACGGGACAGTTCACCTTTGAACAGCTGACTAGAGGTGAGCCATACGGGGCCTTGTGGGCTCTGCTCTGCCCTGTCCACTGGCCTGTGTTGTGGGCCATGCAGGGAAGGCAGAGACGTCCCTGGGTCAGATGCCTCTGAGCAGTCCTGTCATACGCTCACGTGAGTTCACGGCTCACCACCGTCCAACACATCTCCTGGAGCGTGTGTGTGTGTGTATTTGCATGGCAGGCACACACGTTTGTCTGCCCTTGATGGTCTTTGTGTGTGCGCGTGTGTGTATGCATGTGTACACCTACATGTGTGCTGTGCATGTGCACACACACACACGCACACACACACACGCACACACACACACACACACACACACACACACACACACACACACACACACACACACACACACACACACTCTTCAAAGTTAGGATAGGGTCCAGTGATCGTAATCTGCACTGTGTGATTCTGTTGGAAGCTCCCAGTGGGACGGACAGACACACACGCTGCACGCAAACACACACACACACACACACACACACACACACACACACACACACACACACACACACACACACACACACACACACACACACACACACACACACACACACACACACACACACACAAAATCGAGCCAACCCCCAGAGAGGGGAAGGATAAAAAGAGAGGGAGTCTTTGTAGACAATGACCCCCATATCTGGAGGCTATTGGGGGCCACAGGGTCGACGGCTCGGCAGTGGCGTTGTGATTTGCTTCAGGATCGCCCCGTTGTGTCGCGTTGTGTCTCCCAGGAGCCTTTTCAACCTCCTCCAAGTGATTCCGTAATGAGGGTCCATGTCAGTATGAGTTTAGCTGGCGTAGGCCTGGATAATGTGCTTATTAGTGCATTAGCAGCTGAAGCATCACCCTCCTGGCTCCTGGCTCTTGACAACTCTCACCTTGACAAGAAGCAGCACCCAGTGGCAGATAAAAGACACACTTGTTTTTGGATGCAATTTTTTTTGCTCCCAGCACACTCGATCAGCAGACAGAATGAGACAATTTTTGGATGTATAATGTTTTTGAGACATGATTCCAAGTTCAAGTGGTTTTGTGCTACTTAATGGAACCACTAGATCAGTGGTTTTCAACCAGTGGTCCGGGGACCACCTTGAGAGAGTTCCAGGTGGTCCCCAGATGATAAATGGAAAGTCTGTTAACCAGATGTAACTCTTTGACAGTGTAAAAATGATGAAAATGAAAAATGTTTAAAACCAAATGGACCCTTGCGGGTCCATTTGGTTTTAAACATTTTTACACTGTCAAAGAGTTCTGGATCTGGATCCTTTAGTTTTTTGGGTCTGTGGGGCTAAAATGTCCTCATAGTAGCTCAACTGCTGAATGAATAGTGTGCCCGTTTCAAAAAGCTTGAAAACCCCTGCACTAGATGGAATGTATACATCCATAGTTATCCAAGGGGCTACACTATGGAGTACCTTGTACTTTACATTCCCCCAGGTTCAGTAACATACTGTAGGGTAATTAGCATAGCATATCATTAGACTGGATATTGTCTTTGATTTTGATTTTATAAAAAGTACGTTTTTGCCTCTGTGTTGGGAAAGTAGAGATTAAAGCGACTGGATCAGTGTCATTAGGAAAATATTTTTTCCCTGAAAACAATTTAATGTGACTGATGTTTTTTAGTAAAGTAGTTACTTTTGTAATGACTAAGTAATATATGTAATTTCTTTAGAGAGCATTTAGGATGTCAAGTGAAATGGATTGTCCCGAGTTTTACTTGCTGCAAAAGTCATTGAAATCGACAGACTTTGGCCTGTCGCGTGTTTGAATCCCGTTCATTTGCTGCATGTCTCTCCCCTCTCTCTGTTTCTCTTTCCCATCTGTCTTCACTTGAATCTATCAATACAGGCCAAAAGCCAAAAACAAATCTCTAGAAAGAAAAACGTCATTGAAATTGATAGCGGATGTTATTGTCTTAATATCAGTTAAGCACTACCTCAGCTAAATCCCTGAACTGAGGGGTTTTGAGCGAGTCGAGTAAGCCTGCATTCACACCGTTGTAAAAGCTCCGCAAAATACTTTAATTATATACCAGATGAAGGTCACAGAGCCTGCGCCATTGAATATTTTTTCCCCTCTCTTTTTTTGCTTTGCTTTATTTTTTTTTTAAGCTTTTCAAATGGTGTGTATAGACTTTCTCCTTCACCCCCTGACCACTGAGATGTTTTTGACCACCCATCTATTAGCTGTTTTTGTCATGCATGCAGGTATTTTGGGGCATGGCCTGGTGGCATCTCTGAGGAGGAGTGTGTATGTGTGTATGGTCAGCAATTTTTGTTTATACCGAATAGTAAGTACTGTAACAGAAAGTCCTGTAACAGAAAATGGTATGGGGGCGGCTTCATCGCCCGTGTCGCTTCGCGCCACGGGCGATGAGCCGCCCCATACCATTTTCTCTTGCCCCCCCAATTGGGACATGTAACATCCACCCCTGATACCGAACAGTAGTATAGTAGTCAGCTCAGCTGACATTTTTGGAAAAGTCAATAAAATAACAAAAACATGATTGTCAGTGTCACCTGTGGTTTACCTGGTGTCTATTTAATCCTTCAGTCCCTTGTGCTCCCTGACAGGTCTTAGATCATGGCAGCCCAAAAGGTACAGTAGATCGTGATCTACCAGTAGAATCACACAGGCGGTGCAGGTAGACCACATGACAGTCCCTTAAAATACAACGTATATAACTGTCAGCTCAAACCCCAAATACTTTGTTTTCAAACGCCAGTATAGTTAGCATATACTGTAGAAGAAAAGCCTTCCGATTCTCTCCCTCTATTTTTCATTTCAAGTGCATTATTCTTAAACACTGTATAACAGTAAATAACACCATCACCGAAGCTCCCACTTTCTATAGGGCCTTGAAATGGAATTTCAGTCATGGGATAATCACGTTTTTTATGTGTAGATCTTGTTGAGTCGTCGTAATTTTGAAGACAAGCTCTCGAGACAAAAAGTATTGGTGTTCTGTACTCTGCATGTTATGTTTTTGTCTGTCTTGTTTTGCTTTTTTGTTTTAGTTTCGTTGTAGTTTCATAACTCCTTATATTCATTATTTTTTAACTATTAGAAGGGCAGGCATTATAAGCTCTTATGAACTCTTATCAAGCTTGGCATGTATTCCTGCAATTTGACAGTAATGACCCTATCAGGGGTTAACACTAAGGTCTCGGAGACACTTGCCCATCGGGCAAGTGCAAGTCAGGTTCTACTTGCCCTCAGCTCATGGTCACTTGCCCCCCAAAATATATTGTACATTTTGCAGATGTAACTCTTGAGAACGTAAAAATGAAACCAAATGGACCCTTGCGGGTCCATTTGGTTTCATTTTTACACTCTCAAGAGTTAAAATTCATCATCTTAATTAGCCCAGGTCTACACAACTAGAGAATCTAGAAGATTAGGTCTATGTTAATTTGCCTGTTTTGTTTCCCAAATCCAGCCTGGAATTGTGGACAGCTAGAAAGCAGGGAAAGACACAGAGGCAGAGTGCAATGACTGCCTTCAAGACAAATTTATCTTGTGTTGTGTTATAGTGCACTAAGTTGCACACTTGCCCGATCGGGCAACCAGGTAGCAGTCTTCACTTGCCCCACCATTTTTTTTACTTGCCCCGGGCAAGCGGGCAAGTGTTAGTGTCAAGCCCTGGGGTGGACATGTTCCTAATGTAGTGACATATTATAGGGTGGACATGTTCCTAATGTAGTGACATATTATAGGGTGGACATGTTCCTAATGTAGTGACATATTATAGGGTGGACATGTTCCTAATGTAGTGACATATTATAGGGTGGACATGCGGATGTCTTGGTGTGACAAGTCCATCGGAGTTCAGTCAAGGAGATCAGCATGTTGTACTGAAACCCTTAGTCAACCATACTAATTTCCACTCGGTTCCACTGTCTGCCCCCATTTCCTTCTTTCTCTCTCTGTCTCTCTCTTCACCCATTATATATCTCTCCTCTGTCTTGTATCGGTCAGCCATAATTTCAATTGGGATTTTGGTTCAATCTGGGCATGCGGCCATGAAAGTTTAGGAAAGATATTCTCACAGATATTCTTCCATGCAGGTACATTGATGATCTGCATTTTCAACACTCACACATGGCAAATTGAACATTAATGATTCGTCAGATCCCGAAGTGATAGAAATCAATGTCCACACACACACACACACACACACACACACACACACACACACACACACACACACACACACACACACACACACACACACACACACACACACACACTCTCTCTACCGTATCATTCGCTTTTCTTTTGAAAACAATACGTCTGTAATATTTTTTGGTTTGTCAATTTGCACCATGATTGGAGAGGGCACTTACAACATTACAATCCACGCCCGCACTCACACGCGCATGCACACACACGCACACACACGCACACACACACACACACAGAGAAAAGCCTACAAAGCCTACCTTCAGACAATCAAAGCTAAACTAGATTGCAGATAACATTTCCTTCATTCTTTTCTCTTCTCCCAATTAAAGTAGGATATGACATACGACTTCAGAGAACAATATCAGCGAACAATAATCGCGCAATAAAACAGTGGGCAGACGTGGTCACAGAGACATACTGTATATGTCACCTAATCACCATCATCTCGCATATTTGCTTGCATATATGTGTTTGGAGATGCCCAGATTGTCAAATTGAGTGCGCAAATAGCCATATTACCACACAGTGGGGGAGGGGCTGTGGTGCAAAAACGTGATGCCAGAGAAGGCCCTCACAGCAAGCCTAATGTCTCCTCGACGGGCCAGGAACAATCACATACATGGAATGAAGGCAAAATAAAAAACACAGTTAATATTATCACAGAGGATTGTTTTCATATGGTTTTTAACGGTGAGCCTCCTCTCCACTTGGAGAGGCGAGAGGGAGGTAATGAAACCGAGGTAGACGTGGAGGCCTAATGCCTTGACAGTAATGCCAGACACTGTCTTTCATTTTAGCATTTGTTACGTTATACTTAGCTTGTTGTGTGCACAGAGGATATAGCACATAATATGTACTTACAACTTGTTGCAGTGCAAAGCATAGAGGTGGACCAAGGAACTGTGTTTTAACCAGTGTTGGGCAGTAACTAATTAAATATTACATAGTACTATAATGTTATTGAGATGTACAAACTGTCAACAGATAACAGAGATGCGCAGTAGTTTGTAGATATCAATCCACTGCAGCATTTGTCGTGATTGTCACTGAATATATTGTGTTGCACATCTCTATCCCTTTGCGGATGGAAGGGGAGGACTTGGGGAAGTAATATTGTAATATGTAATATATTATTCTTTGATTCTAGTAATAATATTGACCAACACTGGTTTTAACATGCAACTCTAATACCCATCAGTCAACAAAGTTGTTTTATAATGTTTATGATGGATGATATGTCGTCGTTGAACAACGTCGTATGCCAGGGGTTTTCAACCTTTTTCATCTCAGGGACCACCATTTATTCAGGATTTGAGCCACGGACCACCATTTGAGGATATTTTAGCCCCACAGACCCCAAATCTAAAGATTTATTTTGCTTTTGTCCACAATTCCAGGCTGGATTTGGGAAACAATACAAGCAAAACATACATTCCAAAATGGCTAATTCAGTTGATGAATATTTTAACTCTTGAGAGTGTAAAAATGAAACCAAATGGACCCATGCGGGTCCATTTGGTTTCATTTTTACGTTAAAATATCTGGTTAACTTAGCTGAGGACCACCTGGAATCCTCTCAAGGACCACTGGTGGTCCCCGGACCACCTGTTGAAAACCCCTGTCGTATGCCATCATTTATGATGTGGTCAAGAAACTGGACTGTTTTACCTGGAGATCTCCCTCTGCTACTATTTTAAAGCCCAAATGTACACCTTTGTTTTTACCTCGGTCATTAGTATGCTTTTAAATTGCCTGCTGTTTCAAGTTTAGATCACTTATTACATGATGCCTTGCTTTATTTTGCATGCAATGTGCCATAAGCATGGTGGCTCAAACCAGATAAGAGAATACATGCAGACACCAAATTTGGCCCCTGCCCTTGTTCCTGTATGCCATTCTCTTTCTCCATTGTACCTCCTTTAATAGCGCCCGAGCTTTGTTTCTTTTTCAGGGGCGGATCTAGGCATGGGCATGGGAGGACAATGCCCCCCTAAATGCCCAGGCTGCCCCACCAAACTTGATGGCTTGCAAGGCAACCCAATATATTTCAAATTAAAGTGCTTATATTTAAAATGATGTGAAACACTACTACTGCTACTAACTAACTAGTTGTGTCACCACTAAACCAACAGCAGTTCATCATTGAAAACAGAAAACTCTTTGAGTCAGACCTTCAGCTTTATGCATGCTGCGTGCCTGTTGCAACTTCAACAACAACTGATGGTATTATTGATGCTTTACTTGCCTAATAAAAATCCTGCAACCGAAAATGGTATGGGTGCGACTTCATTGCCCGTAGCGCGAAGCGACACGGACAATGAAGCTGCCCCCATACCATTTTCTCCTGCCCCCCAATTGGGAAATGTTATGTTCTTTTTGTGTTTCCTAAGATGGACAAAGCCACCAGGTAAAGCAGGCCATATGCAGGGATTGACACTAACACTTGCCCGCTTGCCCGGGGCAAGTAAAAAAAAATGGTGGGGCAAGTGAAGACTGCTACCTGGTTGCCCGATCGGGCAAGTGTGCAATTTAGTGCCCTATAACACAACACAAGATAAATTTGTCTTGAAGGCAGTCATTGCACTCTGCCTCTGTGTCTTTCCCTGCTTTCTAGCTATCCACAATTCCAGGCTGGATTTGGGAAACAAAACAGGCAAATTAACACATCAAAATGACCATAAATCTTCTACAGTGTAGACCTGGGCTAATTAAGATGATGAATTTTAACTCTTGAGAGTGTAAAAATGAAACCAAATGGACCCGCAATTGGGTCCATTTGGTTTCATTTTTACGTTTTCAAGAGTTACATCTGGTTAACCAACTTAACTGGGACCACCTGGAACCTGGGGGGCAAGTGATCATAACCTGAGGGCAAGTAGAACCTGACTTGCACTTGCCGATGGGCAAGTGCCTCGGAGACCTTAGTGTCAACCCCTGCATATGTGACCGCTCCAGCTGATAACCCATGCAGGCATAAAGGGAGAGGCAGGATGTTTGTATATACTCTGTGACACACGATTCACACATTATACCTTATATTGTTGTTATTACATCATCATTCCCATGATTGTGTTTAAAATCGGCATTTCCGACCACACGCGAGCCTGTAAAAAATGTGCTGTGACCCAGTTACACGGCAAGGTGGTTAAATTAAAATAGCTGGCAGGTAATTATGAAATAGTCTGCAACAGACAACCCAGCACCACAAGCACGCACGCACGAATGCACACGTGCATGGCATGCACGTGCACATGCACAAGTGTGCGCACACTCACACACACACACACACACACACACACACACACACACACACACACACGCTCTTGCTCTCGTGCACTCTCCACTCTCGTAGCTGGAGGGGGGATGGTTGAGGCCACAGCATGTGTATTAGAAAGTCCTCAATTTCACACACGCTTACTCTGGAGTGAGTTTGGCATAAAGGGATTAGTGGAGGAGAGAGGGAGACAGAGAGAGAGAGGAGGGGCTGTCGGACACCTATGTTTAACAGCGTGACAGGATGTGACCCAGCCCAATGTCCGCTCTATTTCCTCTCTACAACCCCCCCTCTCTCTCTCTTTATCTCTCTCTCTCTCTCTCTCTCTCTCTCTCTCTCTCTCTCTCTCTCTCTCTCTCTTTATCTCTCTCTCTCTCTCTCTCTCTCTCTCTCTGCTCTGCTGCCTCCACTCCTCTGTAATCCTGTGGGCTGCTGTCTCTCTCTGTAGGCATCCTGGGCAGGGGCTAAAAGGACAAAAAAGAAGAGTTAAGTTGTGACTACTTTACCTTGCAGACACCACAGTGTTCGCATGAACAGCAAATCATTCAGTGGATCAAATAATATACAGTATATGCTGTGTGTGTGTGTGTGTGTGTGTGTGTGTGTGTGTGTGTGTGTGTGTGTGCGTGTGCGTGTGCGTGTGTACTGTACTTTTACAGTACCCAAATAACCCAGAATACATTGAAATCAACTCAGCAATATGTACAATGTACTGTACTGTTTAGAGCAGGGGTTTTCAACCTTTTTCGTCTCAGGGACCATGATTTATCCAGCATTTGAGCCACGGACCACCATTTGATGAAATTTTAACCCCACAGACCCGAAAACTAAGATTTATTTTGCTTTTGTCCACAATAACAGGCTGGATTTGGGGAAACAAAACAGTCAAATTAACATACAGATCAAAATGACCATTATAATTATAATTAATTTATACATTCTCTAGTTGTGTAAACTTGGGCTAATTCACATGATGAACATTTTAACTCTTGAGAGCGTAAACATGAAACCAAATGGACCCGAAAGGGTCCATTTGGTTTCATGTTTACGCTTTCAAAGAGTTACATCTGGTTAACCAACTTTATATCATTTAGCCTGGGGACCACCTGGAACCCTCTTACGGACCACTGGTCGTCCCCGGACCACTCTAAACCACTGGTTTAGAGTGCACTGGGCTACCAGTACCACAGGCAGACAGAACATGCAGGTGTCTTACAGCAGTAATTCTGAAACATGGGATATCTAGCGCAGACACATACGACTCGAGATTAAAGTAAACAACAATGAAACATGTGATGTAGACTTGTACTCGGGCCTCTGACCTTGACCTCAATGGAATAGCTTATAGGGCATAATCTGTTGGTTAATGTGCAGGCTTAATGCTGTGCTCACACAGTAAAATACAAACAGTCTAGTCTACCATTCCTTTTCCATGGAAGCCAGCGATATGAAGTAACAAACCTGCAGTACAACTATGAAAGTGCATGAAAGTATATAGGCTACTGTATAAACAATAAATCTCAGAAT
Organism: Benthosema pterotum; assembly: GCA_039105355.1. NCBI lineage: Eukaryota > Metazoa > Chordata > Actinopteri > Myctophiformes > Myctophidae > Benthosema > Benthosema pterotum. The sequence goes on from CM076977.1 coordinate 10,102,942, forward strand.
TTCGGTGACCTCTTTCTTTCTTTCCTTCTTTCTTTTGCTGAGACTCTTCCATTATTAGATAACCTCCTGAAAATATCTAGTATCTAGTGTATGACAACCATATGGTAGGAGCAGCAGTGGTCCTTTAAAAGCTCAGAGAGGCACTTACTGAATGTCTCATTTGGCCAAAAACCATGGAGTGCATCAAGCATTTTTAAAAACACCCAAACGGCAAGAACACTTATATGAGGTACCTTGGCATCATGCCAACTCCAAATGTGGACAAGAAATGTAAAAGAATTGCTCCAGTGATTAGAAATTGATAATTTAAAATACATGTACGCTGCTCATTGAGTTGAGGTCACAATGAGGTCACTCTTTCAGTACGTAAACGAACACAAACAGTGGCTTCAGACAATAATAGTATGTTGTATTTTTATTTTTAAATTTATTCCGGACTGGCTCCGTGGATCTGAATACAGATATTCAAATAAGACTTTCTGAAACGTGACTTTGACAGCTGTTTTCAGGTAATGAAGTGATTTCTAATCACTGGAACTTTTTTTTATCCACCGCTGTACAAAAGCTCAGAATTTTTTAGAATGAAAATAATAAATAATTTCCCTACTCTCTCACCTTACCATTACAAAGGCTGTTTTGTGTTGTCGGAAAAAAGTCTTGTCCAGCATGGGAATCCTCTCAGGACTCCATCTTCTCTTCATCTTGTATTACCACTATATACTATACTTTCTTTGGGCTTTTTGGTGTAGATTTTACTGAGGTAGGGTTAAGGCTATAGGTTTATGTATAGTTTTACTGAGGTTATGCATGGTTAGGGTTAAGGCTAGGTTTATGTATAGTTTTACTGAGGTTATGCATGGTTAGGGTTAAGGCTATAGGTTTATGTATAGTTTTACTGAGGTTTCACTGTAGTCTTCTTTCTCTCAACTTCAGAGCTCTAAATTATGTTTCTATGCCCTATTGTGTGTATTGCATGTAGTTTCTGTATAATTGCACGGTTCCTATAGCTGTTTAACTGTATGTTATTGTCCAGGACCTGGCTAAGATTTGTATGCACTTTATTTAGCGGAGAATATCTCAACTGTTTTTGGCTAATATGGCCGCTGCGAACAACATGGGAACAGTGGCTAAGCCTCTATCCGGGACGAAATAAACCCGGAAATGACCACACCCCTTTTAAAATGACCCCTAATTCAAACATGGCCCTAACCTACAAACTGTTTGTAGCTCCAGATTTTCTGAGTGCTCAAAATGTTCAGAATACTCATATTTGTGTTATCCGTGCCTGAGTCAGCAACACTCTATAGTCTTTAGTGGCCAAATCCAATATGGCCGCCAGTTCGCCACCTAAAAAGCGTTTTATCAAGAATGTTTGAACCAGATGAGCTATGAATGCAAAACCTTGTGTCTAAATCATGTGTTTTGACAAGTAGAAACATGCTGGGGTGCTTATCTTAATGAATGGGTGTGGCTAAACATCTATTTTGCATATTTCAAAGATGGCGACCATCTGACAATTTGTTTTTCTTACATTACTTTTGTCATTATTTGTAAACTTGCTGTCAATTGTGTGTTTTTGAGCATTAGAAGCACATTGGAATGGGAAAAAAATGAAATTTTGTGCAATTTGGTGCACCAAAACCAGTGCACAGATACTCTCCTGACTTGCAGGTTGGGGGTGCAATACAAGCCCTCAACAACACCACAATAACATAAATGACACGCAACCAACAGACCAATTATCAATTAACATTTTGCCCAGACTGGCCCACCAGAGAGGTAGCCCACCGGCATATACCTAGTACTTCCTGTAGACAGTCCAGCCCTGTTATGCTTTGTCCTTTTGATTCCTCAGGGAGAAGCCTTTTCTTGTCAGATCACACAATTCTATTATAACGAGCAACACAATCCAGTTTGCAAACTTTACTGGCATGTTGCAAACTTTACTGGCATCTACAAGATCCCGTGAGGATCTCATTGAGTAAGTGACCAACCTAAGCCTATGCTAAACCTAACCCTATAGCCCTAAACCTAACCTCAGTAAAAAAACTCAAAACCTCATCTCAGTAGAACAATGCCTGAACGTAACTGGCATAAAAGGTGAGGGAGATAACTAAAAGCACATAAATAAAAGGCCGCAGCAGATGTGGAAAGAGGTGTTGGTTGGGCAAGTGATTAAATGTCACAGTAGATAAGTAATAATCATGGCAGATAGTTAAAAGTTGGGAAGATAAATAAAAGTCGTGGCTAGTGGCTATATTGCTTGCAATCTCATGATAGATACGTATAGATATGATACAGAGACCACAATACGATATGTATTGATTTATCGATATATATCGATTATACGTTCATTCAAAAATAATGACCATGTTGCACAAATACAATAAAACACTTGTGGGCTCAAGGAGATCTTTAAATTCTAAACATCTTAACAAGGGCTCAGGGAGTGTTTTACAACTGCCAAGTTGGGGTTTGATAACAAGCTTCGTTTGTGAACACTGATCACCAGATAATTCAGAATCTATTGATAACAATTCATTTGCAGTTTTGTAATTAAATAATCTCAACTAATCGCTTACCAATATTTACCCGAGAAGTATTTTTTGGTCAATTAAAACAGACTGGTATATAGCATATCAATGAGTGAGTTTTCTTAAATACAATAACTAATCGTCTGACTGGTGGGGACTGTGCGTAGATCTGAAGTCCCAGAGATCTTATATGTCCCATTACTCTGAACATGCACTGGAATACCACCATCAGCATAACGGTTGCCCCCTTGTTTTAAGCACTGTGTCCACACTGTGACATGTTATGTTGAGGGTTAGAGATAGGATTGGCAGGTGGAAATTCGTCCAGTGAAAAAGGTTCTGTTGTGCAAAATCTATGCGTGATTAAATGAGGTAATTCTTTTAATTGCATCATTTTTCCTGTAATTAATTCATTTCAATTAATCAGTTAAAGATAAAACGTTGCAGGGGAGCGGTAATGTCCCTCATGCTGACAAATGAAAAAGGAGTCTCACAGAAACGCTGGTCACTTTCTCCTTGAAGCCTGAAAAGATCAACTCAGATATCCTTTGGCCAAGTGTGTTTGTCTTATTATTAGTGGTGCACAATATTATTATGTCTGATATCTGATCTCTGACATTAATGGTTGCCCACGTGCCCCTGAAAACTGAAAATGAAACTTTTGTCTGTTTTCTGGTATATGACATAAAAATAAGAGCAAGCTTTAACTCTGAAGTGCTGTTTTCACTGTTGCTACACTCATGAATTTTGCTTATATTTTTTATAGTACAGGCTAATCAATGGTCAAGTGAGCATGACCTTTGGGCAAGTAGGACCTGACCTGTATACTTGCCTGCCAGGCAAGTGCCTCTGTCACTGTCAACCACTGGAAAAGTCACTGTATGACTTTGCTATCTCTAAGCTCTTGCTGTATGCAATGATGACCATACATCATATTACATCAATACTCTGATATTAATATCAGAGTTGATTTTTTCAGGCTCCTTTTCACACAGTAATGGAAGGTTGATGTTGGTCAAACAAGTCCATTGAGAACCTTCCTCTTACCCATGCTACTTATCAGTATGTGGAATTGGTACATTTCAAGTACAAATATACAAAAACTGTTGGACAATGCCATAGAGCATTAGACTTATGTTGTTAAAATAGGTCATTAGAACTTTTTGAGACTTATACAAATATACACGTGTGTGTGTGTGTGTGTGTGTGTGTGTGTGTGTGTGTGTGTGTGTGTGTGTGTGTTGTGTGTGTGTGTGTGTGTGTGTGTGGTGTGTGTGTGTGTGTGTGTGTGTGTGTGTCTTGTTCGAAGCAGTCATATTGGCCAAAAACAGTTTGAGATATGCTTCGTCCTTTTGATTCCTAGGACCTGGCTAAGATTTGTATGCACTTCATTTTAGGAGAGAATAACAGGGCTGGACTGCCATTCTGGGCAAAATGTTAATTGATAATTGGTCTGTTATGTTTATGCTATTGTGGTGTTGTTGAGGCTTTTATTGCACCCCCAACCCGCAAAGTCAGGAGAGTATATGTGCACTGGTTGTGGTGCACCAAATTGCACAAAAATTTATTTTTTTCCATTCCAATGTGCTTCTAATGCTCAAAAAACACAAAATTGACAGCAAGTTTACAAATAATGACAAAAGTAACATAAGTAAAACAAATTGTCAGATGGTCGCCATCTTTGAAATATGCAAAATAGATGTTTAGTCACACCCATTCATAAAGATAGGCACCCCAGCATGTTTCTACTTGTCAAAACACATGATTTAGACACAAGGTTTGCATTCATAGCTCATCTGGTTCAGACGTTCTAGATAAAATGCTTTTTCAGGTGGCGAACTGGCGGCCATATTGGATTTGGCCACTAAAGACTATAGAGTGTTGCTGACTCAGGCACAGATACCCCAAATATGAGTATTCTGAACATTTTGAGCACCTCAGAAAATCTGGAGCTACAACAGTTTGTAGGTTAGGGCCATGTTTGAATTAGGGTCATTTTAAAAGGGGTGTGGTCATTTTCGGGTATTTCGTCCCGGATAGAGGCTTAGCCACTGTTCCCATGTTGTTCGCAGCGGCCATATTAGCAAAAAAACAGTTGAGATATTCTCCGCTAAATGAAGTGCATACAAATCTTAGCCAGGTCCTAGACTATATGTTATTGTCCATGTTCGTCAGTTTGACGACCTCACCTACCTGGATTTCAACCAGTGTTCCGGGGACCACCAGTGGTCCTTGAGAGGGTTCCAGGTGGTCCCCAGCTGAGTTGGTTAACCAGATGTAACTCTCTAGAGCGTAAAAATGAAACCAAATGGACCATTGTGGGTCCATTTGGTTTCATTTTTACGCTCTCGAGAGGTAAAGTATTCATCAGCTTAACACAACGGTCATTTTGATCTGTATATTTGCCTGTTTTGTTTCCTGAATCCAGCCAATAGCAAAATTAATCTTTAGTTTTGGGCTCTGTGGGGCTAAAATATCCTCAAATGGTGTTCCGTGCAGGCTCAAATGCTGAATAAATGGTGGGCCCTGGTATCAAAAAAGTTGAAAACACCTGCACTAGTGCATGCTTTAGTTGTGAAGGATGTTTCAGAGTTTTGGTCACAATAGTATTTAACAATATGACGGTGTGTGTGTGTGTGTGTGTGTGTGTGTGTGTGTGTGTGTGTGTGTGTGTGTGTGTGTGTGTGTTGTGTGTGTGTGTGTGTGTGTGTGTGTGTGTGTGTGTGTGTGTGTGTGTGTGAATTAGAAGAGCAGACAGGATTGACAATGACAGAGTGTGGGAGATAGAGAGAGTGATTTCAGAAAGCAGTGAGGGAGCGAGGCAGTAACAGGGAGGATGTGTGAATAGAGTTAATGGCGGAGGAAGTGTTTAGGTAAACGAGCAAACAGAGCGATGGGCGGTGGAGCGTGAGGAGGAAGGATAAGGTGCTGATGAAGTACCACAGGGTGACCCACCCACCCCCCACCCCCCCTGACCTGCCCCACAACCCTCCCCTCCCACCACTCTCTTGGCTGCATGGGAATGGGATGCTGAGATGTGGGGGCAGACTAGAGCCTGGACTGGGCCGGATCTATGCACGGGCATGGGGGGGTGGCATTGTTCCCCCTAAATGCCCTGACTGCCCCACCAAACATGATGGCATGCAAACAACCCAAATTTCAAAGATATTTCAAATTCAAGTGCTTACGTTGTAAAGTGATTTGAAACACTACTGCTGCTACTAACTAGCTACAGCCGTGGCACCACTAAACCAACCAAAACTCTCTGAGTCAGACCTTTAGCTTTATGCATGCTGCGTGTCTGTTGCAACTTCAACAACAACTGATGTTATTATTGATGCTATACTTGCCTAATATAAGTCCTGTACAAGATATAAATCTAGTGTGTCACACAGAACTAAAGAATTCAAATGAAAATGTATGGCGCGGCCGCCCTCATGCCATTTTCACCATGTTACATCCAGGCCTGAGCCTGGATGAAAATAATAGTTGTGTGTGTGTTTGTGTTTGTGTGTGTATGCATGCGAGCGCGCAGTGCAGCGCCGGTTCTCATGCAGCAGCATGAGAATGTGCAGGGTAAATGCATCATTGTTTATGGATGTAGGAGTGACTGTCCACAGCGCACAGGAGACAGGGCATAAAAGTTGAGAAAAGTGCAGAGTATACAACTCTGATGCTGTTGTTGTTGCTTTGTGGAGTGGAGCGAGGAACATAAAACAACACACACATCAATTCTACTGTCCACGTTCCAGGTTAGACTAACATTTAGGCAGGTGCTGGTCAGAGTTAAGGGTTGGTCATGCACAGACTTAGTGATAGGCATGAAGTAAGGCCTATGTAAGGATTAATTGTGGTTCAAGGTAAGAGCAACTTTAGAGTGTACACACACTTTGTTTGTAAACAGATTTGTTTAAAAACAGAATCTAACTCCACCTCACCTCCACTCTATTGGCTCTTTATGAAACTGCTGGAGACTGCTGTGCTGTGATTGGCTGAAACGCTGCCTCACCCCACACACAACCCCCTCTCACATTAGCACCTCCTTCCCTGACCCCAACGAATGCTTTTGTTGTCAGTCTGTTCACTATTTTCAATCATTGCAAATCTGGATCTTATCGATTTTAAATATTTTTGGGGCGCTGAATAATATTAATTCACCAAAACAACCATCCATGTTTAATTAAGATTTTAATTTCGCGAGTGCATACTTGTTAAGTTTGAATAACTAATGTCCCTATAGCCAGATAATTTACTATAAGTAATTATCTTTCTTTTAAACTAAGATCGCATAGCTTTTAAGCTATCACTGTTAAACAATTTGCACAATATTTTTTGCAGTAAGTATTCAATCATGCAGTAATTAGAGAAGCTCTTTATAATCTGATCATTGGCCTTCATTAAAAATGTGTTAACTTCGTAAACGTCAATTAACGCACTGGGTAGAAACGTACAGTGGAGAGATCTGCTCTGCATGTACTGCACACCGTCAATCAGTGCTGGCAAAATGTACTCAAATTCTAAGTATGGTAATGTACTGCGATCTCTGTTACAAGTAAAATAGCGGAATGTAAAATGTAGCCTACTTGATTAAAAGTATAATAGTATTGCCATCAAAATTAAGCGTAGCCTACCAAAAGTACTCGTGCAGAATGTTATTTCAAATGTCTAGTAATCATTTTGAAAATAGCAAGAATGTAGAAGATTAATGGTCATTTTGATTGACTGTTTTGTTTCTGAAATAGCTTGGGTCTGTGGGGCTAAAATGTCATCAAATGGTGGTCTGTGATTCAAATGCTGAATAAATAGTGGGCCCTGGTCTGAGAAAGCTTGAATACCACTGCCATAGTTTCAAGAATCTCGAATGGAACCAGCTTTAGAACCACCACAAGTTTTAGTTAAAGGGGGATTAAAGGGGAATTCCACCAATTTACAACATTTCCCTGAAAGCATACAAATGTGAAATTTGTACGCGCTCACGAAAAATAGGTCCTAAAAGCAAAAACATGAACATGGTGAAACACTACTTGATGACATCATCAAGTTGTGTTTCAGCGTGTTAATGAGTTTTTTCAGACCTCCATTTCTAGGAAACACAGAATGGGGGAACCTTTTATCATGTCCACACAACATCTCTACGGTATATTAATGACATAGTAAAATGTTGAAAATGGGTGGAATTCCCCTTTAAAAGGGGGGCGAAATACCTCAAACTTGTACTCAAGTACAGTACTGTAGTAAACGTCCCTGCATGGTTATACTCTCCGCCACTGCCGTCAAGAATGAGCCGCTCACCCAGCAGCTCCCGGACGCTTGTTTAGAAGGCGAGATGACCAGGACAAGATAAGGCCCCCCGCGATAAGATAAGGGAAGCCTTTCAAAGTGATTCCTCACGCACGCTGTGTGCTGTATTCAATTTAGATGGTGCGATATGCATGAAATAAATTGGATTTGGAAAAGGGTGAAGATAATACATTTACACATATGACGCTGATTTTTTATTATTTTTTTTCCCCAGGCAGATTTTCTTTTCTTCTTTTTTTTCTACGCCTCGGATTGCTTCATTTGTTTGTCTTGTGTGGAATCGTGAGGTGAGCATCGGGGGCGCTTGTTTGTTGACTCTGGACATGCACGGTGGGGAGGGAGGCGTTCTGCTCCTTTATCTTAACCACATGAACCCTGCCTGGCATCCGGAAATAAGCTCACATTCTGCCACAAATAGCAGAACAGATTTTGAACAAATAGATTTGACGTAAAAAGGGGAAAAAGAGGGGGACCCCCCTGGGTCAACGCAGTTGGGTCATCAGGAGCCTGTACACAGTCTTCATAGGACAGTGGTTTTCAACCTTTTTGACACCAGGGCCCAGTATGTGTTCAGCATTTGAGCCACGGACCACAATTTGATGACATTTTATCCCCACAGACCCCAAAACTAAAGATTTCTTTTGTTTTTGTCCATAATTCCAGGATATATTTTGGAAACAAAAGAGTCAAACATACATATAGAAATGACCATTAATCTTCTACATTCTCTAGTTGTCTAGACTTGAGCTAATTCAGATGGTGAATATTTTAACTTTTGAGAGCGTAAACATGAAACCGGATGGACCCGCAAGGGTCCATCCGGTTCCAGGGTTCCAGGTGGGGACCACCTGGAACCCTCTCAAGGTGGTCCCCGGAACACCAGTTGAAAACCACTGGCATATAAGATATCTCCACGGCGGTCTCCGTCCAAGACCCATGTCCGCATGTTCACTGTATGTTAACGCACACACAAAGACACACACATACACTCCCTCTCTCTCTCCCCTAACCAGATCTAATGAAGAATTCCAGCTGCCAGGCTGGGCCAGCGTCTTTCGGACAGTGGGGATTTTTCATCCTGTAATGTGGGCACGGGTCATTAATTGTGCCTCGCCACGAGACCAGTGGGCTTGTCATTTGGGTATAGCACCTCTATACATCTCCACTCTCCTCCCCTGCACCCTTCCCCTCGTCCTCCCTCTCTCCTCCCCGCTCATCCTCCTCCTCCGACTGTGTGTGTGTGTGTGTGTGTGTGTCATGGCCTGGGTGGTCCCTTCCCTCCCACACACACACACACACACACACACACACACACACACACACACACACACACACACACACACACACACACACACTCACGCCACCTCAGCCTCCTCCAGAATGGACTGACCCCGTTTCCTGTCACTAACTGATGACGCCTCCTAAAGGTCTTTGGTTATACAGTATACATGTACTGTAGACCATATATACTGTATATATACAGTACAAACCTACATATATATATTCACCTGCCCCAGTGCAGAACCAATTCAATTTCAATTCAAGGAGCTTTATTGGCATGATAAAACAGACATTTACATTGCCAAAGCAAGAGTCACAAAACAATACAATAAAAACAGTTGCAAATGGGGACAAATATATACAGTTGGAGGGGGGTACAAATTTTTGTAGACAGAGTTATGCTACAATGCATTGTTTTATAAAAGGTTATAGCACATTATAACAACATTTTTTATTGCTACTTCAAGAAGGATCATGCAGAATAAGAAGAAAACAAACAGATTCACTATCTGTTTAAATGTAGCAGCAGTGTTTACATGGAAAAGTCTGGATAGTACAGATTGTAGTCCTTAGGGTGGTTGAGTTCCATTGGCCAATCTTCTTACGTCGCAACGGTGCACAAATCTTGCTGCTGTGTTTGCACATTGTTGTATTTCTCCCAATAGGTATGGAAGTTTTCCCTCGTTGGTCATAGTTTCGAACTCGCGTTGATTGTGTGCGATTTGTGGGAAGTATGTGCCCCTGTCTTGGTATAAGGGGCAGGTGGTTAGAAAGTGTAGCTCTGTTTCGACCACATTTTGTGTGCAGTGACTGCATAGTCGTGCTTCTCTTGGGAGTGGGGTCTGTCTGTGGCGGCCTTTCTCTATTGCGAGGCTGTGATCACTGAGTCTGTATCTGGTCAATGTTTTCCTAAGTTTTGGGTCTTTTACTGTACTTAGGTATTCAGCCAAAGAACCACTGCTGAAGTCCAACTATGGCTCTCATGCGGCAACCATTCTTAAAGGGGAACTCCACCCATTTTCAACATTTTAATATGTCAATAATTTACCTTAGAGATGCTGTGTGGACATGATAAAAAAAGTTCCCCCAATTCTGTATTTCCTAAAAATGGAGGTCTGAAAAAGTCATTAACACAGGTGAAATAGGACATCTGATGACATCATCAAGATGCATTTCACCATGTTAATGATTTTTCTTTCAGACCCCTTTTTCCTGAGAGGGTACAAATGGAACCAAATGGACCCGCTCCATTTGGTTCACATTTGTATCCTCTCAGGGAAATTTTGAAAATGGGTGGAATTCCCCTTTAAGACGTTCTTGAGAGGAAAATTGTTCTTCGGTCCACTTAGGAGGTTTTTCTATGGAGTTTTTTTGATTACTCAAAGTTTTATTAGTTGATTTTTTTTGTTGGTAAGAACAAAATCTGTGTGTACTATGAGCACACTCTTTGGTGTCTTTTTTTGTTCTTCAATGCGATCTGAAAAGAAAAAGGAAATACAGCACCTCTACAAGATGTGTAAAGTGTGGTCATTGAGGATGTTCTGGGCAGTCCACTGCAAAATACTGTATGGAACAATTATTCCACTTTAATCCCATTTTATACTTAAAAATAGTCGATCTACAAGCTCACAGTGCATCCCATTACTGTCCATTTTGATTTTGTAGATTGGCTATTTACAAAACATTTTTTCTAGCAGAAATATTTTCCAGCAGAAATTTCTAGCAGAGATATTTTCATTTTCTGAAATATTATCAGAACACGCTTTACGACAACTTGCCTACTTATACCAACGTGTTCATCTTAGTAGACATGTCTTAGGAAGACATTTAAGAGAAAAGTTAAGAACTTACTGGTGCATGTGGAACCAATGTGCTGTTAAACTGGATTCACTTTTTTGACAACTGAATGCGTATGTGTTTGCTCATAACGCAGACATCACCTCTTTGCATGGAGCAGAGAGATTTTGTCCCTTTCAGTACACTGAGGCATTCAAAATCCCCTATTACTGTACTACATTCAGCTCATTATAATGGCTGGATGGTATGTGTTCTGTACACACACACACACACACACACACACACACACACACACACACACACACACACACACACACACATGCATGTGTAAACAGCTGATTCCCAGAGGGAAAAAAACACATCTGTTTTTTTGTCCTTATTGAAATACCGCCTAAGGATGTCTTTTCAATGATCCTTCACATGTTGCGTTGAAATAGATTATCTATCAGCTATCAGTCAACGCTTCAATTAGATCGATCCGAGAGGTCTTTGATTCATCCTCTCTCTCTCTCTCTCTCTCCATCCTAGTTTATTCATCGCTGCTTCACCAGCGGCCACTTTTATGACCACTCAATCACCTCCTCTCCACTCCTCCTTTCCACTCGCTCTCTTTCTCTGTTCCTGCAGTGTGTTGGTGTCTCTCTGGTGTCCTTTGAATGACGTATAATGTCATTAGGGCTGGGTGGTCAACCCAAAAATATATATTTTTTCTAATTGACTGAATATATTTGTTTGATCAACCACTTGACCCTGTATTACATCTACGCAAATAATGGCAATAGCAGATCTACATGCTCATGTGTCAATGTGTCGCATCACAACACATTGTGAGCCTGTATGTAGAGTTTATATATTTTATAGTTCATTAATCATAATCGAGGCAAAGGTTTTGAAATGATATTGATTTGAAGGCATATCATGCCAGGTCTGTCTGTGGTCAGTCACTGCTCTTAATTGAATTGTTTACATGCAAGATTCTTTTACTTCATAATATGACTAGAACTAGCATGTCTAGAAGCTTGCAATTCGTTGATGACGTTGTTATCTTGTAGATTGGAATTGTGTCTATTGTTTGTTTGTAATGACATCTCCAAAATAGTGACATCATGCAGCTTGAAAGTGGTTACATCCTAGACATCGACCTGCATGGTCAACCAACAGCAGCAAGTCGCACAACTGTCACATAATGCTGTATTGCAGGGGTTTTCAACAGGTGGTCCAGTGGTCCCTGAGAGGATCCCAGGTGGTCCCCAGGCTAAACGATGGGAAGTTTGTTAACCAGATGTAACTCTGAGAGCGTAAAAATGAAACCAAATGGACCCGCAAGGGTCCATTTGGTTTCATTTTTATGCTCTCAAGAGTTAAAAAAAAATCATCATCTTAATTGGCCCAAATTTACACAACTAGACATCTACGTTTGCCTGTTATGTTTCCAAAGTCCAGCCTGGAATTGTAGATGAATAAAAACAGAAGAAATCATTGGGTTTTTTGGGGTCCGTGGGGCTAAAATGTGATCAAATGGTGGTCTGTGGCTCAAATTCTGTATAAATAGTGGGCCCTGCGGTATGAAAAAGGTTGAAAACCCCTGCTGTATTGAGACACTGTGCACTGCAGTTCCACGTGTTCATTCCAACCTCTGAGTAGCTGAATGTGGACGATGATGACGGCTGCCTCTCACACATCACTTTTTATAGACCCTGGCATCGATACTGACAGCTTATCGCTCCCTCACAGCACGACCCCAAACAAAGCTGGGTTTGTCTCCTCTTTGAGGGCAAAACTGTTCGCAAAGAAAGGAAAACGGACTCTTAGTTTCGCTGGCATTATAGAGGAGAGGACAATGGACAGGAGAGAGGGAGAGAGAGAGAGAGACAGAGGCCGTCGACGAAGATCCCCAACCCGTGGTTTTGGGGGACTTTATTTATTTATTGGTTCTTGAGATCTCCACGGCTAATGTAACGCGGAACGCGGCAACAGACCACAGAGATAATTTCCTGAACAAAAACCTCCAGTAATTAGTGTGTGGCCAGCTTTCAAAGAGAATCCCTCTGGTACAACTCTATACTGGCTTGGCTGAAGGCAGCAGGAGCAAAAAAAGAAAAGAAAAAAAAAATCCTTATTCCAACCCTTGATTGGCATCCTTAAGATCCTGCTTCACCCTCACCATATACAGTATCTGCACCTCTCCTCCTCCTGTTTTACACACTTTTTGCTTTCTTCTGCTATTGTCACATTTTCTCTCCTCCTCGTTTGAGGTAGTGCCGGCCTGACCGCCCCCCCCCCATCCATTGGAGGACGACCAACATAGCAGAAAGAGGGACAGTGTTGCCAACTTGGCGCATTTGTCGCTATATTTAGCTTTTTTCCAGACCCCTACCCTAGCGTCAAAATTACTGAAAAACTCCTGACGGAAAATCTAGTGCTTTTTTGCTGGTGAGTTTGGGAGAAATTGACAGGCGCCCGAGATAGAACCCTCATTTTTCACCATTTTTCCTCCTATGTTAAAGTCCTCCTTTTCTAGAAAGGACCATTGGAAACCAAATGAACCCTTATGTGTAACTCTTAAGATCGTAAAATGAAACCAAATGGACCCTTGCGGGTCCATTTGATTTCATTTCACGATCTTAAAGTTAGGGAGTTAAATTATACTTAAACATCTGAATTACCTAATTTTCAAGAATCTACACATTTAGAAAATGTAGAAGAATTGCTATTTTGACCAACATTTCACCAGTTATTTCTCCTAAATTAGTCCAAGAGACTAAAACTCAACATCAAATGTTGGTCCTCTGTGGCTAAAATGGAGAATAAATAGTGGGCCCTGGTATGACAATTGAAAATGGTTGAAAACCCCATGCTCTATAGCGCATTCTATAGTGCATTTTGGTAGTGCCACTGTGAATTTTGGATTTTGGCAGTTGGCAACCCTGCGACCAACATAGAAAAGATACAAAGAAGACGGCCATGCGAGTGGCAGTACCGTCAGTCAGTCAGTGAAGGAAAGTGGAATAAGGAGAGTGTATATGGTGCCTATGTGTGAGGCGGGGGGTAGGGGGGTAATAACAGTGCAAGGGGAAGGGAGGGGGGTCTGAGAGAACATCTGCAGACTGCCTTGTCGTGCGTGGGCTAACTACTCCACTCGCACCGCGGCAGTCCCTCCCTACTGTGGCCAATTAAGCAAATTGTAGCAAAAGAGCATTTTATTAGTATTTGCCCACAGCCACGGTGCGTCACCATAAATTCTTCCCTTGGAGCGTTCCGGAAAACAAATTGGCACATTAAGTGGTGAATGGCTAAAGAGCCCCTCCTCACCGGCCCCCTCCATCGCTCCCTGCCTCGGGGGCTAGCCGGGGGACCGGCAAGTGTGCCGATTCAGACGCAATGTCTCTGCTTTATCATTTGGCGTGGCAGTGTGGGGCCGGGGTGCGGGGCTCAGATGGAGAGCCTGGCAACGGACCTACGTATACACCCGCACTTCTGTCTCTTTTTTTCACTCCTATTGACTGTTCCTCTGTCTCTCTGTCTGTCGTTCTCTCCCTCTCTCTCTCTCACACACACACACACACGCACGCACGCACGCACGCACACACACACTCTCACACACACACACACACACACACACACACACACACTAATAAAGCACAGCCACAGTGAACATTGACTCCCTCTGTCCCCTTTGGCAAAGCGTGAGCTGTTTGCATTAGAGGCTTGACAAGCCTTGTCTATTTATCTGTTATTACACTGATATTGTCACATCCAAAAACCACGAGGGGACCTGATGTCGTGCCAGCGATGTTGGCTGAGTTACCATCTCTCTCTCTCTCTCTCTCTCTCTCTCTCTCTCTCTCTCTCTCTCTACCATCCCCCCCCCCCCCTGCTCTCACCAGCCCCTCCTCTCTTTCTCACTCGCTCCCTCTATCGATCACTCTCCATTTGGAGAGGGGAGACCTCTGTACACCAATCTGTGTGTGAACCAAACAAGTATGTGTGCGTGTGTGTGTGTGTGTGTGTGTGTGTGTGTGTGTGTGTGTGTGTGTGTGTGTGTGTGTGTGTGTGTGTGTGTGTGTGTGTGTGTGTGTGTGTGTGTGTGTGTGTGTGTGTGTGTGTGTGTGTGTGTGTTGGGAGAGTGTTTGTGCACACTCCTCCGCAGATTCTAGCTCTATTGCGATGAGCAGCTGACTGACTTTTTTGGCTCCTGTTTTTACTGCCTATATAGCGCCCCCATTTCTCTCTCTTTCTCACACGCTATACACATTCACGCACACATACACACACACACGTGTGCGCTCTCATGGCATCAGAGGAGCTTTCAGCAGCGCTAATGAGGATTAGCATGTTTGTGTTGTTTGTATGTGTGACACCCTAATCCCTTTAGTAATAAGCTGTTTTGCAGGAAGTAGGAGTAATTTATGCGTGGCACAGGTCCTGGGGATGGCGCGGTAACATGGGTGGCACGGACGGACGCGCACGGCAACATGGGTGGCACGGACGTGCACGCTAACATGGGCGACACGGACGCTAACACGTATAACATGGTAGCGGTGACATGGTAACATGTAGGGAGATGGAAATGTGCGATCCCATATACCATGTATGGCAGGGGTGCCCACACTTTTTTTTACTTGAGAGCTACTTTCAAAATGACTGGCTCAACCAGATCTACACGTCAAATATGTGATTGTTCCATTACTGAAAATCCAATTCCAGGCCCCCTAGAAAGTTTGAGCTTTGAAATAGTGGTGATGGTGTTACCTACTGTTATAGTATTTATGAATAATGCACTTTTGATGAAAAATAGAGGGGGAGAATTGGAAGCTTGTCTTGTATATGCTTTTACTGATGTTTAAAAAAAGTATTTGGGGTTTGAGTTGACGGTTCGTGATGTTGAGTTTAGTCTCTCGCACCCAAAACTAAGAACTTTCACGTTTTTTTTGTCCACTATTGGGAAGGAGAACTGTCAAAACGATGGTCAAAATAACAATTATTCTCCCTTTTCTAATTGTGTGGACTCTTGAAATTACGTAATTCAGATGTTGGGTGGTTTCATTTTAACGCTCTCAAGAGTTACAGATCTATACATTTTAGGCGACTGTCATGTGATCTAACTGCATGGCCTGTGTGATCCCCTGTGTGATGGGGTAAGTGGAACTTAGAGAGAGGGTGAGTCCCCTGTCCAAGTTCCCCTTCCACCCCCCAACTGGACCCCTGCCCTTTTCTCTCTGGGCACGGAGACTGGAACTGGAGAGTTGTAGCATCTGAGTGTCTGGGAGCTCTGTTTGGACATGTGGAGTGGCAGCCTGGGCCTGTTTGCCCAGGCTTTGGAGGTCTGGACGACGACCACGAAAAAAACAACAAGAAGAAGAAGCCTCAGCCTGCAGTGCAGGGGCGGACGTAACATTTTTTTAATTGGGGGGGCAGGAGAAAAATGGTATGGGGGCGGCCCGTGTCGCTTCGCTCCATGGTATGGT
>CM076977.1:10124322-10151822 GCA_039105355.1 Benthosema pterotum
TCTCGTTTCTTGACGTTCTGGGTCCGAAGGATTTTTTTCATATTTTTTTCCTGAAAGGCCTTGAAAAACTGAGTCAGGATCCGTTGTCTGCGAGAGTCCGCGTTACACGGCCAGGGCAGCAAAAAATCCTGTTTTTTTCCACGTTTCGCGTTATAACTCGGCAACGGAAGGTCTTAGACACGTGGGGTCAGCATCATAGTGCGTCTCTCGAAGAGGCCGATAAGTCTATAATTTAATCTTATTTTTTTCAAAATCAAAGTTAGGCTTCAAGATGGTCTAAGGGTCCCCAACTCCGATAGCCCCCCCAAAGTTGAAAGCCACATGAAGAAAGTGTCGCACAGACAAGTGCCATACATCAAACTGTCCGTCTTGTCGAGACGGACTCGGAGAGCCCAAAATCTCCCCGTTTTGACCTTTTGGGGCGGAGCTACAGCCCGTCAAAGTCAAAAACCCAACTTTTGAGCGGTGCGTCCGTGTGCGGGGAAACACATATCAGCGCGTCCGTCTCAACAAGCTGAACGCGTGCACGTGCAGTCCGCCACCCTCCGACGCTTGTGGGCGGGGCCAGTAACGTTTAAACATGTGTCCAAACGACATTACCCTTTCTCAGAACGGATGGGACAATTCTTGACTTACTTTTTGACGCTGAATCCAACGGTGCCACTCCCATCGCTCTCCGACGTCGGGAAATGCTTAATTGGCACCCTAATTAGCGGAAAAGGGGCGATTTTCAAACTACGCGTGAGGCCGTCGAGTGACATGTCATCGGAAAGGATTTTTCCCGCTGAATCCAACGGTGCCCCTCCCGTCGCTCTCCGATGTCTGGAAAGTACCATTTCGCCACGCCCACTTAGCAAATTGCAATTTTTGGACTTTGACGGCCATAAAAACACCTTTAGAGATTTTTTAAAAATCCATTCCAACTCCCCATCCATGTTGTAGTATAGCCAAGTCAGATGGTGTTGGTCCCGATTTTTTCTAACACCGATAACCCCTAAAGGTCACGGAAAAGACTGGAGGTCACGAAAGTTGGGTTTTTGACTTTGACGGGCTGTAGCTCCGCCCCAAAAGGTCAAAACGGGGAGATTTTGGGCTCTCCGAGTCCGTCTCGACAAGACGAACAGTTTGATGTATGGCACTTGTCTGTGCGACACTTTCTTCATGTGGCTTTCAACTTTGGGGGGGCTATCGGAGTTGGGGACCCTTAGACCATCTTCAAGCCTAACTTTGATTTTGAAAAAAATAAGATTAAATTATAGACTTATCGGCCTCTTCGAGAGACGCACTATGATGCTGACCCCACGTGTCTAAGACCTTCCGTTGCCGAGTTATAACGCGAAACGTGGAAAAAAACAGGATTTTTTGCTGCCCTGGCCGTGTAACGCGGACTCTTGCAGACAACGGATCCTGACTCAGTTTTTCAAGGCCTTTCAGGAAAAAAATATGAAAAAAATCCTTCGGACCCAGAACGTCAAGAAACGAGACTTCCGGTGCAAACAAACGGCGATTCTGATTTTGAAACGGACAACGGATTCTGAATCAGCGGAAAAAATCAAGTCGGAAATCATTGATTAGAACTCGAAAAACTTTAAAACCCCTGCTGCTGATAGGCCAATATGTATGCTCTGTAGCTCCGCCCAGGAAGGTCGCACAGCAAGGAAACACATATGGGCATGTTCAGCTCCTTGACGTGCATCTTGGTGTCTTGGTCGCGTCTCTCTGCGACTTTCCTACGCAGAGTTACCGTGAAAATTAGGCGATTTTTTTACGCCGTGACCGTAAATCATAGAGAGTCGCGGATGACGTCATAATTCTCCGCTTTCCACCTGCTTTCAGGGAAAAAATACAAAAAGAATCCTTCCAAGCGGGAACATGGAGAAAACGGCACTTCTGGGGCCGTTTCGGGCACTTCCTGTGCTCCGATTCCAAAACGGACGACGGATCCTGAATCAGCGTCGAAAAGTAAGTCGGAAAACACTCCTTCTGAGTTGTGTGGGTGATTTTTTGGAAAATCGAATTTTCGTGACCCCGTGTCTTTTTCGTGACCTTTCGCGGTTACGCTGTCGGAAAAAATCGGGACCAAGACCATCTGACCTGGCTATACTCCAACATGGATGGAGAGTTGGAACGGATTTTTAAATAATCCCTAAAGTCGTTTTTAGGGCCGTCAAAGCCCAAAAATTGCAATTCGCTAAGTGGGCGTGGCCAAACGGTACTTTCCCGACGTCGGACAGCGACGAGGGTAGTACCGTTGGATTCAGCGGGAAAAATCCTTTCCGATGACATGTTACACATTATGTGTATTTTAAAAATTAACCTATGGCTCTAGGGTACATACATATGAATGAGTCTATAAGTGTGTGTGTGTGTGTGTGTGTGTGTGTGTGTGTGTGTGTGTGTGTGTGTGTGTGTGTGTGTGTGTGTGTGTGTGTGTGTGTGTGTGTGTGTACACATTGTGATTAGGTATACTGGGGGGATTTCAGCAAGCAAGAAAGAACGACTTTCTAACCAAACCATTTTTTATATTTAGTTTAAAAGCGTAAAATTGTGTTGTTGTTTTTTACAGAGTCAAGAGAAGACGGTTGGTGGTAGGATTGTAGCTGTAATATTATACATGTCAAGCCAGACAATAAACAGCATGTTTTTTTGTATTTTGCTGTTAGATTAATGTTAATAAAAAGGTGAATCAAAGACACTATATTGTAGAACTGGAGCTACCATTTGCCCAATTGGGCATTTAGAAGTCACTGTAAATAAACTCCACACACAAATATAAAAAAATAACATTAATTACAAAAATGTGTGACTGCCATGAGCGGGACTCGAACCTGCTCCACACGAAGCTGTGGATCCGAAAGCGTCAAAACTAACCACTCCGCTAACGACGCTGGCTTACTCCCATAGCGGCCGTGCGTTAGTTATAGGGTGTAGTCAGAGAAGCCGAAGGAAAAAAAAAAAAAGTAACGAAACGCTTACGTAGAGAGTTTAGATGACCGGTCCTTATTATAAGAAACCCCAAACAAAGAATTGGACAACATCCAGGGGCGAGTAATTATGTTTGTATTATGAAATATGAAGATTTATTATCACAAACTGCAGTCCAAATAGCCGTTTTCTTTCCGGCGAATATCCACGCACCTGCGTCGTAACGTCACGGGCGCAAAAAGGTACAGAAGTGAATGGGAAGGATAAATGCATAATATCCACGGATTTCGGGAGAATATCGGCGCATTTTCACGGATTCGCAGGGTGCCAATGCGTGTAATTTCGCCGAGTTTTTGTGAGACTGGGTTGCACATACACACACTTTCATGGTGTGCGTGAACGAGCGTCCATGCACACGTCGTGCATGCTTGTACACTTGTACGAGGTGGTAGTGGTAGCGGGGGCGGGGGGGGGGCGAAATACTGAGCGAGGCACTGGGGAGTCAGAAAAAAAAAGAAGAGAGAGAGAAATGGCAGGTGGAAGCAGGGGCGGATGTAACATTTCACAATTGGGGGGGCAAGGCAAGAGAAAATGGTATGGGGACGACTTCATCGACCGTGACGCTACGCGCCACGGGCGATGAAGCCGCACCCATACCATTTTCGGTTATTAGACTTGTATGAGGCATCAATAATAACATCAGTTGTTGTTGAAGTTGCAACAGACACGCAGCATGCATAAAGCTAAAGGTCTGACTCAGAGAGTTTTCTGTTTTCAATGATGAAATGCTGTTGGTTTAGTGGCACCACAATTGTATGTTGTATTGTATCTTGGGTTGTTTTGCATGCCATCGTGTTTGGTGGGGCAGACTGGACACCCCCCCCCCCATGCCCATGCCTAGATCCGCCCCTGGGTGAAAGAGAGACTTGAGGGGAAGAGAAGAAAGGCAGGCGGGACAGACGGACGGACGGAGGAAAAGAAGAGAAGAAGAGAGTGCGGTGGGATGGTGGGGGGGTTGGGGGGGGGGGGGGGGGGGGCTGCAGCGAGGGCCATCAGTTGTCAGTGTGACTGCTGGCTGATATAAAAACAGTAGCCCTGGTGGAGGATAAGGCAGATGATGAATGGGCTAGGGACACTCATCCATCCCACTGAAGGATTTGCAGCCAGGGAGTCGTGTACAGACACATCTGAGTGTGCGAGCGAGCACGTATGTGTGCGCGCGCGTGTTTGTGTGTGCGCGTGTGTGTGTGCACGTGCAGAGGGAACAGGGAGGTTGTGGTGTGAGTTTTAGAGGCGTGTGACAGACTGATAATAGAACGACAGAACAAGGGAAAAATAAGGCTTTTACGTCAAAACTGTGTACATGCGTGTGTGTGTGTGTGCGTCTTCGTATAAATGTGCGTGCCGTTATACTGTATGTGCACGCCCCTGTCAACAGCAGGCGTTTGTGTGTGCGCGCGTGCTTCGGCCATTGTTGTGTGCATACTTTCTCGGTGCAGAGAAAGTCGGCAGTGCAGCGTGCATGACAGAGCAGCCATGCCTGGCCTCAGAAGATGTATTGCAATGCCTCGTTCTGACTCCACGCCGGTCCATCCATATCCCTCACTGCTATCAGCGCCGCACGTCCGACGCTGCTTTATAGCACCAAACACTGGCCGTAATGGCAGCTAGAGCCTGGGCGCGCCGCGGCCCGCTGTAGATGGATTAACAAACACGCACACAGGGCCCAAGATACACTTGTACATCATTGTCCTGGGGAGACGTGATAGACTTTGAATTATCGTTGACCAGGACTGTTTCGCGCTGTGACACGCGGCAAGGTGCATGCAGGCACAATATGAATTTGTTTGTGCGCTGTGACCTGGGTAGTGACATGCAGTTTTCAATGTGGTCATTGAAAACAGTAGTGAGAAGAAATGTATGTTGTCATTAGGGATGTCCCAATACTGTATTGCAGGGGTTTTCAACCTTTTTGATGCCAGGGACCACCATTTTTTCAGAATTTGAGCCACAGACCACCATTTGAGGATATTTTAGCCCCACAGACTCCAAAACTAAAGATTTATTTTGCTTTTGTCCACAATTCCAGGCTGGATTTGGGAAACAAAACAAGCAAAACATACTGTACATTCCAAAATGGCTAATTCAGAGGATGAATATTTTAACTCTTGAGAGTGTAAAAATGAAACCAAATGGACCCGCAAGGGTCCATTTGGTTTCATTTTTACGTTCTCAAGAGTTACATCTGGTCAACCAACTTAGCTGGGGACCACCTGGAACCCTCTCAGGGACCACTGGTGGTCCCCGGACCACCTGTTGAAAACCCCTGCTGTATTGGTATCGGAAAAAGTATCAGATCGGCCCTTTTCTTATCATATCGGTATTGGCAAATATTGTATTGTATTGGAAAAGTATCAGTATTGGCCCTTATTTGTCATTATTGGGTCATATTGGTATTGGCAGATATGCCAGTCTAATACAGATCTGACACAGGGGTAATGGGTTGGTTGACACTATGTCAGGTAAATAAAATATCACTATCCCAAACCCTAAGCAAACCTTAACATCACAGCAATGCATGTTGGGTGATTTTTAACCCATGCATTGAGTTGTTGTAACCCGCCACATACAGTATGTCGGCAGCCATGGGTGATTTGAACCCATAGCAGGGTGAGTCGCAACCAGTAACACAGCTGCACAAAGATGAGTGTAATGATTCAGTGTCAGGCATGCATTGTTGTTTTCTATGAGAAATGCCGGTATAGTGTGTGAGTTCATGGTTGTCACTGATCAAAGTCAAAAGTACACTTTTTGAAAGCTGCATTGTAATGTAACATTAGAGCAGGGGTTTTCAACCTTTTTGACTCCAGGGACCACCATTTATTCAGCATTTGAGCCACGGACCACCATTTGATTACATTTTCACACCAAAGACCTAAAATTAAAGAATTCTTTTGGTTTTGTCCACAATTCCAGGCTCTATTTTGCCAACAAAACAGTGTAGACTTCTTAATTAAGTGGTGCTAATTCAGATGATGAATATTTTAACTCTTGAGAGTGTAAAAATGAAACCAAATGGACCCTTGCGGGTCCATTTGGTTTCATTTTTACACTCTCAAGAGTTACATCTGGTTAACCAACTTTCCATCATTTAGCCTGGGGACCACCTGGAACCTTCTCAGGGACCACTGGTGGTCCCCGGACCACCTGTTGCCGACCCCTGCATTAGAGCCTTGCAGGATTCAACCCCATGGTTCCCATGTGAGCGTCACAGTGTTTGAGCTGTAACAGCTAGAGAGCATGTTTGGGAAGGCAAGTTGTTTGCATTTGAGTTTCATGCAGTACCTTTAGTTTATCTGGAAAGGTCAAATGCTACTATACACATGCTTTCACCAAAATGTAATGGATTTCAGCTTTCCTTAATTTCCTACATGAGTAATAGTCTTGCTAGATATTGAGGTAATAAATACAGTAAGTGAGGTAACTGTGAAACTAATTAAATCCATGGCAACCTAAAGGGATTTCAAAAATGTTTTGTAGAGTCAATTCCCTAGTGGCAACTAGATCCAATTCATGGGTTTTCAACGGGTGGTCTGGGGACCACCAGTGGTCCCAGAGAGGATTCCAGGTGGTCCCTAGGAAAAATGATAGAAAGTTGGTTAACTCAGATGTAACTCTTTAAGAGCGTAAACATGAAACCAAATGGACCCTTGCGGGTCCATTTGGTTTCATGTTTACACTGTCAAGAGTTAAAATATTCCCACTCTGAATTAGCCCAAGTCTGCACAACTAGAGAATGTAGAAAATTAATGGTCATTTTGACCTGTACGTCTGCCTGTTTTGTTTTATCTGAAATCCAGCCTGGAATTGTTGACAAAAGCAAAAGAAATCTTTAGTTTTGGGGTCTGTGGGGCTAAAATGTCATCAAATGGTGTTCTGTGGCTCAAATGCTGAATAAATGGTGAGCCCTGGTATCAAAAAGGATGAAAACCACTGAACTAAGTCAACGTATTATCTCCAAGACATTAGATCTGTCTCTGACAAATGTCTCATTTGTCTCTTGATAGTCTAGTCTCTGAGAATAAGAGAGAGCGGTGCACCATGATTCCTTATTGTCATCACACTAGGCAACCTTTCCAAGGAAATCACAAGCACACTTGTACCCATATATCGCCCTGCGGGGGCCGGTGCCAGGGATCCCATGCCAGTGTCAGCGAGGTGCCAGTCCTCGGCTCGCACCCTGCGCCCCCGGAGTCTCCTCCAACTCCCCCACGTGCATATGCTCCGTATGCTGCCGGCCGGCGCGCACGCCAGTTTTCCACCATCTGCCGGCACCCCTCCGCGCCCTATACGGTACGCGCACGGTGACCGCCACCCCTTCACCTCGCCAGAGCGCAGAAATGTTTAAAAAACGACACCATTGGGAACCGAAACGTCGTTCCCTCGGCAGAGCAATGCCTGTACCTGGGTAACGCTTCCCCCGTCGGATGCACAGCGCCGCCCTGCTGTTAGATATGAGTGGGGGGGCAGGGTGACATCACTGTGTGTCTCTCTCTCTGTTCATTTTCTTCCTCTCCTCCCCTGTCTCTCTCTTTCTCTCTCATCGCGATCTCTCTCCCACCTGTCTGTCT
Organism: Benthosema pterotum; assembly: GCA_039105355.1. Taxonomy (NCBI): domain Eukaryota; kingdom Metazoa; phylum Chordata; class Actinopteri; order Myctophiformes; family Myctophidae; genus Benthosema; species Benthosema pterotum. The sequence goes on from CM076977.1 coordinate 10,131,879, forward strand.
TTTTTAAAATCTACCTCTTCATATATCGCCCATCTCTCTCTCTCTCTCTCTCTCTCTCTCTCTCTCTCTCTCTCTCTCTCTCTCTCTCTCTCTCTCTCTCTCTCTCTCTCCCCCTGCTATACCGCTCGTCGCTCCGTCTCGTAAATGGCCGCCCGCCAACTGTTTGTCTGAGGAGAGAACATGGATTTGAATAAAGAATGGAGACAAAAGCGGGAACAAAGCAGCAGTAAATGCCGTCAAGCACAAAGAGACGTGCGCCAGTGGAGATGCTCAACCTGTGTGTGTGTGTGTGTGTGTGTGTGTGTGTGTGTGTGTGTGTGTGTGTGTGTGTGTGTGTGTGTGTGTGTGTGTGTGTGTGTGTGTGTGTGTGTGTGTGTGTGTGTGTGTGTGTGTGCCCGCGCATGTACTTGTGAGGGCCAAATGTCCCCACAAGTAGGTTGGGTGTGTGGTATGTTGGGTTAGATCTACAAACTCAACGAGTGTCACAAATGAGTGTCACACAAGTGAAACATTGTCTAGTTTGTAGATCTGGTAGTTTCCTTGTCAAGAAGAACAGGTCAAACTACACACTTTAAATTGTCTATCCTAAAATGTTGATGTCCTCAAAAGTATGGTAATTAAAAAACAATGGTGTGTGTGTGTGTGTGTGTGTGTGTGTGTGTGTGTGTGTGTGTGTGTGTGTGTGTGTGTGTGTGTGTGTGTGTGTGTGTGTGTGTGTGTGTGTGTGTGTTTTCGGGGGTCTATAATGTACAGTGGGCAGCGGTCCAACAGTAGAGGGTAATCCTTTACTGCTGGGAATGTCAGGAACAAGTCAATCATGATGATGCATGCACTATGCTGAGGGGACACACACACACACACACACACACACACACACACACACACACACACACACACACACACACACACACACACACATGTACACAGACACAGGCACGCACACACAGAAGGAATATCTGGGTCTTGCAGATGTGCCAGACTCCTGAGCTGGTGATATCAGGGGTGCTGTTTACGATGACAAGCTGATACACACACACACACACACACACACATGCACGCTCACACACGCACGCACACGTGCTCACACTCAGAGGCAGGGAGGCAAGGCCAGATAAGAAGATTATTTGAAGGAGGCATTATTCCGTGTATGAATGCAATAATTGGTTTCATTATTCAGTGGGAATTTCAGGAGAACTAAACGTTGCATTAGACACAGGGTTTGGGTTCCCAGAGCAGTAGGGTCTGTGTTTACAGGACGCTGCTGCTGTCCGTTCCTCCCTTATCTCACATCACACAGACAGACGGACGGAGACGGAGACGCGTCCCTCCCTACAGTGGTTTGGGTTTTGTTTCAAGGTGCAGCCGTTCTGTAAATACAATGTGATGCTTGTGTGTCTTTTTCTTCTTTTTGTTCAGCCTTTGGTTAAAAAAAATCGTCTTGAAAAGGGGCTGCACGTGCCTGTCTGCGTGCATGCATGCCGCACACTCATGTACTGTATGTGGGTGTGTTTCAGGGGCGGGTGTAACATTTCCCAGTTGTTGGTTACAGTTCCCATTTTTGGTTACAGGACTTTTATTGGGCAAGTAAAGCATCAATAATAACATCAGTTGTTGTTAAAGTTGCAACAGACACGCAGCATGCATAAAGCTAAAGGTCTGACTCAGAGAGTTTTCTGTTTTCAATGATGAAATGCTGTTGGTTTAGTGGTGCCACAACCAACCCAGTCTGTAACAGTAGTTGTGTTTCAAATCATTTTAAATATAAGCACTTCAATTTGAAATATCTTGGGTTGTGTTGCATGCCATCGTGTTTGCTGGGGCAGACTGGGCATTTAGGGGGGCATTACCCCCCCTCCCATGCCCATGCCTAGATCCGCCCCTGGTGTGTTTGTGGATGTGCATGAACCTGCTATCTCTCTCTCCCCCTCCCTCTCTCTCTCTCTCTCTCCCGGGACGCTGGGGGGCCGGCCGGAGGGCGGGGAGCCCTGCGTTTAACGGTCTTTTGAAGGAGATAAATGGCTTACAGATGGCCCAATCAATATATTTAAATGAGACATGGAGTCTGGAGGAATAACAGAGGGAGTCAGGTCACCGCCGGACCACACGGCAGAGACGCCACCTCAGGACCTCATAGTGTATTTCACCAATAGAGTTCCACCAGCCTCCCTGTGATAGTGCCGTCTGTCCGTCCGTCCGTCCGTCCGCGCACGCCGGGTCAGACGGAGCGACACGTCAAACGGACGTTAGACAGCTTCATTTTCCTGTTCTGACCGCAGCCGCAGCCACCCTATAATGCCTGGCCGCTTGAACTCTGTGGTACGCAGGACCTATGGCGGTGTTTGCATTTGTATGGAAGTCAAAATCAACTGATAAACAGTGCATCGGTATAGTCAGTACAACCAGTAGATTTTAGATTTCAGATCGTCGTTGGGGTCACTGATTTCATGTCTGTTCCCTGACCAACGTACAACGTATATGTAGTATTGGCTCCAGGTGTGCGCACTGGCTTGATTGCATTCGACGGTGACATCATTTGCTGGAAATTGAAGATCTAGAAGCTTATGACGCATCACAGTTATTGTCAGAAAGATTTGGTGTATAGAGGCAGGGTTCCCATGCCATGGTCATGCAAGTCCTGGAAGTATATTGAAATTCAAACAAAGAACAGTTTTCTAAAGTTGGAGATGGTTTGGAATGAATTATGCCACTATAGTATACTATAGACCGTTCCTCAACGGGTGATGATGACAGTGTGATTTCTGCCCAGTGATCAAGTGTGTGTATAAACTCTTTTAATGATGTCACTTGATGTCACCAGAGTTGTTTAGAAAGCCAGATGGCCTCTGATATCTCCACCAGTCCCTTTGGTCTAGTGGTTAAGATATTATACTTTTAACACATTAGACCGGAGTTCAAATCCTGGGTGCAAACGTTAAGTCCAGTGAAATAGTTCATTTGGGCATTTTACTTTGAAGTTTCAACCTCAAACAGGGAATCTTAGTTTAAGAACCAATCAGAGCACCACATCCCTCCAGACTATGGGACCTCTGGGGTGGGATTCCTCTGTCACTTCCATCTCTAACCTATTTACACATTTTAGCGTAATGGCTGAGTTTAAACCGAGTAATACACTGTCTGGATGTAATTGTACAGTCAAACCCAGCTGTGTTTGGAAGACAGTGCAGCAATGGGACTGAAACGGTGAGCTACTTTCTATCTGCTTTTATTGCTGTATGCCTTTCCACGTCATCAGTACTTTTTTGTTTTCAGGAAGGACAACATCATTCAAATTCGATTTTTTTTATGGTGTTTTGATATGAAAACACACAAAAGTGAAAGAAATGTCCCAATTTTTGGGGCATGCATTGTATGGCCATATAATTACCATTGTCTGAAAGTGTGGAAAAATGTATATCAGGCTTCACATGACAATTTTGAAAACAACACTAGTGATACAACAAAAAGTGTTACTGGATGATGATGTGCTAATAAGATCATGAGTCAGACATGCAGTAAAACACAGCAAATGAACACATTCAAATAATTATTATCATTGTGCGATCCCGAGGTTTCAATTTCAATAACCAGACGTTCTGGTCACAGTTGAACTACAACAAATATTGTTGGATTAATTGTCGCATCTAATTACTCATTTACAATTCCCGATCCAATTACTCATTTTCAATTCCTCGGGCGATATAAATATGATCTTATCGGGGGCTCCCACCGCGCGCTTAACTACCGCAACAATTTATGCAGTCTCTGTAAAAACAAGTCCCTCCGTTGTTGTGTGTAGCCCACAAATACGGTTGATCTTTGTAATACACGCAGAAGATTCACTATCATGTACCGCACGCTTTCAGCCAGCAAAGATAATGACGGGCGATAGATAGCGCAATATAGAGATAGACCGCAATAGAAATAGCCTCCATATCGTCCAAGAGATAAAGTTGTTTACTGACAAAAAAAAAAGCGGGAGGTTGAAAAATGGTCTGTGAGCAGTCTGGACAGACCAGAAAGAAGACAGGGAAAAAAAACATATATATATATATATTTGGGTGGTGGAGGTTTGGGTTGGTGGGGGCCAAATGCCCTGAGGGAGTCCATGGGGGAGGAGGGGATGGGAGGGGAGTGGGGGGGTCTCCTGGGATGGGGGAGGAGGACAACGTGGCTTCCGTGTGGGGAGATAACGTCCCCCCGTTGCTGCCTCGGCCGCCAGAGAAACAAACAGCCAAAAAAATTCCTCCGACATACTGACCAGGTATTTTATCACAGCCTATCAGATCGCAATTGCTTCTTATCGCACCTTACACACACTTAAACATGGATACACTTCCCCTGCATGTGCCGCTGCTGCTGCTGCTGCTGCTGCTGCTGCGTGCATTCAAATGTGTGTGTGTGTGTGTGTGTGTGTGTGTGTGTGTGTGTGTGTGTGTGTGTGTGTGTGTGTGCGCGCGTGCGCGTGCGTGTGCGTGCGCACATGCATGCATGTTGTGTGTGTTAAAACAGTTTTTCATATACCATCTATGGGGTTACAACTACAGTACTTTTTCTGATCTTGTTTCAGACCGTTGTTGTTTCCCATAACATTACTGCACAGTCCCGCCCCTTTCATGGCGTGGCCCGCAGTAACTTCGTCATTCATTTTCCTCACAACATTTTTGTCAATAAACACAATGTTTTGGGCCAATCAAATAATTTGTAAGAAGAAAACCAAAACAAAAAGTGTTGTATCTTGATTCTATGATCCTTCTTACTAATCAGTCCAAAATATTGTGTTTGTTGTCATGACTTGTCACGACCTGAGTTGGCTTCATTCACAGCGTCAAGTGATTTTATATGAAATTTTATATGAAATACTGTAGTTGATGTTGGGAGGAAACCTCTTAACTCCATTTTGGATTATTTTTTCTATTTTAAATACATGGATGCTACTGAACACATTGAACCAATAGAAAGTAAGCTCTTCTGAGAGAACCTCTGGGACTCCATTTGATCCTTCCACTCTTGGTATAGAAACACTTAACTCCACTGCTCTGAGACTGATGACGTGCACAGTGTTTTCTGTCTGATTGTCATGGCGGAGCTCCATAATGTGCGTTTCAAATGGATATATATTCTCATTACTACACCTCGTCATCAAGCTATTACACTCCACTAGTCCAGCACAAAGAACTAAGTTGCAGGGGCGGATCTAGGCATGAGCATGGCCTCCTAAATGCCCAGTCTGCCCCACCAAACATGGTGGCATGCAAAACAACCTGAAGATATATCAAATTAGTGCTTATATTTAAAATTATTTGAAACACCCCTACTGCTACTAACTACAAATGATGCAGCATAAACCAACAGCATTTCATCATTGAAGACCTTTAGCGTTATGCATGCTGCATGCCTGTTGCAACTTCAACAACAACTGATGTTACTATTGATGCTTATAAGTCCCAACCAAAAATGGTATGGGTGCAAAGCGACACAGGCGATAAAGTCGCCCCCATGCCCTCCCCCAATTGGGAAATGTTACGTCCGCCCCTGCTAAGTTGTGTCTTGCAGACATGCAGAGTCCCTTGCAGATTCAACATTTGCCTGCATGCGTGTTTGTTTTGTGTCGGTCGTGTGTGTTAGTTAGGCAAGTTCAAAATCAGGGAACTAAATCGTTGGTGAAGAAATGTCTTCACCAATGTGTTTCTAATGGTGTCTAATAAAAAATACTAAAATGTGACATTCAACTCCTGTGGGAAACCTCATAAAAAACAGGTCAAAGTTGGGATACTAGTCACAACCTATAGAAATATGCAAAATGTCATAATGCTTTATGCAGCATATGATATGTCTAATAGGGAGTTTTCAAAACCATTCTAATCACCAGTTTCTTCTCAGAAAACAACTCCGTGCGATAAAAATAGAAATACCCGTCATCGTCAGCACATTTGGGCAAGTGCAAGTGGTCGTTTTCAGCCCAAAGAGTGTGTTGTTTTGCAAAACTAATGCTTGGAATGGATTCAGCATGATGAAAACCGCCTAGTTAGTTAGACATATCACACCTGGTTCTGAAGCTTTAATTACATTACTGTACATAACAAAGGAACATAGATGTCTGAAATATGGAGATACAGTACAAGGTTCCTGTCTGGCAGCAAAGCTGTGTGTGTGTGTGTGTCTGTGTGTGTGTGTGTGTGTCTGTGTGTGTGTGTGTGTGTGTGTGTGTGTGTGTGTGTGTGTGTGTGTGTGTGTGTGTGTGTGTGTGTGTGTGTGTGTGTGTGTGTGTGTGTGTAGAGCCTGACCGTTATATCGGCCGTACTGATATATCGGCCGATATCAATATCGATATATTCGTATCGGTGATATTCGTACCGAAATATATCGGCCGATACAATGGTCGATATATCTGTAACTTCGGCCGATATATGCCTGGAACAGAAAAAGAATGACAGAAAATGGAATTATTTCACAAAAGTAAATCATGTCAATGTCGTATTCTATTGTTTACTTTAAAGAGAACATTAATTTGAAGTTTACAAGTTTTTAAAATGTATTTTTTATTATTTTAATTCATTATTAAACATCGGTCCAAAACATCGGTAACATCGGTGTAGTTTTTTCCAAAAATCGGTATCGGCATCGGCCCCAAAAATATGGCTTCGGTCAGGCTGTGTGTGTGTGTGTGTGTGTGTGTGTGTGTGTGTGTGTGTGTGTGTGCGTCTGCCCGGGTGTATTAGGAGGACATTTTGCAAGTTTACTCACCACACTAGAAGGACATTTTTATTAGCGGGACAATTTTGATGTCCTCCTAAAACATGAGAAAATCTAAAAATGTAGAAGTGTTTCTATGGGTCTATAGAGCCTAAAAATGCAAAAAAACAGAGATGTCCTGTTAATACATAAAAACGTGAATTCTGTGTATTCTGTGTGTCAGCATGTCGCCCCCTAGTGTCAGACTTTTGTATTAGCAGGACCTCATGAATATATTCACACAATACACAGATTCTGAGCTTCTGATTGGCTGACTGCCGGAAGGTCCTGGTAATTCTTAAAATGTCCTTCTAATTCATGTGTATGTCAAAGAGCTGTGTATGATTGATTCTAAAACCGTTAGTCCCAATACTCCACACTTGAATCAGTTTATATCAAACTCGGTGCGCTATTTCTTTCCACTGTATTGTGAATATGAACTGGTGAAGGGAGCGCTTGATTTACCAACAAACCCTGGCCGTGCGGGTGCTTCGAAGCACAGCCCACATGCATAGGACAGTGTTTGCCTATTTGGTTATGGAATTTCAATTCATGCAAATATGCTTAAATCAAACCCATGAAATGTGGTCATCACACGAGTTGTCACACCAGTTGCCAGAAGTATATGACTTAAATTCTATCTATTCAACGGTCATGTGTACGCCTATACAATGGAACCATTCGTAACTGTGATGTTCACAGAGGGTGGAATACAAGTTCAAAAAGCCAGGCCGGCATTGACAATGGGTGCAATTCTCAATCATTGTGGTGTAAGTCTTCTCATTGGTTGCATGGCAGCAAATTAGGTCTGGGGCCTTGGGGTAGGCCGGAAGCCTCTACCACCAGCCCTGGAGGGCCTGAGGTTACCAAATAATTACCCAGAATAATTAAAACCTGCAAACCTGCAAGGCTCAGCAGTGGCTCAGGGGTAGAGTCACCGGATGGTAATTGCAAGGGTGCCGGTTCGATCCCGGGCTCCCGCAGAGTTAGTGTCAAAGTGTCCTTGAGCAAGACACTGAGCCCCTAATTGCTCCTGATGTGCTAGTAGGTACCTTGCATGGTTTCCACTGCCATCAGTGTATGAATGTGTGTGTGAATGGGTGAATGTGATGCACAATCTATGTAAAGCGCCTTGGATAAAGGCGCTATATAAATGCACCATTTACCATTTACCACGTCAAATGGTCCAGAAATCACCTTATGCCCCAATCAAAATCTTACCGTACTCCCCTACTGTTCATCATGAGTTGAAGCTCTTGATGGCTGGTTTTAATTATTATGTATAATTATTTGGTAAGCCCAGGATCAGGCCTGGTGGTATAGACTTTCAGGCCTAATCAGGTCCCCAGACCTGATTTGCTGCCATGCAGCCAATGAGCACGGCCCCAAAGCTGATTTGCTGCCATGCAGCCAATGAGAGGACTTACACCATACCTGGCTACACCACCGCGATCAGTAATTGCACCCAATGTCATTCCAGATCGGAAGGAATGCTGCTGATGCAGTTGTCACTGTCATTGATGTCTACCTATTCTTTTACTACTAGGTACTGTGACTACAATACCAGGTCAGTCACCAGGGATGAGCAAGAACTAACCTATCATGTACATATCTCCTCCTATTAACAATGTTTCTAGCCAGAAGCTTGTGATCTCAGAGGGTCAATGAATTGGCCAAATGGCCATTGTAGCTATACTTCACTCTTGAGGTCTGACTACCACACTCTCCCCATCTTTCTTGTGTGAAGCATTCCAGGCAAGTGCCATCTGAACATTAAGGTACTGCAACTGTTTTGTGGAGGAAAGACTATTAGTCTGGGAGAACAGAATGATAAAGGACGTGCATCTTCTTGAAACCTAGTTGCACTATCATCAAGCATTCATTGGGAATGTAGAGGGACAACTTTTAAGCTGCTTTGTGGCAAAATTTTGATGGGCAGTGGGCATCATCCACCAGTATGGGACCCTGCGAGAGACGTTTGCATGAAAAATGTCAGCTGTATCAGGCCACTGAGCCCTGCCAATCTATATGTAAAGATTCACGGGAAAGGGGATGTAGTGGTAATAAAGATAAGGAATTATTTTGGAAAGCAAATTTGTTGCATTTTCATTGATTATTGATGTTACGTTATTGTGTGTTAGGCATGTGCATGTTAATGTCTAAAAAATGCCTGATTCTAAAATCAGATATATTGTGCCTTTCACATTCATGGATAAACACTATCGGAAGCAAATCTGATGCATTTATCTCTCAAAATATGTATTTTATGGGATTTGGGGGAGATCAGTGGCCTGACCTCAGTCTGAATTGTCATTTCGTTTCACTTCATTATTCAGACTGAAGTCCCTCTCCACCACAGCAGTTTCTAGGATGGGCATTGTCCAAACGTCAGTCTTAACGGTGATTGGTTCATATGAACCCATTGGAATATTGGGAAAGCAGATGACATTGTGAGCGAGTGACAGGGATGAGTGACAGGGCTGTTGGCCAATCAGGTGACTGGGATTGGATTTCCAATCGGCACAAACGGCCCAAAGGCAGGGAAGCAAGTCCTTGAATCACAGGGAAAAAATAAGGCAGTGTTTTTAAGGTGCTGATTCAGGGCTCCAAACTACAAGAATCACTACTGTATTACTTATCCAAAATATTCTCTATCAATGATCATTTTAGCCAGTTTAAATACACTTATGTGATTAGAATAGATCGATCAGTATGATGCAATAATAGGATACTCAGATTTTGTCTTTCACCTGTCAGAACAATTCACTGCTGTAGTTCTGTAAGCTCAGTTCAACTGCTGCCCTTCCCCCATACTGCAATGGTTGGGTCGTTAATTAAGCAAAACAGCCTAATTAACGACCCTGCACTCTACAGGCAAACTGCCTAAATCTTTTGGTTGGTTGAAGCAGTCTGGACAAAACCCATGCAGGTGCATTAATGTGTGTTTTTTGGTAATCTTACATTGCCCTAGTATCAATCTCAATTTCTAGTATCTATGTCTATTAGTAAATTATAAGGCAAATATCAACATCCTAACATATGCTGTCTCCCTGTTAGAGCAGTCTGGTTGTGTAACTTTTCCAAATTCTCGATGTCTTTAGCAGAACAATATTAGCCCAGCATAGACGATTGAAGTTAGTCATATTTGGGGGTATCCTGTCCAAGTGAAAAAGCTATTATGCTGAACCTGCATGAGGTTCCAATACTTGCCAATGAAGAGTGAGAGATGTTTATCATGGGCAGATGTTATGTTGTAGACAATGTGTGTCTTCACATATTGAAAAGTATGCCTTTCGGGAAAGCAATCCTTTGTTTTCTCATATTTTAGCACTAATCACTAGTTTAATATGTTCTTTAGCATTCCCATATACTTTAGTTGGGAGCCCGCGTGCTGTTTTTGGGCTGAACCGAGTCTTTATTGGATTTGGGGGAGATCGGTACATAAAGGGGTTAATGTGCATTAATTAAGAATTCAATAATTAATAATCATATACTTTGTGCATATCCATATTCACAAACACTATATAAAGATAAATTTGATGCATTTAGACCAAGTAATTTGCATTAAATACCATACAACTGTATTTTGTATGGATTTTTTTTTATATATATTTTGGACATTAAGGGGTTAATAATTAAAAATGCCTGAGGCATATCAGTGGGCACCCTCTTGAATTCTTAAGAAGTGACTCCCAGCTACAAGAATCACTACTATATCACATATCCAAAACAGTTTATGTCAATGTTTATTTTAGCCAGTTTAAATACACTTATAATATGTGATTAAAATAGATGTTTGTGTGAGGCAAAAATCAGTATGATGCAATAACAGGATACTCAGATTTTGTCTTTCACCCATAAGAACAATTCACTGCTGTAGTTCTGTAAGCTCAGTTCAACTGCTGCCCTTCCCTCATACTGCAATGGTTGGGTCGTTAATTAAGCAATGCAGCCTAATTAACGACCCTGCACTCTACAGGCAAACTGCCTAAATCTTTTGGTTGGTTGAAGCAGTCTGGACAAAACCCATGCAGGTGCATTAATGTGTGTTTTTTGGTAATCTTACATTGCCCTATCAATCTCAATTTCTAGTATCTATGTCTATTAATAAATTATATGGCAAATATCAACATCCTAACATATGCTGTCTCCCTGTTAGAGCAGTGTTGTTGTGTAACCTTTCCAACTTCTCCATGTCTTTAGCAGAACAATATTAGCTCAGCATAGTCTATTGAATTTAGTCATATTTGGTGGTATCCTGTCCAAGTGAAAAAGCTATTATGCTGAACCTGTATGAGGTTCTAAAATTGCCAATGAAGAGTGAGAGATGTTTATCATGGGCAGATGTTATGTTGTAGACAATGTGTGTCTTCACATATTGAAAAGTATGTCCTTATGGAAAGCAGCCCTTTGTTTTCTCATATTTTAGCACTAATCACTAGTTTAATATGTTCTTTAGCATTCCCATATACTTTAGTCGGGAGCCGGCGCGCTGTTTTTGGGCTGAACAGAGTCTTGTAGCTTAGGGCAACCTCTTAAGAATTCAAGAGGGTGCCTGCTAATATCCCTTGGACATTTTGTAGTTATTAACCCCCTAATGCCAGAAATACAAAAAAGATCCACCCAAAATACAGTTGTATAGTATCTAATGGACAATTGTGCATTTTATTTGTGGAATGTGTTATTAATTAACTACCTGTTAAAATGTCTATCATGCCGTTTGTGCCCGTTGTATTTGTGATCTGGGACACGTCTTCAGCACTGCTACATTTCCCTTTTACGTCTATGAAGCTTTACGTCTACAAAGCACTACGTCACATGTATCCCCATAATAGGCATGATGTGGTGACTCAGACATCATGAAACCCTGGGGCGTGAGGTCAGAGTATCCCCATATATAGCATGATGTGGTCATCCAATATAATGCATTAATTTTGAAAAAAAAGGACTTTGTCAGTCTCTTCCTAATATTATGGTTAACAACCATGTGAAAACTCAGAGCGATTGGTGCAGCCAGCGATGAGTAATGGCAGTTTCAGACATTCAGACAGACATTTGCTGAATTATAGTATTGATGATGATGATGATGATATTCATCCGTTCATACCCAAATTTGACTGCCAGAAGGTCCTGATAATTCTTAAAATGTCCTTATAATTCATGTGTATGTCAAAGTGCTGTGTATGATTGATTCTAAAACTGTTAGTCCCAATACGCCACACCTTGAATCAGTTTATATCAAATCCAGGTGCGCTATTTCTTTCCACTGTATTGTGAAGATGAAATGGGGAAGGGAGCGCTTGATTTACCAACAAACCCTAGCCGTGTGGCTGCTTTGAAGCACCGCCCACATGCATAGGACAGTGACTGATTAGCTCCACGGCGGGGTGTGAAAAGACAACAAGCGCTTCCTATCGTTTGTCTATTTGGTTTTGAAATTTCAATTCATGCAAACATGCTTAAATCAAACCCATGAATGTGGTCATCACACGAGTTGTCACACCAGTTGCCAGAAGTATATTAACTAAATTCTATCTATTCAATGGTCATGTGTAGGCCTATGCAATGGCATCATTCTTAACTGTGATGTTCACAGAGGGTGGAATACAAGTTTAAAAAGCCAGGTCGACTATAGCCACATTTCCATAAAACCTTTGCGAAAATAGGAAGAGTATGTTAGTTAAGTCGAAAAAAGAAGAGCGAATTGTCCGCTGTTTCCATTAACTGAGGAAATGCGACTAGTGGGAGTCTAGGGAAAACAAAATAGGTTCATGAAACAAGCAATAGGTGGTACAGTTTTGCCAGTAACGTGATACGTATGGTTATTATTTTACATATATTCTTATTTTTGAAATTAATTTAGGCTTTACACACGGACTGCCTGCTTTATTCCTATTGACCTATAGGTCCGTTGTGCTGTGCAGAGGCTGTTCTGGCTCTGCTAGTAGCAAAAACAATAATTAATATAGCCTACAATCCTAATACATAATCTACACAACTCACCGTTTTCCTGAACCGGAGCGCTTGTGAGACTCGGTAGCCTACTGATTTGGTGTGTCTACTTTGTGATATTGTAGACTACATCATGTTATCTGCAGCGCGACACGTGCGAGGAAAAAAGTTTTGAACATTATTAACGGAATAATATCTATAAGGGCAGAGCCCGGTCATGTAAAACAGCTGTTTATGTCTGTTATCACTTGCGTGTCTTAGCTATCATGCATGATGATACAGATAGCCTACTGTAAATATAGGAATATATTTTCATGAACAAACGCGATGGGAGTCTGAACGTTTTGGCCATGTACGTGAGTCCCCTTGGCTTGGATGTCTCTGTGCGCACGGCCCTCGTCCGTTTTGAGCGGTTTTGTAGAAATATACCCGGTAACTTATATTAACAAATAACAATGATCTCATTGGCAGACCAGAACTCTTCAAATGCGCTATAATGCGTGCCAGTGCTTTTCAATACAAAGTATTTTCGCAAGCCGTTTCCATACCTCATTTGCGCATTAGACTCTTTCGATACGCTCCAAAATACGGCACCTTTCAGCGAGAAAATATTTTTGCGCAAAATGGAAACTTATTCGCATTTTGAAGTGTTTCCATTCAACATTCTCTTCGCAAGAGCCGTTTTTGCGCAAAAAGAGGGCTTATGGAAACGTGCCTATTGACAATGTCATTCCAGGACGGAAGGGATGCTGCTGATGCAGTTGTCATTGTCATTGATGTCTACCTATTCTTTTACTACTAGGTCAAAATTGAAACAAAAATTGAAACTCAATATAGCACAGGAGATCTCAGAGCTGCATGGCAGGGCATCAAGAACATGGCCTCCATTAACCAGCAAACTAGTGAGGCCAGGAAGCCTATTAGTGTTAATGGTGTGAATAATTCTGACCTGCCTAAATCCTTTAATTCTATCTATTCCCGTTTTGAACGGTCTGATTTCTCTGAGAACATCTCTGAATGTAGAATGTCCCTTGAGCCACTAGGAGGAGTCGTGATATCTCAGGAAAGTGTCACAACTTCACTTAGGAGGACTAACATGAGAAAAGCTGCCGGTCCTGACTCTATCTGTGGGCGCACGCCATTCCCATTCCCAAATCTAATCAGGCCAAAGAACTAAACGAGTTCAGACCGGTAGCTCTCACATCATTGGTAATGAAAATATTCGAAAGGATCTTGAAAGAGATCATTGTGTCCCTCATAGATGGCAAACTGGATCCACTTCAGTTTGCCTACCAGCCGAATAAGGGTGTGGACGATGCTAAACTCTTCATACTAGACAGTGTGCACAGGCATCTAGAAAAAACAGGATCGTATGCTAGACTACTATTCGCTGACTTTTCCTCAGCCTTCAACAAGATGCAGCCTCATATCTTAATAGAAAGACTGTCATCTCATTTTAATATTCCAGACCAACTTCTCATGTTGATTTTAAACTCTCTTACTGACAGGGTCCAGCAGGTCTATGTGAATGGCCAAATGTCCAGTAGGACTGTATCAAATACGGGTTCACCCCAAGGTTGCGTTTTGTCGCCCCTCTTATTCATCATGTATACTGACAGCTTTAGGCTTTCCCAGGAGGGCAGGCTGTTAGTTAAGTTCTCTGATGATTCTGTCCTGGTTTCTCTGCTCAGTGATTCTGACCCTGATCATGGTCCTGCACTAGCTGTCTTTGTGGAGAAGTGCGAGGAAAGTTACCTGGACCTGAATGATGCCAAAACAAAATAAATGATCATTGATTTTAGACATAATACGGATCACAAACCAAGTGTCATTCACGGTGAAAATGTCCAGATTGTGGAGTCCTATAAATACTTGGGAACAGTGTTTGATTCTAAACTCAAGTTTGACATCAACACTGAGTCCATCGTTAAACGTGGTCAGCAGAGAATCTATCTGATGAGGAAACTAAACTCTTTTAATGTCAATGAGAGAATCTTGACCAACTTCTATCGGGCATTCATTGAAAGTCTCTTAACTTTTTCATTTGTCTGTTGGTTCAATGGCCTAGCCATAAAGGAAAAGAAAAGTCTGTTTAACATTGTAAATGTCTGCTCCAAGATCATCGGTGTCAGACAGAGAGATCTGTGTTCCCTCTGGGAAGACCAGTTGGTGAGGAAAGCCAAGGGCATAATAAGCCACCCTCATCATCCTCTATCAGGCGAATTCAGAATTATGCCCTCTGGTCGCCGTTATCTGACCCCTCGTACCAGAACCAATCGCTACACCAACAGCTTTATTCCATCTGCTATCAGATGCTTGAACTCCAGGGGAATCCAAGTGTAGGTTATCCTGTTGTACAGAGGTGGCAGGTCCACAGTATTTTTTTATTTTTTGATATGGATGTTATATTTATTATTGATATTTATAGGACACTTGAGCTGGTCCACCCACCCTTGTCTGTTTGTTGATGAATGCTTGTTACATGTCTGTATTTTTTACTTTTTATTCTTTGTATGAGCACCAAGCTGCAATGAATTGCCCAGTCTGGGCTCAATAAAGTAATCTGAATCTGAATCTGAATCTGAATCTCAGTCACCAGGGATCAGCAAGAAGTAACCTATCATATACATATCTCCTCCTATTAACAATGTTTCTAGCCCAGAAGCTTGTGATCTCAAAGGGTCAATGTATTGGCCCCAAATGGCATCACTGACTCCATTGTAGCTATACTTCACTCTTGAGGTCTGATTACCACACTCTCCTCATCCTTTTTGGCAGAATTGGACCTTGCTTAAGGTCTAAATGTCATCAGCCACCATGTTTTGGGGCATTCAGGACCAGACTAGTCTGCCTAAACGCTCATCATGTACTGCCTCAAAACCATGGGATGAATAGCAGCTTTGAATAGCACGGTGTCTACAGTATATTGCACTTTGAATGCATGTCCCATTTATTCATGTTTGACCCTTTAATTCACCTGTATGTCTTGTAAGTGTGTTGTATAGCCATGGTCCATACAAATCAAGATAGTCCTGACAATTACCATTTGTGTCATGGGCGGAGCTAAGCAACTCATTATCTTTTGTCCTCCTAATACAGCATCATGTCAGGTGGCTATATTTTGAGTTCTATTGTGTGTATTCAACATTTGAAGTGAGATTTGTCTTGTAGAGCTCAAATAATATTTTTTGGTGTTTATTACATCTTCGTAGCACTAGTGGAAAGGGGTGTCCCTCTAACGTTGCAGAACACAAGTCCTGGAAAAAAGACCTTCTAGTACATAGAAACATGTATGTGTGTGTGTGTGTGTGTGTGTGTGTGTGTGTGTGTGTGTGTGTGTGTGTGTGTGTGTGTGTGTGTGTGTGTGTGTGCGTGCGCGTGCGTGTGCGCGGCAGTATACACACTACAGGCATTACAGAAATAATAGTGAAAACAGCTCTTGTTGGATCAGATATGGAATCAGTGAGACTGTAGTATTAGTAAGAGCCCGAGGGAATATACTGTGTGTGTGTGTGTGTGTGTGTGTGTGTGTGTGTGTGTGTGTGTGTGTGTGTGTGTGTGTGCGTGTGTGCGTGTGTGTGTGCGTGTGCGCGTGTGCGTGCGTAACAGGGTCCTTGGCCTATTAATTGGCCTGACAGTGATAAAGGAAATGGGAGGAGATGCTATTTGTCTCCGGCACAACCGCACTCATATTACCAATAAGACAAATGGACACTGTTTCAAACCCCTCTAAGGATGTTTATGCATGTGTGTGTGTGTGTGTGTGTGTGTGTGTGTGTGTGTGTGTGTGCGTGTGCATGCGTGCGTGCGTGCGTGTGTTGAGAGAGAGAGGCCAGCAACGTGATGTGCACAAGTGTGCACATGCAGCAGTACGTGCATTTTGCCTGTGAACTTCCATAGTGAATCACTATATAATATTATAGAGTAGGCCCATACCTGTGATGTGTGGATGTGTCCTAAAGAGTAAAGATTGAATATATTGGAGTTCAATGGGACTTGAATGAGTCGCTGCTGACCCCTCGCTTTCATGGGGGGGTCATCACCTGGCTGTAGCTAAGGTCAAAGGTCAAGGAGAGGTCAAGCCTGATGCAACAAGGAGGGAGGGGTTGAAACAGCTTCTATATTCCCCTCCAGAATGAACCATTGTTAGGACTATCTATGACACGTGGCTCTGTGACACGCGCACACACACACACACACACACACACACACACACACACACACACACACACACACAAAAGGGGAGCCATTCAGCTGCGTGCTGACCTTGGCCCCAGTCTGCAACACAAAGGAACCAAGAGAGATGGATGCCTCTTTGGAGTGCACAGACTGCACACGCTCTCATCGTGTATACATCTGCCTGAACTATAGCTCTTAAAGAGCTTAACATCACTGCATCAGAGAGAGAATCAACAAACTACTATACTATACATTGGCCAAGCAGTCAAATAATATAAGATGGAGAGACAAAAAAAAATGGATGGCCTGAAAAGGTTGAGAGCTGCTGCTGCTGACTGAGTGATCTCAGGATAGAGCATAATATGAGCGAGGTCTTGCATTTTTTAACAGTTTGGCAACTCATAGAATATCTATGAATAGAAAGAAAGACCAGTGTGGCTGTCACTCAACAGCACCACAAACAAACAAAAATGCCATTTCAATGATCTACCAGGCCTCAGTCATTATAAATGATGATGTGTGGTTCTGTCCAGTACAGTTACTGTATATCTCCATGCGCTCTGCTCTGCCCTGCTCTGTCTGCATGTGTACTGACTGGGGCTGGCCGATTAGTGACCGTTGTTGTCGGGTAGAAACGTCCTCTTCTCTCCGTCTTTTCACTCTCATGCTGTTTTTTCTTTCTTTTTTATTTTCTACAATGTCACACAAAAGTAGCAAAAATAGGTCTCAAAATCACAATATTATTTAGCACACAAATGAATCATATTCATTTATTTTCACCTTGACAGAACTTCTTTGGAAAGAGAAGTGGGTGTATTTGCAACATAACAGCCTATTTCAGTCTCGCATTACCGGATTCACAAGTTTCAAATGCCTCCGTCATACGGATCACAGAAATTCTGATCACGAATTAATCATAAAGCCGAAGTGAAGCCTCCTCTCCACTCCGTTTCATATTTACAGTCATGCAAATGTTTCCATTAAAATAGAAATCTAGGTGCTCATCAGAAAAGGAAATTTAAAAAATCACACCAACGTGTGAACTGAGTGCTTCTGTGTGTACTTTTGAAACAGCACCTACTGTTGGTACAGTATATGTTAAACATTAGGACAGTTAGGTGTACACAAAGCTGGGCCTTGGAGTGGTTGCACCACTCCAGAGATGTATCAGAATTTACAATGTGTATTTCCAAGCTGTAACATTGGGAGATTGTGAAATAGATGTTTGGCTACTGTCAGTGTATACAGGTAACAAAGAAGAAGGCATAAGTTCATGATTAAGGGATCACTTTCTTATTTACTGCCAGAATATGTCTTGTGCGTGCATGCGTGCGTGCGTGCGTGCGTGCGTGTGTGTGTTGATGTGTAAAATAAAAAAAAGAGATTCTTTTAGGCCGTACACAGTGGGAGTGAATGCCATTGTTCTGTTTTCTCTTCAACAGAGCACAAAAGCAACAGATAAAGATGATGTACAATATTTAGACTTACGTATATATCACCATGGCCATAGAACCCAATGTTTTCGTACCAGGTAATTAAAGTTTGAACATATCAAAATGACTTGTGACTCTTTGTGTGTGTCCGTGTCCGTGTCCGTGCGTGTGTGTCCGTGTCCGTGTCCGTGTGTGTGTGTGTGTGTGTGTGTGTGTGTGTGTGTGTGTGTGTGTGTGTGTGTGTGTGTGTGTGTGTGTGCGTGTGCGCGCGCGCACACACGCCTCAGAGATGTCTGTTGTAATGTAAAACCCCAGTGAGGGATATGAGAGCCACTCGTGGCTGTAATGGTGCCGTGCATTTATCAGTCCGCTAGATTAGGATGTCACCAGGGTGTCGTTTAGAGCAACCAGGACGATGGAGAGGACCACGATGGTTCCACACTCACTCCAGAGGGCCACATTGCATATTACTGCCAAAAAGTAGCCCATCTACTGTACAAGCTCTATCTACCGTAATTTCCGGACTATAAGCCGCACCTGAATATATGCCGCACCAGCTAAATTTGGTGCAAAATCCTGATTTTTCCATGTATAAGCCGCACCTGACTATAAGCCGCACCAGGCAATAAGCTTCATGTTAGAGCAGTGGTTTTCAACCTTTTTGATCCCAGGGCCCACTATTTATTCAGCATTTGAGCTACAGACCACTATTTGACAACATTTTCACCCCACAGAACCCAAAACTAAAGATTTCGTTGGTTTTGGCCACAATTCCAGGATGGATTTTCGCAAACAAAACAGGCAAAAGATAGAGATCAAAATGACCATGACTTATTAATTAAGTGGTGCTAATTTAGATGGTGAATATCATAACTCTTGAGAGCGTAAAAATGAAACCAAATGGACCCGCAAGGGTCCATTTGGTTTCATTTTTACGCTCTCAGAGTTACATCCGGTTAACCATCAATTAGTCTGGATGGCCCACCTGGCATCCTCTCAGTCAGGGACCACTGGTGGTCCCCAGACCATCTGTTGAAAACCCCTGTTTAAAAAAATACCTGTAAAAATACATAGATTGGCCACACTGTTGTATAAGCCGCAGGGTCCAAAGCATGTGAAAAAAGTAGCGGCTTATAGTCCGGAAATTACGGTATCTATTTATCTAATTAAACTGGCACTAAAGACGCTTGTTCGTTCACACCTTGACTACTACACCTTGGCCACGAATGCGGTCAAACGCAAAAGCACGATTTAAGCAACACGGCTTGCTCTTCAACATGACTGGCTCTGCCCATTTAGAACCACAGAATGCACTTCTGTTTACAGTTGACCAGACACAGGGTCAGTTTTCTCTTCCAAAAGAAAGAGGCATACAGAGAGATGGGAAATGTAATTCTTTGCCACTGATAATAACCAAAATACACAGAAATCCCAATTTGAAAAGTAGATAAAGATAAAGGAAAAATATTGGTTCTAGGATACATGTTTCGCATTGTTTGTTGTTGTTTGTTTGTTGTTTTTAACGCTTTTTTGTGTTTTGTGTTTTAAATGTATGTATTGTTTTTATGCGTGGACCAGAGGAAAACTATAGCAAGCATTTTTTTTTATGGCTGATCCAGTTAATGGGGATCCTACAAAATAAAACAAT
>CM076977.1:10156822-10164322 GCA_039105355.1 Benthosema pterotum
TGTGGTGCATTATTAAGAAACAAGCACATCAAAAAGACATTTGGGGGGTCAGGGTGGGACCAGGTTGTCCTGTCTCTATATGTCCTTTTAATCAGGGGCTCTTTGTGTCCTGATTGAATATTTATTGGGCTATTTATTCTTAATCACAGGCAGGCTCCTCTCCGGCTCGTGTCAGTGCGTGCACACAGACATACAGTTCCATGCACTCACGTACACACACACACGCATGCACGCACGCGCGCACACACACACACACACACACACACACACACACACACACACACACACACACACACACACACACACACACACACACAGCTGAATCCATATTCTTGTTGCCTCTGGCAGTCTCGCTGACTGTCAGTCAGTCAGTCAGTCAGTCAGTCAGTCAGTCAGTCAGTCAGTCAGTCAGTCAGTCAGTCAGTCAACCTCCCCCCAGTCTTGATGGTTGCCAGGTTGTGTGCAGAATCCATCAAATCCTCAGCTTGTTCTTCAATATCCCATTGAGTCCTGACCCTCGATTCGAGTTTCATTCACTACAGTAGTTTCCGACACTAGATTCTAGTTATTGACACTAAATGATAGTTTCTGATGCTAGGATCTACTTTTTGACACTAGAATCTACTTTCTGATGCTAGAATCGAGTTTTTGACACTAGATTCTATAGTTTCTGACACTAGATTCTAGTTTTTCTGAAATATCTGTGCTCCTGTGTCAGTGATGCTAACATATTTCTAGCCAAGGACCACCAGAATTATCCATATTTGGCTGCAGACCGCCATCTGAAAACATGTTGTTCTCAGGGTTCCCCAGAAGCGAAAAATTGAGATAAAATGTTTGCTTCCAAAATAATGTATTCAGAGATTTGCAGCACATTTTCACATTTTTTCAAAAATAGCAGAACAACAAGCTCATGTCGCACCACTCGGTGGCGCGACATGAGCTTGTTGATCTGCTATTTTTCAACAGATAAAACACCAAAACGCGTTCAGGACACTAGAGGATATGCCATCCAACAGGGATGTCCACAGAGGACCATCTATCTATCTATCTCCACCCATAGAACCCAGAGGACATTATATCCCGCTGCACATGAGCCCCACGGCGCTCCGTTCCCCCCGCCATGTCCCCGAGCATGGAGGAACATGAGCTAAATGACTTTCTAACTGCCCCTCGTCCTCTCTGTCTTCTCTGCTCCTCATGCCCGCCTGCCCTAATTGAATCACCATAGACTCAGTGTATCAATTCTAACTTTGCCATTGAGGTCTAATCGGGCGTGCGGGAGACCAGCTTGGTGAGCCGAGGGGTCCTTTTGTGAGGGGACCCATCTGTCGGTGACACACGGCCCCCGGTTTGGAGGGGGGGCGGCCTCTGCAGGGCCTGGCCCAGGGGCGGATGTAACATGTCCCCTTTGGGGGGGCAAGAGAACATGTTGGAGCGGCATCGTGCCACGGGCGATGAAGACGCACCCATACCATTTTCGGTTACAGGACTTTTATTAGTCAAGTAAAGCATCAATAATAACATCAGTTGGTTGTTGAAGTTGCAACAGACATGCAGCATGCATAAAGCTAAAGGTCTGACTCAGAGAGTTTTCTGTTTTCAATCATGAAATGCTGTTGGTTAGTGATGCCACAGCTGTAGTTAGTTAGAAGCAGTAGTAGTGTTTCAAATCATTTTTAAATATAAGCACTTTTATTTGAAATATCTTTGCTTGTTTTGCATGGCATCGTGTTTGGGTCGCAGACTGGGTATTTATAGCGGGGCACTGCCCCCCCCCCCCCCCCCCCCCCCCCCCATGCCATGCCTAGATCCGCCCCTGGCCTGGCCAAAGAGGAGAGAGAGGGTGAGAGAGAACAGAAGGATGGATGGATGCTGTCATCTCAGTGCGAGCCGTCACCTCCCACCCAACAATTCTTAGATGTCTGTCTGGAAGTGTGCTCTGCTGCTACACACACACACACAACACACACACACACACACACACACACACACACACACACACACACACACACACACACACACACTGACAGGTGGGTGGGTACACATACAGACACATGCATCTAAATAAATACATGAGCACACATTTGCACATTAGCATACAGACAAACCAACTCATGCATGCAGGCACATGCGCACGCATGCACACATGCTCAAACACTATGTTCACAAGGGAGGCAGCCTGCATATGGCACACACACACGCTTTTGTGTACGTGTGTGTGCGCATGCACTTATGCACGCCCGCATGAAGCATGCACCGATGCACGCACCCGTGCACAGCTTGAAAAGACCGTTTTTCACCCCTTCAAAGGGAATTGTTTGTGACACTGTGCACAAGATGCACGCACGCACACACGCACATACTGGCAGTAGCACATACATAACCCTTTCTCTTTAACCCCCACTGTGACACGCGCACATGCACGCACGCACGTGCGCGTGCACACACACACACACACACACACACACACACACACACACACACACACACACACACACACACACACACACACACACACACACACACACAGAGAAGGGCTGGTTGATGCTCATATTGGCAGCGTTGATATAGGCTACAGCTCAGCACTCCCATCATTCAGTGGGTTATGACCTCCCTGTAAATGGCCTGATGACAGGGGGCTGGATGTGTGTGTGTGTGTGTGTGTGTGTGTGTGTGTGTGTGTGTGTGTGTGTGTGTGTGTGTGTGTGTGTGTGTGTGTGTGTGTGTGTGTGTGTGTGTGTGTGTGTGTGTGTGTGTGTGTGTGTGTGTGTGTGTGTGTTGGGGTGTGCGTGCGCTTGTCGGTGTGTGCATGTATGTGTGTGTGTGTGTGTGTGTGTGTATGTGTGCGCGTATGAGGTTGCGTTTGTGCGTGCATGCCTGCGCTTGCAAGTGCATGATGTAGCAGTTGCTATATGCATATATAGCAGTTGCTATATGTTCTTTAATGGCTTAATGTATGATAGTATAGTATAGTAAGAACATGTGTGTGCATGCGGTCCCTGCCTATGTGCGTCGAATCAAAAGTAAAATATACCGGTATACTTGGACGTGTTTTTTACAAACACCGTAGTACAATGTCATCACCTTGGCTAGTCGGGGACAGGGTTGGGTTAGTTTGGGTTTTATTATTTACTATTCTGTGCCTACCGGTATGTTTCATCGTAACTCGTGCATGACTGAGTCGCTCTGCCGAGCTTCACAACGCTCACCGCAGAGACTCGGTCGGCACCGCTCCATCATTGTCAATGACGGACGTATTTCAGTATAATGTGTATCGATTTATTTCAGTATATCATGTACAGATTCATTTCAGTATACAGTGCCATTTACATACTGTACTATATATAGGGGTGTTCTCCTTGTGTATGTATGGAATTGTAGTTCCGTGCAAACCCCTGCAGTAAACCCTGTGCGACTGCATGGGTAGTCATTCCATACAGGTTGTTTTTGTGGAGCTTCACGAGATGGTATCTGGAGAACCTGGGTTCAATGCATTTTTGGTTTACTTCACCTTAATTTCACTTGTACTGAATTGAGAGAGAACGAAGATAGTTCTTTATCCGGCCTGCACAAAATCATTTGATCACTTTGGAAATGAACTACATTGATATATACTACACAGAAGAAGGCAGCATGTCAGCATAACTATGAAGACATTGATGAAGATTTTTGGTTGTGCAAAATGTCTCCATCTCTCCGGTAGTGGTATATTCATCAATTCATTTAGTTTGTCTGTTTTCAGCTCTTCACACTGCCAGGATGACCATCCCCCATTCATCGTCTCTACTATACCAGCACCACTCACTAGTGAGGTTTCGAGGCTCAAACTCGCAGCTGTTTACTGCAGCAGCACACCCCTTATTTTGTGCCAATCATTCTCATTCTCTATCGCCATAGCTCCCTCTCTCTTTTCCATTGCTCTCTCTGGCTCCACAAATTAGCACAATGCACAGGCAGGGCACCTCAGCTGGCCTCCATACCCCACTTGACACCAGCCTGCGTGCGTACGTGCGTGCGTGCATGCTTGCTTGTGCACGTGCGTGCATGCATGTGCGCTGTGTCTGGCTGGATGGACCTAGTCAGGGTGGGCTGTCACCGCTGTCACCCCTTACCGCCAACAATCTACCAGCCTGAGTGAAAGAGAGAGGGAGAGAGAGAGAGAGAGAGAGAGAGAGAGAGAGAGAGAGAGAGAGAGGGAGAGAGACTGCAATGGCTCAGAGGGATAGGATAGAGGGAGGGGTGTATATGCGCGCTCGCCTCCCTCCCTCCCGGGGTCGCCTGGTCAATTACATTCACATTGACGATAAATGATTTGCAAATGATATACAAACAGCATAGTGTCCACAGACGTACTGACTCGCGCACGCAGACAGGCACACACGCGCACGCACAATTAACATATTCACTCTCCCTGCCTCCCTCCTTCACTCTATCTCCCTCTCCATGCCTCTCTCCCTCATCCTCTCACTCCCCTCCCTCACTGCCTCTCTGCTGCTCCACTTCCCACACCCACTTCAAGTAAACTCAAATGTGCTTTAATTCCATGGGAAGCATGCAGTACGTTGCCAAGAAATATCTGAAAGAAAACCAACACAAAATGAAAGTAGCCTCCAGCAGACCTGTTGGGTACTGCCGGCCTTCTCAGGAACAATTCAAGTTAGGATGTCTGCATGCACACATCTGCCTGTCCCTGTCCCCAATATGGAGTCTATAGGCCAGCCTGTTTGTTTTATGACCGCATATTGTTGACATCACCGTAATCCACAAATGGGGACTTGATTCTCTCTTAATTGTTCCGCTGATCCAACCGACTTCCCATTTGAGCAAGCCCAATCATCCATACAACGGCACATAGTGGACGGATCCTCAGATCCAGACCACCGTGATCTCTATACATACCTGTATACATATGCCCATATTTGAGCGTTTTAGATGGATTTGCAGTTCTGGAGTGGACAACCTATCTGACCAACTTGATACACTCCCTCGGCTCCTTAGCGATCTATGAGTGTGTTTGAAGTCTGTACACTGGACTGCAGAAACACAGATGGTCAGAAATGATTTCACACATACGAGGATAGGCCTGTTTGAAAAAAAAATGTGTGTAAGAACTGCAACTTATAGGCTATTTATAGAAGGTAATATGTAAAGTATACAACATAAAATAATTAAACAAACCTGAAAAAACTACTCTCCTCTCCCTGCAGTCCCGCGCTCTCTCTCCTTAGATGAAGCCGTCCCCATGCCATTTTCAGTAGTGTTTCGAATACGTGTAAATATAAGCACTGAAATATCTTGGGTTGTTTTGCATGCCATCATGTTTGGTGGGGCAGACTGGGTATTTAGGGGGGCATTGCTCCCCCATGCCTATGCCTAGATCCGCCCCTGGTGTGTGTGTGTGCATGCCTGCCTGCCTGCGTGTGTGCGTGCGTGCGTGCATGCCTGCCTGCGTGTGTGTGTGTGTGTGTGTGAGAGAGAGAGAGAGAGCATGGTACATGAAGAGCAGAGACCCCCTTCTGGCTGTCCTCAGAGGAGTTGATGATACTAAAGGCCTTAAAGACAACCACGGCTGTGACCCAGACACACACACACACACACACACACACACACACACACACACACACACACACACCCTCCCTCCAACCATTCTGTTCTCTTTACAACTTTACAAAATAGGCTTTTAATTTAGCCAGGCGTCTGGGGCGTGTGGGCCCCGCCAGCATCAATCATCATCAGGAGGCTGAGAGGCCGGGCTCGTCCCAGGGGCCCTCTCACTGACGGGATGCCCCTCCAACACACACACACACACACACACACAGACACAAGCATGCACGTGCAGATGCACGTTCACACACACACACCCGCGCGCATACACACGGACGCGCACGCACGCACGCACAACACACACACACACACACACACACACACACACATACACATCCTGCTCTTTCATATAGACTCTCATTCAGGAAATCCTATCACACCTCAAGCACCTACACAAGCAATACATATTCAAAAACACACACACACACACACACACACACACACACACACACACACACACACACACACACACACACACACACACACACACACACACACACACATTTAAATTTCATGAAGTTTGAATGACGATCGCTCAACAACATGAGAGGTTGCCAGTTCGATTCCCATAAGAATTTGGTTGCAGGTTAACTGAAGGAACAAACCCCCTCAGTCAATGTACCCTGCTGAAGTGCCCTTGAGCATATGCACTTGTATGTTGTAATTTAAATCCATTTTATCATAATTTAGTCCCAGAACTTTGTTGTATCTGTGTCCCAGTTTATTAGGCACATTATGTGAATTGATTCTCACACTACTACACGTGTGTGTGCCAGTATTACTTATTAACTTTTATTTTTATTATTACAGTACATATTTCGTAACATTTTTATTACTTTTACCACTAAATACTATAGGCAAAAATCTGTAAATGTAATTATTTAGGATGTGCAGGGTCTTCATATCGGCGAAACATGTTTGGGTATTCATCACCTACTCAGGCTCTAACTTGATATTAATTTTATCAGACACGCTCCTATACAAGGTGATTGTAATTTCAAAGTTCAGTTAAACCACGATAGATTAAACAGTGCTGAATAAAGTTGATAAATCAACAGGAACATACAAAAACAAAGAGAAATCATTGCATAATGCGTACGCAAACTATGCATCCACCACATCTGCTAAACTCTTCATCTTTGTCTTGTGTATTCTTTGTTTTTTTCCTGCACTCCATTCTTTCCAGAATCTGAATCCCACTCTTCCTCTGAGTCAGTGCATATTTGCATTGCAAACAGTCATTTCCATTTCTGGTTGGTTCGTGTGCATACCTGCTCTGTTAATTGGATTTGGATGACTTCCAAACGTGCCGTGTGTGTACCCGCTAATATTTCGAGGCTAATTATATTCTGGGGGAGATCCATATGAATTTTGTCAGCGACTTGATGTGCTTGTCGACGTGTCGGCAACATGACACTGATATGTTATTGCATAGGAAAGACACAGGCAGCTCACACCAAGCAATATGTCAGGTAGTACACCTAATATGTTTCAGATAGATGACACCTCACTGCAGCTCAGATCAGCCTCTAAATAGACCCGTGTTTCTGCAATAGTTAAGTTAAACATTGAATATTTTTGTTGCTTTGTTTTAACACACCTTTTATAAAGGCCTGCCTGGTCTGTCTTCTCATGGGTGATTTATACATGGTTGGGAGTCATTGCTAAAGGGGAAATCCCCCCATTTTCAACATTCTAATATGTCATTAGTATACCCTAGAGGTGCTGCATGGACATGATAAAAAAGTTCCCCCATGCTGTGTTTCCTAGAAGTGGAGGTCTGAAGAAAACCACTAACATGGTGAAACATCTCGATGACATTATCAAGATGTATTTCTCACCATGTTTCTTTTTCGCTTCTTTTTTCTGAGAGCGTACAAACGGATTCATTTG
>CM076977.1:10169322-10179322 GCA_039105355.1 Benthosema pterotum
CAAGGGTCCATTTGGTCTCAAGAGTTAAAATATTCATCATCTTAATTAGCCCAACTCTACACAACTAGAGATCTAGGTTTGCCTGTCTGTTTCCGAAATCCAGCCTGGAATTGTAGATAAAAAACAGAAGAGAGCTTTGGATTTTGGGTCTGTGTGGCTATAATGTCATCAGATGGTGGTCCGTGGCTCAAATGCTGAATAAATGGTGGGCCCTGGTATCAAAAAGGTTGAAAACCCCTGACCTGTACTATCTCTGCTGTAGCCTCACCACTAGCTTGTGTATCAGTGCATCTTAGCAAATGTGTAATTGGTAATGCAAGTGTGTGCGCACACACATGCATGCATGTGTGTGTGTGTGTGTGTGTGTGTGTGTGTGTGTGTGTGTGTGTGTGTGTGTGTGTGTGTGTGTGTGTGTGTGTGTGTGTGTGTGTGTGTGTGTGTGTGTGAATACCTCTTGCAGTCACTGGAGCGCAGAGACAGCTAGGTCTCTGCTGGATTGCTGTGTTTTGTTCCTGCTGATTGGGGATCTATTGTGTTTTGGAGCTGGCTGCTGCGGGAGCACTATACCCACTAGGCTTAGGCAGAAATAACATTCAATCATACATATGCAATAGTATAACACATTCAATCATACATATGCAATATACAGTGTATAATATTTTGAATAACATAACATTTAAAGTAATATAATGGAAATTCCTAATTCGACTCCCTCCTCCAGCCGGCACACAGCCTTAAGTATACAGCCTGGTTTCCAGCCTGTGATTTGTTTTGTCACTTGCTACTCAGTCTAGGAAGGCTCCTATCTCTAGGGTAGGCAGCAGGACATGCCAAAACTGAGAATCAGCATGAGGATCCTGACTGGCCTGTGGTGCAGCTGGGGACAAAAACACCAGTTTGACATTGTATCAACACATAGCTACTGCTTGTTGGCCTGTATTATCCCCTTCCCCGAACTCACCCCACACAGCCAGCGGCTTCTACTACGGAATCTTCCAGACAATTGGACTCGAGTCCTACGACTCGGCTCAAGTCGAGTCCAAGTCGCATTTTTGCGGTGACTTGACTCGCTTTGGACTTGAAGGTAAAATACTTGAGACTCGGACTTGACTTGAGACAACCTGACTCAGCGACTCGTCCGAGTCATCGTCCGAGTCACCATTGCCGGGAGGCAACGGTGTGCAAATGAAACCAAATGTACCAGTCAGGGAGCTAACACGATCACCTATTTGCGGGGGTCCGGACTCACTCCGGATTCATTCCTTCCCTTTCCACCGGTACGTTCTTCTCGCTAAATAGTTTTATTTAGTCCAGTTATTATTTCGCCAGCTCTGCTCTCCGAAGGACTCCATCCCACCAAAACAAATGCACGTGTAGTCATAGACTCAGTGTTGCCAACTTTACGCATTTGACACTATATTTAGTTTTCCAGACCCCCCCTAGCGCCAAAATGGTTGAAAAACTCAAGGTGATATTCACTAGATATTCATCTAGTGCTTTTATAGTGAGCTGGGTTGAAAAACACTGCTCTAGCTCCTTGTAGTGCGTTTTGGGAAGTGCCACTAGTGCATTTTGGATTTTGGCAGTTGGCAACACTGCGTGTAGTACACGAGTAGGTAGCTAACTTAGTGCCTGATGAAAAATGAACACTATGTTAAATTAATGATCCGTGTGCGTGCAGGTATGCCTGCTCTACAAAATGCTACACAAGCACAATTGTACTGTAACTCTCATCTCTATTAATACATTTTTTCTTTCATTCATATAATTCAAGCTACACACTGCAACAAAACTGATAATTGATAAAACTGATATTTTTTTTACATTTGACCGTAGGAAGTTCCCTGTGACTTGACTTGAAAACCAGTGACTTGACTTGAAAACATTGTGACTCGACGCGACTCGAAACAACCATGCGACTTGACTCGACTTGACTCGCCCAACTGTGTGGACTCGACTCGACTTGACTCGCCCACAACCTAAAAAAAACTTGACTTGCTTGAGACTTGGGACCAAATGACTTGCGCTTGCTTGAGACTCGGCTCGGAGGGACTTGTGCAATTGTCTGGGATCTTCACAGTCAAACATAGATCAAAAATGACCATTCTCTACATTCTATACAGTCTATACTTGGGCTAATTCAGATGATGAATATTTTAACTCTTGAGAGTGTAAAAATGAAACCAAATGGACCCGCAAGGGTTGGTGTTCCTAAGGCAACTAAATTACCCTTAAAGCCCCTTTCACACCAAAGGGTCGCCATGCAACTCCTCAGGTCCAAGTAGACGCAAGAGTTAAAACTCTAAAACGGTCTTGTCCTTTTGGTGTGATATGATCCATTGACTTACATGCGTTATATCGCTTGGGACACCGTGCAACAATCACACCGATCTTGTGACTGGTTGGATCCAAGACGTAGCAAAGTGGCCCTTTGGTGTGAAAAGAGCCTTGGCAAAACTATACCTAACCCTAAACTTATTTCTAAACTTATTCTCAAACAAAATAAAGAGTACAAGAAGAATAAAGAGTACATGCAGGGCTACTTGTCAACCAGTATAGTCGTGACTCCCCAACACAATGCTGTACGTTGTACATTGTAGCTGTACATTGTATCAGTGGAAACCTCTGCTAATAGTGTACTTTACTCATTATATAGTATTATGTTATATTCAAGTACCCCCACTATGGGGTAAAAGGTAAAGCAGATTCCACTGACTGACTCTTCTGCACTGCCATGGCAGCTGTCACTGTCTGATGGCATGGCACCAGGCGTCATGGACACAGTCAGCTGGCAAAGCTAACATTCTCTGGAAGATATTGCTCTCGTGTGAGGTATAGAAAAACGGAAGTGCAAAGAAACTGGATGGGGAAGGAAAGCTTGCTTTCTGTCTGAGACAATATAGGGCACCTTTATATTGTGATTGATATCAGCAGTTTACATTACACACTGTCAAGAGTTAAAAGTCATCAACTGAATTATCCCAAGATTACACAACTAGAGAATGTAGAAGAGTAACTGTAATTTGGGACTGTTTTGTTTCCCAAATCCAGCCTGGAATTGTGGACAAAAGCTAAAGCAATCTTTAGTTTGGGCTGTGAAGCTAAAATGTCATCAAACGGTGGTGCGTTGTTCAAATTCTGAATATAGTGGGCCCTGGTATCAAAAAGGTTTAAAACCATTGATATAAAGAATACATTAAAACAAAAGAATCTAGATGAAGTATTCTTCATCGTCACAATTTAGTACTAAGTCAAAGAAAGACTGTGTCCTTCGATGAGGACCCATGGTTTTACTGAGCCGGATGAAAAAAACAGTCTCTTCATGACATTTCCTTGGTGTTAACCAGCCACAGGGGGAATGAAGTGACTTCTAACCAGACCTCAGCAGTAGCACAGCAGAGAGCTTGGCTGTAGGCAGCAGCAGCCGTGGCCTGTGTGACTCTGGCTGCAACTCGCCAGGTCTGATGAAAAGCTGCTTAACAGGACTCATCTGGGATCAGTGACAGATGGACAACCTGTCCTGGAGGCCCGGGCGAGGCTGGAGCTCCAGGACACAGGTAGACCTGGTCAAAGCTGGGCGGAGAGAGAGAGGCTACAGGATGCTCAGAGGCTAATCGGAAGATTTAGCAGTGGGGGGAGTTTACACACGCGCACACACACACACACACACACACACACACACACGCGCACACACACACACACACACACACACACACACACGCACACACAGTGCTGATAATACAATATACTCATGCTACGATAGCACACCATTTTTGGCAACTGTGCACAAGGAAATGCTACCATACACACAGTGTCAACATTCCGAAGGCCCCTTGAGGCCATGTTGCATCTATCAACCAGCCAACATCATCTTAGATCCTCACGCTGTCAGTAGCAATAGTGTGTCTAAACATATGAGGAAGAATGTAGTTATTCCACCAGTTCATTAAGTACGTCTGGTGGTGATGGGTGGAGATCCACTTGAACTGAAGCCAGCCAGCTTTAGTTGTATGATAGGCCTATTACAGTTTTTTTTCATTGGCATGTCTTCCCTTTATGTAAACAAGAAATGACGGTGCATCATTTATATGGCAGCTGCTGTATTATTTCTACAGAATTGTTCTCCGGCCTCTGCAGATGCTTTTTGTATACAGGCTATCTGATTGGCTATCTGGTCTCTCGACAACGCCACGACTTCTGATTGGCTATCTCTCTTTAAAGGTACCATATGTTAATGTAGTATACACCAGATGCACGGTAGACGGTGGTGATATGTTGTCTTGGATCGACGTGTGAACAGATGAATTGACATGCACATTCATATATTCCACTGGCCACCCACTGGACGGCGGTGGCTCGGGGGTAGAGTCACCGGATGGTATACCACAAGGCTGCCGGTTCGAACCCGGGTTCGGGAGTTAGTGTCGAGTCTGTCGACGTCTCCCTGAGCAAGACACTTAACCCCTAACGTGCTGGTCCTTACCTTGCATGGTTTCTGCCGCCATTGGTGTGTGAATGGGCGAATGGGATCTATGCCTTGGATAAAGGCGCTATTATAAATGCACCATTCACCATCCTGCGACTGGAGCACAGCAAACAGGACCATCGCCTCCTGCTATACACATGCTCGCCCTGCGCCATGTGTTTTATTTTACACTTGCTCTGCCCACACAGGCCAATGCCAGGCGGGTCCAAACTGGTCCCCCGAAGTGCCTCTTATAACTCACCTGTTTGTTCATTTTGCTGTCCTTGTTTTAATTCTTCTCCCCACCAGCGACCCTTCTCACCTATATGTCCACCGGAGTGTGTGTATGTGCAGCATGCGTGTGTGGTGGAGTTTGGGGGTGCCGGGGCGGGGCGGGGTGTGTTGGGATGGGGTGGGGGTGGACTGGGGGGCAATTAGCGTTGGTATTGAAAAGTAATAACAGTATGGATTAATGTGAGAGAAGTGGAGTGGAGCGCATCATCGAGTGAGACAAATCCAATGCTGGGAATTGGCAGACAAAGCAAGAGGCAGTCAATAGGGATTATGCGGGGCTAAGCCGCCCCACTTTGGCTAGGGGAAGCGACAGTGGCAGCTTTGGACTGGCATCGATACACACTCGCACAGGTCGACTTCACCACCACCACCACACCCACCATCATCTCACGTGAGCATGCATGCGCACGCACACACACACACGCAGCCACACAGGTACGCGCTACACATGCTGGAATCACACGCTATGTGTGCGGAGAGAGAGAGAGAGGGGGGTACGTGGCAGGGGCGGATGTAACATGTCCCATTTGGGGAGGCAAGAGAACATGTTGGAGGGGCAAGAGAAAATGGTATGGATGTGGCTTCATCGCCACGGGCGATGAAGCCGCACCCATACCATTTTCAGTTACAGTAATAACATTAGTTATTGGTGTAGTTGCAACAGACACGCAGCATGCATAAAGCTAAAGGTCTGACTCGACTCAGAGAGTTTTCTGTTTTCAATGATGAAATGCTGTTGGTTTAGTGGTGACACAGCTGTAGTTAGTTAGTAGTAGTAGTAGTAGTGTTTCAAATCATTTTAAATATGAGCACTTTAATTTGAAATATATTGGGTTGTTTTGCATGCCATCATTTTTGGTGGGGCAGTCAGGGAATTTAGGGGGCATTGCCCCCCCATGCCCATGCCTAGATCCGCCCCTGGTACGTGGGGGGGGCTTGGGGGGGTTGAGTGGATAAGGATGAGGCGAGGGGGAGAGACAGGAGGTGGAGATGGCATGAAGCAGTGGAGAAAGAGAGGAGGGATGGAGGAGGGAGGTGGTGGCAGAGGGAGACTGGGCGTCGTGCCACGTTGCCCCCCTTTCCCTCTCCTTCTACCCCCACCACCCACCCACCCCCCCAGGCCCTCGATTCCTCCACCCCCTGGGAGGTGGCACGTTGGCACTGCCAGGCCCCAGCTCCTGTGCCAGCTGGGCAAACACTCAAGTTGTTGACAGAATAAACACCTTGCAAATAGAGGCAGAGACGGCACAGCACGGCTCAGAATACATCAGCAGGCTCTGCGTTCTCTCCCTCTCTCTCTCTGTGTCTCTCTGCTCTATGCAGTTATCTCCCTCCCATGTGTCCTCATTCGCTCCACTCCGTAGATCAAATACTGTTTTGTGGGTCTAAACCCCCAGACTGCCGGAGCTAATCGCCGGGTACATTTAAAAAAATACATCCGGAATCTTCCCTTATTGTGTCGGTTGCACAAAACACACAAAGCTCTGAATAAACGGACCAATTATGCATGATGCACATAATTATATACAAAATGCATGGGTTAGGAAACTCAAGTGATGAGAGAGCTTTGTTTTGCTGTCCAACCATTACACACCGAGTTTGTTAAATACCTTCTGGCCATGTTGTTGTTATGTTGTCTATGGCATACATTTATTTTGTAGTATCTAGTGTACTTCTGTCACTATTAGCCAAATTTCAACATCCTATAAATCTCAGCCACTCACTAACTCCAGCATGGCAGTGTTTTACTAGCCACTGTGGCACCAGTGAGGGGAGGGAAGGGCAGCTGCAAGGCAACACTCCTAGTTACAGTTAGTTGAATCGTCAGACTCAGAACTCCTGCATTTGAACCATTTTCATCATTTTATCCAGAATGAAAATGTTCTCCGAGGTGCGTCAGTGTAGTTGTAGTAGTGATTATATTGTGAATTAGCAAACTGGACATCTGGACTGAATGTTTCCTTTACATTTGTGTTTTTTGTGAAAATGGTGATCTGTGAAATGTGTAACTTCCTGTGCTCTTCACACAACTTACATATATGTGGCCTAAATACAGCTATAGGTTAAACTCTGCTATCAAACAATTAAACTGTTTTACATAATTGTCACATATTTTGGCAGGCCACCAACATAACACACAACCATGCTGGAGTGAATTGAGTGATTATTTTCTGGAGGATTGTGGGAATTTTGCCATTGTTACCTGTGTTGTCTCACCTCCCTGTGATTACTAGTTTTCTCCACCTGTGTTCTGTTAGTCTCCTTGCCAATCGCTATGCTGATCATCTGTGTCTAGTTATCCTTGTCTATTTAAACACACAGTTTATTTTGCTTCGTGGTAGTTGTTAATGGTGTTCTGTACTCTGTAGCAGGGGTTGACACTAAGGTCTCCGAAGAACTTGCCCATCGGGCAAGTGCAAGTCAGGTTATACTTGCCCTCAGGTCATGGTCACTTGCCCCCCAAAGATATATTGTAAATTTTGCATTTAAGTTTACTTCCTACTTGGGTGCTTTAAACCAGGGGTTTTCAACAGGTTGTCCCTGAGAGGGTTCCAGGTGGTCCCCAGCTAAGTTGGTCAACCAGATGTAACTCTTGAGAATGTAAAAATGAAACCAAATGGACCCTTGCGGGTCCATTTGGTTTCATTTTTACACTCTCAAGAGTTAAAATTCATCATCTTAATTAGCCCAGGTCGCAATGACCACCTTCAAGACAAATTTATCTTGTGTTGTGTTATTGCGCATTAAGTTGCACACTTGCCCGATCGGGCAACCAGGTAGCAGTCTTCACTTGCCCCACCATTTTTTTACTTGCCCCGGGCAAGCGGGCAAGTGTTAGTGTCAAGCCCTGCTGTAGTAATGTTTCCAGTCCAGTGTATAGAGATGAGCAGTCCGGCCCCTTTCATGACGACACCCATGGTCCTGAAATATTTTACCCATTCATTTTCCTCATTTCATTTCCCTCATTTGAGTTCCAAAACATTGTGTGTTGATTTGTCACATTGTGTGTCATGATTTGCCACCACAACCCAAGATATAATAGCATAATCGTCTTTATATAGATCATCAAAAAGTCTGAGGAAAGTAAATGGGGAATTCATTTCTGGACCACGGGCATCATCATGAAAGGGGCGGGACTGCTTAGCTCTATTGTACCATGCCCAGAGTTTGGGGTGAATAAATCCCTCTGTATTCGACCTCTACTATGTCTGGTCAGTCTGTTCTGGATTTTTGGGTCTGACCATGACATAAACATTGTAACAGTGTAAACATTGCATTTTTACAATATGTACCACGAGTGTACCAGGCAGGCACATTTGTCTGTTAGGACTGTTAACGGTACATTTAATCTTTGTTATGTGTTTGTGTGCATAGAATGTTTGGTCTGTGTCATGATGACATCCATGTACAACGCAGGGGTTGACACCAGTGGTCCCTGAGAGGGTTCCAGGTGGTCCCCAGTTAAGTTGGTTAACCAGCTGTAACTCTTGAGAACGTAAAAATGAAACCAAATGGACCCTTGCGGGTCCATTTGGTTTCATTTTTACGCTCTCAAGAGTTAAAATTCATCATCTTAATTAGCCCAGGTCTACACAACTAGAGAATGTAGAAGATTAATGGTCATTTTGATCTGTATGTTAATTTGCCCGTTTTGTTTCCCAAATCCAGCCTGGAATTGTGGATATCTAGAAAGCAGGGAAAGACACAGAGGCAGAGTGCAATGACTGCCTTCAAGACAAATTTATCTTGTGTTGTGTTATAGTGCACTAAGTTGCACACTTGCCCGATCGGGCAACCAGGTAGCAATCTTCACTTGCCCACCTTTTTTTTTTACTTGCCCCGGGCAAGCGGACAAGTGTTAGTGTCAAGCCCTGCAACGTAAATAATCTCTTAGCTTTTTTGCCAGTGTGCATTCATTGTGCCCTTATTCTGCACATATCATAATAAAGGAACATCCTGCAATCAATCAATCAATCAATCAATCAATGCAAACATGCAAACTCACAACATGTCAAACTGCAAATAGTTGTGTGATTGTACATTTCCATTGTTGATGGAAAGGGAGGGGAAGGCGTATTAAGAAGCCCCTGAGGCAGCAAACAAAATAACTAAAACTCCAGTCAGTATATACTTTTATATACTTCTATATACTGAGTTTTAGTTATTTTGTAACCACATATAAACTATATTGCAATACAACTATACCAGGGGTTTTCAACCTTTTCGACACCAGGGACCACCATTTATTCAGATATTGAGCCACGGACATTTTGAGGACATTTTAGCCCCACACAGACCCCAAAAACTAAAGATTTTTTTTTAGCTTTTGTCCACAATTCCAGGCTGGATTTGGGGAAACCAAACAGTCCAACATACAGATCAAAATGACCATTAATCTTCTACATTCTCTAGTTGTCTAGACTTGGGCTAATTAAGATGATGAATATTTTAACTCTTGAGAGTGTAAAAATGAAACCAAATGGACCCGCAAGGGTCCATTTGGTTTCATTTTTACGTTCTCAAGAGTTACATCTGGTTAACCAACTTAGCTGGGGACCACCTGGAACCCTCTCAAGGACCACTGGTGGTCCCCGGACCACCTGTTGAAAACCCCTGACTATACTAATGCACACTTGCTGTGGAGCTATCCATTCAGCACCACCACCATGTTGCTCTATAAACTTTACTGCTGTAAGTGAACACAGTGTGCAGGATCCCCTTTTTCTACTTCTCCAGTCCCAGTTTTATCCTACACACCTGTCTGCTGTAGATGTGCATAAGGACTGTTTTTTTTTTTTTTATTCTTTATACCTCATTGCAGCTGCCTGCTGAATTTGCACTCCCCCTGCTGACAATAGGCCTGGATCCTTTTTCAGAATGTCATACAAAGTCCCCCCCCCAGATCTGAGTAAAAAACTCTGGTGCACGCCTTCAAAACAATCAAAGTTATGCAAATAGTCAGCTTATGTAACTTATATAGCATTTTATGTAGTGCACAATGCAGTGTATACAGTTTCGTAGATGTAGTTGAATACTTGAGTACGTATGATTCTTGATGACTATTTTATGTATATTACCATGTTTTATTTTGCTTACAGGATTACTTGGAGGCAAATTTGTAATTGGTACCATCGTGGAAAGCAAAAAAAAAGATTCACACATCTTTGCTTGATGACTTCTTCTTATAAATCTATTCATACTATTATCCTGATTAGGGCTTCAACACTTGCCGATTATTGT
>CM076977.1:10184322-10276822 GCA_039105355.1 Benthosema pterotum
TTCGCACTGGAAAAATGTGGGACACTAAAATGTCATCAAATGGTGGTCTGTGGCTCAAATGTGGAATAAATGGTGGTACCTGGGTCAAAAACGTTGAAAACCCCGGTTCCATATTATAACCATGCTACAGTACATCACATCTACCAGTATCCATTGCTTAGTTCTAGTTATTTATCATGTGATTGCCCATGCAGGCATGTTGTCCTGCGTGCACGTCCGTGTGCATGAGGCCGAGAGGTGAGGGTTGGAGGTTGGGGGTGGGGCTGCCAAAGGAGGGGCCTCACGGCGTGGGCCTTGGACTGGGCCACACTCCCACTGGGCAGCGGGCGCGGCCGCGCTGCCCAGTGCCAGGCTGCCCGCCGAACCATCATCTGACACACATTCACACCTCGCCCTAGACGGCTCCGCCAGGCTCTGCCACCCTGCCCTGGAGCATGTGGCTCTGGGCACACACACACACACACACACACACACACACACACACACACACACACACACACCTGTCTACAGAAGGGTATGTTAGCAGGATGTTTACCACGCTTAGCTTAATTAATTTAAGATATACAGTACACCGCACCTTTAAATGCACGTGTGTGTGTGTGTGTGTGTGTGTGTGTGTGTGTGTGTGTGTGTGTGTGTGTGTGTGTGTGTGTGTGTGTGTGTGTGTGTGTGTGTGTGTGTGTGTGTGTGTGTGTGTGTGTGTACAGTACAGTGTGCAATATGTGACAATATAGCACTTCTTGATGAGGATAACCATGTCTCCTTGTAATAGTTTCTCACACAACACCTGCATATTCATCACAGCATCAGTGACGTATACAGCATGTTGAACTACTGAACTGTTGAACCTTAATGACCTTTCTTTTATCACACACACACCCTCCCACCCTCTCTCTCTCACACACACACACAAACACACATGCACAAGCGTGCACACACACACTCATCACACACACACATGCGCACCCGCCCCCACCACCACGTCTCTGTTTATCTCTTGCCCTCTCGCTCGACTGGGAATCACCATTTGCTTGCTGACGTAGTCTTCGCTCTCTCTCTCTCCCTCTCCCTCTCTTTCTACAGTCTGCCTGTCCATATGCCCACAGTCTGAACATGGCCCTGCCTCATGTGGCTCTTTGTTAGCGATTTGCTAGCTGTTTAAACGTGGCTAATCATATGCAGCCATCTCTCTAAGTCAGCTGTCCTCTCTACTCCCCCCTCTCACCTCTCCCTCCCTCCCGCGCACGTTCCTCCTTTTCAGCTGTCTCGTTCGACTATACCGCTATCTGTTTGACTCCCCTTTTCTCCCCACCACCCCGGTCTCACCCCCCCCTCGTTTTTTTTTTTTTTCTTCCTCCCCGTCTGCGTTATCTCCCATTCAGGCTTGCCTCTCCCTTTCTCTGTGTTCACTCTCTAGCTCTTTATCTCTCTCTCTCCCTCTCTCTCTATCGCTCCCTCTCTGCCACTCTCTGTTTCTTCTCTCTCTCTCTCTCTCTCTCTCCCTCTCTCTCTCGCTCAGCGGTGAGCCTCCTAATCCCCTGCTCAGACTGCGTGGCACACGCCGGCCTCTCGCCCGGCACACAGATGCCCTCTGTCCGCACCGCCAGCAGGGGTCCTTCCTGCGCAGGTGTGCCACGGGGTGCAACCCGGGCACGGGTTCACTCCACACGGCGAGGCAAGCCGTGGATCAGGGGTGGCCTGGAGGTTAGGGGGTGAGAGATATGGTCATGATGGTAGATGTGGCTGTATAGGGAGGTTTGACTATGCAGACATGTGCGCTAGTGTGGGGGATTGTTGTGGTATTTGTGATGGTGGGTTGGTAGAGGTATCAGTTAGACATGGGTTGGTAGACATAGTCTTGGTAAGGGTTGGGTTGATAGACATATTGGTATTGGTAAGGGTTGGGTTGGTAGACATATTGGTATTGGTTGGGTTGGGTTTGGTTGGTAGACATATTTGTATTGGTTGGGTTGGTAGACATATTGGTATTGGTTGGGTTGGTAGACATATTGGTATTGATAAGGGTTGGGTTGGTAGACATATTGGTATTGGTTGGGTTGGTAGACATATTGGTATTGGTAAGGGTTGGTAGACATATTGGTATTGGTAAGGGTGGGTTGGTAGACATATTGGTATTGGTAAGGGTGGGTTGGTATACATAATATGTATACCAACCCACCCTTACCAATACCAATATGTCTACCAACCCACCCTTACCAATACCAATATTATTGGTATTGGTAAGGGGTGGGTTGGTAGACATATTGGTATTGGTAAGGGTTGGTAGACATATTGGTATTGGTAAGGGGTGAGTTGGTAGACATATTGGTATTGGTATGGGTTGGTAGACATATTGGTATTGGTAAGGGTTGGTAGACATATTGGTATTGGTAAGGGTGGGTTGGTAGACATATTGGTATTGGTAAGGGTGGGTTGGTAGACATATTGGTATTGATATTGGTTGGGTTGGTAGACATATTGGTATTGGTAAGGGTTGGTAGACATATTGGTATTGGTAAGGGTTGGGTTGGTAGACATATTGGTATTGGTTGGGTTGGTAGACATATTGGTATTGGTAAGGGTTGGTAGACATATTGGTATTGGTAAGGGTTGGGTTGGTAGACATATTGGTATTGGTTGGGTTGGTAGACATATTGGTATTGGTAAGGGTGGGTTGGTAGACATATTGGTATTGGTAAGGGTGGGTTGGTAGACATATTGGTATTGGTAAGGGTGGGTTGGTATACATAATATGTATACCAACCCACCCTTACCAATACCAATGTTTTTTCTTTTTCTATTTTTAAACAAATAGCATCAGTTATTTGCCTCTTCAGGACAAATGGCAACATTTTGTCCTCGAGATTATTCCAAATAAGAAAAATCAGATTTAATGTAAAAGTAGCAGCTCTGTTTACATGGGCAAACTCATGTTGAGTGTGTGTAATTTGTGGGAAGTACTGTATGTGTCTCTGATGCCTTGGTATAGGATGGACAGTTGGTTAGAAAGTGCAGCTTTGTTCCTACCACATTTTGTTGAACTGTTTCCTCGCTTAGTCAAAAGACACAAGAGTGAATCCAAACGAATCCGAACGTGACATTGAATGTTATTGTGGTATGTTATTGTATGGTGTATTATTGTATAGTAGCCTATGTTATTGCATGATAAAGGTGCATATTAGTGCCAGATCACTGTTCAGACCCCTCTCTCCTCTTTTCCCTGATGTTTCAATAACGTTTTGCATTGTTCTCTTCAGCCTCTCGCTGACTCATTAGTAATTTTTTGATAGTTGCTCGCTTTTCCCATCATTACTGCCATCTCTTAATCAATGTTAATTGGCTTTGAATTAACATATGTTAATTAATGATATTTACTTCAAATTAAAGGTATGAGTGGTCCCAGAGGGTTTCCTGTTCATCTAATTAGAACCAATTAGCTGCAATTAACACGTGTAAATGAGACGGCACTGAGTCCAAAACAAACAGTGTGTGCACGCAGGCTGTTGCCCGTTTCCCCAGCATGGCCGAACCTGGAGTGACCGTGTGTGTGTGTGTGTGTGTGTGTGTGTGTGTGTGTGTGTGTGTGTGTGTGTGTGTGTGTGTGTGTGTGTGCGCGCACGCATTTCTATACACTACGTGTGTCTGTCACTTTTAGCTGCCCTAGCATACTAATCCAATAAAACAAGCACCCCTGCATACACTGCACATAATATTTACCAGCCAAGCCTTGTCCGTTCCACACATTCCTACATAGATCCATAGGCATCTCTCCCATTTTGAGAGCATGTTGCTTAACCAATTTGTTTTACAGACCTTCCTATTAAGTGAGGAAAATCCCAGAGGTGTATTAATTGAAATTCAGCCGGCGCGGCGCGTTGTTTGGGGTCTGAGGGAAGCAGACGGCGTGCTGGGTGCACAGAGTAATCTCACGCAGGGAAGATTGCCAGGAAATGAGACAGCTGTAAACAAGGGAGAAGGAGCAAAATAAACAGAAGTCGTTGAAGCATCTGTAGCCTTATACCATACTCTATTAAAATACGCTGCCACTTTAGTTTGGGTGTCTGTCTGCGTGGAGACTGTGTAGCTGCGAGTTATATTTGGGTAGGGTGCACTGCACAGGCCTTGATGGACGTGGACATGATGTCAGAACTGCACCGAAAAAGAAAAATGAGTAAGGAAACCTGCATATTCATCTGCTCCAAATGATTACTGACCATGTTTTCAGCCCAGGCTCTTTCTTCATCGTCAATAAAGTAACCTTTGGAGCAGACGAGTGTGGCGCTTCTTTTCTCTTTTACTGCGCCCAGCACTTCCACTATAAGTGATGTGCGCATTGTGTTTGTTTTTGTAATGCTGCGCTGAAAGAAAACACAGTTTTAAGTTAGAGGAAGTGAAGTAATTAATTTGGACCGGAACAATTATCCTCAGCAATAATACGCTGAATGTCAGTCTAGCCATCGTGCATTTTGAAAGTGGAAACATGTATAGGCGGCCGCGGCATCAACACACCTTTTGTCTGTAAGTTGATGCAGTGTTGTCCTGCAATATATGCAATACTTGGACCGACTCATGGGCCTGTCTTTCTGGGCACCCGAGAGACAAAACATTCATGCAACAATCCTAACTTTCTATTGTTACAGTAGTTCCTTGTGCCAAGACCTGCATGTTTTGGTAGATAGAACAGGCTTTTTCTTCAGGTATTAGTCCCCCCTCCCACACACACACACATACACACACACACACACACACACACACACACACACACACACACACACACACACACACACACACACACACACCTGGAGTCTCCTCTTTTGAATGGCTCAGACTTCAATTATCCCTCCCACGCTAGCAAGGCGTCAGCCATGCAAACCCATTGTTGACATTCACAACTTTTCTCGCGCTGCTCTTAATGCCGAACAGATACAGATTATGTTTCCTTTGCGCGTTCGTTTTTTTATTTCTCTATATACGATAATTCACACCACCCCACCTCAAGGATGCTGGGAGGAGTGGGGAGGGTTTAATCTGAGTTGAAGGTTGTGTGAAGCTCTAGCATTGACAGCCATCTTGAGCTCGACACTCGGCCTACAGGTTTCAGCTTTAGGAGAACAGAAGAACGCCTCCGCTGTAGCGACAATCGAAGGACAGGGGGGGTGCGGGTGATGGAGATGGCGGCGTTGTGGGGGGTGGGTGGGTGGGTGGGTGGGGGGATTGGGGGGCAAGGTTGCTGAAGCTTCACGCGGCTCGAAGATATGGCAACCACCTCCTTTGTCAGCATGTCGATAAGGGAAGAGGGTGGGGGGGGCTAGGCAGGCACGGTTGCGGTGGTGCTGTCGTGATGGTGGAGGGGAGGGGGAGGAGGTGTGTGTGTGGTGGGGGGGGGGGGTAGAACACGGAAGGAGCGATCTCAGGCACCGAACAAATCTGAGAGCGGCATTATGGGCTGGTAAACACGGATGCTATAAGAGGCTCTGGATTTTGACGTTTCCCCCCATGCAGTTTCTTTTTTTTCCCCCCTCTGCATGGGTGGAGGAGAGAGAGCTGGTGTTTGGAGCTCAACAATGAGGACGATAGACGAGAGAGACAACGCACGAGAGAGTGAGAGAGAGAGAGAGAGAGAGAGAGAGAGAGAGAGAGAGAGAGAGAGAGAGAGAGCTCACGCAACAAAGAAAAGGAGAAGAGACAAGTGTGGCGAAGAACAGAGGAGCAGGATGGCAAACAAAAGAGCGTGAAGCGCAGAAGGAACAGAAAGAGTGCAATAGAGCGAGAGAGAGGACGGGAGCGAAGGAGAGCGGGTGGTGGTGGTGGTGGTGGGGTACGGGGGGGCGGGCGTCGAGAAAGACAAGATGAAAAGAAAAGAATAGGAAGCCAGTCCAAAGTTGATGAGAGAAGTTGATATTCAGGTCACTTCATTACCCCGGCACTCACCTCTGGACCCTGCACCACGGCACATCTCTTCTCCTCTCTCCTTTCTCCTATAGCTCTCTCTCCTCTCCTTTCGGTCAGTCGCAGACCGGCTGTGCCTCAGTGTCTTCTATGTCTCAAGTTAGAGAGCTCCCTCCCTGTGGGCCCCGGAGCGCGCACGTGGTGTTGATGTGTGTGGACAGCATCGGGGGCGTTTTTGCCATTAGGCAGACTAGGCAGTTGCCTAGGGCGCCATGAGGGGAGGGGCCCACCATGAGGGGAGGGGGGCGACCACCCGATATGCTTTAAAAGGATACCAGGCTAATAAGCCTAATATGGATATCTACATTATACAATGCTAGCAATGCTGCTACTGCAATGCTAATAAAAAGCGCATTAACCAGGCCGCGGCCATGGGCCTATAGCGCCCTCTACCGACAGCCTTGGTGCTCCCCATATCGGGAATGTCGTCCAAAATCCTCACTATTATAGTTCACTAGCCTCGACACCCAGGCTTTCATTTTCGTTCGCCTTGCGCGAAAACGGAAAGCCTGGACTAACGCACGTTGGAAAGTGGCCTTCAAGTGGGAGTGAACCTTCCGGGTGGGCGTCGCTCTAAATGATGTGACGTAGAACAGCAGTGGACGGGCGCGGGAGGGGCCAGGGATGACGACACGTTAGTGAGATCAAATCAGAGCGCAGCTCATCTGCCGCCACGGCACCCCGCCCCCCCAAGGCCAAAATCATTGAGGGCTAGACCAGGCTAATAGTTCACTAACTCTAGAGCCCCATATGGGGAGTAGGGAGTATGGAACATCCCTATGCATTCAGACACAGCCCTCCGCCCCGCTCCATGTCACAGTTTTCCTAATGCTACCACACCCACTGCACACCTGTGAACTCCCTGTAATCACCCTGCTCCATAAGAGACTGGACTCATTCTTCATACAAACTGTCAGTGCTCATTGCGTTGTTCCTGTGTTCATGGCCTCCTGGCTTCTTTAATGTATTTGTGCTTTTGTACTTTACGTTTACGTTTAGCTTATGAAGTTTTGCATTATTTCTTAACCGGTTTGTAAGCTTCACTTCAACAAATACATATCTTTTGAGCTTATTCTGCATTGTGCTCTGCATTTGGCTTCACTCTTCTGCAAGCCATAGCAGATGCCTGTCAGTCACAATGTGGGGAAAGCCTCTTAATTTGAACACTGCTGATGCCTGTCCACCACAATGTGGGACACTACAGGGTCTCAATTTGTGGGACATTTGAGGGACCCCTACTCAACACTTTTAACAAACCATCAAACCCTGATGTACTCAACATGAGTTCTCATTCTGGCCGATGGACTATAATCTATGTAGATCACATTGATTAGGAGGGAAGAGGACCTCCCCACCAGCAGGGGGTGGCAGGGTGCTGATAGGAGGAGGAAGGAGCAGCCCTCAGATCAGACAGGTTACCTTAAATTTATATTCTGAAAGGAATCTTTCCATTTTTCAAAACATATTTTACAGCAATTTATAATAGCCAAACTACGTTTGTAGTTCTGATATTTTGACAAGACTTGACACATTTTGAAAGATTTCGACTATAATAACATAGGCAAAGCAGGGATGCCACCTTGAAAGTGTTTTAAGGAG
This sequence comes from Benthosema pterotum, assembly GCA_039105355.1. Classification (NCBI taxonomy): domain Eukaryota; kingdom Metazoa; phylum Chordata; class Actinopteri; order Myctophiformes; family Myctophidae; genus Benthosema; species Benthosema pterotum. The sequence continues at coordinate 10,191,871 of CM076977.1, forward strand.
TGAAGGATCTGAAGGCCATCTTCCCGTCGCTACCTTTCTTATCCACTTGCCCGCCAGATGTGTTAACAGTAAGGTGCGTATAATGAGTTTAGCAGGATTCCCCATATCCTTGCCAACATTCAATGTTTTGTCTCAGGGAAAAAAAGCGAACTCTCACCCCCTTTCCTCTGCTGCTGGTCGGAGATAAAAGATTCCAAGTGTTCTCGTCGCCGGCATTTCTCTCTCCAGCCAGCGCTGTATCTGGGAATTACACAGGGGAGCTGGTCGATAACGCCACTACAATCAGGCTCGCCACAGTGAGTAGCGTGTTCTCCTTTCAGGCCTGTCACAGAGGAAAGACAATGCAGCAGCACCTGTAGGGTGCACTGAGAGGTCTCTCTGGCTTATTGTCAACACGCCTCAGCGGGATAGAGGCGTCTCCCTGCTAGACTCCGCCGCTGCTTTTTTTCCACCGTCTGAGAAAGGGGCTCAGATGTTTTCTCTTTCCACAGGCTTGTCCCATTGTCCAACGCAGTGTTTCGCGAAATCTGACAACATTGGAGGAAGTCATTAGATTTGATTTGGGTTCAAGGAAATCACGTCGAACTGGTAGCGCCAATGCAAAGGAAACTGTTATGGTGTGTTGAAACTATTATGCCTGAATTATGCTTGGATGCATACCGACAAATAGCCCCACAACGTATTACCATGCAAAGCGTTGTGTGCTTAACAATAAGATATTCTCTGTGCACGACACATGCACACATAGCTATAGGCTTCATCAGTCAACTTGGTTTTGTCAGAGTATTCATTCATTCCAGTCAACTCGTATTAACTCTTATTAATCCCTGGAAAGTCAATGGGCCTACTGAATAGCATGAGCCAAAACATCATTTAAAACTCCTGCACACCTTCACACCCTTAAATTGTCCAGTATCAACACAGCAGTCTACTATTGGTCAGTGTCTGGTAGCCCTGGGGCAGAGAGGAAGCAGCTTGGATGATGTCAGTCTTTATAGATTCTAATCTGTACACAAAAAACACTGTGACGTCTCTTTACATTCAGCATGCATAAAGCCTTGATACATTCAGTTTTCACAAATTTTCCTGATTTTTGTTTGTTTGTTTATTTATTTTCTTTCTTTCTTAATTTTCTTTTTCTTGTTTATATTTATTGGAAAGTGTTGAGTGGTGTAGTGATTCTATCTAGATTGTTCTATATAGGATATCTACATGTTTGGATTCCGTTTGATTCGACTGCACAGTGTACATTTGTTTTCCTCCTCATATATGCCGTAGGATGCCTGGAATAGCAACAATGTTCCTTTGGCCTCTCCAACACTATAATCACTGTATTGTCTCAAAGGGCAGTGTATAGATGCATGAGGTGTGTATTGTATCGATCCAAGTTCTCCACAAGGGGCGAGTGCGAGCCAAAACAGAAATTGCTTTTAAAATCCAGTTTTCATTTCAAGTGAGAGCATGCTTAGCTTTTTGTCTGTGAATACATTTAGGTTTTCCTATTATGTGCCCCCTTCGCTACACCCTCAAAAACTCCCTCTCTCCCCTCACACTCGGTCTCATTTTATTCAGCTTTAAATGGATTTCCTCTTTTCTTTCCAGTGCTGCGATCATCCCGGGAGAGCCAGCAAACTTCTGAACTTGGAGAATGCCGCATGGGTCTCCCCCACCCCCCACCAACCCCCTCCAAAAAAAAAAGAATAAAAGAAGGGGAAAGAAAGGCGGTGGGATCGCATGCATTCACAGGCTGATGATTCCGATAATCCCAGTTCAAATACAACTCCTGGATGACAGGATTTAAATGACATTATATAGAAATTAGATTTCACGTCTAAAGCAACTAAACCACCCACTATCCCATATCTCTTCTAATTATACCTACAAACCACCCACAGAACCAGAGCACCAGGCACCACCATCTCTGCACTCGTTTTCCCCGGAACTCCTCAACATTCTTACTTCTGATTCTCTTTTTGTCATTCAGAATGAATATTCTTCGCTGACACGTTGCATCCATTACAGTACAAAATAACCCAGCAGCTGCAATATATGTTTATCATATACTGTATGATACTGTATGATGCATTGATTCACAGTGGGCCACTCTGTTTCAGGAATACATGCGTTGTAGGGGGCGGCATGTGTGTGTGTGTGTGTGTGTGTGTGTGTGTGTGTGTGTGTGTGTGTGTGTGTGTGTGTGTGTGTGTGTGTGTGTGTGTGTGTGTGTGTGTGTGTGTGTGTGTGTGTGCCTGTGCCTGCATGTGTGTGTACAATCTGTTGTACATTCACCCATTCACACACCGACAGTGGAGGCAACCATGCAAGGCACCACCAACCTGCTCAGTATGGGCTGTTAGGGCTCTGATATTCAACTGGCAGCCCGCGGGCCAAATCTGGCCCGAGCTGAGCTTTGTTTTGGCCCCGATTTAAAAATAAATGAGGAAATTATTGGTGCGTTGTGCAAAACGTAGAGGATGGTCGTTCAACCATCAAACGATAAGAATAAAACAGGATATACTGTACTATTTGAAATTAAACAGAGCTTTCAGTGTTACTGTATTTATTCATTCTCGAGGGGCTCATTCAGTGTTATGACTGACCCACATGTAATTCGCTGGCATGGCAAACAGCTGACTAATTGGGTGAGATATTCTCTTCAAGTATGGATTCTTCATGCAGTCCTTCAGCTGCATAATGTGTTCCTTGTGAAAGTATTAACTATTTGTATTAGTTCATGGTACAAGGAAATAAAGCAGCCAGAATGCCTTTTAACGGCTTGGCAAAAGCTGCATAAAGCTCTAAGTCTGACTGCAGTTGCTATCACACATCATCCATTTGTAAGTGCAGCAATTTATTAATTTATTGAGTGGATGTTCATTAAACTTGTAGATCAAATAAATAATTGCATCCATCTGTTGAAGATGACTTTGTTATTGATATTCTATTCCGTTTTTATCCACAAAAACATTATGTGCTCTTAGCTGGGTGGTAAAAAAAAATCATTCATATATGGACGACGTGCACCCGCATGCCCCTGATAATCTTCCCACCACTGGCACTGGCACAGCATTTTTTCCTTCAAATATCAAAATGCATGAATGCAGTATTAGCAGGTCCTAATAAGTTACCATTATTGTTGTGTCCTGTCGGAACTACACACAATGGTCCCACGGTTAACCTGCATTTTGTTCATTTCTGGTTCCGGTTTACAGTTGTGGCACACTGCTTACTTTCGTTGAATAGCACCAGTTCAGAGTTCAGTGATCATACAGTGATTGATTGATTGATTGATTGATTGATTGATTGATTGATTGATTGATTGATTGATTGATTGATTGATTGATTGATTGATTGATTGATTGATTGATTGATTGATGCTCAAGGGATATCAGCGGGCGCCCTCTTGAATTCCTAAGAGGTTACCCCTACCTACCCCTACCTACAAGAATCAGTTAAGAAAAGAACTTTATCTGACAAAAAATGGGTTCAGCCCAAAACAGTTGTCAGCTCCTGGACTACTCTGGTCTGGGACACATTAACATGTAAGCAGGAAAAGCCATCGATCACAACGGAAAACTTAATTTGTCTGTCTGTCTATCTGTCTATCTGTCTGTCTGAGAGTCGTGCGGTCGGTCAGTCGGTCGGAGCAAAGCTTAATTGCTCCAAATGGCCTCCTGATCTTTCACCAATGATGGCTATCTTCAAGCATTCTACTGTATACTATTCATTATTGCAGAACAGTGCTGTGTGGTGCGGTGTGGTGTGGTGTGGTGTGGTGCTGTGTGGTGTGGTGCGGTGCGGTGCGGTGAGTGTGGTGCGGTGCGGTGCGGTGCGGTGCGGTGCGGTGCGGTGCGGTGCGGTGCGGTGCGGTGCGGTGCGGTGCGGTGCTGTGCGGTGCGGTGCGGTGCGGTGCGGTGCGGTGCGGTGCTGTGCTGTGCTGTGCTGTGCTGTGCTGTGCTGTGCTGTGCGGTGCGGTGCGGTGCGGTGCGGTGCGGTGCGGTGCTGTGCTGTGCTGTGCTGTGCTGTGCTGTGCTGTGCTGTGCTGTGCTGTGCTGTGCTGTGCTGTGCGGTGCGGTGCGGTGCGGTGCGGTGCGGTGCGGTGCGGTGCGGTGCTGTGCTGTGCTGTGCTGTGCTGTGCTGTGCTGTGCTGTGCTGTGCTGTGCTGTGCTGTGCTGTGCTGTGCTGTGCTGTGCTGTGCTGTGCGGTGCGGTGCGGTGCGGTGGGTGCGGTGCGGTGCGGTGCGGTGCGGTGCGTGCTGTGAGACAGAGGGAGAGAGAGAGACCTTGCAGTGATGGGCCTAGATAAGAGGATTCTCCCAACTCCTGATTAGATCTGCTCCCATGTTTGTCTTCCAGTATCAGGGATTACATGATTTATTAGAGTGTGTTAGGGCTCCATGCTAACCCTCCCCCCACAGCCTGTAGGGGAGCACATTCCAGCAAACCCCATGCATATTAACCACTTAAACCAGGGGTTTTCAACCTTTTTTATGCCAGGGCCCACCATTTACTCAGCATTTCAGCCTCGGACCACCATTTGAGGACATTTTAGCCCCACAGACCCCAAACTAAAGATTTCCTTTGCTTCTGTCCATGACCATTAATCTTCTACTGTAGTTGTGTAGATTTGGGACTAATTCACATGATGAATATTTTAACTCTTGAGAGAAACCAATGGTGTAAAAATGAAGCCAAATGGACCCGCAAGGGTCCATTTGGTTTCATTTTTACACTCTCAAGAGTTACATCTGGTTAACCAACTTAGCTGGGGACCACCTGGAACCCTCTCAAGGACCAGTGGTGGTCCCGGACCACCTGTTGAAAACCCCAACTCTGTGCTAGTGACTTTTCTGTTATTATGTGGAAGGATTTTGCCGAACATCTATACCTGCTGTATCTGTAGAAAGCGTTTCCCCACAATGTGGATGCTGGGGTTTAGGTGATTACCACTTTCAATCTGGCGTCCTTATTCTGAGCATGAAAAACAAAATCGGATTTTCAAGAAAGTTCTGAGAGTTGAACCTAAAATACCTAAGATGGCAGATCTACAGGCAAGCAATGTTGTGCGGCAAACTTGTAGAGCAGCTTTGTGTTTTTTGTGTTTTTAGTTTTTTTTTGCTGCTGTATATATTACAGTGCAATGAAGTTTAAAATAAGTGTTTGACTTTATTTAGAGGGGATGCACACATTTTTCAATAAATGTGCAAACCCTATAGGTGATTAGATGGACAATATCAGCATCTGTGTTTTCAATGAATCTATCTTGGTTGAAATGTTTGAAGTTACAATGGCTTTGTATAGGAAGGGGCAGAGCAGCTCAAATGAATCAAATCAAATATCTAAATATTGAATCGAGAAACTTAAAAAGCTGTCTGGGATGCCAAAGTAGATGGATGTACAACATTGTAGTTTTTCTTTTCCTTTTTTTTTTTAGCTAATTGGTCAAGTTTAATCAATGATGTTTTGTTATAGGCATAGATTGTCTTACTTTTGGTTTGGAGCCTCCACAAGGTCTGCATTTTTGATTCATAGGCCTGCAACATAACATTTCTATGGATTTTTACTGTAAGGTTGTTAAAATATATAATGTAGGCCTATATACTGTATGTTCAACTTTGGTTACTGGGGGCTCCGTTTTCGTTACATGCTAAACCCCTTATCCCAAATCCCTTATTTTCTTTTTTTACTATTTTGAAAAACTTTTTGGAATATTTCAACATGTCAATCTATTAACACGTTGTGAGCTTGTAGACTGGCCATTTGAACTACTGAAAAATGTTTTTTTTTTATAGTTTAAAAAGGCAAAGAAGTTAAGGGATAAGGGGTTTATAGCGGTAACGAAAACGGAGCCCTGGGTCTGTTATCACAGTGTATGTCTAATGTAGGTTGTGATGTCCAGAGCTTGGACACAGCTCACCGCCTCCCCCCCAGGAGGCTCAGCTGGTGGGCCGTAAGCAGGGGTCAAGGTGGGGTGTCGTTCCCCCAGAACACTGCTGACGGTCAGCCTGTCAAGCTGGCTAATTTACAGCAACACCTCCTCCCTCTCCTCCTCCTCCTCCTCCTCCTCTCTCTCTTTCTAACACGTTTCTTCTACAGGCCTCATCGCTGTCTCTCCTCATACTAACCCCAAAGTGTAACGTTTGAGGGCACAGAGAGCAAATTGACAGTGCAGGGCCTTCCTTCGGCATGGACCTCCGGAGGGTCTTTTTCCATCATTCTAGTAATCTGATGCCCGCAGGGGCCCTGCATGCACCCTCATAACAATCTAACAATCGGCCCAGATCTATCGTTGGTTATGTCACGATTACTGCCAGGTTGTCATTCATTCATTTGGGTCACCTGCCTGTAGCTATGGTCAACCAGGGGCGGATGTAACATGTCCCATTTGGGGGGGGGGGGGGGGGGGCAAGAGAACATGTTGGAGGAGCAAGAGAAAATGGTATGGGGGCGATGAAGTCGCACCCATACCATTTTCAGGTTACAGGACTTTTATTAGTCAAGTAAAGCATCAAAAATAACATCAGTTGTTGTTGAAGTTGCAACAGACACGCAGCATGCATGAAGCTAAAGGTCTGACTCAGACAGTTTTCTGTTTTCAATGATGAAATGCTGTTGGTTTAGAGGTGACAAAATTGTAGTTAGTAGCAGTAGTAGTGTTTCAAATCATTTTAAATATAAGCAATTTAATTGGGTTGTTTTGCATGGTATCGTGTTTTGGCGGGGGGGAAGACTGGGTATTTAGACCGGGTATTTTTGCCCCCCATGCCCATGCCTAGATCCGGCCCTGTGGTCAACCTGTGTGTGTGTGTGTGTGTGTGTGTGTGTGTGTGTGTGTGTGTGTGTGTGTGTGTGTGTGTGTGTGTGTGTGTGTGTGTGTGTGTGTGTGTGTGTGTGTGTGTGTGTGTGTGTAGGTGCCAGCAGCATGCTCCAGCAGAGACAAATCAGACCTCTCCCCTCCTCTCCCCCGTCGGTGTCGTCGTAAAGCATCCACCTCACCCCCGCCCGTCACCCCCTACCCTCCACAGAGGGTTGCGACCTCCTCACCTTTTCAACTCATCTGCAGGCAGAGCAGGCTGGAGCTGAGGTCCACGCTCCATGTTCAGGCATTAATACCTTCACCATCCTCCACTATACCATCCACAATTCACTGTCCTACTGTCAACAAACTGCTGGACACAACTAGGCACATTTTGAATTTATTTAGAAAAACGCTTTGAAGACCTAGATGGAAAACCCATAGGTTCAGCAGCCTACAGGCACATTTTGTTTCAGGTGGGAAATTTGGTATATGTACCGGTAGTTTTTTATATTGGTCCAAAATATTGTCTAGGTAAATGCGTTCATGAACCTACAATTTTATAGGAGGTTTCTAAACAACCGGTAGCAGGCAAAATGATTCTGAATCCATTCCAAGCATTAGTTTTGCACAAGAAACACTCGTTGGGCTAAAAAAAGAAAGAAAGAAATGGCCATAGCCACCATGACAAAATGTGATCAGTGTATAAATGTGATGAGGTCAGCACATTTTGGGACAAATGTACTGGAGATGGAGGATTGTTCAATTGAACTGAATTATTTTGGTTGATAGAATGATTAACTCTTTTGGAAGAAGTCAGATAAAAATATTGCATTTTAATTTCAAAAGCAAGTTTTGTGTTTTCCTTCAGGCAGTTTACTTGTTACTGTCACGGTCTGTGACAGGTCTGTGACATGTGTTATATTTTCTTATGTACCGTATTTGGTTATTATATATTCTACTGTGTGATTTTGTATTGTTTGGACTGTATTGTTCCTACTTGTTTTTCCAGTGCACCTTTATTTTGTAGTCTTGTTTTGTAGGCTTCCTGTCTGGCCCTGTAGCTCTGTATCTTGTCAACCTTGTGATTTAGTCCTTGTATTCCACCTGTGTCCTCTTAGTTCCCTAGCCAATCAATGTGTTGATTCCGTCTTTTGTTCACCTGTGCCTAGTTAGTGTGTGTCTATTTGTACTCCCTTGTATGTTCAGTTCCTTGCTAGTTGTCACTTATTTCAAGAGTGTTCTGATCCTCATGTTTCTGATCCTGGTATATTCAAGCGCCATGTCGTGTTCGTTCGTGTTTCTGTCTGCATTTGGGTCCTAAAACCCCTGCCCTTGCATTGTGACAGTTACACTTCTGCTCACCTAAACACTAGTACTCTGCATGGTGGGGAAATCTGAATCACCTCCACCAGAATCAACCAGTGTGTCTGTTTGTGTATGACTGCATGGCCACTGTGGTTGATAATCAGATCCTTCTGTTTTTTGTGGACCATATTTGTGTTTCATATGTATTTCAGCTATTGTCTTGCGCAGTCAGACAATAGGAGAGTCTGGAGGAATCCAAATTCAATCTAGTGGAGAAAACCTCTACTAAAATCTTAAAATGTATACTTTAGGCGCAACCTGAAATATTTTCATTGGTTCTGCAATATACTTTTCCCCCCTGTTTTCCTTTTGTATTTGTTTCCATCCATGTCATTGAATTCAGAGGTCCCCCAGGCGTATCAACAGGCATAAGCATCTCTGCTTGCCTGACTGCTGAGTTGCTGCAGCGAGCAGCAAGTCCCCATATGCAGGGTCTATGGTTGCAGTTTTGAGCTTATTATCAAAGTTTGGTGTGGAGCTCTGCTCTGACACACATCCATCCATCTCCTTGGTCCGGCACACTGATAACCTCCCTCACTGCCTGGCTGATACAGGTGAGGTGAGTTGGATGGGTGGATGCATGGCACCCGGTTTGGACCTGATTGGATGATTGGTGTACCAAGTGATTGGACCAGTAATAGGAGACCTGTGGTAACTGATTGAAAGAGAACAGCATGCAGGGGAGAGCACAAGCAACAACACACACAAGACTGGACAATTCTTGTGCACGTAACATCAACTTTGAACTCTTCCCATACCCATCACAAATGTGATGGACCTTTGTCCTCTATAATGGTAACCGTATCCAGTCCCCAGTCCATCTGTCTGTCTGTCTCTGTCTCTCTCTGTCGTCTGCAATAACCACACACACACACACACACACACACACACACACACACACACACACACACACACACACACACACACACACACACACACACACACACACACACACACACACACACACACACACACACACACACCGTGCAGGCCCCCTGTGTTCTGAGCTGATGGCACCATCAGCCAGAAGCCTACACAGGTAACGGTTCCTCTCATGGCCTCATCCCCACATAGAGCTATCACTGCAGGGACAGACGACTCCTCCCATAGCCTCCACTCTGAGGAACCAGCAGGGGAGGCAAGTCAACGTGTGTGTGCGTGTGTGTGTGTGTGTGTGTGTGTGTGTGTGTGTGTGTGTGTGTGTGTGTGTGTGTGTGTGTGTGTGTGTGTGTGTGTGTGTGTGTGTGTGTGTGTGTGTGTGTGTGTGTGTGTGTGTGTGTGTGTGTGTGTGTGTTCAATGAATATGGAAAAAGTCTTAAAGTCATACTGCTGAGAGCAGGTTTGTGTTCAAATATGCAAAATGTCAGATGCATGCATTGAGGGATCTATCTGTTCCATGAATGTTAAGGAGCTTACTTTCAACAAGTGCCATATTTTATACTGCTTTATTCTCCGCATATAAAGGCCCTCCTTTGTCCATTCCCAGGATAAAGGTCATGGGCAGCGCATGGTGTTTGGCCCTGCTTTGAATAGTGCTGCGTGCGTACGTACGTACAGACACCCCAATGCCGGGCGGACTCTTTGACACGGAGGGCTAAGACAAAGGGGAGACGGGGGTCGTGTACTGAAATGGTTAATGTGAATCTTAACAGGGGCTGGCAATGTCATTATCTCCAAATCCGCCTGAGCCCTCTCGACCGGGGGTCGCGCCACCAACGGCCACTTTACATCCCCAGCGTGTCGGGCCGAGACAGACCGGGGCATGACTGCCAATCCCATGCAACGGATTTGCGTCGTCTGTGTCCTCCTCTCAAACCAAATTCTGCAAGTGCATACATGCAGACACATAAAGGTATCAGAATTGGGGAATTTGTCTGGAAGACATGCTGGTCAAAGTCAACGAGGCCGTCTCATCTCAGACTAAATGGAGGGGGGTTGGTGGGGTGGGGTGTGGTGGTGGTGGTGGTGGTGGTGGTGGTGGTGGTGGTGGTGGGGGGGGGGCTGGGACGGAGGCCCCCGGCTTCCCAGAACAAACCTTGACATGTCACACTTGTCCGCTGCAGAGCAAGCCCCTAAACAAGATGGTGCACATTTAAGACGGGGTCGGGGGAGTCTGTCAGATTTACACACTGCTGTGGTTTCAACCACCCTTGATAATCCCTTCCCAGAAATAAATTGTCCCATTAAAATGAAATGTTGCCCATATAGGTTTAATAAATTGAAAACGCTTGTTTGAATCCTGGGTAATTTGGACCGGAATCCCAAGCATGTTAGAAAGGCTTCCTGCACAAAATAAGATTATTTCCTGCTGTATTATAATGTATGCACCAGTTTTTTATATGACCAAAGGGTGTCACTGAACCCCCCCACACCCCACCCCCACCTCTATAAAATGTGTGCTTATTTATATGCAGTTATTCAGGTATGCAGTAAATTCCAATTACTTCTTTAGATTTCTATTTAGCATGGGGGGGGCTATGACAGGGAGGCTCTGTTTCTAGAGAGGCAGCTAGTGTAAATCTCGTTAACTCTTTGCGGTGCAACTGGAAATCTTACATTCGACTCATGAAATGAACAGTGTATACGATTTTAATAACTAGCTAATGGTACCATATGAGGAAAGTATTAGGGGTGCCGGGTGAGTGAGGTATACAAACGTGCGCGCGCAGCGTCATCTGCGCGTTCAGCAGTGCGTGAAGAGGAGGGAGGGAGGGTGGGAGGGGGCCGGGGACCGACCACGACTACCAACATTTCTATCCGTGGCGCTGAGTCCTTCGTTCGGCTCCCAGCGGCCCTAAATCCCCGCCGCACCCCCGTGTCACCCCCCCCCCCCCCCCTGTGAGCACCCGCTGACGTACGGCGTGCCGAGGCGAGCGCGTTTTGCCTATGCATTAGCCATCCATTTCCCCCGGCTGACACCTCTCCAACATAAAACCGTAAGGCAGAGGTAAAATATCTCTCTCTTGGCGAAAATAAAGCTTTGTCTGCCCGCTGATCTATTGGATATAAAAATAAAGCCAGCCGGCTTTGATGCCGGCTTTACCTTATGCGCGGGTTGCTTTTTGTGCACACAAAAGGCAATGAAGATGAATAGCGCAGGATTGCCCGTGCTGCGTCTCTCCCGCATGGCGGTGGTTTTCTCTCCTGCTTCTCTGCGCAGTATTTGTTTCAGCTCATCATAGGATATCTATAGGCTATATGTGCACTATCTCCCTCCTCTCCCTCTCTCTCAGAAGACCTGATTCGATTTCCAGAAGTTCAGGGTGGCGTCATTACTGAACAGTGTTGTGCATTCTCGATAATTATTAGGGATTATCAGGGTTTACAAACTTGTGCAATGTGTGTGTGTTTTTAAGAGAAATAAATGGTAACCAGTTTGATCTTGGTTTCAGAACTGTATGCCTGTTATTTCAAAATACCACGCATTACTGTTACATACAGTGTATGTATCTTTGTTCTGGGGAATTGCAACATGATAAAAACATTAAAAACACGATATGATATTGTCTTAGGCATACTATAGCCCAAATAAATAAATAATCGAATTATATATATATATATATATATATATATATATATATATATATATATATATATATATATATATATATATATATATATATATATATATATATATATATATATATATATAGGCCTCTGTGTTCACATTTCTGTGAAAGAGGGAGAAACAATAATTCACCGACGCTATATATATATAAATCTTCCAGCTATCGTCCAGCCGTGCCTGTATTTTAATTCAACCCGGGGCACTTGATATCAGTGCCGGCCAGGGCTCCGCATCCTTGCGGGCTCTTTTTGAGCGCACAAATCTGCTCCGGTGCAGCAGCTATCTGCTGCTTTTCAGCCACGCAGGCTGTCCCCAGAGCATTGCCCACCGCGCGATAATATCTCAAAGGGAGTGGTTATCACCACACATTATATTATAATCATTAGTGATCCTAGCCCTTTCACCCCTACTGCAGAATAAGCACTGAGTACCATTAATCTAAACTAGAGCAACTGTTAGGGAGGGTAGCAGCACACACTCATTCTTCGCTACTGGGGGGACTATACTGTGGGCCTAATAATAATTTCTCAATCCCCTCTGTTTGCAGAGGGTTTTTTTTTTATATCGAACAAGAAAGATACTTTTCGTCTTAATTTTATAGTGAATGAAAATAGGCCACCGCTATGGGAAATGCTGTTTGATTGATGAGCCTATATTACTCGAGTCTCATACGGCTATACCCCTCGGTCCGGTCTACTTTCTAAATGTCAGAGACGGAGAGAGAGAGAGAGCCTTTGCTGCTGCTTGCATGCATGGGAAGGGGTGACCATTTTACGTCACAGACATCTTTGGAGTGATAGAATGCCAGGCACACAAATTGTGTAATGGCAATCACAATCAAGACCATGGACCATAATAATATGTCAAGCCACAAACCCTCTCCATGTTGAATTCACCCCCTATAGTGTCAAAATAATTTTGTGCGGGGACACTCATGTGGGCCTGTAGCCTGTATAGGCTAGTTTTGCTTTCCATGTAATACAGTACATTAAATACTTTCTGTACTTGATGCATGAACTCGAAGAAGCCATATGGCCCACAGAGGATTAAAACACTGGTGATACTTGTTCATAATTCCGTTAACGCCGTTAAGGGAGTTATGGAACAACAAACCTCAGCATCTTTATCTTATATTTATCAGAACTAGGTGTGTGACCCAACCGGTGACCAGATCCCCCCTTTGTGTGGGTCAGTCTCTCATTTCAAATACCTTCCAAGCGTCCCACATATCGAGACCCTGTCACTGTCCCACATTGTGAAGGGCAGGCATCAGTTCAAAACTTAAAAGCTCCAGAGGGGGCTGCACATTGCATACTGTTGTATCAAAAATAGCCGATTTACAAGCTCCCGTTTCCCCACTGGTCGCACACATGCAAACCTATCTGCTGGATCTCCCTCAAGTGAACTGGACTTGGAGCGCAGCACCGCGGTGTCGTTTTGTCAGCGAGCGACACCGTCGTATAGTGGTGGTGGTGACGACAGGGTTTGATTATCGACTGGGGACCGGGGAAGGGGGACAGCTGCACGGGGGAGAGGGGACCGTCCGCATGAGATGAGATCTATAAGTCCCATCGAATTTCTCTCCACCAAGCTGTGGGACAGAGTTGGATGTCAGGGAAATGTTTGTGTAGAGCTGCTGCTGTTCAATAGCCCGTGAGGTTCACACACTGTGCACGTTGGCTGCTGATTCCCATGAAGAAGTCCAGAGGAGGCGGAGACGCGCACACAAACACGCACGCACGTACGCACGCACGCAACGAACGTCACGTTGCTGCATTGATCGTTGTGCTGTGCGTTATATAGGCTGTGTCCTAACAATGTAGGTTATGATGCCGTTGGTCTGAAATGTTCGTCTGTGGCGGGGGTCCACGGGACATGCAGGGTGAAGCACTGGAGGGGGAAATGTTTGTCTGTAGCAATAGTGTCCCATGATAATGCTTTATTAGTGTTGACAAACTCTCGAGAAAATGTTAACTAATTAACTAGTAAAGAGAGTAACAAAAAATAAGAACATCAGTCTATAATGGAGCAGTGGTTTTCAATCAATTGTCGAGGACCAAATTATTGTATTGTCTGAGTTAGGCCTATACTTAATTTAGGGCTAGGCCTTGTCTACACAGTTACCCCTTTGAAGAATTGTTATTTTTGTAAAAAGGGGTCTGAAAGAAAAATCATTAACATGGTGAAATACATCTTGATGATGTCACCAGATGTATTTCACCATGTTAATGATTTTTTTCAGACCTCCATTTTTAGGAAATACAGAATTGGGGGAACTTGATTTTATCATGTCCACGCAACATCTCTAAGGTATATATTAATGACATATTAAAATGTTGAAAAAGGGTGGAATTCCCCTTTAAAACACTGAACCTACATGGTGGTCCGTGGCATCAAAAGCTGCAGTGGGCCTGGCTGGTATCGAAATATTTGAAAAGCGCTGTGATTGAGGGTGTGTGCAGGGGGTGGTATAGGGTGGTATAGACTCGGTGCTGCTGGCCCCTGGGTCCTCCAGCGACGCATGACACCCCAGCATCACCCTCTCATGACTGACAGAGAGACGCGTGCATGCATGGCAGGGCCGGATCTAGAGGGGGGCAGGGGTGGGCGGCAGAGCCCACCCAAATGTGCATCCTGCCCACGGTGATATCAGTGGTTTTCATCAGTGGTCCCTGCAGCTAAATGGTGGAAAGTTGATTAACCAGCTGTAACTCTTTAAGAGCGTAAAGATGAAACAAAATGTACCCTTGCAGGTTCATTTGGTTTCATTTTTACACTCTCAAGAGTGAATTAGCCCATATGGTCTGCACAACTAAAAAGATTTTATTAGTTTTGGGGTCTGTGGTTCGTGGCTCAAATGCCGAATAAATAGTGGGCCCTGCCGAATAAATAGTGGGCCCTGGTGTCAAAAGGATTGCAAACCACTGCTTCATATGAAAAACTTTGGAGTTGTCCAGCCTGTCTTTGTTCCAGCCCACCCTAGTAGGGCTGGCTAAATCCGGCCCTGGTGCATGCACGGTGCAGGGCGCTCTCCTCCCCTCGGCGTGTGCAGCTAGCGCGTCTCCGGCTGTGAAAATAAAGACTTTTTTTATATGTGAATATACGACTCGAATCACATGCTCGAGCCCGCGTGAACTTTGAACCCCATTTGAGTGATCTCACCATGGCCTCGTCCTTCAACCATGCCATGGCACAGCGCCAGACCCGTAATACACTATTGACGCTGCGGAGTTCATTAATACTGGCTATACACATGATGCCTGCATGTAGACCCTATACCAATACAATATTTAAGCATAATAATAATAATAATGTATTTTTGTCGCTGTTAACAATAATAATAACAATACTACTTTTTTGTGAAGGCAAAATGCACAGTTGAATTCCTGTCGCCGTTTTGTTTATTTATTTTTATTTATTTGTTTGCTTTATATGGCTTATGGCCTATTTAATTCAGTAATCTCATTTGTATTTCGTTCTCCAATTCTCTTAGATCTTTTTAACAGGCGCTTTTCGTTATAGATTTCGAAAAGGAAGACATTCCCTTTTTAATTTATTAATAGTCATGTTGTTTTAAAATTTGCCCCAACGAAATCTTTTCCTTGGGTCCCCTAAATGTCCCGTCAGTTTCACAACAATAATAACAAACTACTAATGTATTCGTATAGTTAAAGGAACCTTATTTATCCAGTATCCCAGATTTTATTTTTTTGATTTGCGATTTAAATCAAGCAGACGATTTTAGGCCTCAACAATTTCATAAGGACATTTTCGATGTAAAACAAACGCCAATAGACTACTGGTCGATTTGATTTTAAAAGTTCCATAGGTGCAAATTCACACCCATGTGATACGAGGGGCACATTTTCATCGTACATACAGGGCCATAAAATAGATACTATATTGTCTATTTGCTCAGACATGAAATTGTCAGTGGATATGTAATGTTTGCTGGACAAAGTTCGTGCGCACACGCTAAAAGCTGGATATAGGTGCGGCTAGCGCCCCTCAAAATATGGCCTAATTGGAACCTGCAGGCTGTGAGCAGCACCGAGGTTCCCTCTCTCTGCCTCTGGTGTAACAGTGGTTTCCAAAGTTTTCCCATGTCATTTTAATGTCAATGAACCCCAAATCGACATTTTTTAACCTGCGGACCCCCAACATATAGGCTATACTGCTGTGCCTGCAATATTGAGGATTTTTTTACGGATCTATCAGCGATTCCAAAACATTTTATTTTAATGGAATTTCTATTCCTGCACGGGACCCCGATTTTTATTGTAAATTCTAAAAACACTTTTTAACTCTACGGAACCAAATGGAGCCGTTATGATCCCCATTTGTCTCCATACACTTTCTACATTTGGTTATTAACTATCTCTAATTTAGGTAGCCCGCCCCTAGGGGTCCCCGGACCCCACTTTGGGAACCCATGTGGTATATATAGGGTATAGAGCTATAGCTCTCGGTGCGCTCAGACGATCAAAGCTCCAGTCGGAGGTAATATTTCTCACTTTATTACCGGAGTCACGTGCGTGTCTGTCCGGCCAACGATCACACAATCCATTCCTAACCCCCTTCTCTCCTCACCGTCCCGGCTTGGGCTCACTTACAACCAGGCGATAGAGTTCTCCTGCATGTAGCTACAACCGGCTTGAACATAGAATTATAACTCCACCCATTTTCAACAGTTTAATATGTCATTAGAGATGTTGTGTGGACATGATAAAAAAAAAAGTTCCCCCAATTCTGTATTTCCTAAAAATGGAGGTATGTAAAATCATTATTTACATGTGAATCATTATTAACATGGTGAAATACATCTGATGACATCATCATTATGTATTTCACCATGTTAATGATTTTTCTTTCAGACCCCTTTTTCCTGAGAGGGTACAAATGGAACCAAATGGACCTGCTATAGGGTCCATTTGGTTCACATTTCTATCCTCTCAGGAAAAAATGGGTGGAATTCCCCTTTAACCTTGGACGAATGTTTTCTATAGGCCTAATAGCCTTTGGCCTATACTGTATGTTTTAATTGAGAGATTTGCATGTTTAAGTTAAGCCTTAAGCATGACTTGTTTTTACAGCCTATATCGAATTCCACTAGCCCATAGCTTGACATTTATACACTTTGCAGTAAGCTATATGGTATTTAGGTTAGAGCCTCATGCCCACAGTGCTGCAAGTTCAGTCTGTCTGCGTGCGTTGTTTGTGCTGATATTGTATCTCCCTGGCTGTGAAGCCTCCAGGAGGCGGGAGACAAATAAACGTGTCATGATTAGAATTAATGATTGCATGCATCTTCACTGCCTCATTCATTATCGCAGATTAATTGTCTTGCAATGTACTAGTTCGGCTGTCTGCAGTTCATAAACTGAAATCTCTTGGGCTGATTAAAACGGTAAACCACGTGCGAAAAATGTCACTCCCTGCCCAGAGGTGTTAGCAGTAGAGGCATTATAGCCTATACGGGTTTTTTTTACCCCAACATGGCTTGTGGGAATGGACCAGACAGGTGCCAATAAGTGTGCACATTTAGATCTTATACCTCAATATCGTGGAATTATGAAATTAACTCGTAAAAATTAGAAGCACCTTATAACATTATACCCAAACAAATTCTCTCTGTTAAGAAGGGGTGTTACTATTATTATATTATTATTATATAAACAATGTTTTTCTCATCCCAAATTACAATATCTTCTTATAGAATAGCCTACTGCATGCAACAAGGCTATTATCTCAAAGCATAAATGTTGTTTTAAGTCGCATGACTACTGTCTTATCCTTTGTGTTGTGAGGGAGAAACATGTGTTGAGAAAAGTTTTGTTTTCACTACTATATTACAGTAAGATAGAGTAATATACAGTAGAAATACATCTTCTACGTATAAAATTAAAAAAGGCCATCCCTTGGGTGAAAAAACCTCACATATCCTATAAGGGATTACAGTAGTAGCACGAGGTTAACCGCCTTTTGCATTTAATAGTGTCTTTGCCTCGAGGGGTCTCGAGATATTCTTAGGCCTATATTTTGATTTCTATATTCGTGGATTAGGCTGGTGCCATGTTTTTTTTTCCTGCAGTTTATTCGAAATCAGACAGAGATTATCCCCAGCGACATTCTAGCATGCTATTTTATATTCCTACACACATAACACGTTCATGTTGTTTACATTATACAACATGTCTTTGCAAGTTCAACCGCATATACTGTTATAGTGCTATACGAGAGGCTGGGAATTATTGTATGAATGCAGGCCCATCTCAGACTCAACTTGAATGTTTTAACACTATAATGCAACGCATAAAAAGCAGCGGGGAAAAGTTCATGCATGGGACGGTTAAAAATGAGTTGTGCCCTATATAGTTGAACCATCCTTTCCCTCGCCCTCTGCCCTGCATGCACCCCATCTGTAGGAGGGAAATATAGCCGATATAGGCCGTATACGCTGCACTGCTCTGGATGCTCTCACATGGGAGAGCATCCAGGGTTTGGATGCACTGGATGCTCTCACATTCTGCAAACAGAATGAGACGTGGAGAGAGAGGTGGATGAAGAGGTATATATAGGTGAGAATGGAGGAGGAGAAATCAAGCAAGAAGGGAGGGGGCGTCTGTCTGTATCTCTGAACTATGCTCTCTCTCTCTCTCTCTCTCTCTCTCTCTCTCTCTCTCTCTCTCTCTCTCTCTCCCTCTCTCTCTCTCCCTGTCTCTCTCTTTTTAGAGAAAAACATCAGAAAAAAAGCATCAGCTAGTCCCTAGATAGATAGAGGGAGGCAGCTGCCACCATGTGCTGGTGTGCATGGGGGCATTTGGAGAGGGGGGAGCGTCGCGGCCTTGACTCGGTCCTGCGCCTCCGTTTTGCATGAGAAGTAGCCCATATGCAGGAGGAGGGAGAGAGGGAGGCGTGCTATATTGATTCCCCATTTCTAACTGGAACGTTTAACACCACCGCCGCGCGCGCGCGCGCGCGCGCACACACACACACACACACACACACACACACACACACACACACACACACACACACACACACACACACACACACACACAAATAAATAAAATAGATGGAGGAACAGAGGAAATGCAACGACAAAATATCTTGTCCATATTCTGATAAATATGAACAGACCTATCTTACATGGGTGAGAGGGGTTAAAGTTACATTGCTTTAACCTCATTCTCATTTCTCACTGACGTGTAAAGGTTTTTGTTTTTTACGGAGACCTTGCAACTGCAAGTGCCTTAAAGCTAAGTGACATTTTGGTTAATTCGATGGTAGTATAGGCCTAAATGTTTTGGTTCGGTGCGCACCACGGCGTCCGTTCCCAGAACCCGCACCACGTGGCTTTCTCGCTCAACTACACGAACAAACCATCCATCCCATTGGCGTTGAAATAAATTAGAATTTTACAACAAAGACAACTGCAACGATTTCACTGTTATCAGATTTATTAAGCTCTTAAGTTATACAGGCCACAACAGCATGCAGTTTGGCACAATCAAACATTGTAAAGATTAGCAATCACAACTGCTTTCCTGTCAAATGCTTACTCTGGCACATTGTGGAAATAAAAATAATTCGCTCAAGCTGTTGTCCCCCCCAAAACGACAAATCATGGCCACTTTATAGTAGGCCTATACCAAAAGTGTCCAATGCATAAAAACACGTTTTTAAAGTGCACGTCACCGGTCTGTAAGCTATAGGCTATAATCTCCCGCGGAGCTTTTAATCTTTCACGTATATATAAGTGCATGATAAACATTTTACCATTATGCCCTTTAATGGGACTTAATCTAATAACCCACTGAGTCGCGGGGATCATTCTCCACACACTTGCATCTAATGTTAATTCCTTAACTAGAGGTAAGTGGATTGGACCTTCTTAATGAAACGTCCCGAGGTGTTGGGCCCATCAGCCGCTGACAGCATGAAGTGCTCGACCTGTCAACTTTAGAGCCTCTCTGTCTTTCACATACAGTCTCAGTTCCTGTACTGGACCAGAGAGAAACAGCAAGGCAGATAGCGGCTACCCATCAAATACAAATACAAATGATGTCTGTGCCTCCATAGTAACAGGCTAATCAATTATTATTGAAAACGATCACGTCAAGTTTGTCCTGACACGAGAGAAAATAATAATATATATTTTTGGATAGACAACCCCAGACTCGTTTGTGCCTGCCTGTGCCTTTACAGTTACAGTACAATAATAACTCAGCCCGTGGCGTATTGCCACCATCTAGATTGTTGCTACTTGTATATAACCCGTCTAAGTCCTAATTGTAGGCTACACTTCAAATTCTTGATTTGCATCGCGAACGAACCGCTTTAATAAAACAAGTATGGCCTACCGTATTTGTGCTGTAGGCTACCGTGCACGTCCTAAAAATGTTTGGTCGCATTCCAAATATAATACGATTATTATTATTAATAATAATTATTATTATTATTGAGAATGTGTAATCAATACGCAAACGTTTCGTCTGACAAAAGGATTCAACCTAATTAATGCTCAAGATTGCGAACTTCGTCCAGAAGGAAACGCGAATAAAATAGCTGGTTTGGTTCTTTTCCTCTAAAGTGTTCCATCATATCTACCTTCAAATGATCTGATGCTCCTTTGCCCATGCAGAAGACAATTTCATTCTGTGGCTCAAGTGACGGTTTTTTTCCCCAACCGCGGACGTTCGATCGTCGTCGATTCCATCCTCCAGCCACATTCACGAACATATGACACTTTCGGGGGAGATTTTTTGACAATTTCGTATGTGCTCACTTCCCCATAAATAGCACGGGAGTGCACCGGCTGCGCTTTGAAGGGATAGCTAATGGTTACTTGGCATGGCGTGGCGCTGATTGGCTTGGCCGTGACCTGACGTCAGCAGCCTGTGAATAAGGCTGGCTGGTGTGCGTTGAGGGGCATGCAGAGTACTGGAGACTGAAGGCAGAGCGTCAGACCCACACGCATCCTAGCATCACCACTATATAGCATCGTGTGTGTATGTGTGTGTATCCAGACAAAAACAAACACGACAATAAACAGCAGATCCTGGACATTCGGCAGACACGGAGGACACCGTTTTTTGTTTTCTTCCTCGAGATCTTTTGGGTTTATCGTTTTTTGCTTCGCGACGGGTGTTCAACAGTGGATAAGCGGCCATGTCAAAGTACACCGAATTATTTATAGGCATGCGTGTCTTGCTGTGTGACAGTGTTACCCTAAAACAGTTTTATTAGGCGCCTCTTCAAGCCTTTTTCTGACTGGCACACGTCGCTCGTGTTCGGCCAATGCATGCGTCGCGTTGAAGAGCTCTGGGACAGGTTGATAAGCTTTCATAGCTGAAGCCGATCTTCAGGGTCGGGGTTGATGTTTTTGTTTTGTCCGTGATTGCTTTCATTTATCTGCATGCGTATTCCGCGTATGGCAGAGGACCCAAAGGACTGATCTCTTTGGTACTACCTACCTCACACCCGAGAGGACGTCTTGGCATCAGGCTGTCGGCTGGTGGACCATATAGACCTCCACGGCGAGCGGTTTTACGCATGCAGGGAGGAATCCGTGGTGACACCTGATCGACCGCCTCTCCGAGCACATTGACCCGGGACCTCCAAGCGAATAAGGAACCAAATACTCCCGGCGATAAACAGTCAATGCCCGGCCTGTTCCGTTGATTTGTCTGTCTGTTCGAATCACAGAGGCAGAGACCAGCCACGGTTATCATTGTGGGTGCACATCCAAAGACCATGGTGCACTGCGCCGGCTGCGAGAGGCCTATATTGGACCGGTTTCTCCTCAATGTTCTGGACCGAGCCTGGCACGTCAAGTGTGTTCAGTGCTGCGAGTGTAAATGTAATTTGACTGAAAAGTGCTTTTCTCGAGAGGGAAAACTATACTGCAAAAACGACTTCTTTAGGTAAGTTAGTGGAGACATAGAATATTCGTTGTCATTATTATTACTATTATTGTTGTTATTTTTATTATTATAACTGTATTATTATTAGCCTATGGTTGTTTTGTTTCACATCATATTCAAGACATTGACCGGGTAATTTAAGGTATATAGGCTAAAATGCACATTCAAATGTAAATTAGACTATTGTGCAACAGCGAGCAGCAGCAACAACAGTAAATAACAACAAAGGGTCTAAGGGTTAATTAAAAATCCTGGGTCTGCATTAATTAAAAGTATGTTATAATAAATAAGCTTATTACTTTTTAAAATATATTTTTTAGTAGATCGCTGCTGTTGTTTTTGTTTTAGTGGCCCACCACAAAGGACATTATTACCTTGTGCACCACTGTGTTGTTCAACGCAAACCGTTTATTAAGCCTATGTGTATTGCCTATATAAAATTATCCTATATATTATTTAGCTATATAACTTAATTGTGTATTTGTACGTAATAACAAACACAAATAGGCTACCTATTATGATGTATGTTTAAGACTGGGTGATGGGCCTAGACAGCATATAATGCACAGGACATAATATGTGAAATTCCTTAACTGAAATTAAGTTATGCCACTCTGGGTTGTTTGGCACACAACAACCCATATGTATTTGGTGTTGGACCACAGCTCATACATTTCAAATAACATATAGGACCATAGGTAATGTTGAGGAGTAACGTGGCCGTGGGCGTGAATGGGGATTCGGAGGTGTGAGATCTCATGAGCTTTGATTAGGAGGTCCATAATTAAAAGCCTGTTAATTTGAATTGTCATGCAAAACAAAGGGACGGCAACATTAAACGCGTGTGTACTCGTTAGCGACTGGGGGTCTAAGGAAATAGCACTTTGTTTACTGGATCCGTTATAGAGTCAATAAGCTGGCAAAGGCCCGACGTCGCGTGGTGGTAAAACTATCTGCTCGGGCCGTGTGTGTGTGTTTGCACAGCTCGACTGAGGAGGACGTGATAAGTGGATTTGAATAGTAGACAAGTTAAAAAAGATCAAGCGCAGACAAAGCAATCACAGACAGTTGCAGTCAACAAGCATGTGTACACCACACGCAATACACATTTTAACACACGTCTACTGTTGGTCGGCTGTTTCCTAAACAGGGACGTGTGGATTGCTTTATGGAGGCTATGTTTGTATAGCTTGTGTGTTTCCTTTGGATGAAACAGCCTAAATTAAGACTGCTAATGTATCCACAATATAACCTGACTAAAACCCGAGACTTCTGTATTTACATCCTCGCTTGCATAAGCCTACAGTATATTGTATTATTGTATAGTATATTGAAGATAGCTTGCTTAAAAATAATGTGTATATGCTTAAAATGTCAAAGTCCTTTATTAACCAAATTTAATAGCTGCTCAAATCCACATTTTTGACAAAGAAACTCTTGGTTGGGTACAACCACACAACTAATTTGGGGCTAGCATAAAAACAAATCATGTATGTCCTGAGCATATAGTCATATTTTACCCTATAGCGATTAGGCTATACCTATCATTAGATTGCCAAACCAGGTATACCTCGTTTCAAGCCCTTCCACCAGCTGATATTTTCCTAACTCTCAATTCCAAGAAATAAACAGGCCCACGTGTTTGCCTACATATTCTCATCTGTATATGCTTGTTTTTCCATGCAGGCGATTCGGTACAAAGTGTGCGGGCTGCTCGCAGGGCATCTCACCGAACGACCTGGTCCGGAGGGCGCGGAGCAAAGTGTTTCACCTCAACTGCTTTACCTGCATGATGTGCAATAAGCAGCTTTCAACCGGAGAGGAGCTCTACATCATAGACGAAAACAAATTCGTCTGCAAAGACGATTACCTAAGCAACGCGAGTGTAAAAGACGCCAGCCTCCTCTCAGGTAGAGAGATAACGCCGGGGTAAAAATGGGCTCCATGATGTGCCGTGCATGCATGTGCACCGAGCTAAATTGTGATGAATGTGACGCGTTAAGCCCCACCGTTTTCTGTGGAATGATCATGTATCATAATGGAGCTAGCCGGGGCGACCGTGGCCTATAGTCCTGCGTTCACATGAACAGAAAACCCCAAAGAAACAATAACAAGAGTCCCATACCAGAAATGTAGGCCTATGGCTTATTGAGATACAGTATATGTCTCTCGTGCAATTTATAGTTAAATAATGTTATGAAATCCTATTCATCACAATTTATCATTTATATATATATATATATATATATATATATATATATATATATATATATATATATATATATATATATATATATATATATATATATATATATATATATATATATATATATATATATATATATATATATATATATATATATATATATAGTAATTATTATTGTGTGCACAACTATGGTCAAGCGTTTTACTTTATTTCTGAAGCGGGTTATGTTTTGTTTTGCTTTTAAGAAACGCGCATCGATTGTGTATCTCACGCCGCCGTGTTGCATCGTTGCTTCTCCGCAGTAACGGCGTGCAGCGACCCGAGCTTGTCGCCGGACTCGCAGGACCAGCTGCAGGACGACGTGAAGGACTCTGAAATAGCCGCTCTGTCCGACAAGGAGGCGGGCAACAACGAGAACGACGACCAGAACCTGGGCGGCAAGCGCCGCGGACCCAGGACCACCATCAAGGCCAAGCAGCTGGAGACGCTGAAAGCGGCGTTCGCGGCCACGCCGAAACCAACCAGACATATCAGGGAACAGCTGGCCCAGGAGACGGGGCTGAACATGAGAGTTATTCAGGTAAATAAAACACATTTTCACCAGGGGCGGATCTAGGCATGGGCATGGGGGGGGGGGGGCAATGCCCCCTAAATGTCGTGACTGCCCCACCAAACATGATGGCATGCAAAGCAACCCAAATGTTATATCCGCCCCTGATTTTCAAAAAAAATCGCAAAAAATTAAAGAAATGGAGGCGTAATAAGAGTGCATTATTTGTGTGCGTTCATGGATCGCTTGGTTTGGGGGTGTTTGCGGGCACGGGGGGCACCACACCTTATTGTGTGTTTTCGGGGGTTATACACGCTCATTAAAACGTGTGATATAGCAGCTTATATTTTATGGAAAGCATCTTCCCGAGTGGCGGAGCTAAAAAGGGAGGAGGGACGTGCATGGTGGGTGGGGGTCTTTTGTTGGCATTCGTTTTCCCCAGCCTTGGGCACCATGTCAACACACTGCCACGGACAGGCCTGGGCGCAAACACTGCCACATGCACCACCATGCCACCCAGTGTGTGTGTGTGTGTGTGTGTGTGTGTGTGTGTGTGTGTGTGTGTGTGTGTGTGTGTGTGTGTGTGTGTGTGTGTGTGTGAGCACGCGCGCGTGCGCGCACACATGGCACGCGTGCTCCTATATATTTACCCTCCGAAGGATAAGGTTTATTCCTTGAAATCACGCGGTCACATTGAATTCATTACGCTAAAGATTGGCTGTCGTTGGTTTGTTTGGGGAAAGGGTAATTTATATGGGTATTATTTTTGATTCTTGGCGGGCGTCGCGGGCCAACACGCCAACTGGCGCTCGACCGGCGCGGGGAGGCGACGGGAGCCTTGGCACAGGTTCGCCATCACGTTTTGCGACCACATTTAGCCACGCTGTGAACGTTTTCAGTCAAGTGGAAAGGCAGAAAATCTGTTTTCAGGGGTCTTCAGGACGTCTCCTTATCCCGTGGATTAGAGTGGGCTGTTTTACATTAATAAACACTCCATGGGCATTTTCTTTAATGTTTTTGTATTGTTACTATTATCATTAGTAGTATTAATAATATTATTATTGACACTGTTAATTGTCTGTAGACAATATATATTAGTAGAGTTTGTATAATTAAAAAACAAAGAAATATGTAAAAAATTGATAGTGCAGCGAATTGGACTGAAGGCACTTAAAGGGGAACTCAATTCTGTATTTCCAAAAATGGAGGTCTGAAAAAAACCATTAACGTGGTGAAATACATCTGATGTTCATCAAGATGTATTTCAATGATTTTTCTTTCAGACCGTTTGAAAATGGGTGCCATTCCCCTTTAATTGTCTGTAGATAGTATATATGAGTAGGGTTTGTATAATTAAAAAAAGAAATGTGCAAAAAAAATGATAGTGCAGCGAATTGGATTAAAGGCACTTAATGTGGACATGGCTATAATAATTCGGGGAAATCAACCGTTTGATATTTCGTCTATATAGTTTTCACCTCTATCTGAAGGTGTTAAAATAAAAATAAAACACCGCGGACGGTTCGTGCTAAACACTAGTCTATATCGGCCTGTCCTACACTAAAACGTGCATGCATTTCAGTCTTCAGACAACGCGACCACGCAGTTCTGCTTCTGCCGATGTCCAAATAAACCAATAGGCCTATATGAGACTGGCGGAGAGATGAAGGACTGCTGCTTATTCAGCTTATAACACTAATAAAGTGTCAGTGTGTGATATTTCATATATATGCGAGGGGCGTCTGGGAAGGGACGTCCATAATAATTAAAATAAAGGAATTGGATGGAGAGGGGGACGCGATTGGGAAATAATAACCTCCAAGAGCCGGTGGTTAACATATCAGTAACAACCCTCCTATTAAACATTAATTGGAGAATTTTCGTCCACGCTGGGTGGACCCCCCCCCCCCCCCCCCCCCGGTCGGGAGTAAATGGAGGGTTAAAAGATCATTAGAGAGGTTAGATCGGAGTCTCCTCTTGACGGTAATTAGGGCGCAATCTAGTCTCTACAATAAGACCAGTGCGCTCACGTCAAACCCGGCCATTACGAGAAAGACCTGCCTGCAAACAAACCCAGTCATTAACATAATGTCTAGCATACACGCACGCACGCATGCAGCTCTACAGGTCGGGTGCCAGGATTATATTGATATTTGTTTTGAGTTGACTGTCCATTTAATCGTGCTGTTTTATTAGAAACAAATAAGACACCCTCCTTTTCTTTCTTTCTTTCTTTTTTTAATGCAGTATTGGCTAGAATCAGACCTTTATTCACAGGCTTTATTATTCACGCTATTTTGTTTGCTCAGACTATTTATTTGTGCCCGTAACAAATACAGTACACATTCCTAACAAATAAAATGTTATATATATATATATATATATATATATATATATATATATATATATATATATATATATATATATATATATATATATATATATATATATATATATATATATATATATATATATATATATATATATATATATATATACGACAAAATAAAGCAATCCTTTTCCGTAACCTGTCCTTTAGCAACCATAAAAACAAGGGCTCTCCCTTTTCAAGATGGCGTCGCATAGCCTACTGGGGATCAAACGCCGTTTTCCCCCTATATATGACAGTGTCAGTCTAAACGTCTGTGTCTGCATCTCAGGTATGGTTCCAGAACCGACGGTCCAAAGAGAGGCGCATGAAGCAGCTCAGCGCACTGGGTGCGCGACGACACGCGTTTTTCCGCAGCCCGAGGCGAATGAGGACGCTGGTAGACAGATTGGAGCCCGGGGAATTAATCCCAAACGGCCCGTTCTCCTACTATGGAGGTAAGAGAGGGAGAGATGCTGTTCTATCGACTCAATGAGCAATTATTTGTTTCCCGTGTTGTAAGAAATGGTGGGACGATGATTTGAGCTGCATGTCCTTTTTTGTTGTTGTCAGTTTCAGCGATGGCCAGAATGTGCATGGTTATTAGGCTATGCTTAGCAGGTGTTTATTAAGACATTAAATGCAGTGTTACTGAGCCTATATGTTAAATGACCCCATCACCTTGGGAAGGAGATAATTACCCTAAACATAGGCCTATTCACCTGTGGTTTATTATACACAAAACAAAAGGCCACAACTAGTATAAATGCTTGCACTTGTCAAGTGTATAATATTAACTTTCTTAGGTTTTATAGAGAAAACATTATGTTGAGCCAGTAGCCAGCACAGTGTTAATTAAACTCACAGTTACAAAAACTAAAATATAACAAATGTTTAATTTAACAAAGGATTTTTATTGTAGCTCTTCATAAACTTCATAGGCTGCTTTGATTTGTTGGAGGTCTTTGTTATTATATATTGTAAGGATGGGGTTGGATAGTCAGCTGTATGGTTATGATCAACATTGATAAAATAGCCTTGCATCCTGCTATTGTACACATTCAGTGTTTATCAAAAAAGCAATTTAATACAAATTTGATCAAATTGATTGCAGTTTGATATCTCTCTCTGCTTTTTTTTATGCCCGCTTTGAAATACTGGTGCTGATAATTTTCAAGAATAGGAATTGTGTTTCGGCCTTTGTCCTTTCTGTTGAACCAAAAGTCTAATAATATTCTGCTGAAATGAAAAAATCAGTCTCAGTAGGTAAAATCGCTGATGAAATGGTCCCCATTTTAATTAATTTTGCGGCGACGTTGTTCTCCCCACCCAATTGCAGTTTTGATTTAAGTGTAACGTGCTCTGTGACTAATGTAGCATGGCGAGGGTCTCTCTCTCTCTCTCTCTCTCTCTCTCTCTCTCTCTCTCTCTCTCTCTCTCTCTTTCTCTCTCTCTCTCTCTCTCTCTCTCTCTCTCTCTCTCTCTCTCTCTCTCTCTCTCTCTCTCTCTCTCTCTCTCTCTCTCTCTCTCTCTGTCTCTGTCTCTCTCTTTCTCTCCACAAAACAGCCTATGTAAATCCAATATATTTGACATTATTTTTCTTGTGTGTGCGTGCAGGCACTCACACACGCGCGCGCGCGCGCACGCACACACACACACACACACGCACACACACATATACACACACACACACACACACACACACTGTTCACTGTTTTCATTCAGCACTCCTCTAACCTTGATCTTATTTTTGCCATCTGCAGATTATCAAAGCGAATACTACGGTCCGGGAGGGAACTACGACTTCTTTCCTCAGGGCCCTCCGTCCTCGCAGGCCCAGACCCCCGTAGACCTCCCCTTTGTGCCCTCGTCGGGCCCCACGGGCACCCCCCTGGGGGGCATGGACCATCCCCTTCCGGGACACCACCCCTCCAGCGAGGTGCAGCGCTTCTCCGACATCATGTCCCACCACCCGGGGGACTCCCCCAGCCCGGAGCCGGGCATCCCGGGACCCCTGCACAGCATCTCCTCCGAAGTGTTCGGCCCCAGCCCACCCTTTACCTCACTGTCGCTCAACGGCGGATACAGCAACCACCTGTCTCACGCCCCCTCGGAAATGAACGAGGGCACCGTGTGGTAGCTTTATAGGACCAGGACTCCTCCCTGGAGACCATGGGAGATATGGGTGTCTTCTGGGCACGGCGGGTGGACATAGATGGGGTGCCTGGGTGGTGGTGGGTGCCGCCTGGGGGGAAGAAGTGTAGGACGGGGGCCATGTTGTTATTTTCTTTTCTGGTTGGGAGGTTTCGGTGGCGGCGGTGGTGGGGGGAAGCTCATTTCATATTTATTTATTTATTCCCCCCTCCGTATAAACTTTTATTCCTTTTCTGAGGGAGAGAAGAAGTGCGTGTGTGTGTGTGCCGGTTGTGAAACATTTTCCTTTGATATTGTGTTTGATGTCTCAACTGCTTCTTTTTTTTCCCCCCGCCCCAACCAACCCCTCTCGAATCCGAAAATGGACTTTGTGGCATATAAAAAAGAGGGGGGGGGCGCAACTGGGAGAGACTGTTTGAATCGAAAGCCTACCCCCCACCCAACCCCCCCTCCCTCCCTCCCTCCCTCCAGGACCCCCACCTCCCCCCTTCTTGCCCTCCCTGGCGCTGACCCTTCCTGACTCCTGTCAGTGGCCCCAGCACAGCCGCTGCACCTCCCAAAACAACAACAACACACCATTGGGGTGGGGAAAAACAACCCTTTCGAAATCTCCTAGTATGTCCAGAACACGAAAAACATCATTAGCTACTGTCAAAGACTTCAACAGCTTTACAGAAGGGAAGGAGGTGGGACAGAGGTCGGGCCGTGTGCCACGTACCGGCACCCTATAGGAAATAAGGCTGAGTGGCTCTCAGACTCTATTTAAGGCACTAGACGTGTCCCTTGTATTTATTCAGATGCTCCTCAGACCTCTTTGCCTCTCAAGGCTCTGCCATATTGACACTTAAATGACCTTTTTGACATAATATATGTTTTTGAAGGCCGGAGGAAAATATACCATTTCCCCCCCCTTCTAATCTGGACGACTTTATTCCTTCCTCTTTGTCGTTTCTTTCAGATATTATTTTTTATTTTTATTGTTATGATTTTTGCTTTCTGATACAGTATGTCCACCAAATTCTGAAGAAACGCGCCTTCAAAAGGCGAAACACTAATAAACAACAACGCTCTGCGGACGGATTGTAAAACCCTTTATTTAAAAATGGAAGCCAACTTGAAATGTTGTTGAAATGAAGTCTACCTTCTAAAAAAATCTTTTACTGGGGTTCTGGAGAAAAAAAGGGGGAACTTAGAACAGTCAACTGTTTACGTAAATCTCTTAAATTCAGGAGTCCAGAAGCATCAAAACACGTTTTAGAACCTCTCCATCCAAGATTAAAAAAGAAAGAAAGAAAAAAAAAAGTTCCAAGCAACCAACCAAACTTTTGTATTGATTTCATTTATATTGTATGAAAACAAAAGATAAAAACACGTTTGCTGGGGTTGTGTTTCACTGTGCTAGTTTGTACAAGATGTTGTTTACAAAAAAAGGAAAAAAGGAAAAAAAAGTAAGTAGACAGTTGCCAAATAAAAAAAAATATATAGCACAAATACAGTTAACGTGCTTTGCACCATCATCTGCAGAACGTGTGTTACAAGTGTTACGAGGAGTAACTGACTTCTTAATTTTTTTAGTCTGCTGACGAAACATTCATACAATTGTTAATATGGCATACTTAGACAGGTTTTATTTTTGTGTATTCAAGGGGATAAAAATATCCAAACTATTTAAAAAAATGATGGTGACATATGCAGTGAGTCACTGCAACATCTCTTTGAATATCAAGCCCTCATGATATGTCTTTTATTGTTCCAATAAACCTAAGCTTATGTGACCTCCTGTGCATATTAGACCATTTCACTGTATAAATACAACATGTTGACGAACAAAAAAATGTGTTTCTAATAAAACTTAGAAAATATACAATTTGAATTTTAACATATTCTTCTTTGGATCAGTTATAATTTACCTTTATCATATCTCAGAGGCTGTCAGCCAAAAACCATACATCACACAGCAGCTCCCTTCAGGAGGCCTATTAGTCTATTGTCAGTCACTTTGATAATGAACACACTGCGTGTACTTGTATCATTTTCTATTCATTTGGGGTGTGAAATGATTGGACCTTGTAGACATTTTGACAGGTAAACATTTATTAATTCTGCGAGATGGAGCCGAAAATCAGAGCCGGTACACCGTCTGAAGCAGAGACGGTGGAAAACTCAACAACAAACGCAAGCTCCTCCGTGAATACACTACCCAGAAACCAAATGAAATGGAATATACAGTATATAGGGGAGGTTCTACAGACCCCTTTACAGCATTTTGTAGAAACCTACCACAGATGAACATGCATGTTTACGTTTGCTACCCACTCCTGCAGATTCTGACGGTCTGTGTTTGCCCGCTTTCTCATTTTCTCTGAGTTTTAAAAAAAGAACAATTCAGGAACAGCACACTATAGGGATTTAAATAACAAGGAAGGTTGTTTTTTTCCGCTGACTTCAGTTCTTCCCTGTTACAGGGAGATGTGGCTGGACTGGGTTCTGCACAGCTAACACAAGGGGGAGTTGTGCTATTAAGAAAATGCTATTGCAGAGAATGAATTCACCAGTTATGCTGATCCCATTTCTTCTGTCCTGCCAGTTCTCTACTAGGATTCTTTGCAGGGGCGGATGTAACATTTCCCAATTGGGGAGGGGGGGTTGGAGCAGAAGAAAATGGTAAGGGGGCAGCTTCGTGTTTAAAATACTATTAAATATAAGCACTGAAATATTTTGGGTTGTTTTGCATGCCATCATGTTTGGTGGGGCAGACTGGGATATTTGGGCGGGCATTGCCCCCCCATGCGTATGGCTAGATCCGCCCCTGATTCTTTGGGGGGTGGGGAGGGTGTTGGGGCTGCATTTATCCCCCCCTTTTTTCTCGAGGTCGTCCAGTAATCATAAGCAGTTAGCGCCGCAACTGTGAAGGACAATGATGAAATTGCCATGACCGCGGGTCTCTGGCTTGTTACTGTTTTATTAGCCTCACTTCTACATTATTATGATTCCCTGCAGCTTACTGTTCTTGTGGTGGGCTCTGATAGCGTGAGGGGGTTGCAGGGGTGTAAGAAAGGGGTGAGGATGTGTGCCCCCAGTCGTGCGTTCCTACCAATGAAGTGCACACATTTACAGATTCACTGCAGGGAGCTGAGGGGTCGGAGGGCACAGAGGAGGAAGGCGCATCACAAAGGTGGCCACAAAGTTTATTCGTGTTTCTCAACTTATTTCAATGCTCACCACCGTAGTACTAATAAGAAGAAGCAGCACAATGTGGATGTACGAGGTGTGATCTTTGCAGGCAGTGTGTGGGGGGAAAAGAAATGCTTAGCATTGTGTGAACGTTTGCAGGACGGGGTATTGGAGGCTGAATCCGGAGGAAAGAAGCCTTTATCTGACTAACCCTGCGTTGTGCAACCCTGGCTCTCTCCCCTGCCTCCGGACTGTAATCCACCATGAATTAATCATGGTCTTCAGAGTTAACCAAGCTTGGGGAGGGGGTTGGATGGAGGGTTGGGTGTGTGTGTGTGTGTGTGTGTGTGTGTGTGTGTGTGTGTGTGTGTGTGTGTGTGTGTGTGTGTGTGTGTGTGTGTGTGTGTGTGTGTGTGTGTGTGTGCGCGCGCGCACGTGCACAAGGCTCATGGCCTAAGGCTTGGATGGGGGTGTTGGAGGGATATAGGCCTGCTCCCTGAGCCTGTGGGCTTATCCCTGGTGGTGAGGCTATGCACCGCCTAACCCTATACCGCCACATACCCACCCACCCACACACACCCACACACACACACACACACACACACACACACACCCACACACACACACGCCCCGTGTGCAGCCTTAGCCCCTCCGGGCTATGGCTCTCTAAATTCAAATCTCCTATTGATCGCTCATCGGCTATTGGTGCAAACTGACCTTGCACTCAGCGCTGGGAAATACAATGTGCCTTAACTGCACTGAATGGTTTTAAATGACGCTTTAAATTCTTGAGTGAGGACATTTGAATAGCCCATACCCACTGCGCTCGAGAATAAATGTGTGTGTGTGTGTGTGTGTGTGAGAGAGTGTGTATGTGTGGCGCTAAAGGCCGGGGGAAATGATACAAAATGGTTTACTTCAGAGTACAAGGGGGGCCAAGACACTGAGCCAATGTGTGGATCACTCCCCCAGCAGGCCAACATTTTGATTCTTGTGCATTTAAACCAAGAGGGTTTTTTTTAGAGCCCCTCTCCATATGAGGAGCATTTGGCTGGTAGTTTTAAATGCAGAGTGGCTCAGCTGGAAGTGTAGCCTCCTCTGAGTGAGCATGGCGTACGCACACACAAACACATGGCACACGTCCTCATTTCTCCTCAAACAAATGACACATGTCGGGGAGCCAATTTCTCCGCCAGCGACGAGAAATGCTGTTAATCAATGGAGCAGGTTGGTTGATCGCTGAGCCACAATTTCTTGGCTCTTGGCACGCGGGTGATAGCGAGTCACACGGATGCCTTGCGGGCTGATCTCATCGCTGAACCGGCTGCTGGGTTCGAGGCAACTGACTGTGCCTCTGTCTGCTCTCTCTCACTCTTTTCTCTGAGGGAGGTGGATAGCCAGAGATGTTCACTTTATTGGAGTGCGCCTTTGGGATGCCAGGATGTTCATTGAAACGCTTTATGCTTCTCATGCAAGGGGGGGAAGCATGGATACAGTAAGTAATAAATAGCACCTAGTGTATATGGCAATTACTCCTTTATATGAATCGATGTTTGCTCCAATACTATAGGGCTTAAAAGACTGGTCAATATGAAAGCCGGATTCATGAGCACAATCTAAAAGCTCATGATGGATTGTGATTTGCAGTGCATCCCAATGTATGGTTTTAAGGTGAGGACCATATAGCACGTGTTTACATCTTGTTGGTCTCATGAACCTGTGAAATAAGCCGTCACCAGCTGCTATTGCATCTATTGCCAAGAACAGCTCAAATAGTTTTCTGCGGTGTGAACTTGTATACAACTTGACATGGGCTAACTAATATGTATGTCCCAAATGTATACCAATTTGAAGCAGTCAGCACCACCAAACCTGAGAGACCTGAGATATTAGCAAGGACTGGAAACAAGTCTGTTCTTTCAGGATGCCTCTACACCTTGTTTGTGTACTGCCAGTGTTTTTGGTCGAGCTGAGCCGTCATGTCCTGCTTTTTAAAATGGGTTTCAATGGGCACTTTCGGCTTGTCTGCATTTCTGGTAGTGGCCTGCTTGCAGGAAAAGCTTGCCACTGCCGAAAATGCAGACCGGAATAACCTGGAAGTGTCATTGACACCCATTGAAAAAAGCAGGATGTGACGTCAGGTCACAGCTTGCCGAAAACACTTGCTGTGCACAAGCAAGGTCTGTAGCGGATCTGAATGAATTGAGAAACAGAAAGGAGGAGACTCCAGAAATGAAGGTGTGTGACTGTGTGTGTTGTACTTAGTCAACATGCACAGAGTAACAGAACACGACAGATGGCAGTATGTATTGCCGGCATGTGATTCTCTCTGGCAAAGCAGAGCTTTGCAGTGGTTTTACTTTAAACTGTTCTAGTGCCTTTCTGTATGGAGCATGTTGTGGCCATTTCCCGTCAACATATTCCTGCCAGTGAAACCTGAGCAAGCCACACACAGCTGGTTCTACAGTCCATGGTTCTTCTGCGGTTCTATTGGGTTGGTTAGGAAACCTGTTAAGCCTCTGAGGTTCTCTGTTCTTCTGTGGTTCTATGGCATTTACATTTTGTGAACTGTTTATCCTAGCCTATACTCAGAGCCTCCAGGTCCTTTCTGGGTTTAACCGTGTTTAACGTGTTCAGTGGGAGCCTTGAGTATATTGACTGGGTAGGTTTTGGTATTTTGTTCTAATTTTAGTCATTTTGATATACTGAACTTGTCAGACCAACGCACAACCACAGGTAAACATCACATAGCATTATGTCAAGCAAATCTTTGCAAACATCAAAGCATCACAACCAACACAAACATAAAAACAACAACATGATACACACACCCAAAGAAACAACACACATCAGTCACTGTTTTTATTATATTATACTGAGTACTTGTAATTAGAACATACGTTGCAGAATACTATGTCAATTCTAAGACTGTCCTCTATGTTTGGGACACTTTGAGCAGTCTAACCAATTATTAATATAATATACCTCTCTGGTTAGAGGGAGGTATAATAATATTAGTATGATATACTGAACGTATTCTATAAAGCGTCTCCATGACTTCTTGGTTCCTCTGACAGAAAGTATTTTTTTTCTAAACTTAAGAAGCATATCACATCGTTTAGTTCTATTCAACATAATTTTTACATAGTGTGGTGACTTGCCACAAGTGTTTTTTATGCCATCTTTAAAGTTATTACACATCTGCATATAGCCAGAGTCATCTATGCTGATTTTGTTTACTTTCCATAATGATTTATACCAATAACTAGTGAGTGGCCTTGGACGATTTAAAGAAATTAGCCGTCTAACCACCAATCCATTCACCCAAGAACGGAGGAGAAGTATCCTCATTCACCAAAGTGGAAAGTGAACAAATTGTCCCCCCGAGGATGTCCTGATGGTATGTAGGGTCTGTAGGTTGGCCTGATTAGCACAGAGCACAGAGTGTGTCTACACCATCTGACCCACTGAGTGATATTCATTTGTCATTCACATATTGGAGACCAACCGCTGTGCATTTAGCTCAGGGCAAAGCTTCTCTCAACGAGTTGTTTGTTTTCTGACTGCACTGGCAGTTTCCCATTGTGATGAAATAGAGGGGTTGCAGGAGGCCTGATACGGAAAGTGTTTATGATTTATACATTACATTCATAAAAGGGCGACTCTGTGATTATTTTGCTCGCACGCAAGTTTTGACTGTCGATTCTTTTTGCCTGTACAATATATGCAACCCAAATAGCTCTCCGAGTGCAGTGAAGACAAGAGGGTAGGTTAAAGGGGTAATTCAGCCCGCTGTGATTTTTCTCCATAGCGTATGCTTAATTTCTGCTCTGCCAGACAATCGCCAAGCTTTCCACACAGACAAAAGCCTGGTTCTCATCCTGAACTGACCAGTGTGGTCTAGGGCCAGTGGACATGGAGGTCCCCACATGATTTCGAGGGGGTCTGCAGGTGACAGCAAAGTGACAATTTATAATGATTTAGGTTTGTATCGCTTTTAATGCTAATGATTACTAAGTTACTAAGTAATCAACAAAAAAAAAAAAATGGCTAAACACTGTCAAAATTGTCAATGAAAGGGAGGCAATAAACAAGCTCATAACACCAGCTTGGACTGTACCTGTCTGCTATTTTCACATTATTTATCCGTGGAACCGATTCAAACTAAACTGAATGCCCCAAGTCCTACATTCCAAGTGCTATGTTAGGGGGCTACGGCCTGAAAAGGTTGCGTGCAGGGTGCTATCTCGGAATAAAGCAAATGTGATCTTAATTAATTTAATGTGATTTTCATGTCAAATTATAAAACAGGTTGTGTGATGTCATCTATCAACTTAGACTCAATTTGCCTGAAGAGAGAATTGTTATAAGCAAGTAATCTGTTTGAAAGGAAATGGATTAATAGTTACATTATGTTAAACTTGGGACACAGCCACAGCTATTTTGTTTTGCATCTGATGCTTTTATTTTGAAGACATGGCGTTGCATTGTGGGTAACCCTCAGTAGACAACACAGAACTCAATGCTGAGGGTAAGATGGTCTCTTGTTTGCTCAGACACAATCAAATGAAATAAAAAATATCTATGCTCCATATAAAGGGCCAAATATGCACTCATGTTGTCATAAAGTTATGCAGTAACACTTGTTTTTTGGTACATGATATGGAGTTGCTTATTTCACCATTAAAAAAAAACGTTTGACATGTTAGTACTCTGCTAGTGTGTTGTGTTACATAAGGACCCAGTGACATGGAGCATGTTGTGTTTAACAGAGGATGACCATAAGCTCTACTGTGTGTCACCCCACATCACACATAATTTGAGTTGAAAACGACACTAGTAGTCACATACTATAGAAACTCCCACAGAACAATGAATCTTAGTGGTTGGACAGATAATGTTCTCGCCGTGATGAAGTTGAGTAGAAAAATGCATTTGTTTTTAGAATTTAAATGTGTTTCTCTGCTCCTGGTTAAAAAAAATGTTTTAAACTGGACAGACAGACGGATGAACGGAGTGCAAGTCCATCCGTCTGCCCCTCCGTCCGCGTTTGTCCATCTGTCTATTACCAGCTAATCTCCGGCACTGTTTGCCAATTAATGCCCTGTGCAGAAGATGACTGTCCCAAGTTATATATTCCATCGTAATTGGCTATAATTGACTTTTAAGGTTTGCAAGATTGGCCTGTTTAGAACAAAAATCATCAAATGATGAACACAGCAGGCAATTTATGTCAGCAGGGATTTTGTGTGTGTGTGTGTGTGTGTGTGTGTGTGCGCGTGCGCGTGCGTGTGTGTGTGTGTGTGTGTGTGTGTGTGTGCGCGCGCGCGCCTGGATCTCTTTTTTTAATAATGATTTTGGCTGTTTGGTCTACACATCCTCATGCCTAAAAGGCAAAACTTGCCTTTTATCCAGACCATGGATAAAAGGACCATGTCGCCTTCTGAGACCCTCGTAAAAGGACATATATGCCTTTTCTCTAAAAAGGCGTTCCGTGCCTTTTCCGGCAGAAGGCATAATGCGGTTAGTGATTAATCGGCTACACCTGGGGTATGAAGGAGCGCTTGTTTTATCTGCCGGCTACTACTAGTAGGGCGGGGCGAAGGAAGTTTTACTGGTTAGGGTTAGGTTAGGTTTAGGCATAGGTTTACTGAGGTTAAGTTTAGGGTTAGGATTAGGTATAGGCATAGCTTAGGTTTACTGGGGTTATGTTTAGGGTTAGAGTTAGGTTAGGGTGAGAGTTAGACGGTGCTTTATGCGGTAACTAACCCTAAACATAACCTCAGTAAAACTATGCTTCGCCCCGCCCTACTAGTAGTAGCCGGCAGATAAAACAAGCGCTCCTTCATACCCCAGGTGTAGCCAATAAATCACTAACCACATTATGCCTTCTGCCGAAAAAGGCACGGAACGCCTTTTTAGAGAAAAGGCATATATGTCCTTTTACGAGGGTCTCAGAAGGCGACATGGTCCTTTTATCCATGGTCTGGATAAAAGGCAAGTTTGCTTGCTACGGCATAGTCTGTGAATCAGATCTTTTCTAGCTGGCCTGTTGTTAGCCCTGCATGGCTTTTATTCCTATTCAGAATAAAAGCCATGCATCGTCTAATTCACTTGCTGTTACATTTAAATGTGGGCGCTGTTTGCGTGCTAATCATTCTCTGTGCACTTACCCATTAAATAATTCCAAAGACGTGTGGTGTCATATAGTCCTATACTTTCATATCCATGTCAAAGTTGTGGCGGAAAACGTTTATTTAGTGAAATATCTCCACTTTTCACGAGACGCACACAGACATCTCTCCCTTCGGGCAAAGGGGATCATAATACCAGCTGCACCTGATCACTGTAAACGTCATCATCACAAAAAGTTTGGGGAACACAATTGGCAGGTGGTGATGACGTTTGCAGTGCTCAGGTGCAGCTGGTATTATGATCCCCTTTGCCCGAAGGGAGAGATGTCTGTGTGCGTCTCGTGAAAAGTGGAGATATTTCACTAAATAAACGTTTTCCGCCACAACTTTGACATGGATATGAAAGTAGAGGACTATATGACACCACACGTCTTTGGAATTATTTAATGGGTAAGTGCACATGGAATGATTAGCACGCAAACAGCGCCCACATTTAAATGTAACAGCAAGTGAATCAGATGATGCATGGCTTTTATTCTGAATAGGAATAAAAGCCATGCAGGGCTAGCCTGTTGTCTCCTCTTCCACGTTACCTGTCTGTCTAATGAAAGAAACAGGGATTGTAAATGGGCATGAATTTCTAAACAGCCCCTTCTTCACTTTTTTATTTAGAAAGGCAAGACAGTGTGAGGTTTTGGGTTTTGATGTAGCCTACCTAGAACTGGTCCTGTCATGCATCTGGGATATTTAGAGGCGACGGTTCATCCAGGCGATCAGTATCTGGTCAGGATATTTTTGATCCCAGAAAAGGACACTCACTAAAAACTGTCTCAAAAATAATCCTCAGGATATAGACAATGGTAGGACATAATGGACGGTATAGAACAAATGGAATTAGATTTTAACGACTGCTCTGTACTATAAAATATGGGGTTAAATGGTCTATTTATAAGATGTTGAAAGGAGAGGTGTAATTGTTCTTTTTGATTGTTTATGGTTGTAAGAATGAATGTATCCTTTTTATTTTATCTTATTGCCTTTTTTTGCTTCTTGTTTTCACCCTTTAAAAGCCCCAATAAAAAGAAAATTGAACAAAAAAAAGAAAGGCAGGACAGTTGGATGACATTCGTAGATAAAATAATATTTAAAAATAGATCAATAATAGAACCCCGATAGGTGTTTGTAACTTTGTAAAGGTTTCGTGTTACAGCCAGCCAATAAATAGAAGAAAGGCTTCTATAACGTGTTTTAAATAGTACAAGCAAATATTTTGGCAAGAAATCCAAACCAAGTATTACTGCTCTCACTTCACAATTTTACAGCGCTTATAGGCCCTTGTGGGGGGAAATTGATTTTTGTTATTTTCTGCCAGCTTAGCAGTTTCCCAGCGTGGCATTATCAGAGTGTGTTTGAGCACGCGGCTGTAGAATGGCCTTATCACCCTGAACACCCTGTAACTTCAGCTCCAGGTGTTTGCCGCTGTGCTACTGTAGGCCTACAGTACCTATAGCGGCACACTTGGCCGTGTCGCTAATTAAAGCAATCCTGTGATTATCCTGAGAGGGAAATACCTGGATTAGAGGGAGATTTGCAACTCAAACCTAAGACATGGCTAATCAATTTAAAGCCATTAGACAATTAATTCACTTTGGCGGAGCGGGTGGATATTGCATATGCAGTAATCTGGCCTCTGAGTTGTCACTGTAGTGTGTACAGATGGGTATTGAGCGTTGCTGTGTACATATACAGTGACAGGAATGGCCACCAGCAACCTGTGAGAACAAACACTGCCGTGTTTGATATTTGAGCTCGAGGTCAACAGCTTTTACAGGGCAGGAAATGATGAGGTGTCGGTGGGAGGAGCCCAGAAGAAACCATTAGCAGAGTGTACTAATTATATTACATTCTGCAAACATACATTTTATATTTTTATTTTGAATAAAGTATGGATACATTCTGTATATACATTTATTGTCATTTTGTATGATTCAGTCAGGATCTGTATTCATGCGTTAAGTAACTTGTCCCTAGTGTTTCCTGTTGTCCTTGTAGCTGTTGTCTGTTTAGTCACCCACCCTGTTATTTGAGTCACCTAGTCCTAGTCCATCGTTTGCACCAGCCAATCCCAGTGTTTTTAGTTACACCTGCATAGTGTCTACTGTGTCACTGTGCCAGTTTGTTTCTGCAAGTGTCACTTTGATTTGGACTCTGGGATATTCTGCCCTTGGATCTAGCCTGACTGAGTGGATCCATTATATGCACACATTCTGTATAGTGTATACTGTATATACAGTATATTATGTATTCCTTGTAATTAGATCGAATACTCCACTGTCCTCTAGGTTTGGGACACATTGAGCAGTTTACAGTCTAACCAATTATTAATATAATATAACTCCCCGGTTGAGGAGGTATAATAATATAAGTATTCTATAAAGGGTCTCCATGCCTTCTTAGTTCCTCTGATGTATTTTTTTCCCTAAACTTAAGAAGTACATCACATCGTTTAGTGCTATTCAATAACATAACATTCTTATCTAGTGTGGTGACTTGCCACAAGTGTTTTTTATGCCATTTTTAAAGTTATTATACATCTGCATATAGCCAGAGTCATCCATGCTGATTTTGTTTACTTTCCATAATGTTTTTTTTCCAAACCAATAACTAGTGAGTGGCCTTGGAGGATGCTCAGTGCATTTAAAGAAATTAGCCGTCTAACCACCAATCCATTCACCCAAGAACGGAGAAGTATCCTCATTCACCAAAGTGGAAAGTGAACAAATTGTCCCCCCGAGAATGTCCTGATGGTATGTAGGGTCTGTAGGTAGCTTGGATCTAGCCTGACTGAGTGTATGATCCATTATATTCACACATTCTGTATAGTGTATGCAGTATATACAGTATATTACGTAGATCTACCTATTCATAAATGGTTATGGTACATTTATATAACAACCTTTTATCCCAAGGGCTTTGTGCATGCATTATATTCACCCACTCAACTCACATTCATACATTAATACTGGAGGAAGTCATTGGGAACATTTTTAAACTATAGGTTCAGTGTCTTGCTCAAGGACACTTCACACTAACTCTAAGGGAGCTCGGTATCGAACATCCGGCCACTCTACCCCTGAGCCACTGCCATGGCACCGTCTATTCATGATAGGCTGCTTGTAGTTGAATTTATACAACAGTGGAATGCATATGGGTTACATGCAGTATATGTGTAGGCTTTAGGTATTGTGATTTTTCTTTAGGTATTGTGAACCAAATGGACCCTAGCGGGTCCATTTGGTTCCGTTTGTACCCGCTCAGGAAAAAGGGGTCTGAAAGAAAAATCATTAACATGGTGAAATACATCTTGATGATGTCATCAGATGTATTTCACCATGTTAATGATTTTTTTCAGACCTCCATTTTTAGGAAATACAGAATTGGGGGAACTTTTTTATCATGTCCACACAGCATCTCTAAAGTATATTAATGACAAATGAAAATGTTGAAAATGGCTGGAGTTCCCCTTTAAGCATGTACAGTGGCCATAGGTAACAAGTTAACACCTCAGCCACACATTGTCCTTTATCCTATAGTAAAGATGGTGTGAATATTCCTAAGGGGGTTTTATGTATTTATTCATTTATTTATTTATATTTATATAAAAAAGCACATTCATTCCAATTAAAGCGAGGCTGTGCAA
This sequence comes from Benthosema pterotum, assembly GCA_039105355.1. Classification (NCBI taxonomy): domain Eukaryota; kingdom Metazoa; phylum Chordata; class Actinopteri; order Myctophiformes; family Myctophidae; genus Benthosema; species Benthosema pterotum. The sequence continues at coordinate 10,233,814 of CM076977.1, forward strand.
GTGCAGCGAAGCAGCTCTGTTATTCAATTCCATTAGAATGAACGATGCAGCCGCATGCAACCATGCAGTTAACAGGAATTAAAACCATAGGCAAGATGACGGATTACACAGGAAATCGTGGTGTGTGTGTGTGTGTGTGTGTGTGTGTGTGTGTGTGTGTGTGTGTGTGTGTGTGTGTGTGTGTGTGTGCGCGCGCGTGTGCGCGCATGGCACATCTCACACGTATTTTCACTTTTTATTCCACATTCCAATATTGTACATATTCAGAATTTTACCAGCATGGTCTACGTGACTATTAAATCCAAAAGCTTTCAACACTGAATACACTGTTAGGTCTATTTGTGGTTGCATGGCTCTAGATGTACTTGTCAGCATTTGCCAGCTGTAGTTATTACATGATATATGGCGGCGTTCTTGATGCATGCATGACAGTTGGCAGTCATTAATCATAGTTAGAAGATAGGATGTGGTTTAGGGGTCTGTTTCACTGCTCCCGCAAGTCTCATCTAAGTGCTGCTCAGTGTTTGTGGGTTCAAATTCAAAACAATGTGTCTGCTTTTGTAATGGCGTTGTACCTTTGGCCTGTTTTTATTGGATGTAACACAGTAGTGAACAAATTCGGATACCACACACAAAATTACACAGTGAGGCCTTAATGTTGTTTTATTCCATTTTAAAACAATAAAATCAGAGCAGTGGAATATATGTTAAATGAAAGCAGCCCAGGTCATTAAAAAAAACACTGTAGCATTCAGAATGCATTAAATGTAGTTCCAAAGTTCCAATGCTTAAAATCGAAGATGGCAGATTAAAGTGACTTGTGCTTTAAAATTGACAGATTGAAATGGCTTGTGCATGATTGAGTGATGTTTTTTTTTTTACTTCTCTTTCCAGCGGGTGTCCATTTGGTTTCTTCTCAATCCAGGTACTCTCTCCGCTGTGCTTGAGTCCTCTGGGTGTCACCAACCGACCGTATATAGGGAAAAGCTAGTTGGGTCTTCAGCAGTGGCCCTTAAATAGGGAGAGCATGGCGTTCCTCCGGCCACTTTTCAAGCATCGCCGTTCGCCTTCTATCGCTACCGTTCACTGGTAGTCGCTGGGTCGCAAACAGACAAATTATGCACTTCTGATGAAAATTCATCTGGCAGTCGCCCACTGTTAAAACGCAGTGTCACAGACGGTGTACCACAAGTACTACACAAGCCAGATGTTAGTGTGAGCTGTGAGACATGGGTCTTCTTCTCTTACTATGCCTCGTTTAATTGATCCACATTCCATCATACAGATGTGTGGTCTGCCTCGGCCAAACTTGGATGAAGCAGTTTTCAAAATGGAGGAAGCGTGGCATACGTTACCATCCATATCCCACAGCTGAGACGGGGCCTGATCGGAGCGTTGTTGAAGACAAATATTTTCAGGAAGAGGTGTGCGTGCCGTGCGTGGGTGTGTCAGTAAGCGGCTCAGCGAGTGTGTCTAAACTAGTAAAACCACATCATGGTGACACACCCCCTCCCTAGCTCTGGCAGCACCTTCACAGAGTAGACTAGTCATGCAGTTAATTAGAAACAAAAGCTGGAAATAACTAATTAGATGGCAATTTTTTTTTCTTCTTTTCTTTTTAGCCCTGCCAAACTTATAATGGAGTAGATAGGCTTGGTGGAATTTTACAGAAAATAATTAATTGAAGTTGAAGACAAGGAGAGGCCAGGAAGACGAATGGCCACTGTGCCACCTCTCACAGCCCTCAGAGCTGCCTGGGGTCCTTCTGTGGAGGGTCATGGTTCTTATGCACTGGTTGGTGTAGTTAGATTTCAAACATACCAAACCACAAACTATCCAAACTGACAGCCAACACGGTAACTCTTTGAATAAACAAACGCCTTCATATCCTAAATATGCAGGTCAGTGACATTCTGAATCCCAGGTCGTCACCGAATGGTTGAATGTCTGTGAGCAGTGTGAGAGGAGACCTTCCATATCCCATCATGGCATCAGAAATCAACATCGGTGTTATGCATAGCTGGAGCGTATGAGGTCGCTGGCATTGTTTGGCGAGAGGGTCCACTTTATGTAGATTCGTTTAGAACGGGACAGACAGAATGTGATGCAAATGCCTCACTCGAGCTGAGATTACATGCGATTCAAGGGTAATGTGTTGTTTGGCGTGACCTCCCCCTGTTTGCTTATTGTTTATTTCAATTACAGGTGTTGGCTGTTATGTCTGGGCATAATCCATGGGTACGGCCACTCCACCGTGCTCTTATCTGGAAACTGATGCTTTCTCCTCCATGTTCCGTGATTAACATCAAGTGGATCACCTGACTCACCTTCCAGAGGAGACACTGAGGTCTGGAACATACAATACACTGGGCTGAAGGTATGTCTCTAACCTGGACATGATGCACAGGGGAGGATTATCCAACAGGCAGGTTGGGCCCAGGCCTGGGGGCCCCTGAGGTTGAGTGTCTGCGTGATCGCTAAGAGGCTCAAGCTCAGGCCCCCCCTCCCCCAAGAACTGAATATCAGTGGCGCATAGTCCGCATAGTCCGCATACGGTCCTTTTCAGTGTTATTTACAAGGGGCTTATTCATTTTGTGTCAATAAAATAACACTAAAAGTCCTAGACTACCATGATAGGGTACATTACTGGAAGTGTTTGCATTTATTTGGCTTAGTTATTTGTGGCTGTTTATTATTTTCAAGCAATCCCTGCTATTTCAGCAATCCTGCTGAAATTAGGTGAATATTGCACGCCTATATGTCATAATTGATGTGTGTGTGACGAATCATCAGTGGATTATTTAAACGATCAATTGGTTAATCTGATTATGACACTTACAGTATTTTGCTATCACCTTAAAATATATAGGCTATTTTAAATAAATGGAGACTGTAATGTTCTCACTAATACAAAGATAATATGTTCAAAAATAAATTTGATTGACTGCTGACTAGGCTTCTATTCAAATAAAAGGCAATCAAAATAATAATCAATAATCAATCAATAATAATAATAATATGCAAATAAGCAACTCATGGTGTCTTTAGGCTTATTCTGACTGCATATATTTGATTAAAAAGTACTATTCTGAACATATTTAGGTCATTTAAAAATAAATGTTTTGTTCTTGATACTGGTATAATCATTGTGTAATTTCATTTTACAGTCCCTACTGTACAACTATCATCAGATTGTAAGGGAAGAGAGATGGCTCCCTCCTCTTTAGTTTAATTATACACAACACTGGAAAAACTATGGTTAAGTGAAAAACAACCAAGATATATTACAAAAAACTCTGATTAATCAATGAAATTGATTTGATTATGATTAATCGATTAATCGTTGCAGCCTAAGGCGCATCATGTTTTCACGTTGACACTCAATTCGGGTATTTCTGCTCAAAATCTTCTCATACAAAATGTTTATCCCTGAATGGTAAGGTTAAAGATCAAAAGGTTTAGTCACGGTGATCAAGTCAGATCTTTCCATATTCCATCCCGATTGGCTTCAGGACATCCTGGTGTGTTTTCAACAAAATGCCTCATATCAAAAGCAGCGTGTGATTGCCATGAAACTGTCATCCGGATTTATTGAGGATGTGTTTCAAATGGAGACACATTCTCCATTTGAAAGATGTCCACAGGCCAATGTCCACTGTGAGGCCTGTTGACAGTATAAGGGAACAAAATACATTTTCCGCTGCAGGATTACTCATGATGGCTCTATAGCTCTTAATTGCTTAACTTGTGGTACTTTTACAAAACTCAGGCAGTGTGAACTAAAAATGGAGATTAATGGGCGCCTTGTTCCATGGCCATTTTGAGGACAAGATAAGAACAAAACCAAACAGATGAAAGAGAAAAGGACACATTTACACTCCAATTAGTATTTTGAGAGCCTCATCCTGTATCAAACGCAGTAAACACAGTCCCTGTAATGAGTCATTGAGCCATGGCTTTGAACGGGTCTCTTCTGTCACTGTCAGGGCCACTGAGTGCCTCAGTCACATTCAAATTGGCCCAGAGTCCCCCAGACATTGACAGAGGGCCTGTGTGTGGTAAGCGTCGCCGAGGCTAATTCCTCAATGCTGGGCTAAGGCAGTCCAGCCACTGTCCATCACCGCGTTGCTATTTGCATTGGCCTTAATCAGCGCAGAGCCGCGATCAATGCATGGCCAAAGTGAGCTTTCTGTGGGCATTAGGGGCTGCCCTCAATCACTGCCGCTATGGTACAGCTTATGTGTTCCTTAGCACCACTTACAACTTGGCATCCCTGCTTTCGACTTCTTTCATTTTTTTCTTTTTATTAAAAAAAAAACATAATAATGTCAATGTTGTATCTTGGAAAGGTATTTTAATTGTTCGAAAATAGCAGATCTCAATCCCACTACTGTATATGTCAATGTGCGCGACATAGAGTATACAGACAGTATACAGGCATTTTGAGCTTGTAGAGCAAATTCTGCTATTTGCCATACACAGTAAGGGGCCTATAAGTGGAAAACATAAAAAGCCTTATGTCAGAGGAACAGGGCCGTGTTATCAACGGTATCATATTGTTAACTGTTGTGCAGCCACTGGTGCTCAGCATGCAGTCTGTGCTTTTAATGGCTATATTAAATTGATATTGTCATAGGCTATATAGCCAGCTGAGTTCTGGGAAGGGTAGGGTAAATGCTACTGATCGCACTATTCACAGCACATCAAACAATTCTAAAATGTACTGACTTTATGTTATAGCAATTAGCAAGTAGCAATATTGATCATATTTGCGCCTGCATGCACGTATTCCCCCTCTACTTGAATGTAAAATAGGCATGAATCACTGCGGTTTTCTCTATCTCCCCTCCGTCCCCCAACCATATCGCCTCGCTTCCCAAAGTAGCCAGTTCTGGCTGATGATTTACGGCAAAATTGCTTATAAATTGGAGTGGAAAATGTTTTGCAGACCTGGCAGCTTTCAACTCCCGCGCCCATTTGTCACCCGGCATTTCCTTTTGTGTCGCGCTACAGGAATTAATTAGGCTGCGTGGTAGGAAAAGTTTACGGCCGTAATTTATGGGGAGATGGGATTCCTTGGACAGCAGCCATCTTGGTCCCGTGGCGATTCATTTTTTTATTATTATTGTGGTATATTGTATGTCTTCAACTTTTGAATGAGGTTGCCCCTGCGTGCTATAGCAGTAATCCAAGATTCATTCCCTGTACTTGGGGTGTTTGTGGCTAAGTCACTCACAGCCATAAACAAAAATACAGTGCGGCGTAGTTAAACAAACAGGATAATACACATTGAAGGGGATGTGAAAGCATTCCTCGCAATTATATAAACAACCCCACACACAAACACACTGTGCACAGTAAAAACCTCAGTCGTAATTTAGCCATTGAACCTGTAACCCGTAAGGGGCAATTTGGTTACATTTGTATATTCATAGGCTTAAGTGCACACTCACACACAACAAGCATGGCATGTACCAGTATACACAAACACTGTATGTATATAAACAAAATGTTAGAATGCCTGTTAAGCGCGTGTCTTGTCCATTGTTTGCATTGTACTCTGGGCTATATTGGCATTGTTGGGGGTTGGCAGACCTCATAAGAAACGACTGCCTGAAAGACAAAGCAAATTAGGATTAATTAATGATTCAGAACAGAGTACAGTGGCTTATGGAGCAGGATGGTTGACGACTCGCTGCCTGTGTGTGTGTGTGTGTGTGTGTGTGTGTGTGTGTGTGTGTGTGTGTGTGTGTGTGTGCGTGTGCGTGTGCGTGTGCGCGCGCGCACATGTGCTTGCTTGTGCACGGCACACACGTGTGCGCATGCATCACACGAACATAATGTCCATTCTGTCCTTGAACAGATTTGAAGTGGAGGAAGGTATTGCATCCAGACAGACGTCTACACACACACACACACACACACACACACACACACACACACACACACACACACACACACACACACACACACACACACACACACACACAGCGCGCAGTAACAAGCTGGCCTGTATCGCAGCTATACAGAAGGGTTCACCTTAACCTTGAGCTACATGTGTCCCATATGAATTAACATGTGTGTGCATGTGGTCTGTCCCATTGGATCACCAGCAGGTAGCACCCAACACACACACACACACACACACACACACACACACACACACACACACACACACACACACACACACTGAGCTGCTCTCAGAGCCATAGTAGGAGGTGTTTGGGATCAATGGTGTATAATTGGGTCTCCATGCAACATAATCTCACATTAGCAGAGCCAGCTGTGCAGGAACCATGCAGGGTCCCTGTTTACGTGTGTGTGTGTGTGTGTGTGTGTGTGTGTGTGTGTGTGTGTGCACGTGCGTGCGAGTGCACGTGTGTGCGCGTGTCTGCATGCATGCGTATGCGAGGTGTGTTCTCTCACACACCCAAACGTACACTCGTACCCACTTATTTGCCATTTGCACACCTGCTTGCTTATTCTGAACTGCCTGGGAACAAGTGCAGTAGTCGGGCCATGATCATACTGGCAAGTTCTACACACCATCAGCAACACACACACACACACACACACACACACACACACACACACACACACACACACACACACACACACACACACACACACACACACATATACAGTATATACATATGCACGCATATACAACCCTATACCCTCGACCTGCCCTCATCACCTCATCCCTTGCAGCCCCCACCACCCCCCACCCCACTCCTGGCCTAAAAAAAAAGCAAAAATGAAGAAAGAAAGTAAAAAAAAAAGAGAATAAGAAAGAGAAAAACGCCTGCTCCCTCACACAGCTTTTGTAATCAATGCCCACAGTAAATGGGATTCCTCCGGCCGCCGGCAATTAATACATTTGTGTCCTTTTTTAACACTAGTGAGCCGAGCTTGAAATTACCAGCGACTGGCTCGCGCTCATTTGCATATTTATTACAGCGGCAGGACGAGATGGGAGGGGTGGGGGGGGGGGCGGGGGGGTAGCGGGCGATGGGGGTGGTGGTGGTGGTGGCGAATGATTGATGTGGAGCTTGCTTCCTGCATTCCAAACAGCCCATTATTAGAGAGAGAGAGAGAGAGAGAGAGAGAGAGAGAGAGAGAGAGAGAGAGAGAGAGAGAGAGAGAGAGAGAGAGAGAGAGAGAGAGAGAGAGAGAGAGAGAGAGAGAGAGAGGAGGCTGAAGCGTGGTCTGGCGTACAGTTGATTAAAGTTGAAGACAGTGGGATCAGATTTTGTCCTCCACCCTCCCCTCCTCTCTCTTTATGCCCCCCCCTCCTCCCATTCCTCCTCCATTCTTTCCCTCTCTCCTTCTCTCTCCTCCTCCTCCCCCTCGGCTCCATATTCCTGTGAAGATGGCCCGGAGGATGGGGGTGGAGGAGGGTGGGGGGCGTTGTGAGGGAGGGGTGCATTACAGGGCCAGTTGTAATGGATGTTGACATGGAGTGGACTAACAGAAAAACCTGGCCCTGGATCTGCTTGAAAAGATTCAATCCGACATGTTTTCACAGCGATTAATTGACGGGCCGCGCGTTTGTGTGTGTGTGTGTGAGAGAGGGAAGAGAGAGACAGTGGGTGCACACGTGGGTGTTGGGGGTGGCATGGAGGGGATCGCCAGAGAAGAGGTGTGAATGAGTGTGATTGTTCCGGGGGTCGCCCCTCTACCCCCACGACTCTCCCTGTCATTTTGAGCGATAGTTGGGAAATGTCCTTTGAATGATGCTAAAGACCAACCCCCTACCCCCCGCCCCCCCCTCCACCCCCAAACAAATGTACACACACAAGTGTGCACCCATGCATGCGCGCGCACACGCACACAACCCCCCCTGAAATTATTGTCCTGGGTTGGGGTGGGGTGGGGGGCTACAGTGCAAAACTACAGTGGTTTGGTTTGGTTTGGTTTGGTTTGATTGAATTGGACCCTCATCCTCTACCTCTCTCTGACTATACTGCTGTCAAAGTGCCTGTCTTAGTATACTCTTCACACACACACACACACACACACACACACACACACACACACACACACACACACACACACACACACACACACACACACACACACACACACACACACACACACACACACACACACACACGTGCAGCTTATAGGTAACCATGTCCTCATCATAGCAAAGCTCTAAGAGTACTGCTGACCTAACTGTGAACTTTATACCTCCAGCTTATGTTTATATACAGTATACTATGTATATGTTGACACACATGTACACACTCCACACACACACGCACACGCACACACACACACACACACACACACACACACACACACACACACACACCACACACACACACAGTATACCCTATAAATCAATTGCGGTTGCCTTTTTATGTGTGTGTGTGTGTGTGTTCCAACATGTGTACCTGCGTGGCGCCCACTCCTCAGATTATTCCACATTATGCTAATCCAGAGCTCCTGAAGCTGTGCCACCAGAGCCGGGGTTGTAAGCCTGACGTTGGGAACGGGTCCCACACGACATCTGTGGCTGCTGCCCCTCCCTGGAACACGTCTCATACCCCCCTCCTTCCCCCCTCCTCCCCAAACTTCAGCTTCTTCTCAGAAGTGTGCCGCAAAGTCGGCTTTTGGCGGCAAAGGAGAGAGAGGGGGAGGGAGGGAGGGAGAGTGCGCATGCAGCAAATTGGCAGCTCCATCAAATTATGCCGGCATTAAGGGGGTTTGGCAGGGTGTAATCCACCCGGCAAAGCCTACCAGCCCCTCCCTCCCTACAACGTGTAACTTTTGTCGACGTAAACGCCACATTTCATGCTCTGCCATTAATCTGTCGGATTACAGAACGCTAGCAGTTAGTAGAGCAGAGTTTGGGGCGGGTGGAGGGGGAAGGGGTGAGAGATGGAGAGTGAGGGTAGATTTGTAATGAATTCTCCTCTATCTTGGCTTAACTTTTGGAGGTGTGGGGGCTGTCAGAAGGTCTAAGGACCTTCCTCTAATGGGGACCTGTGGTTGGCAGGGCCCTGAAGTCAGCTGATCACCAACTCCTCAGGTCAAATCTAAAACTATAACTAAATCAAAACTAACATCTCGGGGAGATAGATCGTTCTCTGTGGTGGCACCCACACTCTGGAAGGAACTTCCACCTCAGGTCAGGGCCTTGCAAAACTTGTCTGTGTTTAAATGACGTTTAAAAAGTTAAAAACTCATCTGTACTCCTTGGCGTTCATCTATACTGGCAGAGAGTTGTTGTTTCCTCCTTGTATTTTGTCTTGAGCATTCCTGTTGTTTGTTGAGCTGCCCATGTTGGGGCTTTTAGTTTTTTAAGCTTTTTTGTGTACAGCGCTTTGTCGCAACCCTGTTGTTTTAAACATGCTTTATAAATAAAGTGGATTGAATATAGAAATATATAGTGCAGCGGTTAAGCAAACCAATTGTGCACTTCATGACTAAAGCATGAAACTTTCCACAGTGTTTCTACACACCATGAAGTTTGTTTTAAGATGTGGAAGCACTTCTGAGCATGAATGTTTCTATATGCCAGAGGCTGTACAAATATCGGGTTGTCAAAAACATGTATTTTTCACTTTTCTGCAGACACATTGATAATATATCAACAAGAAGAGTTCTGGAACCCACTAATTATCATCAAATTTCTTCAATGGGTTATATCACCAGTATAAGATGTGTCATTTGTGTTTCAGGGTCCATTAGGTCACACAAACTTACCTCACATGACCAAAGACAAAAAACGGATTTTCAACAATTTGTGTTAAATTGGATTGAGCATTTCACATCTCTTCTAGACATTTCCTAGTTGGAGTAAAGTGTCTCCTAGTTGCAACAAAGCGTGTCTACAATGCAATGACACTGTTAGTGAAGCTTAACAGTCTCCTGAGTAGGGATGACACGGTATGAGATTTTGGAAACCTATACCTCAGTGTTTCATGGTATTTAAAAATGGATAAATAAATACTATGACATAGTATGTATGTATTCATTTTAAATACCAATTTTTAAATACCATAGGTATGTGCTATAACCTACAGCAGAACTGCACTGTGCATGTTCAGAACTGCATGCCCGGAACTGTTAACACTGTCAAACTGACATCTGGAGACCTTGGGTCACCGAGAGTCATTGACTTCAGAATTGCTTTCTGACATGTTCCAGTCTCCATTATAATCAGGGCTGCACATAACTATTTTGGTCTGGTACTCAGTGGAGCACCAGGGGATGTTACCTGGTGCTCCAAAAATGCGGCGACCCATATCGACACATATCGGCAACCCATATCGACCCGTATCGGCGACTCATATCGACCCTTATTTTCAGACCTCCATTTTTAGGGAATAGATTGGGGGATCAACACAACATCTCTAAGGTGCATGTCAATGACATAACATTGGAAATGGGTGGAATTCCCCTTTAATGCGTTCTCTCTGCATGTTAATTACATAACATGTTGGAAATGGGCGGAATTCCCCTTTAATGTGTTCTCTCTGCATGTTAATGACATAACATGTTTGGAAATGGGTGGAATTCCCCTTTAATGCGTTCTCTCTCTCTCTCTCTCTCACACACACACACACACACACACACACACACACACACACACACACACACACACACACACACACACACACACACACACAGCCCCGTTGCGTTTAAGATGAGGGGCGAACGCAACGGCAACAGGGCTAAGAAACATTGTGCATCAACCACTTTACAGCAAAGACGTCTTTTCTGTGCAGTCTCTTTGGAGATTGCGGTGATGGAACACCAAAATAATTCCTTAATGGCGCTTGCTTCTTGGACATTTGACGAGAGTTTAGCTGTAAGTTAGCAGAATAATGTCTCAGTGTGGGCTACTAGCAGTGGCATAGATCGATTGAGGAAGGAGGTAAAGACACACTGCGTTTGGGCAGTGTCAGTGTCGCCAACTGCCAAAATCCAAAATGCATTAGTGTCACTTCAAACACGCACTCGAATGCATTAGAATAAAATTAATGCACTACAATGAAACCAAATGGACCCTTACGCGTCCATTTGGTTGGGGCCTGGTTGGTTGGGGTCTGGTTGGGGTCTGGAAAAAAGCTAAATATAGTGACAAATGAGTCAGGTTGGCAACACTGGCCAGTGCACCCATGTGTCCACAAGGTGTGATTGGCCAATGGGGGCAGAGCCATCTAGTTGCGACAGTGAGGGGTCAGAAACTGAGCACTCCAACTGCTATTCATGCAGCCTGAATAGGGACAACTGGAGTTGAAAATAGATTGTATTTGGACTGGCCCAATGAAGTGAACGGAGTTGGCGAATTTATATGTATACTAAGGCTTCTGGCCATAAACAATATTAATTTTTATTATGAGCCCCATCTGTGGTGCGCAAAAGCGTTCCCCAGCCCGTAATTGACCGCGCCATATGCTTGATTGGACGCGCATGCGCGCCAGTTCTGTGCAGTCCTGATTATAATATATTATGAAATGGAGGTTTTGTTCCAAGGAATCACAACAGCAATACAATACCGAAAAAACATAATTGACAGGTGCTCTTCATACAGCTCCAAAAGAGTCTGTATGAAGAGGTAAGGAGGTAAGATAAGGAATTGGTGGAGATGGTCAAAGCCAAGAAGCTTGGCTTCACTATCGCGACCAGAAGGTCTACGAGACACCCTGGGGAACCCTGTATCACCCAGCATCGGGGCATTACTGCACGTACCAAAGAAGATAGCAGTACAGAGGATGAGATTAGCTGGACACTGACACCGATAACAAGAACAACCAACCAAAGGTACTGTGGGAACCAACATACGGGCATGGATGGAGAGGACGTCCCACACCTACGTATGTGGAAGTACTAAAGGAAGATGAATCAACACACAGGCATGGATGGAGAGGACGTCCCACACCTACCTATGTGGACGTACTAAAGAAAGATGAACCAACACACAGGCATGGATGGAGAGGACGTCCCACATCTACCTATGTGGACGTACTAAAGAAAGATGAACCAACACACAGGCATGGATGGAGAGGACGTCCCACATCTACCTATGTGGACGTATTAAAGGAAGATGAATCAACACACAGGCATGGATGGAGAGGACGTCCCACACCTACGTTCTCTCCATCACTGCCTGTGTGTGTTGGTTCATCTTCCTTTAGTACGTCCACATACTGTATATGTGGACAGATGTATGGAAAACCAAGATGACTAGAGACGCTGATGGAGGGCTCGTCTGAGGACTGTATAAAGAGATAAAGGTGTGGGACGTTCTCTCCATCCAGTACACACTCTTTGGCTGGTTGTTCTTGGTATCGGTGTCAGTGTCCAGCTAGACTCATCTGTACTCTGTACTGCTATCTTCTTTGGTACATGCAGTAATTCCCCGATGCTGGTTGATACAGATGCCGGTTGGTGATGTGCTCATCCTGGTCGATGTTCAGTACCACACGCAGCATTCTGGCGTAGCACCCATCCTTGGAATTCTATAGGGCTTGTGTTAGTGTCCAGGATTTGCAGCCATAGAAGATGAAACTGATGTTGATGTGCTGGGGTAGGTTGGATTTCCACACACTGGTCATACCATTAGCCATTGATCTCACCCAGAATTGCAGCCTCTATTGTTATTAGGGGCAGATGTCCTTGGGGAAGTTATAGGTCATAACCTCAGTCTCAGCAGGCAGATGTCAGTGTAGTTCAGGTCTGTGAGGGTTTCCACAGGTGTCCTGTAGACCTTCTGGGCACGATAGTGAAGCTGAGTTTCTCGGCTTTGACCATCACTACCAATTACTTATATCTCTTCATACAGTTCTGTTTGGAGCTGCATAAGAACTACATAAACAATGAATGTTCTGTCTTTATTTTATTGCTGATGCTCACTCTCCTCCTAGATGTTTTTAATGTTATATCAATGTCATACACAATGTCATAAAATGTATATCAAACACAACTCATCATTTCTGTAGTCTATTGTTTACTTTTAAGTTATCATTAGAATAAAACTTCCACTTAACAAACTTAACATATTATTATAATAGAGAGAGGAACAACACGTGCCAAAATGCAATTCTGAGGTCAATGACTCCTCAAGGTCACCAGAGGTCAGTCTGAAAGTGGTGACAGTTCTCTGATGCAGATCTGAACATGCACTGTTCACTTCTGCTGTAAGTATAGCAAATACAGTATTTTAGTTTAAATACCATGAAACACCTAGGTATAGGTTTCCAATAGCATAACAATGCTGTAAAATCTCATACCGTGTCATCCCTACTCAGGAGACTGTTAGTCCTCGCTAATAGTGTCATTGCATTGTAGACACTCTTTACTGCAACTAGGAAATGTCTAGAAGAAATGTGAAATGCTCAATCCAAATTAACACAAATTATGCAAAATCCGATTTTTTGGTCTTTCTTTATGAGAGATGTTTGGTGACCTAATGGACCCTGAAACCCAAATGACACATCTTATACTGCTGATTTAACACATTAAAGCAATTTTATGGTGATTAGTGTGTTCCAGGACTCTTCTTATTGATATACTGTCTTTATGCCTGCAAAAAGTGAAAAATCCATGTTTTTGACCACCTTACATTTGTACAGCCTCTAACACATGAAAGCACTTCAACTGAGAAGTGCTTCCACATCTGAAAATAAACTTCATGGTGTATAGAAACACTGTAGAAAGTTTCATGCTTTAGTCATAAAATGCACAATACCTTCCATTTCATGAGCTTAACCGCTGCACTAATACGGTATAGCAATTTTTAAATGCAGCACAAAGTGCTTTACAGCGCAGCAATTGTGTAAATTGAAGAAGTTAAGTTGAGACTCTTGACCTCTGTCAAGCCGCACATACAGTGTAGGTCTACTCCACCACAGTCTCTCCCCAGGGCTATGTGGAGGTCCCTTTAAACATGAGCTTCTCAGGTGGGCCTCCACACACTGGCGGGGTTCCTGCGGTGGAGGGGATGTCACGTTGAGAGGATCGATCCCTCTCCTGGCGTGCTGGAGAGGCAGAACGTGTCTGTCTCACTCTGGGTGCCTGGTCTCTCTCACTGGGGCTCTGAGAGGCTCTCACCATGGGGAGGATCAAGGAATAAACCAGCATGCACATGGGGGACCATGACTCTGCTACGCCAGGGGAGCAGACCTCACTCTTGCTTCATGGAGCCGTAGTGTGTTGATACTTTACAACCACGGATCTCTCAATGGCTCTGTGGTATTTTCTTGTAATGATGCATTGCACGTGCAAGACAAAACTTAACCGTACATTCTTGATAAAAAACGTTATTTACATTTCCTAGAATCGCAAGTTAGCATCCGCTGCATCAGACGCCCCAGCGGATGTCAAACAGTTTTGCCTTTGCCTGCAATTGCCTTGATGTTTTTTCTTTTTTGGCTGATGCTAAGCCAATCTATACAGTATTCACCGATGTCGGTTAGGATTAGGGTATATCCCTGCAATAAAAACCTGCAAATACATTTCTTCACATATCGGCACTTGATAGTTAGGCAGATAGATAGTTCATTGGATTAAGCCCTGAAGTGGTGCCCATGCAGTCTGTCCATGAATCTAAAGTACCAATGGTCCAACGGCAGTCAGAAAGGCATTAAGTTTAACCCAAACCCATACCCAGAACTTCAAAACTATGGCCTTCAACCTCACGTTAGTGTGAGTAACTAATCTAAATCCAACATGTCTGACTATAAGTAGCTATTGAGATGTTGGAGTGATGGGCTGACACCATGCGTTTAATGTATAGAATGAACTACAGTATAAGTCTCACAGGAACTTACAGTAGTAGCCTGCAAGCATTCACTCCTCTATGAGACTTAATAAAAGTCCTGTAACCGAAAATGGTATGGGAGCGGCATATTAACGCCCGCGGCCAAGCGCCACGGGCTTGCCCCCCCCACCCCACCCGATTGGGAGATGTTACATCCGGGCCTGTGTGTAGACACAAGGCAGGTGGGTGCTTTGACAGGGTGCGGCAGAAAGGTGGGGAATTATGAAGGCTGCAAGGCCCTCTCTGCCTCGCTTCTCTCTGTCTCTGTTGTGACACTGTCTCTCTGTATGTCTGTCTCTCTCTCTCTCTCTCTCTCTCTCTCTCTCTCTCTCTCTCGTGGGTTCGGATAGAGCTGGCAAGGTCCCTGTCACACTGGGGACGACTGCCATCTCCGTCTCCCCATGGTGCTGACGGGCCACGCTGCCACGCTCATACCCAGCCATCCTGCACCGGCACTCACCCGCTCGCTCTGGGGAATAAATTGAATGTCTGAACGGACGCCGTTTGTAAAACAAGACAAATAATGAATCACACCCCCCACCACCCCCTCCCCGTCTCCTTGCCGTCTCTACCTCCCCCCCATCTCTCCTCTCCTCATCACCCATCCTTGTCCTCCTCCTCCTCCTCTAACATCTCTCCACCTCCTCCTCCTCCTCCTCCTGTGGATCTGCATGTTATTTGTTCCCCCACCCTTCTTCCATTATTCTGTCTTTCTTCTACTATCTCTATCAGTCTTTTCACCTCTCTCTCTCTCTCCCTCTCTCTCTGTTTCTCGCTATCTCTGCGTTGGCATGTGTGTTTCTCTCTTGCACGCCTTCCGACCCTTGCAGTCCTCTCTATCTCTGCGCTGTCACCGCACCTCGTACCGAACACTTCTCTCCCTTCCTCTCCTCCCTTCCTCTCCTATACCCTCTCGTCTCATCTCCTGCTGCTGTTAATGGCGAGGCAGTGCACACTCCAGTCCTCTCTGCGGGAGATGTGTAATCTCCTGTCTGCTCTTGTTTCGGCTGCAGAGAGTCTCTTCAACATCTCTGTTATGTACTGTATACGGTCCGGGTGTGTTTTCATTTGGCTGCCTTACATTTCCCTATATGCAAGAGTTTTGGGGTGCTGGCTTGAGCGTGTCTCAATTTGTTTTCCTTTAAATGCTCAGCCCAACCACCACCACCACCACCACCACCACTATTCCATAATGCATATAGTTAAAATGTCAGCCGACGCATTTGTTAACATTTCGGAAAACAATGGGCTCCATTTGGTCTTGACAAACGTCCAATCTGAGTCTGAATGCTTCCATTACAAAATGTTAAGTGAACGCTAACAAGCGGCACGCAGAGGGCCTTTGCTATGTACAGTACAGACAACCACAATGCGACACACGCTTTTATTCCCAAGGTGACGCAGAGGAGGCAAGAACCTCCACCGTTTTAGGAGAACGAAGTGAAATATTTGCAGCAGTCTGGGAGATAGTGATTCATTAGTAGTCTCTGTCCCATGCAGGCCAATGTGCAGGGAGATTCAGTGAAATAACAGACAACCTACTTGGTGACCTACACCATATAGCACAGAGGAATATGGCTACTTCTCAGGAATGCAGAAGGCTTTATGGAATATTCTGTCAACTCAATTACAGCGTTTCACTATTGTACACCCCTCCCTCTCTCTCATACAGATATGAACACAGAGAGAACCTATCGCTACAGGGCTGGAACAAGCTTGTTAGAATACCACAAGGCTTGGATGCTTAAATCCTCTTTGATCTGGGCTTCGTGGAGAGGGGCTTGTCTGTGGGTCCTGTGGTAACACTTTAGTACAAGTCAGGGTCTCTTTGCATCATGTTCCAGGAAGTCTACATCCTCTCTCTCTCTCTTTCTGTCTCTCTGTCTCTCGCCCTCCTTTTTTTTTTTTATCTTTGCTCCATTTCACGCTCGCACAGTAACTCTCAATCTGCTTCTGTCGCTTATACACATTCTATTCTTTTGCCATTCACTCTGTGTCTCCCTCCCTCTGTCACTTGCTTTCACTCTCCTGTTTTCTTCTCCCTTTGAATTCCGCGGACACTAATTCCCTTTCTTCAAGGACAAGCATCTCGCAGCACATCATCTGAATGAGACTACCGTGTAGTCTGTGTGGCCTCCCAGGGCTTAAGTTCTCAGAGAGCTTCTTGTCTCATCCTCCTTGTTAATGCCCTAACAGCAGCCTGCTGCATGCTAGCGTCAGTAAATATTACCGTCCAGAGAGAGGAGGAGGAGGAGGAGGAGGAGGAGGTGGGTGCACTCCTGTTATGGCCGTCTGTCCATTGTTTGGATCTCGTTACAGATGTTTCTTGATAGATCTGACGAAGGGCGATCAAGGATGAGCGACAATGTGTGGGAGTGTATATGAGTCAGGAAGTTCTAACGTTTTGTAAGCTGATGTTGTGTAATGTATATTTCAGAGCGGAGGTGAGACACACATGATGTGGGCTGAAACTTGAAGAGACTGGATTTGAGAATTAATTTATTTGGTGTTGACTTTGGGCTCGTCTTGGACTTTGAATATAGTTACTACTTTAGGCTTGACTTAACAACTTGAGATATAAAATATTCTGATAAGTAAGGTATTAAATAGAGGTGTGCTGAAATATCAATATTGCGATACCTATCCATCGTATACTTCCTCCCGCGATATACTGTATATATCCCACTATTTGTCGTATACTCCCTCCGATCGATATGCCGTCTGCAAATATCTGTGAGGAAAAACATGTTGCAGAGCATCCAATTCCATGAGGAAAAACGTGTTGCAGAACTAAAATGTTAAACGACTTCTATATAGCTGCTTCATTCCCAAAAAACAAACAAAAGATAAAATATAAAAGGCCCGGTATGAGAATCTTCGAATGTGCTTATTTGTAGTGTTCCAATATTTTATATTTGGTCTGCTGTGTTTTAAATAAATAAACAAACAAACAAACAAACAACTCTGGGAAACAGTGTTGTATGTGACGGACAATGGGTGCAATTCTCAATCGCTGTGGTGTAGCCAGCTATGGCTTAAGTCTTCTCTTTGGCTGCATGGCAGCAAATCAGGTCTGGGGCCTTGTGGTAGGCCGAAAGCCTATACCACCACCAGCCCTGGGCCTGGGCCTACCAAATAATTACCCAGAATAATTAAAACATGCAATTCAAAAGGTCAAGAAATCACCTGACCCCCAATTAAAAATTATACTGTACGCCCCTGCTTTGTTCATCATGGGTTGAAACTCTTGATGACTGGTTTTAATTATTATGGATAATTATTTGGCCTGGTGGTATAGGCTTTCGGCCTGACCCCACAACTGATGCTGATGCAGCCAATGAGAAGACTTAAGCCATAGCTGGCTACACCACAGCGATTGAGAATTGCACCCAATAAACGTAAGTGAATCGATATCCGCACAAAGCATACTAAATGATGGTCTAAATTACCATTCCTCTCTTCAAACACACGAGGCACGTCTCACTTTCACAGTACAGTACAGTACAGTACAGTACAGTACAGTACAGTATACAGTAGCCAGCCTGAGGCCTGCCTGGCCACTGTAAATATAACGCTTGCAGCAGCAGCACACTGTGTTGTCACACTCTGTCCCCTTTCCCTTGTCCCTGAGCCCAGATTCATTACAAGCCTGTGGCCGGGGGTATTAAGATACGGCCGCATTAACAAAGTTGTCTCGGTATCTTAATTGAATCTACCCCCGCCAGAGCCGAATCTGGATTATGTTTACCTGAAATATAAGCGGCTCGGCAGTCAGAACACGGCCCTGCTGATAAAACACTGGGTAACCCCCCCCACACCACCACCACCACCACAACCATCCCCACCCCCACCAGCCTTCCTCAATCCTAATCCCTGACTGTAATTTGTCCCTGGATGGATGTAGCCACTGCGATGGGAGCTTCTGATTGGGATCCATTCCAACAGCTGAAAAGTATCTACAGGTAAGTTCATCCATTAGGTGTGTGTGTGTGTGTGTTGTGTGTGTGTGTGTGTGTGTGTGTGTGTGTGTGTGGTGTGTGTGTGTGTGTGTGTGTGTGTGTGTGTGTGTGTGTGTGTGTGTGTGTGTGTGTGTGCGTGCGTGCGTGCGCCGTGTGTTTGTGTGTGTGCGCACACACACGCGTGAAAATGTGTGTGTGCTTGCATGTGTAATTTGTCCAAACATGGCTTCTATCTTAAAGATTCTTTCCTTCTATTTCAATCTCTCTCTCTCTCTCTCTCTCTCTCTCTCTCTCTCTCTCTCTCTCTCTCTCTCTCTCTCTCTCTCTCTCTCTCTCTCTCTCTCTCTCTCTCTCTCTCTCTCGTGTATTCCTCTCACCCCTCTCCCCCTCTCCTCCCCAACAGGAAATATATATACTCCATATTCGACTGTGTTCAGCTTGTGGGGTGCATGCTGCCTTTTAGTATCTCCATTTAACTGGGTCCATGTAATGGTTTTAACCGTGTCCATTTGTCTGAAAGTCCAATCTGTTCTTATCCAATTGTCCCCATGTTGGTTGTTGTGTCTGCTGTGTTGCGGTAAGAGCCCTTCCATCACACCCAGGACACTTATGATGCTATAACAGCAGAGCTGAGGAACAGTCACGCCGGGGAGAGAGGCAAAGTGTACTACCACCTTGCTCAAGGGTATCGTTCTACCAAGGGAATGATACTCTCAAACACGCACGCGAGTGCCAGCACAGGAGTCTGGCAGGAGACCAAAGGTTTATGGCAGCCGTGTGTGTGTGTGCGTTTGTCTGCATGCATGCGTGGTGTGTATGCGTGTGTGTGTGTGTGCAAGGGAGGAAAAGACACCATAGGGGGGGTCCTTTTGAGGGATGGCTCTGGTGGCCGCAATAGGTGTGTGTGTGTGTGTGTGTGTGTGTGTGTGTGTGTGTGTTCTCCCAAAGGCTCACTTGTGTAACCCAATGTGCGTTAGCCCACTCATCTTGTGAAGTCCGTTTGACTTGTGAAATCCAAAAACTGGACGCCACAAGTTTTTTTTGTTTAAATCAAGTTATTATGCCCACATGGTGCTATGGTGTGATTTTTAGGTCGGAATTTATAAGTGCGATTTTTCTTAGATTCGAGTGTGTGTGTGTGTGTGTGTTTGTGCTCGCGGACCCCCCTGGAGGATCGACCATGCTACTGCAGAATCTGTGTGTTCTACACACACCTAGGGGTGGAGCCAAACGGACTTCACAAGATGAGTGGGCTAACGCACATTGGGTTACACAAGTGAGCCTTTGGGAGAACACACACACACTGTACTGACGGTCCACAACCATCTAGTAGAAGTGTTGCGACATTGAGGGGTCCGAAAGTGAGCGCACGAGCTGCTGTTCATACAAACTGGAATTTCAATGAGGGTAGCGCAAATAACAGCTATTATAGGGCATACGTGCGACAACTGTTTTAAAGTCGCCTCTTGTAGAGTAACTACTAAAGACTCCGTAGCCTAGTTTTATGTTTATGTATCTAAAATAAAGGGATTTAAGAATATTGAAGCTCAGGTTGTCCCCATTGTCTATTCAATAAGTAGAAGAGCCGCCATTGGACTGGCCCCATGAAGTGGACGGAGTTGTCGTAACTCTGTCTATACTCCATGTTTCTGATGCAATCGGAGAATTGAGAATTGCATACAGGCGCGAGGAGCACGAACTCTGCAAACAATTCTTGACTCCGAACGTACAACCCTCTTGAACTCCGTGACAGGTAAAGTAATGTGTCACTTTGTAAGTTAAATACAGTTTTCAACCTGTTCTCCTTCTGTTGCGGCAAAATTCATGATTTGAAGACGTTTCAATGCATGATGGCATCATTTTCGTAGCATGAGTAACAGAACCGTGAGCGTGAACGGGAACCTGTGCAGTGTGAAAAAGGCCATTTTCGCGGTCGTATTGCCATTTCAACCGTCGGGAAAAAGTGTCTTGAACTGAACCCACAATTTCGGTTTGTAATTTTGGTGTGAGGATTCATGGATATTGTGCTGTGGTAAGCTACTGTATATCAGCCGTGATTCCTGGGGGCACAACGAAGCACCTGCAGCCCCTGGTAAGTGGCACTTCGCCACTTTGAAAACAGGCTTGGATGACTAGCGGCGAGAAATCTTTCACCAAAACTGGTCGCATGCGGAAAGCAACTTTTTCTGAAGTCTGGCAGTGGGTCCTGACTGCGTGGAAAAGTGTCAAAACATCCATCCACGATCACGAACGGGTTTCGAAAGGCTGGGCTGCTGCGCGATCAGGACGAGGCGGCGAAAAAAAAAGCCTAATAAAAGTCACATTGATGTCGCCTCGTTCAGCGCATTGAGAGGCAGAGTTGTACCCGTATTTTTAAGGAACTTGAACGGAACGGACCCTCTATCTGCTTGAAGAACGGCGATGTGAACTCGTTCATTTCTGGCGTGAGTGAACGCCACTTTTCTTGCGTTCTATTTCGCTCAGAGCAGGGCTCGACAGGCTCGCATTTGTGATTAAAAAGTTCATAGCACCGGTGCGAGTAGAGCATTTGGCCATTCAGCTGTGATAGAGACATGACAAGTGCACATTCTATGAGTTATACCGAAATTTACATTACTATAGTACGGCGGTGTTGTTCGCTAAAATAGAGCAGATCTACAAGCTATCAACGTGTTGAGGCTCGAGGCATCCTTAGCTTGGAGATCTGTTCTCCTTGCTCACCGCCCCGCCCCTCCCTCTGCTCTGTCAGCAGCACACAGCATCAGAGCAGACAGCCAACACGCTGCGCTTCTCTCCAACACGTTGAATGAGCTACTAAAGCTGTTGATGTTGGTTGTTATAACCTTCCTGCGCTGTGCGTGTATTTGAATCATATACTGTCTGCGCAGCAACCTTTTGCCTCACGCCCGTGTGCCGCTATCCCGTGATTAATCATAAATAACGCACGATGCACGTGCGCGCTCGGACGCACAACACTGTGTATTCTTACCATCATTGACTGATTTGCCGTCGGATCATTGTCATTTCTATTAGGCTACAATTCGCCTGCTACAAGCAGAGTCGGCCTTAAGATTTGGGGGACCCTTTCACATTGTCATTAGTATAACAATATGGGCTATTGTATAGAGTTGCAATACCCGACCGAAACAATACCCGCGACGGCCCGGGCTCATTTGCATAATTGATGGTCGGCTTTCAGTCGACCTGGCTATGTGAATATATTGATATTGTAAAATAGTAGCCTACTTGGAAAAATCCTAAGCATTGAGCCCTGTTCAAGAGTGAGACTAGAATGAGTTCATGTTCATGAGTATGTTCATTACTTTTATAGTCACTGAAGTGTATTTTGACATTCACACTTAAATTTATTGGTGGACTATTAACTCTGTCTGAGCAAGTCTGAGCAAGTAGGTGCTCTGTTGTATAGCATCTTTCACACATACTGTAAGTACTGTACAGCTAATTTTAAAGCCCAGGCAAGAAATACTTAACCAATATAAGTGTGAGTAAAAGCAATGCTATATAATGTTTTAAACTTGAGTTTAGCTATAGCTATAGTTATAGTTTGGTTTCCTAATGGTATGGAATATTGTCCCAGCTTTGTGGTGCATATTAGTGAAATGATGCTTGGTCGAATTACCTAACAATTTTATTTCTGGGGAGTTCATATGGCTTTAGCCTCATCATATGTCTAAGATGCAGATGCAGCTGGGACCAGAGACACAGAGATTTATAAATCTTAACCGTAAAACACAACAATAATTCTGCATTAGTGCAATGTACTACATTTATTGTGTGGAATGTTCTGTATCATGCACATGGCCGCCGTGCCAACTGAACTGCTGCCTGCTGCTGAAAGTTAATGTGAGATATTATGTATTATGTTCTGTTCGTATATACTGACGGGGAGGGCTGTGTGATGATGATGTGAACACACGGGTCGCCGAACCCAAGCGCGCTGCGCTGTCAACTCGTTGCTGTTGGGACTTATAAAAATATACCTCCTACTAGACCTCAGCTCCTCTGTTTAGCCTTTATATTTTTTGTGCCTTGCTAAATCTCATGTGGACTAAATAGGCATATGCCCTTTTATGATGGGTTTGGAACTGTCAGTTGTTTGAGTTTGTGTTGCTGTCGGGCGTTTGTTGTGATTATATATCCTGCGTGAGGATTCTGTAGGCCTATTCATTCAGCCTATATGTTCAAAACAAGTGATTTATGTAGGCCAGGCCTAATTAATATGCTGTTTCACAGTATAGGCATCTTGTCTGTCAATTTGTTCATATAACTTGTGTGTGGAGAGGGAAATTAAAGGGCACTTTAACACGCGAAAATGCGCGTGATGAAACGCATGCACGCACATTTTTGCGCACCCCCGCTTCCATGCTCAGCCCCTGCTACTGTAAAATAGTTCCCGCGGCCATGATCATGCATAGCATCCTGTCACAAAAAATGCCGTGCCCAGGGCCCCGGGCAAAGCGTGTGTGCGCGCAAGTGTGGGACGCATATGTGCCAGGTGTATTCATAGAAATTTGTCAAGGTTGACAGCCCTGCAGTAGCCTTAATTCCCCAGCTGACTCTACACATACTGTAGTGTACATACAGTACATATTGGCACGAAAGAGAAAAGGTTGAGAACAACTGGAATAGTACTTATACTTTGGTCATGTGACACTGTGGCTGATCAACGCAATTGCGCATACCCTCCATTGGGATCCCTCACTTTGTGAACCAATGGTGGACAAGCTGTGAGCTTCACAGCGTGTATTGGAAATCCCAAATGTGAGAATATTGATTAGATTGTCAGTTCTGGACAACCACATAAGTTATATGTTTTTAACATGCAGGGAGACAGACTTGAGTGAATTGCATTAAGCAAAGCCAACACATTGGTAATACTACATGAAATGAGTTGCAATAGTAATCTGTGGTGGAGTACAGTAACTGTCATCAGTCTAAGATTGTTAGTGCAGTAATATTCCGTGCTCTGTGACATAGTAAGTGGCTCAATGCGTTCGCAATAAATTGCCTTTGCATAAGCCTATAGGGATTTTGAGGGTAGACATGTGCTAAAGTAAGTTCTACTACGGGCTAAGTTGGAGTATGAATGAAGACGTGATCTTCAGATTATGATGGACGATTGGGAGTGAGTAGCCACGCAAGCTGGGGGCCATTCGGCAGGCGGGGGGATTTACACCACATAGATTTTAGGAAAATGAGGAGTCCGAGAGAAAGAGAGGAAAAAGAGGAGTCCAGCTTCACTGCAGCAGTTTATTCCTGTTGTGTGACGGACCTGCGTGCAACAGATGAGATTCGAACCAACAGCCCTGTGTAACTAGTGGCATAGTGACGTACATGCCCTTGTATGTACGTTGGGTGGTTCAATCCCCACTGCTGGCATGGAACGCATAACATACTGTACATGTCACCCCATTTTAACTATACTCAAGCAACCTATGCCCACAGTTCGGCATAGGTTTAAACTGTATATGCTTTCTAATCTGATTTATACTGTCATGACATCACTGTTTTCGGCCACGACATGCGGGAAGATAAAAACATAATAATAAACATGATTGCTAAATCAATTAACTGTATACTGTACATTGGTGTTTGGCTCTACTGTCAATGTGCAGGATATCAGCAGGCTTAGATAAGAATTAACACATTGCTTTTTAACCCAGCATTGTTTATCAGTGTGCTGGTTAGTTGTTCTGTTATTGCTTAATGGTTAGCAGTGTAAATGGCATCTCATTAATCCATATAGGCCTACTAAGGCCCAATGATTGCTTTATTTATTTAAGTGCCAGGAAAGGCCACAGCTATAAAAGCTATTCATTCTGAGTACCTAAATACATCAGAGCTATGCTTACTATTTTATCATAATCACCGCTACCAGATTCTAAATCAATTGATTTACCATGCCTGACATTTTTAGAGTATATACACTAAGGCTGTGTGTATGAAATGCAGCCTAAAGTAAGCAACAGTCTAAGACACTGACTTATTGAATATTTCTACAGTAAATAAATTATGCAATACAATAGCTCAAGAATCTGATAGTCTGGTGCCTGGCCCTGGTGAGAGCAGGATTGAACCTGGTGAGATGATGGCCTGGGACAGAGGTCAACAAACAGAGCAGCTGTCATCACCACCATTATGTTTGCTATAAGATAGTGAAATGAGTCTATTTACAGTTTGATGTGTTTAGTTAGAGCTAGTGCTCTTTGTATGAAATGCAGAGGTAAGCTGCGCCTATCACTGTTGAAATTGTGAATTTGATGTAGGCTAAACATGCATCATGATGCAGGAGAATTTACACCACATAGATTTGCACTCTGTATAAATAGCAGAAGCTGGCTATGTTTTGTGACATTTTGACCTTACTTGCATGTGAATAAGCCTACAGTTTAATACAGTTATTGCCATGTACATTCAGGATAGTTTGCACAGAATCCACCTACTTTCCCCTCTTTGTACTGTATATTTCTCCTTTTCACTATGGTTTGCTGCTTCTGGCTTTATAGAAGTAAATGTTTTGTACATCTCTAAATGAAATTAACAAGTTGGCCTTAAGTATAATGCATGGTGTGTAGATTCAGTATTTTCAGTTGACTAGTAGGCCTACTGCATGCACAAATAAAATTCATTCATTCATTCATTCATTCATTCATTCATTCATTCATTCATTCATTCATTCATTCATGACATAGTCCTCACATCAAAATAATTATAATTACCCCAGCTATATTCTTTAACACTAAAATATATATTCATCTCATTCAAGTCATCTTTAAGAAGCAAGTATTTGGCTGGAACATACTATTGTACACATTTCACACCCCATATTGATGTATACATGAATCCATCGTAGTGACTAATTGCCCATGATAATAGTAGCAAACGCTGCATTGTAATGCACATTGCTGAAACGATTGAAGACAACAGGGTATAGCTCTGTGTGACCACATTACTCTTGTGTCTTTAACCAGATCAACACGTATATATTAAACATACTATATGTAGTGCTGTTATGTTGCATTATAAGGTAAATGCCTCTGTGGTGACGTGCTCACCACGTTGATGCACATATAAAAAACGAACGTGGACGTTGCTGTTCGCGTTCATTTTTTATATTTACAGAAATGGTTCCAGTCGAGTATCCGACCAGAACGAACCTTTATAAGCAGACCTATTGCATAAATAAAATCGCGAATCCAACAGTACAAGAAGAGACTGCGAGAAAAACCTGTGTGCTAGAATACATCAACGGTTGCACTTTCTTAGAAGACTAAGGCCCTTTCTCAATTCCTTTTTTCAACCCTACCCCTTAACCCTCAACCGTAGCCCTTGTCCCTTGTCCCTTCCCCTTGCCTCTACAAAATGAGTGCCAAGGGTTAGGGGGATAAATCATCCCCCTAGGAATTGGAATGTCCCTAGATATCGATTGCCCCTTATACAGTACCCCATGATATAGGTGATATTCTCAGAATATAGCTGATCTACAAGCTCACTATTGGCAACTGGTTCCCAAACTTTATGTCAAGGACCCCCAAAAAACGAATTTGCCCATGGACCAATAAAAGAAGGCTTTAGCAGTGATTCTCAAATCGTTTTACTTTAAGGACCCCGAGTTTGACATGCATTACTCTATGGACCATTTGTTTACTCTGAGTTACAGACAGGGATAAGGGTTCATTTTGTTAATTCAACCGTGTCCCCAGGCCCCACTTGAGGAGTTCCAGGGGGTTGCTTAATGAAAATTATAGGAACCAAATGGACCTTTATGTCTGTTTCTCAGAGTTAAATAAATATCTTCCCTTATGGGATCCTCTAGCATATTCCTTCGGGGTCCACAGGCAAATTAGTGTCCATTTGAGGGACCTTCACCACAGCTGTACATTACAGCTCTCTACAGTTATATATTATATTAATGATTCTTGGACAGTTATTAACCAGGTGTTCTTGCTAGCTGTAAGACATTCATCATCTACTCAATGCCTGAATTGTAATTGTAGCCTACTATGCAAAATGCCATACAGGGTTAGAAAAAGGAAAACAATGTACAGTATAGAATTAAGGGCCTGGGGTCACTGTTTATTGTTTTTAACATAATTAAGAAGTGATTCATAACTGGAGTCATTTTCAATCATTTCATATGTTATGACAAGCTAGTGTTGTGCTTTGTACAGTATGGATGAAACATTTCAAATTCAACAACATTCAATGCTGTTGAATTCATCTCCAGGTTGCACAGTAGCTTGCAGTCTGTTCCATAGCTGGTTTGCCTGCAGGAAGAAAAAAAAAAAACATCATTTATAATACGTTTTGCAACTTTTACAACTTGCTACAACATTCAGGGATCGTTTGTGCGTCCATCCACACATGACAGAGCGGTCAGGACATGCGGATTTGCATAACATATCATACCGAGTAGCCAATATTAAGCAGCATCATGCACGTAATAATAGTTCAAAACTACAGAATGTTGACATCGTAATGGGTGTCGAGGTCGGACTGATACGTGCTGTTAGCTTGCAGAAGAAAGAGTTCTTTGACCACGAGCACCAGAAAATAGTAAAGCCGATACAGCTGATAATACAGTCAAGTTGTATAGCGAGCGACCAACGCTGTAGAAATGCAGCGCGTCGGCCCGTATCGTTAGTTCACATTAGGTAAACATTAACCACTTCTAGAGATTGCGATATTTCGCAATGCAGATTGATAACACGTTGGAATAGCATCGGCTATTGTCATATTTTTCTTAAGAAAAAAACGCTTCTTACCGCGTCTGACTTCCGCACTCTGTGATGTCCCTTGGTTTTAAGTCGGGTCGCCGTTTGGCTCCGTTTCAAGGGGTAAAATCCCCGCCCTAGCCCTTCCCCTCGTCCCTTGCTAAGAGAATTGGGATAACACTACTTTTTCACGGGAACGCGCATCAGCGAGGGTTAGGGCCAAGGGCGAGGGACAAGGGTAGAATTGAGAAACGGCCTAAGACTATTTGGAGTAAGTACGAACATAATGCTGATATTCTACAGAGCTAGTATTGAGTCAACTAGCTTCCAAGCTGTTGTGTAGAAATATTCCTATTATTAATGCTGTTTTACACAGTGGTTCTCAAATTGGATTCCAGGGAATCTTGACTGTATACATCCCTAATTAATTATGAACATCATTGTGTCAGGTTAGATGATATGTCCATTTGGTTCCATTTATAGACCATATATTTTTCTGTTCCATTTATAGAACAGAAACATATTATATAGTATACAGTATACACTGAAGCTGTGTGTAAAGTTGGTCTGATCTCTTCAACAGCTTATGCTCTGAGTTGAACTGTGCAGGTGCATTGATTACAAGAAATTATACTCCACTACATCTCAGAGCCAAACATTGTTAAAACATTAGGCCCACTGACCCACTACAATCATTTAAAAGGTATAGTAAGTGATTTGTGTGATTTGGGAAATCCTCCAGTCCTACTGGTTACAAGATGTGCACATGCACATACTCTACAGTGGGGTGAAGTGCACACCTTACCTTACCATAATGAAGCATTTTAACAGAAAATTTTCAGCATGGAACACGCAGTAGGACAGGGGTCTCAAACTCAATTTGTATGATTCTTATGGGTATCCAAATAACATAATAAAATGGATTATTATATAATCAAGCTGGTGCATTCCGTATTTCAATAAAGGGAACTTCTTATTTAAGTAGATCCAGTTTGATCAGTTCAGTGAGTAGAGTAGAGTTGCTGCAGGAGAGAGCACCCCCCCCTCTCCCCCAGTTAATTAACGACCGGCCATCATAATACCCTAGGAGAGTGGGAGAATAACCCCCACCCTTGCACTGCATTGATTGGGTCGTTAATTAGCAAAAACAGCAGAAGCCTGTCTGGGGTGTTCACATGAGACTGAGGCGACCTGTGCTCTCTCCAATGTGGAAAATGTTGAGTCAAGTATTTTTGTACACTTTGCAACACTGCATCTTTCGTCAAAGGCAACTTAATTTTTGGACATAAGAGGAATTGTAATAGTAGTGAGTACCATGAAATTATTCCTTAAGATTAGCTGATCTGCAAGCCTACAATGTGTCGCCTCTGCAACACGTGCGCTTGTAGATCTGTTGTTTTCACCATATTTGAAAACACAATGTAATATCTCAACTGAATTCCTACAATTCCAAGTCATCTCAGGGTGGGGGATTTAGTAGACAAGAATGTTGGCAGAGCTTGAGGGCATTGTCATAGCTGATTTTACTGTTGTTTCCATGTTCAACATAGCCAATGTACAAGCTCACTATGTGTTGAGCTTATATTTTCAGTATGCAGTCAAGCATACAATGGCATGTCTTTTATTTCTTCTGGATCTCTTCTCCATTAGTCCCTTCCCCCCTAAACATTTTTGTCACATAGCTTTCTGTTATTTTAGAATCAGCACTCATTTTTCAGTTCATTTACTGTCTAAATCAGACATGGGCAAACTGCGGCCCGGGGCCCACATGCAGCCTGTTAAGCCTTTTAATCTGGCTTGCCAAACTTGTCCAAATTATATTGTCCTGCATGATATATCATGCAGGACAGTGACACGCTGTGTGGAACTGATTGATGAAGATATAGTCGGCAAGTTAAACCAAAACAAACACTTCTACCATACTTACCCATTTGTCCTAATATTATCCTACGCAATAAAATACATAAATACAACCCATTACACCCAATAGTAGGCTACTAATGAAATAATTAAATCAACACACCTGCAAGTAACCCAAGTGAGCTTTTGAATGTCATTTATTCTGCTTTCTGAGCTGACTATGGCTTCTGGTTGGCCCTGCTGGTTTAGGACAGATTTTATTTGTGCTGGTTTGTAAGGCTGTATACCGAAGCTCGAAATTCGAACCACTCGCTCGCTAAGGTCGCCACGCGAACGAATATTAATGATCCCGAACCATTCGCATTTATTTATTTATTTAACTCCCCCCCCCCCCCCCCCCCCATCTAGTAGATGTGCGACATCGAGGGGTCAGAAACTCGCTGTCAAACGCGCTGTTACTGCAGTTGGAAATGCATTGTTTTCAATGCTTCGAAGCTCGGCCTGAATTTGCTGTTCGATGTTCGAAGGGCAAATTAACCCCTAGTATACACCACTACTGGTTTGCCTGGATCTGACCTGCCCTGAACGTTTGCCATAGCAGGACATAGCATACATGCAAACACATTTGCCTAGTAGTTTCTTTCTAGTGTCTCAATCAATCTGAAACAGGTTGCACATGACCGCAGCTGCGACATGCAGTGAGGCTTTCCAACTGACTGGCTGTAGGCCTGTTGTTCTGTGCAAAATATATAAATGATAGTTTGGAAACAAATGCACCCTTATCGGTCTGTAACTACTGTAGTGTACAAATGGAACACATAGACCCATTAGTTTGTACCCGCAATCTGAAAGCTCACAACACGACTTCCAGGGGGTCCCCAGCTAAATGACAATTTTAATCCAAATTTACCCTTACCCTAACAACCACACTTTTTCATTGCATAATAAGAATGATAATACTCTTATTAGAGTGTCAAAACACTGTCATTTACTACTTTTATATAGAAATTAAATTAATATTATGCAGAATTTAGTACAGCCTTTAAGCCCGGCCCTCCACAATATTTTCTGTATCTCATTTGGCCCCTTGGGAAAAAATAATTGTCCACCCCTGATTTAGCTGCTTATGAGCTTATTACCTATTATTATTATTAGCCTATTGTTATTATTATGCTGATCCATTCGTATATTGGCCCAACCAGCCAAGCTTGAATCACAGACCACATGGACTTGCCACTAAAGCTGCAGGTCTACTCCACAAACATGCTGGCCTCACAATTATTTAATTCCTTTCGGCCAGTGGTTTTCAACCTTTTATTATTTATTCATAATTTGAGCCCCGGGCCACCATTTGATGACATTTTAGCCCCACAGACTCCAAAACTACACCTATATTTGTTTTGCTTTTGTCCACAATTCCAGGCTGGATTTTGGAGAAAACAAAATAATCAAACGTACAGATCAAAATGACCATTAATCTTTTACATTTTGTCGTTGTGTAATGCACATGATGAATATTTTATTTTTTGAGAGTGTAAACATGAAACCAAATGGACCTGCAACTGCAAAGGTACATTTAGTTTCATTTTTATGCTCTCATAGAGTTACATCTAGTTAACCAACTTTCCATAATTTAGCCTGCGGAACACCTGGAATCCTCTCATGGACCACTGGAGGTCCACGGACCACCTGTTGAAAAGCCCTGCTTTAGGCTACTAAAATGAAGTTGTATTTTCCTGGGGCTGCCGCTGACCTCGTCTCTTCATTCCTACACAACAACCGTCATTGGTTATAATTATTGTCGACCTAATCAATCTATCAACTTGATGACAGACTGCTCCATACAGGCAACATCAGTGCGGGGACCACCGACCACTGCTTAAACGTGTATGCATGTACTTGATATTGGCCACGCAAGCACACAGTAAGCATGCACGCAAATTGCTGCATGGATACATGCAGTCACGTTTTCAAAACCACACGTCTGCATTACGATGGGAGATTTTGTGTCCTGTGTGCGCTCAAATCTCCTACACAAAAACACACACTTTCACCGCTCGACAATAAATTCTGGCGCGGTCATGCGTCTGACGGTGCATAGGTCTCGCTGTAAGCACAGGACTATCCCGCACCATCGTAGAAAAATAAAACTCAGGTCCGCGAGCCCGCGACGATCGAAAGTGATGGTCGCTTTCTTGTCCAACTCCACGGAAAACAAAATTGGTCAGCTTACGGCTACAATGAATGAAGGAAGGGGAGGGGACGATGTTACGGGCAGTAGTAAAGCGTGATTTACAGCGGCCATGCTCGTGTAACATGGATACTATTAGGCATACTACAAAACTATTTAAAGTAAAGTGGTACAGCGGCCGTGCCCATGCAACATGGATTAAGTGGTTTCAGAGAATTAAATCTGGGCTGTCGCCTGAGAACTTGTCACAGATAGCTGTCCCAATGCTGAATAAAAGTATGTAGAGCAGCCGCCATTACACCTTTCCATGGAAGTGAACGGAGATGTCGCAGCTCTGGGTTATTTGCCTTTCTGTATGGTGCAACTCTGCCTTTCTCTATGGCTCTGGTAGAGTTGCACCCAGTTGTGCTAGGTCTGGACCGTAGCTTTTTGACATCACGATAGTCCGAGGAATTAATTTACTTAGGTATATTAGCCGCTGTGGACGCAGTAGGAGCGCAATTAGTGGCTAAGAACATTGCGGTAGTAGTAAGCAACTATCTTGTGAAGTTTGGTGCAATATGAGCTTGCGGATCTTCTGTGATGGTGTCAAAACTGTGTTGCCTGTGTTACTCCAATTGAGTAGCTGTGATAGTGAGATACGGTATCGCCAATTGGTTTGGAAACCTGACGGTTAAGTTTAAGTCAGAACTCCTGAGACTGGCTAAAACGGCGGGGAAGATTATGGGGATGTCAACACCTCCCAACACCCCACAGACCATTTTTGAGCAAGCCACCCAAGGGCAGGCAAAGAAAACTGTGTCTGATCCCTCTCATATACTGTACCCTGAGTTTAGGTTACTGCCGTCAGGTAGGAGGTACGAGGCTCCAAAATGGAGATATAATAGAATTAAATACTCTTTTGTACCTATGTCCATTTCACTCCTCAATAACTCTCTTGCAGAGGGGGCAAGGGGAGGAAGGAGAAGACTGTGAATGTTGCTATGATGCTGCTGGAACTGTACTAGTTTTTTGGTACCGCTGTATTTATTCTATTTATATTCTTACTACTACTTAACGAAGCACTACTTATGGAAGGTGCTATGCAAGCCTGATGGGGTGCACGAGTCACTACTATTGTGTTGTACTGTATTGTATTGTCCTGCATTGTCTTACTTGTTGCTGCAAGTCTGTATGTCCAAGACAAATTTCTCTCACATGACTAAATAAAGTAACCTTGAACCTTGAACCTTGATCCTATAGCCCGGGGAACCCGTGCCACGCGATTGGTCGGGGGCGTAGACAATTCTCCCCCTCGCACGCCCATTGGTCTAGAATTTTTCTAATGTTTTAGGTGGGGTTTCCGACGGGTGGAATTTTCTAGGGGGGAGACCGCACCGAGACGCTATTGGCCGATCTCCCCCTGATGTTTTAATGTTGTGGAATTTTGTGTCGGACGAACGGCTGGCAGCGGGTGCCCTATTGTGGGAGTTCCTTCCATAGTTAGGGAACAGGTCATCTTTTTCATCACAAAATCGTACACGTAAATTATACATTTATAAAAAGTAGAGGATGTGATTTGGTCTGTCTTGTCTTTTACCACTACTTTTGACTCGCAATGAATATTTCATGAACATTAATGAGTCAAAATTGGAGTATTGCCAAATAGGCTCTGACAAGTGACTATCCTAAGTCAAGTGTGTAAGAAAACTAGAGGATTTCATAAGTCAAAAGAGAGGAGGGTTTCATAAGTCAAAAGAGAGGAGAAGTGGGTGGAGCCTAAGAAAGGACCCCACAAGTGACGATAATTTTAAGAAGTGGATTTTCGCTCATTTAAACATATTTTTGTCAAATCTGATAGTTACTAATGACACCTGATTTTTTTGGGAGCTGTACGAGCTCTGGAAAGGGTGGATCCCGGAAGTGAGTCTACAGACTAAGATGTCACAAGTGACCCCAAGGGAGTCTGTGTGTGTGTGTGTGTGTGTGTGTGTGTGTGTGTGTGTGTGTGTGTGTGTGTGTGTGTGTGTGTGTGTGTCCTTCACAGAGCGCTGCACCCCCTCCTCCTGCCCTGTCCTCAGCCTTATCCCTCCTGTAACCCTCCTGGTTCATGCAGGTGAAGGAAAGAAAGCTCTTCTTTGACTTGGCACCAGGCTGGAAATTTCATTTGCCTCTGAGTAAAAGTACTCATCATGTAGAATGCCCCCCCCCCCCCCCCCCCCCCCCCCCCCCCCCCCCCCATTCCATGTTTTCAAATGTATCAAAATCTTTTGAAAATACCAGATCTGTAAAACTCCTGCAGACACAAGCTCAATGCTTGTACATTAGATCAGCTGTTTCCGTAGTGGAGTAAAAATT
This sequence comes from Benthosema pterotum, assembly GCA_039105355.1. Classification (NCBI taxonomy): domain Eukaryota; kingdom Metazoa; phylum Chordata; class Actinopteri; order Myctophiformes; family Myctophidae; genus Benthosema; species Benthosema pterotum. The sequence continues at coordinate 10,267,672 of CM076977.1, forward strand.
ACAATATTGAGAATAAGTACAAATACAATACAATTACAAATATATTTATTGTGGTGGGATGCGGTGTCGCTGAGCAGTAGGGTTGGGAGGGTTTAGGGATTATTTTGTGTATTTATTTTTTCTGAATTATATACTGTATTATTGCCAATGTTGCTTTGTTTTTATTTTTTACTTTTTTTTTATTATTCTCTTTTCTTTATACTATTTTATTCTGCATATAAAAAAAGAAAAAGAAGAAATTTTGTAAACAGTAAATACTGTTTGATTCTACAGCATCTTCAATAAAAACCTCAATTGACAAAAAAAAACAAATATATTTTAGGTGTTTAGCAGACGCTCTCGATCCAGAGATATTCGCATTAAGCATGGACAAAAGAAAAAGAATGGCAAATACATCATATACATACATTGCATATGGCAGTGAATCATACGTAAGCTAAGAACGTAACAGTGAAGAATATAGTGCTATTGTGCGATGTTTACATGAAATGCTTATACTGCTATTTAAAGCTACCCGAAAATGCTATAAGTTGAGACATAAGTTGAGACTTTGTATAAGTACAAGTAGTGGAAATGAAACTGGAAATAGCCTGGACTCCAGTTGCATAAAAGTAAACACTACAAATACGCTAGAGTACTTAAGTGGATGTAATGAGTTACTCCTCCAGTAGCTGGTCTACAGGAGGGGTCAGGGGAGAAGGAGAGGGAGAGGTCAGGGAATAGGCGCTGGGATGGATGGGGTGGGGGCTTAAATAGAGCTGATGGAGGTGAGGTGGGGGGGTCTTCCTCTGCATGAATGTTTCAGTCAGCAAGTCGTCCACACGCGTGTCATAAATCATGTCTTGCCACCCGAGGCAGCGTGGGTGTGTGTAGGGTGGTGGGAGTACAGGGGTGGGTGGGGGGCTTCATGGACCTTGATGCGTGTTCTGCTGCACAATATTTTCATGTTCTTAACGGTGGGACATTTGCACAATTCTGCATGTGTGCATGCATGGGCGCTGCAGGTTACCCTAATGTGTCACTATATGCCGGAGTGGGATCGATATCGCTGGAGATAAACGTCACAGACGGAAGCTTGGAAGCTTTTTGTCTGTGTGGATCAATGTGATTTTTAATTGTTATTGGGTGTAATAGTTATTGGTATAAAATAAAGTGCTGTTTCTGTCCCAAAACGTTCGGTGTCAAGTCGATTCTCTGCATCGACAATCAATAATTAAAAATACTTTGTCTCACTGGGTTGTGTTGACATGGAAGTGGTCCATGACAATAAAAGGAAGTGATTTAGACGTGTATTGAGATATGTTCATGTGCATAATCTATTTCATTATAGCATTAGAAAAATAAAGTTGCATTACTAATGCTAATTCATTTTCAGACATTACTATGCAGTGATATAAAATGTATTCCAAATGCAGTTGGTAAACTTGATCAAATTTGATAGCTACAATGTTTTCCATTTATTTTGTATATTTATGAAATTATACTATAAACTATAATTTGCAGTATGGGCCATATTATTCCAGTTTGGTCATCTTCCCAAAGAGAGTGCAGAGACCAGTGTGTAACTTCTTTCTCTATAGCAACAGAAGCTTCATGCATGGCGTCCAATCCCATAACATTCATTCCACTAAACATGGGCCGATTCTTCTAAATATGGGCCGTTCTGTTGTATTAACACGATGAGGTGTGAGATGACGTAAACCTCTGTGCCCATGAATTACATATAAAAAGCCAAGAAAGCCAAGTCTGTACTTCATCACTGAGACTGTGGTTGCCTTTAAACTCTAATTACACAACTCCTCCTCGGGCATGGACGAAGGCTAAACAAACACACCGTGCCATCTGTACACACTCGTTGCACTCTGCTCCGGGCTTGAGGAGCTACCTTGACAGCTTTCTTACCCCTTACCTTCCCCAGGCAGCCAGAGAAACAGGTGCTGGGGGGGGGGGGGGGGGGGGGGGGGGTTGCACAGCACAACACACACTCCATCCACACACTCTTATCTCCAGCAGGAGGGCTTAAGATAGAAAGCACCGTGTACAGTAATTACCACCCCTCTCTCTCTCTCTCTCTCTTTTCCATCCACATCCTTCAATCTCTCTCTGCCTTATTATGCCCTATACCACTTTACCCGTCTTCTACAATCTCTCCATCTTCCCCAAACTTTCCCATCGAGTCCAGCCGCCTCCCCCAAGACAACTCCATTCCCCCTCGTTCCAGCTCCCCATCCTTCACAGCCTCCTTCATCCTCCTCTCTCTCTCTCTCTCTCTCTCCACCTACAGTACATCGTCCCTCTGGCCCAGACTAAGCCATGTTTAGCCTGGCTGCTGCAATGTCGCTGAAAGAGAGACAGCGTGGCACGCCCCCCCTCCCGGGGCGTCACGGAGAGAGAGAGCCCGGGACAGTCGGACGTGACGTCGCCTCTCCTCGGGGGGTGACAGCGGCGCATCCCGGCCCCTCTCTCTATATATATAAGCCCTCGTCGTCCCGCGAATATACCCCCATCCCGAAACAGATGCTCGGGACCAGGGCGGGCGCCAGTCAGGGGGGACGTGGGTTAATTGGGGTAGTAGTGGGGGTTAATTTCAATTAAAACTTCATCTAATGGAGGTCAGGGAAGCGTCTGCAAATACCTGATTAAAACAAATGGTGCTGCCAGTCAAAACTTTATCTTGGTCAGCCCCCGGCGGAGCTCAGTACAGAGAGAAAGAAAGAAAGGGAAAAAAAATGGGGGGAGGGAGGAGAGGTAGAAAGGATGACTAATAGGGGGGACACTTGTTAGCGCAGCATCTGCAGGGAGAGGAGAGAGAGAGTGCATGTGCGTGCATGTGCATGCATGCGCTTGTCTGCATGTTTGTGTGTGGTCGCACGTGTATTCCTTTGCAAACGAGCGAGTGGGAGGAGGAGGGGAGTGTGTTTGTATATGTGTGTGTGTGGGGTGGTGGGGGGGTGTAATGTTATCCTCACTGTACCCAGGCTTGCTGTGCCACCCTGCTGCCAACCTGCTCTGCCAGGCGTGCCACAGCAGCTCCCGACATCTGGCGCAGGCCCTCCGGGAGAGCGGGTGGGGGGAAGCGAGCGCCCCGCTGCGACTAAATATGGCGCAGGGTTACGCTGCGCGTCCCTAATCACTTAGCCACTGTCTGGCAGCTAGCACTGCATCCACCAAGGCCGCTCGTACATCACCACCGCTAGACATCTGTATACCCGCTAGCCATCTCTCTCTCATATCGCCTCTCACCCTCCCTGTCTTTCTCCCTTCTTATTTCAATCCTGGTGACAGGCCGTGTGTGTGCACTCGAAGTAGGTCCTTGTTCCAATTCTTTCATCTTATACACAGTGTATGAGATGAAATAAATGAAACAAGGACCTACTTCAAATACACTCAAATGCACCTACTGTTGTTTATTGACATTTTAGCTAATTAATGAACCCTATAGTCTCAATTCTACAAAAATCTCACCTCACACTGATCACACTTGTAATGTAATGGGTTTTGACTGAGTATGGGAGAGGGAAGTAGGCTAAAGCTATCCAATTTGTTGTTTGTTGCACTATTGTTTTTGCTATTTTCTGTCTTGTTTATTTTATTTCTTTAGCTCTTGTTTTGTCTCTTCTCTCTGCTGTTTACTGGGTAAATCAGTTAAGCTCTATGTGCCGCTGTATGATGAGTAACAAACATCAATCTACATGCTCACAACATGACTTGTAGATACATTTTTGGACAATCCTTTTGAAATGTTAAAAAGTAATATAATTGTGCCCAAAAAATGAGATTCCATGTTGGAAGTGGCTAAATTGCATGAGTCAATGACACAATATGAGTTCACTGGCATACCTGCATGGAGAAAAGGATGCTGTTGAGTCATTGATTAAAGCGACTCCATTCTTCTGCACTCGGTCTGGCTCAATAGGTACACGCTGTCACAGCTGGACAGCTAAAAGACAGACACAGTAATTGCAATGACAGTATTGACCAACAACTCTTCTCTACTTCAAAGCCTAATTCTAGTGAAAAGTAGTATTGGTGAGCTGTCCTTGCCCTATATCTCTAACCTGGATTGGACAAGATCTTGCAGAAGGGGATGGGATGTGTTTCAGTGTTCTAGTTCAAACCAAAGCAGTGGTTCATTCATTTCTTTCTTTCTTGTGTCACCAAAGCTGTGAGATGTGGTAGAAAGAAACTAAGTAAACTAACTTTTAGTTGTACTATAAGAAGCAGATATTGTACTTACGACTGTGCTCACAATGCGGAAAAGGTCTACTATTTTCAATGATTTGCATACATTTGAAAACAATGAGATGTATACTTTTAACAATTTATTCCTTTTAAGTCTATATTTTGTTGCCAATAAATTTGTGTTTTGTACTTTTTCTCTTTCTTCTATACTTTTCTTTTTTTTTTATTATTATTATTTTTATCCCACAACTTTGCATCACATTTTTTCACCTTCTGCCAATTATCTAATATCATCCTGGTCTCTACACACCCTTGGACTGACCTTATCCCTCCTTCTATGTATGAGGAGTCCAAGCTGCTTCTTTTCACCTGACAATGGGCAATTTCCCTCGGGCTGACATACTGTAGTGTAGAAGGAACATGGTATTCCAGGCAGTTCCTTTCCCCTCCATCAGGTGCCCCGGCTGGCCAGGGGGAGGCAGTCCAGAGACCAGTATTACTGCATGTTTTTGTGAGGGTACCTACGGGAGACACATGAGAATATGCAAACTCCACACAGATGTCGCCATGCAGCACCCACAGCATTCCCAGTGGGAATCGAACCCATGCAGGACATTCACGACAGCACTACAGTAACACTACCACTGTTCCACTGTGCCCCTTACTAGTATTTTACTTTTACTTGAGCGTTTTCCCCACTACTGTCTGTGAGTGGAGGTTCTTCATTCTTTCTCTCTCTGCTGTCTCCCAACAGTCCATCCATTAGTCACATTGCACACCAGCGATCTGCTGCATCACCATCATTGTCTTGTCATTGTAGTTTGTCAGTCTCTTTTGTCACTGGGTCCCCATGCACTGCACAGACTCTGCTCTGTCTTCTGTGTTTACTTGTCAGACTAATCTCTTCCTCTCAGTGTCCTCATCGTCATCCTCTCTATAACTCATAATTCATTTGTTAATAATTATTATATTATTGTCAAGATTATCTCCTATCTTGCATTGTTCAGAATGCGGCTGTGTTTGTGACAGGCCTTTTCAAATTAGTGGTGACATTTGCTCGAAGGTCTGACTTATTTTTGCGCGACACCGCTGCCTTGCCATGACGCAGTGTAAATCTGTATCCACAACTTTCTGAATATAGACCATAAGTCTTTGCGTTTGTGTGTGCAGAGCATATATAGCCTTAGATATAGACAGAGTTCCACAAACTCTGTTCAATTTGTCGGGCCAGCCCAATGGCGGCTGTTCTGCATAGATTTTTATGGATAGTGACAATCGGAAGTTGAACGAATAGTGACAACCGGTAGATACTAAATGCATTGGTATCTATGGGCTCACACGAGTCCATGAACCACGTGACCAGACGATTTTCTGCCCCCTCGATGTCACAACTCTGTCTATTTCTAAGGCTCTAGCAGAGGTTACTCTTTCTCTTGAGGCCAGGTCTTTAAAGACCAGCACAAATTAAAATAACTGATCGACAAGCTCATAGTGACACATTGTGCGGCTGTACATTTGTAATTTAAAAACAAGAAGAAATTGAAATATTTTGAATATGTTTTAAACATTTCAATAAAATAGGCACAATTGCCTGTGAATCTGGGGTTAATCTGGGGTTCCCTGACATTAAGAATGTGGAAAAACACTGGTTTAAACATTAGGAAGCGACTATTGTACACTTTAGAAACAGGCCCACAAAACATCAACCAGCTTTGTAAATGGCTTCCTACATAAAAAACCGTCAATGGTTGCTTATAATAAGCAGACATGGCAACACTGCGTGAGGTGTGTCATGGTTCCGGTCCACACCAGAGCCACCTAGTAGAAGAGTTGCGACAGTGTCCCTCATTAAATAGCCTTGGTCACGTTGTTTCATCATAACGCATTTAGTAACTTGTCACTATTCGCTCAACTTCCGGTTGTCACTATTCATAGATCAGGGGTTTTCAACAGTTGGTCCGGGGACCACCAGTGGTCCCTGACAGGGTTCCAGGTGGTCCCCAGCTAAGTTGGTTAACCAGATGTAAGTCTTGAGAATGTAAAAATGAAACCAAATGGACCCTTGCGGGTCCATTTGGTTTCATTTTTACACTCTCAAGAGTTGAAATATTAATCTCAAGATGAATCTTGAGATGATATTACACTCTCAAGAGTTAAAATATTAATCATCTGAATTAGTCTAGACAACTAGAAGATGGAAAAAAGGAATCTTTAGTTTTGGGGTCTGTGGGGCCAAAATGTCCTCAAATGGTGGTCCGTGGCTCAAATGCTGAATAAATGGTGGGCCCTGGGATCAAAAAGGTTGAAAACCCCTGTCATAGATGATACACCGCCATTGGACTGGCCCCATAAAGGGAACGGAGTTGGCGCAACTCTGTGTATTTCTAAGGCTCTGGTCCACACCAGTGCCATGGCGGGGAAACTCGTGTTGTTGTTGTGTTTGTGTGGCTGAGTGTGTGTGAGTGTACGCCGCACAACATACTTCCACTGCAGAGACGTCGTGTCGAGCGGTTCATTCAAAAAAGAAAGGAATAAACATCCCGGAAGAACAGGAGAGAAAATAAACTAAGAGACTTAATGGGCATGGATAAAGAAAGATGTTTAAAATCCAACCACAACTCACCATTGTGGTTGTGTTCACCTCGCTAGGCTTAACTTTGTTGAGAAGTATATTAGCCACCATAACTCACACAAGGCTGGCTTGTCCTTCACTCATGTTCCAGGGATAATCATTCAAAGGAAGAAGACAGCAAAGGTAAGAAATGGATCTTTGACTTCTCTATGCTAGTTCTACTAGCACTTTATGTAATTGTTATTTGCATGGCTACGTGATATATGGTACAATGACAAGGTGAAGGCAAGGAAGGTGTTGCGAATTAATTAAAATCAGCATCAGCTGATCTGTTTAGAAATTAAATGCATGTTGTGGGAGGAGGAGATCAGGGATGTTGTCTCAGGCTATAGTTGTGATATTGAATTATCAAATGAAATAATTATCACTATCTGTGTAGCAGTGTTTACACCACTAGGCTAGCGCACAGCTTTTAATTCAAGGACTCATTTAGAATAACACACACACTCACAAAAGTTGTTTTGAAAGTGAAATATCCCTTTGAAATTGCTTCTGTAGGCCTATATGCGTTTTTTTTATTTGAGGTATGGATTGTGAGTTTTGTACGTTTTGTGTGTGTGTGTGTGTGTGTGTGTGTGTGTGTGTGTGTGTGTGTGTGTGTGTGTGTGTGTGTGCAGGGGCGTAATCTTGTGTCCGTCCTCATGTAGGCTGTGACCCCCCCCCCCCCCCCCCACCCCACCCGGCTCAGACGACGGGGGGTGGGGGGTGGGGCGGCTCTTTGTGTGTGTAATACACAATGCAAGTATTATTGAATGTATTGTATTGTGTATGTATTTATTTGTTTGTTTTGGGGCCTCTCCAGGCAAGTAAAGGTGGAAATAGTGGTGGACCATTAGCCATTCTGTTGTTTTGAGAACGATCTAACACCCCCAGTCCCCAGGACCAGTTAAACAGGTTTTGGGCCATTTAATAACAAAGCCTGAATTAATGAAGTCTAGCACATTGGAAACAACCTTCCTAATGCCATTGTAATGTATAGTTCCCTGAATCCCCCACCACTACTCATTGTTTCTCAGTTGCAAGGGCGATTTTTTTTTCTTCCCTGAATTCCTGGCCCAAGCCTAGTCTGGACCAGCAAATTAACCACAGCCCCAGTGAAATCCTACTAAAATCCTCATGTAGGCTGCAGCCTTGCAGCCTACACAGAGATTACGCCCCTGTGTGTGTGTGTGTGTGTGTGTGTGTGTGGCATTATGTGATATCATACTGGATAAGACCTCATGTTAAAGCTTTATCTTGGAAGAGCAGGGTTATGCAGGGTCAGAACAAACATGGCATCAGAAAAGGTCAGCTGCTGTTTAGATGTCGATAATGAACTTGTCATTAGACTCCCCAGACCCTGAGACTAGAAGAGAGAGAGGCGACAAAGGGGGAGGATGAAAAAGGCAGCATAGAAACACGGAGCAAGAGGGTGGTAATGGGACCACGATGGGGCAAAGGAAATTGCGGAGGGTTGAGGCTAAATGAGAGGAGAGAGTGTCAGAGGCAAGGAGGAAGAGAAGGCAAGAGAGAGCAGCTATAGGATAAAGAGAGAGGCAGCAAGGAGGGGGCAGAGTGTTTGTATTCTGGTGGAGGTGTCAGTGAGAGAGCATGTAAGGCTGTAGGCGGGCAGCCACCAATCATTAGACCCTGTCACTGATACCAGATCAGCACCGCCACCAACATATTATATACAGACACCCTGCGCTGATGTGCTTTATGATACAAGATGTGTGTGTGTGTGTGTGTGTGTGTGTGTGTGTGTGTGTGTGTGAAACACTACATGACCATGACCAGTGAGCAGATACAGTAAGGAAGCATCTCTTTGTATTGCAACGCATCGTAATGTTAAATGAAATGAATTAATTTGAAATAATGTTGATAGGTGTTACCCTTTATTATTGCAAAATATGGGGAAAAGGCATTTTCAGAAATTAAGACATTCTAAAAAGAATTGTATACAAAATCTTTTGTTGTTTCTTTTGTTTTGTTTTTTGGTGAAAATGTAGATTGCTTCTTTTCACTATAGACCTATAGTGAGACTATAGAGTCTACAGGTGCTGGTCAACGAATTAGAATAATTTGAAATAGTGCAACCTTAAAATCTTTGAATGCATTTCTTGTGCAGAAAGCAAATCAGGTGTTCACCGCACCTGTCCTACTTGTTAGAGTAATCACAGAACTGTTACCTGTAAAAAAAAATTGCTCAGCTGAGCTTTCCAAAAGGCCCATTTAGGCCATTTAACTGTGACACTGTTGTTTCATTGAATTAGAATAATGGAGAAACCGTTTCATTGAATTAGAATATTTTTTATTATAATTAGAATCATCACTTTCTCAGTATTTTGTGGCTGCCCC
>CM076977.1:10281822-10341822 GCA_039105355.1 Benthosema pterotum
CCTCCCTGCCCGGGCACAGGTGGCACTCTGTGTGGGCCCGCATCTCTGCCTCCCTGTGTTTGTCAAGACTGTGTGTGTGTGTGTGTGTGTGTGTGTGTGTGTGTGTGTGTGTGTGTGTGTGTGTGTGTGTGTGTGTGTGTGTGTGTGTGTGTGTGTGTGTGTGTGTGTGTGTGTGTGTGTGTGTGTGACCGTCAACCCTGTGTCAGGATAATCTCCCATCCTGCCCACACAGGTGTCCGTGTTGAGTGTGTCTGTGTTCATGTGTGGTCTGTATGTGTATGTGCGCATACTGTCGTACTATTGGGTGGAAACCCTGTATGTCCATACTTCCCACTCCCCCTCCCATAAATGAATCTACTTTGGCATACTGTTTGTACTACATGCATTTTCATCATGCAAAAAGTGAGCCGGTAGTATATACACTAGCGTTCAACTTTCAAATTTAGCGGAAGGTTATTTTGGCAACTTTTGAATTTATGCTAGGGAAGTGAACATAGTTAATTCGATCTGGTTGTTAAAATAGTAAAAGTAATTAACAAGATCTTATGTTTAAGTAACTTTTTTTCTTTTCTGGAAAAAACAAACAAAACAACAACAACAAAAAATGGCTTTGGACATAGGAGGTTATGCCCAACATCATTGTGTGTGTGTGTGGGGTGTGTGCACGGCTGCACGCACGCATGCCTGTGTGCGTGTGAATGCGCATGCTCAGCAGCGTCCAGCGGCTCCCTCCATTGCACACAGCACCCTGCTCAGTGCATCTTGTCCTGGCCATCTGCCACTCTGGGCCCCAGGCAGAGGGAGATGCAGTCAGAGGGCTGCAGCTCCAGCAGGGTGAAGGGACCCCCGTAGTGTACAGCCGCATGCAGTCCACATAACAAGTAGACTCATCCCTCTCTCTGTGGTATGAAGAGTTGGAACACACACACACACACACACACACACACACACACACACACACACACACACACACACACACACACACACACACACACACACACACACACACACACACTCACACACTGGCATGTGCCTAGCCTGGAAAACCATCCTGGCTGAGTGAATTCACATTATCATGTGTCTTCTGCAAGAACGGTCTGGCCCCAAGCGCTTTGTGGGCGTTCCCCAGAAAACAAAACAAGTGGCAGAGCCAATCCAGTATCTGCGGCTCAGGGCCATGTGATTGACAGTCACTGATTGGCTCTTCCACTTTTTTGGGGGTTGTTCTGCGAAACGACCATCCAGCTACTGTATCAGCCTGTAGAAAGAAGACACAATTTATGTGACGGAGATGGTTTACCAGAATAGGAGATGCACACAGTGACACTCGCAAACACGCATGTGCACGCGCGTAGGCGATTTTAGGCTCTCTCAGCGCTCCCGCTGAGAGAGCCTAAAATCGCCTACGGGGGGTCATAGAGGGTCATAGATCTGTAACTCATGAGAGCGTTAAATGAATTGTGTCATTTTCAAGAATCTACACTATTAGAAAATGTAGAAGAATTGTTATTTAGACCAAGGTTTTGACAGTTTATTGTCTCCACCGAAGGTGGGGACTATAGGGCATTAACGACTTGAGATTTTTTCAAGTCGACTTGTCAGACAGTCAAGTCGAAGTTGTATCGATTTATCGTTTTATGGCGCGGGGGGGGGGGGGGGGGGGGGGGGGGGTCCGTCGTGGTGGTTCTCCGAGGGGGGTCGGGGATCAAATGGTGCCGCTATATGCCGGCGCAGCGCTTATAGAAAACACATCGCGAGGCTACGCATGGCGCATGTGGCAAGCTTATGAAAACAATATTGGCACAGCGCAGCACAACGTCCACTATGGCCAGCCATAAAAACACAGCAACACAGCAATACACAGCAGCCCACACGTTAGAACGCAACAGAAGACATGCTCGTTCTAACAGCGGCCACATTATCAGAATACTATCCATTTACATGTAGCCGCCGCCTCCTCCTCCACCACCACCACCACCACCACCATCATATCGCGTTGCCTTTCTTTTCTGATCCATTCAGCAAATTAATGAGAACGACGCGGACAGAAGCATGCATCCCATGCGTACTGCGTAGCCTAATCATAGCCTAATGCGAAACGAGGAACAAGACGGTCACTGACTGTAGCACAGGGAGGTGTTGGTTACTGTTTGCTGTTCGATCTGATCCGTGTACGTAATGATCAGCTGAAACGCCGCGCGCCCAGAGCGCAAGAGCGCATGCAGCTGCAGTAAGATTGGTAGGCCTAAATTAAAGCTTAACTCCGATAGAGTTGCAAAGGAAACTTCAAAGGAGACTTCTGTCCGTGAGTGACAGTAACCAATATTACAGTTGAATTATATACACACGCGTCGCACACATAGAGAAAGAAAAAAGGGGAAAACAAAGGTAAATGTTTAATTCCTCCTCTTTACTCCTTTCCCTCGGAGGAAGGGGAAAAAACAACTTATCGACTCGGGCTTTTTGGAGTCGACTCGTGTTATGCAAATCGATGCATTGATGTATCGATTTTATGGTTAAAGCCCTACTATAAAACGCCCTCTGTCCGTGCACGTCCTGAGTCTGTCCGTCCCACGACTGTCTGTTCATGCACCACGGACAGACAGATCTGTCCGTCCCACGACTGTCTGTCCGTGCACGCAGCCCGTTCGTCATGACGTCATGACGACGTTATAGTTGATACAGTACCAGTGCACGTTCAAACCTGAGCACAGACGGTGGAGACCTGGGTACAGGTCTCTAGGAGGACCCCTGAGCTTGAGAAGCTTGAGATGACGTCATGATGAGGTCATAGGTATGAAGGTCATAGGTCATAGGTATTTTATATATATTAGAGTAATATCATCAATTCTTGAGCCCGGACGGTGTGAGACCTGTGCCCCGTAGGGGCACAATCTTGTTTCTACTAAGTTGTGGGTCCGAGAGACTAGACATCAAAACGGTAGTCCTCTGTGGCTAAAATTGCAGAATTGGGGCCCTGGTATAAAATGATTGAAAACTAATGAATACAAGCAACTAAATGTGCTAGATAAGTAATTGTTTTTCTAGACAATATGGGATTTATTTACTCATTTTGGAACATACTATAGCCAAGTATTCATTACATTCATTACTGACATTTTTTTTACCCTTTATATATAACATTTTTTTGGCTACCAGGGGGGGCAAGTGGCCCCCTGGCACCTCCCTAAAATTGCCAACGCACATGCACGCATGACTCACACACACGCACACACTCCTTTTAGTTCCAGTCTAACCCAAAGTTATAGTGTCAACCTAAACTGTGGTCAAAATGGATGGGAAGCGCCAAAGACATTAGTCTCCGCATGCTGACGTTCGCCGGTGGACTGACCCACATTAATACGGTGGGCTTCAGTTAATTTTCTGTTGCGTACAGTAAAGTGACTGAACCATGACCTGCCTTCCCGCGACCAGCTCTGTAAATGTCACCCGCATGGCCCGCTTATTCATTTTGCACAAAACAAATTCCCACAAAAGAGTGAGTCCAAGTGTATTTAAAAGGCAACAGCAGCCCGAAAGAACCCTCTTATCCGACACTCATTTCTCCCACGAGCAAGAGGTGCTCTTTTAATTTTCCTCCCAGAAAGGTCAGCCGCAATGTTCTCCATCTCTCCTTTAATTGATTCTTTAAATTCAGCCGGCCTCGCAGTGGGTTGGTGGAGTCAGGGAGAGAAACTGAAGAGGTGTTTGCCAACCTTTAGTTATGGTTAAAGGCTCCTAAAATCCCCCATCCAACCACCCCCACCCCGTCTCTCTGTAATTGTATTGTCTGTGTATAAATGTATGCTGTCGTGAGCTTGGAACATAATTCTAAAATACTGTCCTCTGGCATGTCAAAACCCTGGACGGAGCAATTTGTAAATTGAAAAAGAGTTTTTCTTTCTCCTTTTTTTCCATTAGAGCCACCTTTAGAGCTGTGTCACCCAAACCGCGGTTGCATGCTTTGTGAAGACGGCATTGGCTTTGGGTTTGGTTTCACTTGTGCTAAATGTCAACAGTGGTCAGAATACCAGATTTGCTTTGCCATGGACATATTTTAATTCACTTAAGAGCTAGGAGACATTGTACACACACAAGGTTTGTTCATAAGCACCAGGCCAAAACATTGTGTCATTGTGACAGTAGTGCTGCTTGAAGGAAGACTTCTTTATTGAGGTTTGGCTCACTCAACCTATCAGGCTTGCATGGTTTCCGGTTTCAGTGTGTGTAATAAAGTCTGAATAACAAATACAAACAAGTACAAATTTGAAATAATATTTGTTAGTGCCTCTCTAAGTATTTGTTTTACAGGATTAAATGTTTTCAAATGCCTGGTATAATTTCCGAAATAATCGTTGAGTTTTGTGCAGTACTTTTTTCTCCTATGTACTGTATGTACAATGCACTTTGTCAACAAAACAATTTTGCCTTTGAAAGTGGGAGCAGCCATTGTCTCCATCTGTTTGTGGCTTACCAAATGTTCGTGAACGATAATGGCCATTAATTCTGCTTTTTTACGACATCGCTGTCTGTGAGTGGAGCATCTGGAGCATTTAGTTTCACCAATAAAATGCATGTATAGGCAATGAGCCACTCAAATCTCACCATAAAGTATTGCCTTCCCAGGGCTTGGCTTGGCTGTCCTGTACAGCTGCACTGACAAGGCAGTCAAACAAACAACTGGCTACTGCCTTCTGTTTAACATTAAAAATGACTCTGCTTTCTGCCTCTCATCTACTATATGCCACACTGAAAGTTAGCTCAATCAAAGCTGCTGTCATTGTTGTCAGTACATTGGACAACATTTTTGGATGGTTTGTTTATAACCAGTACCACATGAACAAGCATACTTAACTATTCTGGCCTGAGCATTGTAATAGCTGGACATTCAACTGATGTGCAAACTGGTTAACAGTACAGTACACATTGAACCAGGAAAGTAGTTAATTTAGATTTCAACATGGGCTATATTCAAAAACAGCAGATATATATACAGCTTGTATATCTCCTTTAAAAGGCATTCATAGAATTAGTCTCACATTAACCAGTGAAAGAGGTCTCAGTATCAATACGTTCATGGTAGACATAACAATATATTGTGTATCGATTTATATTGATATTATTGTGACGATATATGAATCGATTTAATAAAAAGATGTATTGCGATCCTAACAGTAGAGGGTGTAATTCACTTAAACTACTACTGATCAGCACCACAGTGCTGATCAAGAAGAGAACATAGTAAATAAAACAACAACAAAAACAACGAAGATGTGCGGCAGCATTCATGTACAGGGTACAGCGTTAGACACTAAACGGAGAGAGGGAGAGAAGTTTGGTGGGACGGCACTCCACCGCTGTAGTGTTTTGTGCACCGTTTCGTGGTGGTGGTGATAGTTGTAGTGGGATGCAAAAATATAAATGTCCAGTATAAAAACAATGATGAACGTTGACAGTAAATGGAGAAGGTTCTGTCAGTCTCCAAACTGTTAATACAATACTGTATTTTAACCAATAAACGTCTCAGACTGTTTAGTGTTTACATATATGCAGTGCTTATAGTATTACTACGATATTTGCTGAGACTGTGACAGAGTCACCCACTCAGAGCAAGCTCCAACATAAACATTTCCGTCCAATATGGTGAGACTGGGACTGAATTTACTTTCTCCTACTGTATGTTCTTTTGTCTATTTTAGTCATTAGTTATTTTTGTCTTTTATGTTGGCATCTGAAATCCCGGTTGAAGATAAGTGTGTATGTGAACATTTGTACAAAACATATAGCTGGAAACATCGATAACAAGCACCTTGAACAGGCATAACTCAGCCCTGTCTGTATGTCTGGGGTACAAACAACTGCAATAAAGCTTTTTGACCTAACGCTGAGCTGTCTAGAAGGGATTATTGCTTGGTCCTGCCTTATCGCTGCTTGCAGCTATATTTTTCTGTATTGGAATTGATAAAATCATTCAACCTGTTACTAATTTATTTGTTTTTAAATATCATCTATACTACCATAACTATAGTGCTGGTGACTCCCGTCTCTTACGTCCCTACGAGGTCCCTACCCTGTTATTACTGTTGGTACTACTCCACCGTTTTCTTGCTGTTTTGTCTGTGCTTGGGACTGCTCCGGGTGAGCTGCTGTTGGCGAGCATGGCACCTATTGACCAGGGTTTCTCCGTGAATGATGATTCACGCCAGCCTGTAGATTAATGATGGTCATCAGCCCGTCTCCGCACGCTAGTGCTGACCCGCTCTTCAACCCACTCCCCTGCCCCCCTCCTCCATCTCCGCTTATCAGATCGCCATTTGTAATGGTGTTGTACAAACTGCCACCATCCCTTGGCTCCGTGGCCCCGGATCAAGTGTCACCCAGAGCAGGAATGCACACACACCGTGACTTTAATTACTGGCCCTCAAGCAGGAGGCTGCCCAACCAGGCTGTACAGTATACAGTGTTGGGCCAAGACAATAAGATGGACCTCTCCACAACAGAGCCTCCCCCAAACCCACTTGAGGATGGGACGTCGGTCAGACTGAGGCAGATAAGGGGAAATAACTGTGTCGCATTTGCTGTGTTTGCACAGGCCAAAATGGAAGGTTTTTTCCAACCAAAATTAAGCACCACAATTTGGCTTTGAGCACTGCAGTGTGTGCACTGTGCGAACGGCCAGGCTGGCCAGCTGACCTAGAAATTGTCACACACATTTTCAGTGCTGAACCCCATCAACAATCTGGCGATCTTGGCACACTAGAGTGTAACAATACGTAGAGGCAGTTGATGTGTTTTTTTGGGGGGTATCTGCAAACGTAGTTTTGTCCTGACTAGGTTCTAGTTTCTGAGACCAGATACTACCGTAGTTTCAGACCCTACATTCTAGTTTCTGGCGCTACATTATAGTTTTGATGTTACATTCCAGTTTTTGCCGCTAGATTGTATTTGCAGACGTTGGATTCTAGTTTCTGATGCTTGATTCTAGTTCCAGATGCTTGATTCTAGTTGTTGGTGCTAGATTCTAGTTTGTGTGGCCAGTTTCAAGTTCAGCGTGTTAGGTTCTAGTTTCCGACACTACATTCTAGTTTTTGTGACTCTAGATTCTAGTTCTTGATGCTAGATCCTAGTTTCTGAGACTAGATTCTAGTTTTTCTCTCTATGTTCCTCTGTCAATCATACTCAACATATTTCATGCCAAGGACCACCAGAATTATCTATATTTGGCTGCGGACCCCCATCTGAAAACATGTTCTAGGGGATCCCCCAGAAGCAAAGATTTGAGTTAAAAATGTTTGCTTCTATTCAAAGATTGAAAAATATCAGACCTACAAACTCAGCACGCCACTTGGTGGCACGCTTTGAGCTTGTAGATCTGCATGATTAGCCATGCAGGGATGGAGGTCTTGGTTCCCTTTAATGTTGTGTAAACATTACATGGAATTCATCTTCATATCAGAAATGATCTTGCTTTCTTTCGCTAGACTCCCTGCATTTTGGCCATTTTTTCATGTCCCTAATGGCCTTCAATGGAAGGGACTTGAAATATGACTATTAAAAATGCACAAAAATCCATAAATTATGCCATTATATATCTATCTGTGCTTCGTTGCTCGTAATGTGTAGTTTCTTAATAAATGGATGATTAAAATTTTAATCATCCCTCACACAAGTCATTCTTTAGCCTTTAGTGACATCACCAACAGGAAGTAGTATTCTACCACTCTTCTGACCAACATGTTACAGAAAAGTGACAATATCAAACCTTATTTTACAATGTTTTAGAGACATTTATACTCTTGAACATAACAGCTCAACTCTGTTACATGGAATAAAGATAGAAAACAATTACTTAGTTGTAAAGATTCTGTTTATTTCAGCAATATATCTGATTTCGTAATCTCAGACATGTCATGTGTTCTCTTACTCACCACAGGTAGAGTAGTGGCTATCTTTTGTACAAAAATGACAGCCCTGTTAATAACATGGTTAACACAACCCTGTATCAATTACCATAATATATCTAAAAATATTGAATGCCTGAGATGAGAAATTGCTTTTTTTCCTCATAGCTAAAAATGCCATTATATTGTGCGGTATTCAGAAAAGTAAAACCTTCCTGTCAAAATTTCAGAAAAATCGTATTGGTTTCGTAGAATGACTCATGTATCAATGTATTATTTGATAATCAGTTTATTGTAATCCTTGACCCAGTCCTGCATTTCAAACAGGGATTTGTGTGTGTGTGTGTGTGTGTGTGTGTGTGTGTGTGTGTGTGTGTGTGTGTGTGTGTGTGTGTGTGTGTGTGTGTGTGTGTGTGTGTGTGTGTGTGTGTGTGTGTGTGTGTGTGTGTGTGTGTGTGTGTGAGAAAGAGAGAGAAGGGTGCATTTACTGTATATACACCAGTGGTCCTTGAAAGGGTTCCAGGTGGCCCCAGCTAAGTTGGATAACCAGATGAAAAGTTAGTTAACCAGATGTAGTTACAGAGTTAATGATGGAGTGGTGCTGTCTCTAATGAACTTGAGCACTGTGATGCCCCACTGAGCGAGGCGATAGCCTAGCTGCTAGCAAATTGCTGTGCTGAGTGTTGCGAACTTAGGATAAACTTAGGATAAACTTAGGATATGCGATGATCCCAACGTAGAGATCCTGGCAATGACTTTAAGACCATTCTACTTGCCCCGCGAATTTGGTTGCATTCTACTGTTTGTCGTTTATGTGCCCCCAAAAGGGCCAGGAAGAGCGATACAAGCAGCAAAAACCATTGCTGACTGTGTACATGAACTTCAACTGCAGTACCCAGACGCACCAGCAGTCGTCCTCGGGGATCTGAACCAGTGTTATCTAGACACTGTGCTGCCTGGTTTCGAACAGTATGTTAGGGATGCGACCAGGAAGAACAACATTCTGGACAAGTGTTATGTGAACATCCCCAATGCTTTTGTAGCCAAGGTTGGGCCACCTGTAGACACCTCTGATCATAACGTTGTTTGCCTGACCCCAGTCTACAAGTCAAAACTAAAAAGGGGGAAGCTGGAGAAAAAAGTGGTTAGGAAATGGACTAACGAAAGCAAGGAACAACTAAAAGCATGTTTGGACTGGACCGATTGGGACACTTTTGAAAATGTTTCATTGGATGAGATGACCATGGTTACAAATGACTATATAAACTTTTGTGTAGATCTGTGTGTCCCAAAAAAGGAGATAAAAATCTACCCAAATAATAAGTCGTATGTGACCAAGGACATAAAAGAGCTCATAAATGAGAGAAAAACAGCTTTCATAAATAAAGATCTAAACACGTTGAAATCAATAGAAAGAAAGCTAAAAAGCAAAATGAGGCAGGCAAAATTGGCACACGGCCAGCGCCTAGAGAAAGTGTCTTTATGACAAACAATCGCAAAAAGGTATGGGATACTATGAAATCGATGACAGGAATGTCAACCCAAACCAAACCTATCACGTCGGACAATGAGCTTGGCCTTGCTGATGATCTAAACACTTTCTTTTCAAGATTCGAATCATTGGACAATTCTTGTAGGTGCACTGAAATACTTCAGCATGTAACACCTGCCCCCTCAGACAGAATCCTCATCACAGAGGAGGATGTCAGAAAAGTGTTCCAGCGCACAAATACAAGGAAAGCAAATGGGCCGGATGAGTGCAGTGCCTTCCTCCTCAAAAATTTTGCATCTGAGTTGGCTCCAGTGTGGCAACCTATATTTCAGACCTCCATAGACACACACACAATCCCGCTGTCCTGGAAAACCTCATACATAAAACCACTACCCAAAATCCAGTGTCCCAAAGAACACAAAGATTATAGACCCATAGCCCTCACTTCAGTGATAATGAAATCACTAGAAAGAATACTCCTACAACATCTTGTAAATACAACCAAAGAGAAACTTGATTCCTGCCAGTTTGCCTACAAAAAAGGTTGCGGCACAGAGGATGCGGTTGTCACCCTGGTCCACGTAATCACCAAACATCTTCAAAGTCAAAGTCGCATGATTTGTCACTACGTTACCGCAGCGAAATTGGACCTCCGCTTTTAACCCATCACTTGGACTGGTGAGCTCCAAGGAGCGGTGAGCTGCGGCTTGCCGCGCTCGGGAATCATTAGCTGATTTTGACCCCCAATCCATCCCTTTGATGCTGAGTGCCAAGCAGGGAGGCATTGGGTCCCATTTTTTAGAGTCTTTGGTATGACCCGACCGGGAATCGAACCCCGGCCTCCCAGTTCCAGGGCGGACATCTTGATAAGTCAAATAAGAATTATGCAAGTGCTGTTCTTAGACTTTTCGTCAGCCTTCAACACAATACAGTCTGATATACTAGTGTCAAAGATGGTTCAGCTGCAACTGAATCCATACTTAATTCATTGGTATGCCTCATTCCTCACTAATCGAGTACAAAGGGTGAAAGTGAACACAACTCTGCACTAACTACTAATGTTGGTGCCCCCCAGGGGTGTGTAAGTTCAGCTGTACTATTCACTCTTTATACTGACAGCTGTCGTACTGATGAATGTCTGTCTGAATGTCCTACCGGCACACCAGACCAATACATTTTAAAGTACTCAGATGATACGACTTTAATTTCTCTTCTAGACAGATCCAGTGATCCTAGACTGCATCAACACAGAGTAAACAAGGTGGTTGATTGGAGTGATAACAACGCTCTTATTATTAACACAAAAAAGACAGAAGAGATTGTATTTGGTGAACCACCAGAAACACACAGATCCCCCATTACTATTCATGGTGAAAATATTACCCAGGTATGTTCATATAAATACCTAGGAGTAGTAATAGATCATCTCCTGTCCTGGAAAGATCAGATTGAATCTGTGTGTGCGAAAACAAAGCAAAGAATCTATTTTCTTCGCCGCTTAAGATCCTTTGGTGCCAGTAGAAGGATTCTTCTTTTGTTCTTTACTTCTGTCATTATGAGTGTGCTTCAGTACTGTAGTACCACCTGGTTTGGAAGTCTGTCTGTAGCCTTAAAATCACAATTGCTGCAACAACTTAACATCTGTTCAAAGATTGTCGGACAACCACTTCAGAGACTCTATACATCCACGTATGATAACAGCATCCTTAGGTTATCAAGGAATATCACTTCCAATCCTTGCCATGTTTTGTATGGAGAGTATAGGTTACTGCCTTCAGGAAGGAGATATGCTGTTCCAGCATACAATAAGGTCAGACTGAAGAGGTCTTTTGTCCATCAGTCAACGTTGAGGCTAAATCAGGACTTTGTCCAGGACTAAAGTGAGCTATGAACTCTGCTCTGTACCTTATATGTTTTCTATGTATGTAACTGTTTTTCTTTTCTGGTCCAGAGTGTGTCTTGTCAAATGTGTGTATGTTGCATACAAGGATGCTGTGTCGCAAGACAAATTTCAGTGAAAACTGACAAAGTAATATATCATATCATATCATATCAACTTCGGTGGAGCCAACCCAGCCGCGTCCGAATTACGTTATGGTATGGACAGGATAGTAAATATTAGGGAATTCCCGTTCACGTTTTTTGCTCCTGATCAGATCCCGAACATTTGAGTTTGAGTATCTGCTGATCCCGATATTTCCCAATCCGATCCGTTTTTTTTTTTTTTTTTTGCTTGCGATACAATCCTGATATTTTTTCCCGATCAGATACATTTTGCAAATGCATTAAGGAAAAAAAGGACTAAAACTCAATTAAATTGTCCCAAGAAAAAGGTCTTATATGTAGTCCACCAAATGGCAGAATAATATAGCAGAATAGAATAGCACTCCTTACTCAAATGTGCAACTCCAACGTGCCGCCTTGTATCATACTGGTATATTTACCAATACTGAATGGTCTGACAATGACAAATGAGGGCCAATACTGATACATTTCTGGTACCGAAACAGTATTGCCAATACCGATATGAACCAATATGACAAAAAAGGGCTGATCCGATACTTTTTCCGATACCGATACAGTATCGGGGCATCCCTAGTAAATATTTTAAACCTTGAAAGCATCCAGCCCGAGACTTCCAGGTTTGTGACGTGTATAAAAGCCACGCCTCCGTCCCACAACAGCAATATATAAACAGAGTTATGTTACAAATTTCAATGGTAGGTTCCTTAGCAGGATATGAACGGACTACATAGGGACCTACTGTTACTTTATGTACGCAACAGCTGTTTGTCACACGGTGCTAAACGTACGACTTGGGGGTGAGATTGGGCTGGCATGCACATAAAGCTACTTTGAGGCGCTTGATTTCTCCACGTCATTATTATGAAAAGTCCGATTCAAACGTGCTTGATATTTAGACGGAAGCACAGCTATATACTGAAGACAACGACAGACAGACGGCAGGTTGATCTCTCACTTCCTGCATGTGTTCCTCCTCCTGTCTCCAGAGTACAGTTAGCGGTTATCTGCATGCTGTAACTCTCACAGGGAGAAGACAATCCACTCCATGAGGGGATTGAGAGGGAAGTGTGTGTGTGTGTGGGGGGGGGGCAACAAACATGATCTATGGCATACAAATGAGCCCTATAATTTATTCATAAATCATCATGACTGCCGCTGCTGGCAGGGCCCTTTTTTTTAATTGTCTTTGATTAACAGTGGCGTGCGTGAGAGATACGTTCAGGACTCCCCTTTTGTTGTGGCGTGGCGTCTGGCCGCCCAGGGAAATCATGTGTCACTCTGAGAGCTAGATCTGGGTCTGGAGCTGATATCTGTGTGTGTGTGTGTGTGTGTGCGTGCGTGTGCGTGTGTGTGTGACAAACTTGCGTAGGGCAGCCCTAAATGTGAGCATAACAGACACGTGGTACAGACTAAAGGAACATATGGATTTATAACGCTCTACTCACACATCCTGATAATCTGCATGTTTAAGCACATGCAAATGAAGACACAGACGTGTGTATACTGTATGTCTATACAGTGTATACACACACACACACACACACACACACACACACACACACACACACACACACACACACACACACACACACACACACACACACACACACACACACACACACACACACGGACATCAAACCCATCACAGCTGCACATCAACATGAGCCACAGCATATGCAAAAATACTGTTCCACAAAGTCTACATGCTGCTTCCTCAAGTACATATTTCTCCCTCAAGTACCCTCTCAGTGCCTTTTTTGCTTTATTCTGTGTGCGTGTGCGTGTGCGTGCGTGTGTGCTTGTATCATTCATTACTATTCCTGTTTGTGAGGGACAGATCCAACATATAGCATTCTAGAAATACTCAGTGAGGACTGTGTTCGCTGGTCCTCGGCTTACAATTAGGAAATTAGGATTCAGGTATGGATTTGGTTTAGGATTGACATTTAGAGAGGTTAGGTTTAAATGTAGGGTTAAGGTGGTGAAAAAGACAATGTCAAATGGTGTTGTCCTAAAAAAAAAAGAAGAAAAATAATTCAGACCCGTCTGGTGATACTGGACTGTGCAAGCCGTGTGTGTGTGCTTGTGAAAGAGACTTAATGGCTTCTAAAAACCCAGATTCCCATAATTTACGTAACGTGACGAAAATAACACGAAACCGGCAGACAGACAGGCAATGCCGTAGGGTGCCTACAATATGTGTGCGTGTGTGTGCTACACAGAGCTGTTTTTGTCACTCCATCACATCAAAGCCAATACGTTGGGCTGAAATCGAGTAGCCAGATACAATGTGAGGTATTGATCATGTGTGCACAGCCAACGTACAATATGTTCTGGTTTGATTCTTCATCTGTGTTGTACTGTGTTGTACTGTGTTGTAGTATATGCATTATGCACCTGAGTATAATCCAGAACAATGATGTACGATTGTGAGAGATTGTGAGAGAATGTATGTATCACAATTATATTTGTTTAGTCATTTATTATGTGAAAGACTACTATTGCTACTAACTAACTACAGTAGTCAGTAGTTAGTTAGTAGTAGTAGTAGTGTTTCAAATCATTTTAAATATAAGCACTTTAATTTTAAATATCTTATATTGTTTTGCATGCCATCGTGTTTGGTGGGGCAAACTGGGCATTTAGAGGGGCATTGCTCCCTCATACCTAGATCCGCCCCTGCAAAGCGCAAAGAACTGCGTTCATCAGCGTGCTGGTGTTGCTGCATGGGGTTACAATCGATCAGCGTGTTCAGGTCAGCTCAGCATGGGCTGCATGGTTGTTGGGGGAAATATAGTCTGTCTCTCTTCTCTATGTTCCTCTCCCTCACTGCCCTCTAGACCAGTGGTTTTCAACCTTTTTGATACCAGGGCCCACTATTTATTCAGAATTTGAGCCACAGACCACCATTTGATGACATTTCCACCCCACTTTTCACTGTCAGTTTGGCTTCCATACATTCACTCAAGGACAATAATCAAGATTCTCAAAAACATTATGGAAATAGAAATCCAGATACTCCATGGTGGTCAACTTGAACATTATTAGACCAGTGCCTGGCTGTAAAGCACTGAATCACAGTGGGTAGCCATAGAAGCTGAAGATTCAGCCGTTGCATCCGTGTCAGAGCACCCATTCCACCCAGCCATCTCTATACCGTTAATGTCGATATATGGAGATTGTCTCTCTCTTTGTTCCATTATTCCTATTTGTGGACTAGTTGTGAACTTGTGACAGTACAGCTCCATAGAGCAGGGTCTGGGTTCATTCCAGCAGCATTTCGGCATCATTTTTTAATCACAATGGATAAAAAAGAACATTAGTGCTTGTTTCAACTCCACTGTTGAGCTCTTCTGTTCATCATTCGTCATGAATTTTGGTGGGGCTTACCTGGCCGACATTTGACCGTGTGTTTATATCAGCCCGTTATAGTTTGCCCATTTGTCCATGTGTTGCACGGCAACAACAGCTTCCGTTACTATTGAGAAGCCATGATATGTAGCGCTCACTGATTTTTTTTTTTTTCATCTTTGTTAATGGCAGCTCTTCCCTGAGTGAGAAAGGTATGAGTTGGGCAGAGTATAGGTGCTGACTGAGCAGTCAAACTTTATGTAATCATATTAGTCAAAGGCAATATTACAGCTGCTGCTAGGGTATTTTACGGCCTCTTTAGGGTCCTCATTAGGTTTAATAGGAGGGTGGTTCAGCTTGATCTTGGCGCGCAGTACTGTTAGCTTGCCTTGGGACAGCAGCTCAGAGTACAATGACACACACACACACTCACACACGCAAACACAAGTCCACTGCACACCCGCATGTGTACATACATATACATGCATTCACTTATGCACGCACATGTGTATTGTCACCCGCACGTGTGCGCATGCATATGCATGCACAAACCACACGCACACGCGCAAAATAAATATCCGTACGTCGCATTTCACTGAGGACTGACTTAAGTGAAGCGTCGTCCTCCTCAGACAGAGTGCACCCTCTCTGTTCTTCCCGTTTTCAAATTGCCGTCGGAAGGACAAAGGAGGCACGCTCAAGAATGCCAGTTTAATGTCACCTCACTCACTCCTAATGCGTCGGAGTGGCCTCAGGTAGCGAGCCGCTGCAGATGAGGAAGGGGCATCGTCGTCGGTAAAGGTGGCGGGCAGGCTGGCATCTCGTTGAGAGGCTGATTGATGTGCACACGCGAGCCAGTGGCAGCGCGCACGCTGCGCGGACAGTCGGACCGGCGCCGCGGCAACAGGCGGGGAGGAGGAAGTGGAGCTGACCCGGGGGGTCACGGTGACAAAATGCTCGACAACACCAGCAAAGCATTGTGGGTCGCGGGGGTCAGGGTCGCACGCATGGACGACGGGGGGAAGAGGCCGTCTGCTGCCTTATTGTATCATATTTTATTCAAGGTTGAACAGGAAAACCCTGGGTGTCTTTAAAGCCACATTACACTCAAGTCCTCTGTTTTGTTGTAGGCTGTAGGCTGCTACAGTGGTTTTCAACCTTTTTCATACCAGGGCCCGCGATTTGTTCTGCATCTTAGCCTCGGGATCAACACTTGATGATGAGTTTAGTCTCGGACCCAAAACCAAGAATTTGTTGAAAATTTAGATAACTGGCAAGAATTATCAAGTTGTTGAGGGATAACTGGTCAAAATAACAATATTTCTACATTTCGTAATTGTGTAGATTCTTGAAAATTAAGTAGTTCAGATGTTTAAATATAATTTAACTCTTGAGAGGCTCCAAATGGACCCCTAAGGGTCCATTTGGATTTTACGATCTCAAGAGTTACAGATCTATTAGGGGCCATTTGCTTACCGACGATCCATAATTTAGCTGGGGACCACCTGGAATCCTCTCAGGGAACACTGGTGACCACAAACAGTGGTCCGGGGGACCACTGGTTGTAAAACCACTCCTCTAGTAGTATGCACGTTCTTGTGTTTAACTAATGCCTGCTGCATGCGTAGTATACAAATCAACATGACGTTTTGCCAGAGCATGTCAAATACCAGTATAACACTTACAGTTTCCAAATCTCAGTAAAGGGCATTTCAGACAAGGAGCGATAACAACGCGCACATTGTTGCCTGTGATCAACGTCAGGTCTGCTCAAGAGGGGTGGGATAACGCAAGCATGAAAAAACGCTAAACAGAATCCAGGACTGGTAAATCGCAGGCAGAGAATGAGAACAACAAATTCAAGGGGGCCGTGCTTGCATAAATACGTTATTGCACTGCAACTTCTCAGCACAAAGTGCAGGTGTCATTGAAAATGAACTAGAGCCGTATTTTATTGGTCCTTGTGTGAAGGACCCTTATTTCTTTCCTAAAGTGTTTCTACCTATAGATCTTAGTCTTGTGGTTTATGATGGATGCCACTCTTGTCCACTCTTGCCCACCTCCATCTTATGGATGTTTCCCACGTTGCGTTATTGGTTATTATAACAATGAAAAAAACTTTATTCAACAGCTCGTATAGCTAAAGAACTGAGGTTACTATTAAAGAAATTACCGAAAAAGACGATCGTCTTGGGTCCTGGTGGACCTTCAAAATAAAACAAATACTGAAATAAAACAAATACGGACAGTGGCGGGAAAAATAATTAATAAATCAACACCTCTTAGTTAATGAGTTTAAGACTGTCTGCATGAAGACTAAAGAAGGGAGGCCGCCATGCTCGTGTATCCCCCGACCGTTGTGTATGCACGTGTATACAGTCCATTCATATGCGCATTCACGTCTCGTATGCATTGCCTTGTCCTTCAAACTGGTGAGACGGGGATGCCGAACAATGGGCAGCGCAGCAGTTAGCTGTATTTACATTCAGAAGAAGGGACAAAAAAAAGTGCTGTGACATGACTGGACCCTGACCCCAGCCCCAGTCACCCAGAGCCTCATCTCCATGGGAATCAATATACTACTGTAATAATGGTGATCTATGGGCCTACATCAAAGAAGTCAGCGACCTTTCTGCTAGGGAGGGCTGGACCGGGGACTTACGCTGACCTTCAGGGGGGTGTTTAGAATAAATGTTTTGTCACCGAGCAAAGCGCACAGAATTGCATATTGGAACACAATCAACATATACACATGCACACACCTGCTTTTGTCACTGAGCAAAGCTCACGTAATTGCATATCGGAACGTACACAACTACACACATTACACACACCTGCTTACTCTCATCTCACTCTCACTCTCTCTCTCTCTCTCTCTCTCTCTCTCTCTCTCTCTCTCTCTCTCTCTCACACACACACACACACACACACACACACACACACACACACACAGACACACACGCACACAAAGTAAATTGATATAATGTTTGTGCTCTAAGTGTAAGTGTAACTTACCTTGGTCTGTGCAAGGTCCGCCTGCACATCACAAGTGTACTGTACAGTGTACATAGATAGAAAATACCTATAGATTGTGTGTCTGAGTCAAATACAAATACAATTCAAATGTAAAAAATACAAAAGTCAAATGTACTTAGTCCCATTTTAATAAAACAAAACATGGTGACTCATGAGACCTCCACATTCTCACTGTCATGACGGATGGAGGTAATTGCTACCATGAGTCCATGACCAAAGTCACCGAACAGCCAAGATAGATCTATGGCTTTCTGTCAGGGTTGCTGAATGGATGAAAGAGACCAATGCCTGACTCTAAGCAGGGCTTGACACTAACACTTGCCCGCTTGCCCGGGGCAAGTAAAAAAAATGGTGGGGCAAGTGAAGACTGCTACCTGGTTGCCCGATCGGGCAAGTGTGCAACTTAGTGCACTATAACACAACACAAGATAAATTTGTCTTGAAGGCAGTCATTGCACTTGCACTCATTGTACCTCTGTGTCTTTCCCTGCTTTCTAGCTATCTCTACCTCTCTCTCTCTCCCAGGTCCATTTGGTTTCAAACTATCATTTTGCTGGGGTCAGGGACCACTGGGTCTGTGACCACTATGGGCTAATTAAGATGATAACTTTTAACTCTTGAGAGTGTAAAAATGAAACCAAATGGACCCGCAAGGGTCCATTTGGTTTCATTTTTACACTCTCAAGAGTTACATCTGGTTAACCAACTTAGCTGGGGACCACCTGGAACCCTCTCAGGGACCACTGGTGGTCCCGGACCACCTGTTGAAAACACCTGGTTTAAAGCACCCAAGTAGGAAGTAAACTTAAATGCAAAATTTACAATATATTTTTTGGGGGCAAGCGACCATGACCTGAGGGCAAGTAGAACTTGACTTGTACTTGCCCGATGGGCAAGTGCCTCGGAGACCTTAGTGTCAACCCCTGCTAAGTACAGTATACAGGCGACTAGCTTCAGGCCATTTGATTTGACTGAAAAGAAAAGGCAAAAGTACCGTACCGTAATTGTAGAGGTTTTTATTTTGTAATGTATGATACGTGGGGCCATAATAACATATTGCAGATATAAAGTATTGTTAAAAACATATAAAGCAAAACAAAAAAACAAGTGATGACGTCAGCATATTTTGGGGACATTTGGCTATAGCTTAATTTAGTCAAATGAGTGTTTTTTTTTTCTTGTCCAAAAGTAGTGTAATGCTTGGAATGGATTCATAATTATGAATAAACCGACACCTTATACATGCTACTACAAGCATGACTAAAATTAGATTTTCTTTTGCCTTTATTTATTGGTACTCATTTCATGTAGAAAGTGACGTAAAGAATTGCATATGTAAAGGCGAGAAGGGTTCTGTTTATTTGTCTTTTTCATCTGCTTTTGGTCAAGCTCAATATAATCAGGAGAAAACAATCAAGTAGGTGAAGACCCATGGGGTGGGACAGTGCTCTAATAGATAGCAGTAGTTTTAAAAGAAACTACCGGTAGACATAATATCTTTAGATAATATGCAGAATTTTTAAAATATAGTATTTTTAACAGATACTATGCACAATACTTTTGACATATACTAAACTATGGATGGACAGTACGGTATATTTAAATGTAATAAATGCACTATATATGCAATGTATCTGTATTGGAACGCAGTATATTAGTAGATACAGATGTTTTTATTTAGGTTAGGAGTTTTTCGTTTTACACATACACACGTGCACGGCTGCACGCACACATGCAAACACACATATGCTCTTACCTTCCGTTCTCCACATATGGCCCTGCTCCCCCTCCCAGGAGCATCTCTCTGGGGTCGTTATGGTCTCTGACATGCCCTGCTGGATCTATGAATGTTAATGCCCAGCGGACAGAGCCAGGGGACCACGCGCACGCACGCACACGCACACACACACACACACACACACACACACACACACACACACACACACACACACACACACACGCAAATGATATAGAAACACAAACTTTTTTGATGGACTGTTGAAGTGTGTGTGTGTGTGTGTGTGTGTGTGTGTGTGTGTGTGTGTGTGTGTGTGTGTGTGTGTGTGTGTGTGTGTGTGTGTGTGTGTGTGTGTGTGTGTGTGTGTGTGT
Organism: Benthosema pterotum; assembly: GCA_039105355.1. Taxonomy (NCBI): domain Eukaryota; kingdom Metazoa; phylum Chordata; class Actinopteri; order Myctophiformes; family Myctophidae; genus Benthosema; species Benthosema pterotum. The sequence continues at coordinate 10,301,737 of CM076977.1, forward strand.
GTGTGTGTGTGTGTGTGTGTGTGTGTGTGTGTGTGTGTGTGAGATTACAGGACTTTTATTAGGCAAGTAAATCATCATGATCAGTTGTTGTTGAAGTTGCAACAGACACGCATGATGCATAAAGCTAAAGGTCTGACTCAGAGAGTTTTCTGTTTTCACTTATGAATATCCTGTTGGTTTAGTGCAGTTGCCACAGCTGTAGTTAGTTGGTAGCAGTAGTAGTGTTTCAAATCATTGTAAATATATGCACTTTAATTTGAAATAATTTGGGTTGTTTTGCATGCCATCATGTTTGGTGGGGCAAACATGTGAGCATTTATGGGGGGCATTGCCCCCCCATACCCATGCCTAGATTTGCCCCTGCACTCATGTTGTCCAAGCAGCCAGGGGGAAAGATGGAGATAAGAGTCAGACGGAGGGAAGAATGTAAGATACATAGTGGGAGAGAGCCTCAAAGGAAGTCTGTCTGTCTGTCTGTCTGTCTGTCTGTCTGTCTGTCTGTCTGTCTGTCTGTCTGTCTGTCTGTCTGTCTGTCTGTCTGTCTGTCTGTCTGTCTCCATCCCTCCATGTCTGTCTAATAAATCACCATGTCCTCATTTTAGCCCCCTCATGTTGTCTTCTCGCCTTCCCTTTCTCTCTGTTTTCTCTCCCATGCTTCTTGTCATCCTTCTGTCTCCCCTCTTACCCCCTCCCACCCCTCTCGCTCGTCTCGGGCAGGAGCAGATCTAGGCATGGCATGGGGGGGGCAGTGCCCCCCTAAATGCCCAGTCTGCCCCACCAAACACGATGGCATGCAAAACAACCCAAGATATTTCAAATTAAACTGCCTATTTTTAAAATGATTTGAAACACCACTACTGCTACTAATTACTCTCTGAGTCAGACCTTTAGCTTTATGCATGCTGCGTGTCTGTTGCAACTTCAACAACAACTGTTGTTATTATTGATGCCTAATTGCCTAATAAAGGTCCTGTAACCGAAAATGGTATGGGTGCGGCTTCATCGCCCGTGGCGTGAAGCGACACGGGCGATGAAGCCGCCCCCATACCATTTTCTCCTGCCCCCCCCCCCCCCCATTGGTAAATGTTTTACATCCGCCCCTGGTCTCGGGGTGTCCCTGTATCTCTTCCTTCCCCTCCTCCTCCCATAGCTCTCTTTGGTTCTGCTCTTGTAATCTATCTCTCCAAATTTCTCATTCTTTCACCCCCCCCTCCCTCCCCCCATCTCCTCCTTGTTTATGCTGGAGTGTGTGCGTGTGTGTGTGTGTGTGTGTGTGTGTGTGTGTGTGTGCGTGCGTGCACAGCACGCACAGCCTGCTAGGCTTCAGCTGGAATAAGAATCAATGTATTATTTGATAATCAGTTTATTGTAATCCTTGACCCAGTCCTGCATTTCAAACAGGGATTGGTGTGTGTGTGTGTGTGTGTGTGTGTGTGTGTGTGTGTTGTGTGTGTGTGTGTGTGTGTGTGTGTGTGTGTGTGTGTGTGTGTGTGTGTGTGTGTGTGTGTGTGTGTGTGTGTGTGTGTGTGTGTGTGTGTGTGTGTGTGTGTGTGTGTGTGTGTGTGTGTGCGCACGCGAAGATTTTGATTTAAGACTCATACTACCATGTTCTTTGACCCATCAGTTGCATAACACACACACACACACACACACACACACACACACACACACACACACACACACACACACACACACACACACACACACACACACACACACACACACACACACCCCTACGCTTATAGACAAGAGACATAGGCTTTTCAATTCCACTGAAATCAAATTCTGAAATTCTTGATTTCAATTAATCTTATTTAAGAAATATAAGCTACATATAATTTTACAGATATTTAGATAGATAGAGTGAAGGTGAGGTGGAGTTAGGTTCTGTTTTACCCATTGTGTCCTGTCTAGATTTCTAGTTTCTGAATAACGTTTTCACGAATTTTCAAAAATAGCAGAGATACAAGCTCATAGCGCGCCACTCGTTGTAGATCTGCTATTTTTCAATAGTTAAAACATAATGCTTAGAACACCAAAACGCGTTCAGTACACTAAGGGTTAAACCAATCTGTTTACAAACAGAACTGATTTTTATGTCACCATATTTATTCGAACTGATTTGAAATAGAGACAGAACTCACTCACATGAGTTTCATGAATGGATTTTTGAGCTGAAATGAATTGCCATAGGTTATCTACATGTTCAGATGACATGATGTGAGCTTTCAGATCTGATTGATGTTTTAATAGCAAAACTAAAGCTTAACTCAGGGAAAATCCAAAGGCCAAGTGGGTCCATTTGGTTCAATTTCATCAAATGCAGGTGAATAATTGTTAAATATCTGCATCAGTTAAGTTACTTTAAAATAAGTCTGCGCAATTAGAGAATGTAGAACACTTTCTACAAAATGTGCATGTTCGCTCCTAATAATACCAACATCAAATTGTTGACAAATTATTTAATTTAGGTCTGGAAGTCTAAATAAATGTCATCAAATGGTGGTCTGTGGCTCAAATGAAGAATACATAATTGACCTTGATATGAATATTCTTGAAAAACACTCATTTAAGGTATATTTAGAACTCATAAAAATATGCGATTAAATTGCGATTAATCAAAGATTAACTATGGGCAATCATGCGATTAATCGCGATTACATTTTTTAATCGATTGACAGCTCTAATCAAAACATAACATTTTGAAATTGTTGGACAGTTGTTTTAATCTTTTTTTCCTTTGTTCTCTATACCTAAATCAGCTTCCCCAAAAGTGGTTCTGCCGGGTTGGAGGTGCTTAAAGCATCAGAAGAGAGAGAATGTGCCTCTCTCTGTACTGTACTGTCCTGTACAATATTGGCTTGCAGAACAACTAATCGCATGCCATTTTTATCAGGTTGTAGGTCTGTCACACTTTCTCGATAACTTTGACAGGTTTCCGTTGGGGGGGAGAGGAGAGTAGGGGGGGGGGGTGTTTGGGGAGACGGTAAAAACACAATGTCAGTGTAAATAGTGCAACAGTAAGCCAATTGAGTGTGAGAAAAATCACTCCTACATGCGTATTGGCAGGCGACGGAAATTTCCCTGCAACCTGCTTTTTAATAAATGGTGTGAAGGGCCTAATGGGCAAAGACTTCCCCACAGGACATTCTTACTTTCCTACAATTCTCTCTCTCACTCACTCACACACACACACACACACACACACACACACACACACACACACACACACACACACACACACACACACACACACACACACACACACACACACATATTGTTTTGGGAGTTTTTCATCAGTCATGGTTTCAAAATCTCCTTGGGTCATTGGGTAGTATATGCCTTGGTACAGTGGGCAAATGGTTAGGAAGTACAGCTCAGTCTCTACCTCATTTTGTGTGTAGTGGGTAGATGGTATGTCTCTCTCCATCTTTCACAACTCCCTCATCCAGGATCATCCGTTCTCCTAGCTCCTGACATGAGTTCTGACTCAAACGGTATAGGCGCCTCCCTCGGCCCTGGGCATGTGTATCGTATGGCAGCTGCCATTTTCTGTTTCCAATGTTGCGGAGGCACGCTATACGCTGCCACGCAGGAAAAAAGTAATCACGACTTGTCATTACTGGGACTTTGTTTGGAATCTAGGGTGCACTCTATTTACGGCGTTCGTGCATGCCAGGGGTTTTCAACAGGTGGTCCGGGACCACCAGTGGTCCTTGAGAGGGTTCCAGGTGCTCCCCAGGCTAAATGATGGAAAGCTTATGTACCAGATGTAACTCTTGAGAGTGTAAAAATGATTTCATTTTTACACTCTCAAAAGTCAAAATATTCATCTAAATTTAGATTTGGGGTGAAAATGTAATCAAATGGCGGTCCATGGCTCAAATGCTGAACAAATGGTGGGCCCTGAAAGGTTGAAAAGCCCTGGTGTAGGCCTATTATAGGCTACTCAAATCTTCCACTTCTCTGTCTATAACCTTCATATAGAGTGAGACAGAGAGATAGAGATGTGTTATAATTTAGTTAGAAGGTAACAGTGAGAGAAGCGAAGGTGAGAGAGGTAGACAGACCTCTCCCTAGAGAACACATCAGTGTTAATTGAAAGCTTAATGCACAGGTGGGTCATTCAACACCATTAGTAGCAGAGAGTTAAAGAAGCCTCCAGGATGCCCACATCTCTGCTGTTTCTCTATGTCTCTCTCTCTCTATCTCAGTGGTTTTCAACCTTTTTGACTCCAGGGACCAGCATTTATTCAGCATTTGAGCCACGGACCACCATTTGATGACATTCTCACCAAAGGACCTAGAACTAAAGAATTATTTTTGGTTTTGTCCACAATTCCATTGGCTGGATTTTGCAAACAAAACAGTGTAGACCTTCAGATGATGAATATTTTAACTCTTGAGAGTGTGAAAATGAAACCAAATGGATCCGCAAGGGTCCATTTGGTTTCAGTTTTACATTCGTAAGAGTTACATCTGGTTAACCAACTTTCCATCATTTAGCCTGGGGACCACCTGGAACCCTCTCAGGGTCCCCGAGCACTGGTTGAAAACCCCTGCTCTCTCTCTCTCTCACCACCCATACACACACACACACACTCAATTTCAGTTTCAATTTTTCAATATCAAAATGCTTCATTGGCAGGATAAAATATACTTTACATTGCCAAAGCACACACATAACAACAACAAAACAAAGTCACGTAAAACAAAACAAATTGCTGCATTGTGCATACATATACAGCAATGAACAACAAGCAATGAAATAAATGAAATGTACTATAGCGACAAATCCCTTTCAGGCTGATTTATACCTGGCTCTTCTGTCCACTTACTGTCCCTCAGTTGATAACAACTGCACGATGCATTTTGCTGGTAGGGTCAGATTATTTATATATTTTTCTTTGAATTTAGGGTAGAATGATTCTCTGATATATTTGTATTTCTCTGTCTGTCTGTCTGTCTGTCTGTCTGTCTGTCTGTCTGTCTGTCTGTCTGTCTGTCTGTCTGTCTGTCTGTCTGTCTGTCTGTCTGTCTGTCTGTCTCTCTCTCCCTCTCTCTCTCCCTCTCTCTCTCCCTCTCTCTCTCTCTCTCTCTCTCTCTCTCTCTCTCTCTCTCTCTCTCTCTCTCTCTCTCTCTCTCTCTCTCTCTCTCTCTGTCTCTCTCTCTTTCTCTTTCCACCTTTCAATTTGCTTGTGTATTATCTTAGCCTTTTCTTTAGTGTTTTTCCTAATCAATTGATTTTTTCCCCTCCCCCCTCATGTAAAGCACAAACTTGAGACCTTAGTATTACAGTGCCAGTATAGGACTGCCTGTGTCCATGTGTAGTGCTTTCCTGCCTCCTTGAGTCTATGCATATAAACCTGCATGTGCAGCACTGCATTACCCTCTGCTGTAATACACAACAGTGCCATCTAGTGGTTGTTCTGCTAAAGTCACGGCGGCCAGTTAGAATGTCACAGCAAAGTATATTGATATCGCTGTGCAATGGCACATAAATGCCACGCAAATATGCAAAGCTGCATTTTTAATCGCTCTGTGTGTGTGTCTGTGTGTGTGTGTGTGTGTGTGTGTGTGTGCGCGCGCGCACGCACACTGTATGCTCTCTGAGTTGTGACTAACAGGGAGTGTGTAGGGGCTTGAGTTAATGAGGTTGGGTGAGCTATGGGGGGCTGGCGGTGGTCTTCGGGGGCCGTTAGGGCCCATTGATTCCTCTCTGCTCTCACAGCAAGGAGGGAGAGAGAGAGGGAGAGAGAATGTAAAATTCAGACTCAGAGATTGAATGGAAGAAAGAAAGTTAGAATGAAGAAAAAGGAAAAAAGATTGCATGACAAGAAAAAGCTTTGAATGCAAAGCAGAAAGTGTCCAGCACTATGACAGACAGACCGATAATAATGCCCAGCCTTTTGCCTGGTATGTGTGACTCATCCAGACCGCCTCAATGGCAGGAGGGACTTGCATGCATATATAGGCCTATACAATACATCTGTCCTTAAATGCAAGCACAATTACGGAGCTTCATGCTGCCTGTATTGCCATGTGCTGACTATAGCCTCCATCCCCACTGGCGCTGCGAAGAGAACAGCCTGGGCACAACCTAATGCACATCAGCGGAGGTGTCATACGTCAGATAATATTTCACCCTGGATACGATGTGTTTGTGACCAATCACAGCACCTGTTTCATTTGCTGGGTAATGTAAACTGACTTGTTAAGCATTGACATCATTTCCTTGGACGGTAGTTCCACCAAAATACCGCAACTTTTGCTGACAGACTCTGTAGCAAAAGTCTTGCCCATCATGTGTGTCGACTCGACTGGCTGATTTGGGGGGCCTGTTTACGTACGTGCACACACACACGCACATGCACACGCACACAGACGCATGCTACACTGAAGCCGATTTACACATGCACATACTGTACTAAGCAATTTATCTCAATCCGTCATAGGCAAATGTGATAATAGATAAAGGAAATATTATAAATGATCCACCAACAATACACTGTATGATATGGCTATCTTTGTCGTTCCGCTGTCCTCCCTTTATTCCGTCTCTCTCCCTCTCCTTCTATTTGTCTGTATGTTTTACTTCTCTCCTATTTAAAGGGCAGTGAAGATCAAGCTTTACGGAGCCTCTTTAATTTACTGAGTGGCCTTTTGCGGAGGCCTGGGTTGCGCTCAGACCGGGGGGCTGCTGTGGTACAGTTAATGGTGTAGAGCTGTTAAATGGCAAACATGAGCCTCCGTATCGATCATCTGTGACGGTAGCAGGTACACCACATTAGCCCTCTGTCACACTCGCACCGCAAGACACTTCACCTGTTTCAAGTCATGTGAGGTAACACACATAAAACGCACCCCGGGCGGCGGTGCTGCCCGGCGCGAGGATACTTCCCGCCTCTCTGTGGAGGCTGGAGGGCCATACAGGGGTTGACACTAAGGTCTCCGACGCACTTGCCCATCGGGCAAGTGCAAGTCAGGTTCTACTTGCCCTCAAGTCACGGTCACTTGCCCCTCAAAAATATATTGTAAATTTTGCATTTAAGTTTACTTCCTACTTGGGTGCTTTAAACCAGGAGTTTTCAACCAGTGGTCCCTGAGAGGGTTCCAGGTGGTCCCCATAGTTGGTTAACCAGATGTAACTCTTGAGAGTGTAAAAATGAAACCAAATGGACCCTTGCGGGTCCATTTGGTTTCATTTTTACACTCTCAAGAGTTAAAATTCATCATCTTAATTAGCCCTTAGTGGTCACAGACCCAGTGGTCCCTGACCCCAGCAAAATGATAGTTTGGAACCAAATGAACATGGGAGAGAGATAGGTAGAGATAGCTAGAAAGCAGGGAAAGACACAGAGGCAGAGTGCAATGACTGCCTTCAAGAGAAATTTATCTTGTGTTGTGTTATAGTGCACTAAGTTGCACACTTGCCCGATCGGGCAACCAGGTAGCAGTCTTCACTTGCCCGACCATTTTTTTTTACTTGCCCCGGGCAAGCGGGCAAGTGTTAGTGTCAAGCCCTGGCCATATCTCCACTGTGTTTCTGCGTTGCAAGCAGGGGTGTAGTGGAGGTGGGATGCGGGGTGACGGCACCCCCCCACTTCTCACATCTAGAATATTTTTTGAGGTGAAATACATTTTGATGACATCAACAAGATGTGTTTCACCATGTTAATGATTTTCCTTTTTTGGTTCCATTTGTACACTCTCAGAAAAAAAAATGGGTGGAATTCCCCTTTTAAGAGGCGTTGCCTCACCTCTAAAAGTCCCACTACAACACTGGTCACAAGGTGCTTAGAGGGCTGCAGCGATTAATCGCAATCAAATCGATTATTCAATTAGTTGTCAACTATTTTAGCCATGGATTAATCTGTCTGTCAACTAATCACTGAAGTTTCGACCCGTTTCCCCACTTAACCGTAATTTCTCCAGTGTTAAGTGTAACAAATAGTGATGTCTCGATACCGATACCAAAGTATCGGATCGGCAGTTTTTATCCCTTTTTGGTCATATCGGTATCGGCAAATACTGTACGGGGGTATCGGAAAAGTATGAGTATTGGCCCTTATTTGTCATTATTGGGTCATATATTGGCAAATTGGCATAAATATGGCAGTTCAGTAAAATGTTGGGTCATGTGGAGTTTCCCAAGTGCACATTTGAGAGAGTAGTATGTCATTCCCAGTTGGTGACTTCATATAAAGGTATTTTTTCTTTTGTATGTTATTATATATATTCTCCTCTGGTATCGGCATTTGGTATCGGTATCGGCTAACACAAAAATTGTGGTATCGGGATCGGATCGGAATTGAAAAAGTGGCATCGGGACATCCCTAGTAACAAATTCACCCATTTTCAACAGTAATACACTTTAGAGATGATGTGTGGACCTGATAAAAAAAGTTCCCCCCATTCTGTCTTTCCTAGAAATGGAGGTCTGAAAAAAAAATCATTAACATGGTGAAACATGTCATCAAGTTGTGTTTCACCATGTTAATGATTTTTCTTTCAGGAACTTTTTTTTCTGAGAGTGTACAAATGGAACCAAATGGACCCGCTAGGGTCCATTTAGTTCACATTTTCTGAGATTGTACAATCTCAGAAAAAAATTAAAATGGGTGGAATCCCCTTTTAAGGTGATCGCTAAATCAGAGTCATAATCCGAGTAACCGATGAATCAGTTAAAAATCGGCAGATGAATTGACTATGAAAATGAACGTTAGTTGGAGCCCTAGTGCTATCTATCACTGTATTTGAGTAATGTTCCTCCTCACGACTTAGCTAAGTGATTATGGAGTTACTGTCCAGCTATATTGCGCTAATACAGTAACAACACATGAAACATTTGGCTGTCTACACTGTCCCTAAGACCAATGCAGGAATTGGCACCGGCAGTGAATTGGGAGGATATTGATATTGAAAACAATATTATGAAGCAAAAACAAAACAAAGGCACCTCCTGCTTTCTTGTGTGCATCTAGAAATAGCCGCAATGATAATTTCTCAAGTGTCCCTCTAATCTCTTTAATCGACCCAGTGTGGGATTCGAGTTGAGGTGGAGGGAAAATAATACTATATATTTTTTTAAATAAAATTGCAGTTCTGTGGGTAGTTAAAATCATTTCCTACGGGGTATAATTCTAAAGAACGGAGTTAAACATACCACATTGTTTCTCATAAGGAGATACATATGTGCAATGACGTTTTCACACAGGACATCCGTTAGGCTGTATACCTGTTCAAAGTATGTTGCATGAAATACGCTAAACCTCTATTTTGTGTGCGTGTGCGTGTGCGTGTGCGTGTGTGTGTGTGTGTGTGTGTGTGTGTGCAAGCTCACAATTTGTCACAGTGGATTGGCCATACAACCATTTTTCCTTTTAATCCACTCACACATTTTCACATTTAAAATGATCGAAATTATGATGACATTTTAGACATTGGGCTTATAATGTAATACACACGGCCATGCACACCATTGTATGAACCAGACAGACGGACAGACAGACGGATTCATTTTGTCTTCTTCTTCTCGTATGATACTAGGCAGGCAGGCATGCAGACAGACAGACAAACAGATCTTTTTTTTTCTTTCTTTCTGCTCTTATGATCATGCTACAATACTAGCAGTCAGACAGACAGACAAACAGACAGACAGGGAGACACACAGACAGATTTATTTTTTCTTTTCCCTCTTATGATCGTGTTACAATAGTCAGAAAGACAGGCACACTGACTGACAGGTGGGTAGAGAAAACATGATGATGATGAGGATGATGATGCACAGCTGCGCTGCTGCTGATGATGATGCCTTATCTTCACCCCACCCCCGTACCCCCAACACACACACACACACACACACACACACACACACACACACACACACACACACACACACACACACACACACGGTGCACTGTGCACGCACTGTCTTTATCACGGCCCGACACTTGTGCTAGGCTGGTAATCAGAGCAGCCCCCTCCCTCCCTCCCTCCCTCCCTCCCATCCCCTTTTTCCACGGAGGCAGAGCACATTCTAATCTCAACTGTTGCATATCTAATATTAATTGGAATCCTGCAACTGGGTCACTCTCATTGTTTTTCAAGTACTGTCAAGTCGAGGGAAAACATGAAGCTGAAATTACACCCCCCTTTACTCTGCCCATCCTCTCTCTCTGCTGCTGCTGCTGCTGCTCCTCTCTTCCTCCCCTTTCTGCCATGTCCTCCTTTCCTCTCCTCTCTCTAGTGCTCTCCTTTCCTCTTTCCTCGCCTTTGCTGAGAGAGAGAGAGAGAGAGAGAGAGAGAGAGAGAGAGAGAGAGAGAGAGAGAGAGAGAGAGAGAGAGAGAGAGAGAGAGAGGAGAGAGAGAGAAGAGAGAGAGAGAGAGAGAGAGAGAGAGAGAGGAGAGAGAGAGAGAGAGAGAGAGAGAGAGAGAGAGAGAGAGAGAGAGAGAGAGAGAGGTCTGTATCTGTTAGAAGTCAGTCAGGAATTAAAATGTACTTGAGTACAGTGTCGTACATTTAATGTCATTATTATACCCTATAGAGGTGGACATGATAAAAACGTTCCCCCATTCTGTGTTCCCAAGAAATGGAGGTCTGAAGGAAACCACTAACATTGTTGAAACATCTTGATGACATCATCAAGATGTATTTTCACCATGATTTCTTAAGATGCTTCTTTTTTTCTGAGAGCGTACAAATGGAACCAAATGAACCCGTTAGGGTTCATTTGGTTGCATTTGTACACTCTCAGAAAAAATGTTGAAAACGGGTGGAATTCCCCTTTTTAAAAGTACCAAAAGCAAAAATAGTCTTTACCGTATGCAGAATGCTTCATTTCAAGCTTTCAAATGTAAACAAATGTTTTGAATTCAGCAGCTCTACAAGCTCACACGATCTGCATCTTTATCGGCTATATTCAAAACAACAAAATTATATTATATTTGGATCAAGTGGTTAATGGTTAATGTTTTGTCGTGCAAAGGTACAACATTTGGATCATGTATGTATTGTATACAGTAAATACCTCAGAATTGCCTTGACATACAGTACAGGTAAATATACTTAGTTACTTTCCACCACTGGTAAAAACACACACATGCATGCCTCAGATTGCCACGCACACACAGCCATGTTTTCCTTGTATTGAAGGGTCCAGAGTATAATGATTGAGAAGTCCTCAGGCAGCTGATGCTCCCCAAGCAGCCTGTCTTCTGTGTGCGTGTGTGCGTGCGTGCGTGCGTGCGTGTGCGCACACATTTCCATGTGCCCAAAGACTGCATGTGCCCATAGTCTGCACCATGTAAACAGGGGCGGATTGGCACATATTTTCCCACAATTTTGCCTTTCCCAGGCCACCCTGGGGGGAGTAGCTGGTTAACCAGATGTAACTCTTTGAGAGCGCAAAAATGAAACCAAATGGACCCTTGCGGGTCCATTTGGTTTCATTTTTACACCCTCAAGAGTTAAAATATTCATCATGTGAATTAGCCCAACTTAATTTACACAACTAGAGAATGTAGAAGATTAATGGTCATTTTGAAATGTATGTTCCAGGCGAGCATCTAGCACATTCTAGTGCATTTTGGAAGTGCCACTAGTGCATTTTGGATCATGGCAAAAAAAAAAAAAACTGTCCAGGCCACTACTTGGCACAGGCCACCAGGAAAACTCCCTGTACTCCAGATGGCCAATCCGCCCCTGCATGTAAAGCACAACCCCTCCCACAGAGTGTCAGCGCTTTGACCCCCTAAAACCCCTCATAGTGGGGCTGTGTGACGCAGATCGTCTCAGAGCGCCGCTGACAGTTTCGGGTCGCTCTGTTTGTTTGTGTTCCGTCGTCTCATAAAAGTTGTGGGCCTGATCATGCCCCCCCACCCCCCACCCCGACCCCCAAAAGCAATCAGATTATCGGGCTATCATCCACCCCTCGGTCCCTCACAAACCCCCTCGCAACGAATCTATACGTTGAATTGGAAGTGTCACAAACCGGGGGGCCAAGCTTCTCGTCGTGGGCTAAGCTGCGGCGGCGGCGCCCGGCCGGCGTCTCAAAAGGGGAGAGCTCTTCTTCAGACGCGTGCCATGATGCTCCCTCTCTCCCTCCCCAAAGAGATGCTGAGAGGATAAATAGAGATGGGGAGGATTAGTTTATAGCACTGTGACGAAGGACAGGGATCCGAATTAACGCTGGCCTCAATCACCCGACCTCCCAGCTATAACCACTTCCGTTCTCCAGCAGCTTGTACCACCAGCTCTTGGAGAAGAAGACGAGCTCCGTGATTTTCTCTCTTCTCTTCTTGTGCCACCGCTAATGTCTGAGGTTGATTGGCAGGAGGACATTCTGATGGGGCACCGTGGTCAATTTGACCACTAATTCCTACTTGCCTCGACGGCTGGGAACCCGCCTGATGTCAGGCCTCTCCTCCCACCCCCCACCCCCATCCCCTCTGCATTCCCCTTTCAGATTACAGTCCTGGGCTCTCATTTGAATAAAAAGCAATCATTTTATCTATTTATCCGTGCATAGGGCTGTGCGAGTCGTTTAAGGACGAGGGGCGCGCCGCGCGATTCAACGCAAACACTGCGATCCGTAATTTGTTCCTTTCACGCCGTTCGTCCGTCCTGTGAGCGTTCTGATGATGTTGCGTGGTGTTATTGTGTTGGCCGTTGATTAGAAGGCCCGATAGCTGCCGCGCGCGTGACTCGCAGCTACCGCCATTATACCGCTGTACGCCCCGCGTGTATATTAGTGGAATTTACCGAGAGGTTATATTGGACCATAATAACTGGTTGCAAACTGTGTGAAAGTGGATGACGATGAACGCAACGCGGGCACCTTGTTTTGCATACTGAGTGAACATTTTATCCCCCCCCCAACGCCCAATGCTTTACACCCTTTGAATATTACATCGGCGGCGTGTTTGACAAAGTTTGTGTGGAAGAAAGAGGCAGGGTGTGTCTGTCAGAACGCATGCAGCTGCTGACTGTGCACTCGATAAAGACGTGTGTTTGTTGATAAAGCGCGACAGGGAGCAGGCGTTTCAAACAAACCGTCCGCAGTGAAGCTTAATTTTTCCTCCATTATGAAAGGGTATCCGGCCGTTGCTTGGCGTCTTGTTGGCTTGTAAATGTGTTGTTTTTTTTGACAAGCGACACTCTCATACTATGGCATACATTTGCCTGGAGTTGTGTACAGCAGTGGTTCACAAACCATTTCTAGAGTCCAAAAGATGAAATTTAGACATTTTGCAAACTATACTGCAAACAAGCTTTCCTTTTCTTTTTTGTAGTAAATGTTGTGCATTGTTTCTATCCATTTTATTTGTGAAATGATTATGAAAAGTTGTGATCTTTAGTTTTATTTTTTGGGGGTCAAACCCTTTTAAAAATTGTTTGACAGGCACACACACACACACACACACACACACACACACACACACGCACACACGCACACACACACACACACACACACACACACACACACACACACACACACACACACACACACACACACACACACACACACACACACACACACACACACATCAGCCATAGTGTGAATTCCACAATCTCTAGTTGATGATGCATCGCAGCCCTTCCATCCTGGGCCTGTTCACTAGCAGACAATCATTAGAAACTCGTGTGAGTTTCTAATAATGATCAAACAACAGATGAACAATCAGACAAATGAGAGGTATAGAAGGAAAAAACAAAAACATGACCGCACACTGTCAGAGATTATTTTTTCCTTTTTCACCTCTTTTGTCTATCTCAGCACGGTCCTGCATTCCTCCGTCACATACTGGAAAATGGTATTTGGGGAGACAAACAACTTCATTCTGCCGCGCCTCAAGTAATTAGCTGCGGAATTAGCGGGCCCGACGTGCCTCTGCAGATCAGCCGGGCCCTCCGGGGAGGCCTGCGGGTCCAGGCAAGCCGCATTTCCAATTATTGTGTTGAATTGCTAATTTAGTTATTGTGCCTGGCGTAATTGTGATGGGTATTGGGTGTGCGATTCAATTTGTTTTAAATATTTGTGGGCTGGTGGATTGGTAATGGAGCTGACCTATCTGCCGGCCCAGCGCAGAGCTAGGAGGAGCAGAGAGGCGGCGGAGGGAGGGAGGGAGGGAGGGAGGGATGGCGACAAAGGTAGGGGAGTGCAGAGATGTCGTTCCCCTATAGTCCACACTACATAGTACATACTACTGTGTCTGTATGTCTCTGTCTCTCTCTCTCTCTCTCTCTGGTTCATCCCTCTTAAGACTGTTGAAGTTAAAAAGCTTGAAATTTTGAAAAAATAGCACTTTGATCATCTTTGGGCTGCGAGGCACAGTGCATGAGACATCGTGGCATTTGGCTTGACGATAAGTGTCCTGGGGCTGTGTGTGTGTGTGTGTGTGTGTGTGTGTGTGTGTGTGTGTGTGTGTGTGTGTGTGTGTGTGTGTGTGTGTGTGTGTGTGTGTGTGTGTGTGTGTGTGTGTGTGTGTGTGTGTGTGTGTGTGTGTCTGGCAGTGGTCCTCTGACAGTGCGACAGGAGGAGTTGTGTTGTGCTGAAGGTGGAGCTGTGCGTGCGTGCGTGCGTGCGTGCGTGCGCTCTGCACTGCCACTTGGCGGGATTAGGCGTCCATATGAACCAGGACTGTGAGCACACAGGGAGTCGCTGTTTGCCTCACAGCGGGGATGAGTTTAAAAGTTCACTTTGTTCCAGCTCCAAGGTCAAAGTTCATGGCATGGCCCATTTGAAAACCACTCAGGAGACTGTTCAACGTTACGTCGTGGGCCTATCACAGTTGTGGAAAAGTAACAAAGTACAATTTTGAGGTGTTTAGTGTAAGAGTATTTCCTATTTCCAATACATTTATTTTTACTTTATACTAAGACTGTTGAAAATAACAAGTTAATGGGATTACATTCATTTTGTTGATCAGTTTGATTAAATGTTTTAACACATGTGCACAAAAAACTCAACCCACTGAGCGTTTTCTCTTTGAATAAAATGGGTAGAGCACGGTTTTACGGAGACATATAGCTATACTCTATGGCTCTGGCTACAGGGAGACACTGTAGCTAGAGCCATACAGTATAGCTTGAAGGATCTACAAGAATTGGTCGCTTGTGATCCCCTATTTTGATCAATATTTCAAAGCTAAGCAGATCTTTTTTTCACAGATTGTCTTTCTTTTTTAAATACCGTACAGTACCGTACAGTACAGTGTACATGAAATGGTGTACATGTTTTGGATATAGATCGAATGGTGATTAATCATGATTAAATCATTTACTCATTCACATACAGTACTAACATACTGTTTGTGGATGTAATTGTGTGTCCACAATTTAGAAGAGATAACTGGCAAAACATTGGTCAAAATACCAATTCTTCTGCATTTTCTAAATGTGTAGATTTGTGAATAAAGTAATTCAGATGTTTAAATATAATGTAACTGTAATTTACCCCTCCCAAAAACAACAAATAACCATGCCTACATTTCTTTTCATTAAGAAACATGAGTACTTCTTTTTCCATGACCTTCGGCTCATATGTTGAATACACAGATGTGTCTTCAGAGAATGATCATTCTAACCTGAAACATGTAATGTTACAAAAATTACATGTAAACATGTCATTTTTATCAAAGCGATACAAGCATTCAACAGGATGCTTGTATAGCAACACCCGTGTGTGTGTGTGTGTGCGTGTGTGTGTGTGCGTGCGCGTGCGTGTGCGCGTGCACGTGAGGTCACCCTGGGTCAATATGAAAGACCGTTAGTTGAATAAAACCTCTCAGCCTCTTTGAGATTTTCCCTTCTTTCTCTTGTCCATCCAAAATGTAAATACTAAAGACACACACACACACACACACACACACACACACACACACAGCACGTCATTTGCACCTGGCCAGCGTTTGAACATCATAAAGTGTGTGTGTGTGTTTACATGCTGGTGCAATTTTCTTTTTGTGTTTTCTGTGTCTTTGTGAGCGAGATTGAGTGTGTACATTGTGTGTGCGTGTGTGTGTGTGTGTGCGCGCGCGCGTGTTTGCATGGTGTGTGTATGGTGTGTGTGTGTGTGTGCCTGCATGCTGGTGCAATTTTGGGTGTCAGGGAAAAGCTTTCATAAAGGTGCGTTCAGTGTGTTAGAAGTGGTCCAGATACAGGGCAGAGGATTCAGCAGTTGGCTCAATCATGTAACACATGAAAACAGGTAGAGGTTTGATCTTTTGTAATATTTGTGTTATGTTCTTGAATGGTGATGAATGGAGTGAATACACTTTGAGGTGAACTACTCTATGGGTAGTAATTCACTCAATTCACATGGTCGTATACACACACACACGCACGCACGCACGCGCACACGCGCACAGACATACATAGTGTGCCAGATTGTTGTGTGATTTGGCCTAAATATAATAGTGTTTGTTCATTTTTTTCATTATCCTTTGGGGTGAACATTGGTGTACATTAAAACTAGAGATGTACTGATAGTGTATCGGTATCAGAGCATTGGATCAGGCTTTTATTTGTCATGTCCGTACTGGTTTATATCAGTATTGGCAAATACTGTATCAGCATTGGAAAAGTAACAATATTGGCAATATTGGCAATATTTGTCATTATACATACCAGTCTACCAGTAAAACATGTTGAAAAATGTGGGATTTGCTTTTCTCTTCTTTTTTATTTTAGTGTGCATATTTCTCTGGTATCCACATTTGATAACAGTGTCGGCTAAAGGCCGCTGCAGACGGACAGACATAAAAAAAGCTCACAGGATTGAGGTCTATATTAAATCGCGGGCGTGTGCACGAAACAAGCAACAAGCAACCCTGGTCACTCGCATGCTTTATCACACAGTGTTTTTGAAGCTCAAAGCGGCAGTCCCATTGAAAATGAACTACAAGGCCTTAAAAGGAACCCTGGCTATGCGATAAATATGGATAATTACATTATACTTGCCCTCTTCAACTAGAATTGAACATTTAAAACACATAGAATAAGCTATTTAGTTTAAAAATAGCTAATGATTTTATCCCATGGGGGGCCGCCATTTTACTGTGCCTGTCACATGACCTGTCCTAGGGATGATGTCACAGAATATCGTTCCACAGTAGAACTAATGGAATACATCAAACAAATACATATGTCCAAGTAATAGTTCATCCCCTCTGTTTTGCAGTCCTTTATTTCACCAGTGGGGGTCGCCATTGTCATAACAAACAGAGCAGTGTATATACATCGATGTTTTACGTTGCATTGCTGTTTAATCATGGAACATTCCATTAGCTGTACTATAACGCAGATCCTCTGACGTCATCACTATGACAGGCCATGTGACAGGCACAGTAAAATGGCGGCCCCCATGGGATAAAAACATATGAACTATTTTTAAACTAAAGAGCTTATTCTATGTGTTTTAAATGTTCAATTCTACTTATAGAGGGCAAGTATAAGGCATATATCCATATTTGTCTCATTAGCCAGGGTTCCTTTTAACACAGAAATTGTGGGATCGGGATTGGATCGGGAAAAGATTGCAGACATTGGCTTAGAGCAGTGGTTTTCAACCAGTGGTCCGGGGACCACCAGTGGTCGCTGAGAGGATTCAAGGTAGTCCCCAGCTAAATGATGGACAGTTAACCAAATAGACCCTTATCGATCTGTAACTCTTGATAGAGTAAGATGAAACCGTCTCATTTTACACTCAAGATTTAAATTCTATTGAAACTTCTGAATCACGTAATTCTTAACTAAAGAAAATATATTCTCAAGAAAATATAGAAAAAATGTTTTTGACCAACGTTTTGCCAGTTTATCTGAAAACAAAATCTTGAAAATCCTTTGTTTTAAGTCCGAGAGACTAAACTCAACATCAAATGGTGGTCCGTGGCTAACATGCAGAACAAATAGTGGGCCCTGGAAGTGGTGAGTTGTAACTGTATACCATCACCAGCTTGTGAACACTTCTTAGACCACTGCGATGAAGCCTATATGGGAAACCATTTAACTTAATGGCTGACTTGAAGCAAGAGGGGAATCTACTGGTAATTCCCTCAGAATGGGATTCAGCACTACTGAGGATGTACTGTATAATAATCTGTCTCCCCACCCCACCGCAGCTGTTTATCAATGGTGAACTCACCAGGGGTAGACATGCCACTGGACCTCTGGGCTACTCCCATTGTAACCACTAGCCCAATTAACCCAATTAATGAAGGAAAATTATGAATTTAGAAAAAATAAAAATAAATCCAGTTCTGATTTTCAGGACAGTGAAATACTGCAGGGTATTTACCTTGAATATTATTTTCTCTCTCTCTCTCTCTCTCTCTCTCTCTCTCTCTCTCTCTCTCTCTCTCTCTCTCTCTCTCTCTCTCTCTCTCTCTCTCTCTCTCTCTCTCTCTCTCTCTCTCTCTCTCTCTCTCTCTGGACCACCAGTGGTCCCTGAGAGAATTCCAGGTGGTCCCCAGCTGAATGGTCGACAGTTGGTATCCAAATGGACCCTTATAGATCTGTAACTCTTGAGAGCGTAAAATGAAACCAAATGAACCCTATTTGGCTTCATGTTACTCTCTCAAGAGTGAAATTATATTTAAAGGTAGGGTAAGTGATTTGAAATTCATCGTGTAGTACCAGCCTGGTGCACTAGGGGCGCCTAACAGTAGCTACACTATGTGAACCTGCTGCTCGATCCTGATTGGAGGAGAATTCACCCACCACCTGGGGAACTTTTATTAGCTCCTCTGCTAACGTGGGGGAGGGGGAAACTCCATATATGGTTTCCACACCTTATAATAGAGCAGGGGGGCCCAACCAGTAGATCGGGATCTACCGGTAGATCTCACAAGTAGATCTCGGGAGATGTGGGGGGAAAAGAAAAAAAAGGGTGGAAAAGAAAAAAGAGTGATTCTTGTGTGTGTGTGTGTGTGTGTGGCTCATTTGTGTGGCTCATTTGGAGGATTGTTGTCTGTGAATTTTGCCAACAGTATTGTTCTGCAACTTGTAATGGACTATTTTGGACTGTTATTATGATTGCATTTGCAATGGCAGTGTTTGTCCAAGTCTGTTGTAATTATGTTGTACTGTTATAGGCCTATGTATGACAAGTCTGTTGTACTTTATGCTTATATGGACATAAAGTAAAGTGGTAAAACAAAGTAGTGTGTGTTGTTGTGAAGTTACTGCAGACTGGCAACGATGTGTGTGGTCTAAAATGTTGATATTGGACTGGTAGATCCCGGAGGGGTTGGCTGCTGAAAAGTAGATCTTGGGTCAAAAAAGGTTGGGCACCCCTGTAATAGAGCATTTTAACAGAAAAAAAATATTTTTTGGGTGATATCTGACGAAAGTGAAATCACTTCCCCTACCTTTAAACATCTGAATGACTTAATTTCCAAAAATCTACACAATTAGAAAATCTAGGATAATTGTCATTGGGAGGTTATTTTGACCAATGTTTTGCCAAACTCCTAAATTGAAGACAAAAACTAGAAAATCCTTTATTTCTTTTCAGGCAAAAAAGATAAAACATCAAAGGTGGTCTGTGGCTAAAATGCAGAATAAAAAGTGGGCCCTGGTATGAAAGAGGTTGAAAACCAGTGCTATAGTTGAAGAAGGAAAAGTCACAAATTTACGTATGAGGTGTACAAGATTATGTGTTGTGTGCAGTGTGATATGTATTGCGTGTGACATCACGTCACGTTGTGCCTAGATTCCCCATTCATTTTTCTAATAGACTTTTTGAAAATAATTCATATAAAGTTGATTACGCCGTGTACAAAGCCAACTCGGGTTGTGACGAATCATGATGACACACACACTTTTTGTATCAAATAATTTCTAAGATGAAAAACAACACAGTGTTGTATCCTGTCATTTTCTACTTCTTGCTAATTAGATATTGCATGAACATATTGTGTCTGCTGTCATGATTTGTCACGACCCGAGTTGGAAAAGGGGTGGTGACATCACTGTTCTATACGTTGTTTCCCTAACATGCTTTCATGTGTGTCTATGCTAGACCTTCCTGGCTCCCTCATACAGCAAACACACACACACACACACACACACACACACACACACACACACACACACACACACACACACACACACACACACACACAGACACACACACAGACACACACACACAGGGTTAAACAGCAAAGCACCGTGCTGTTATCTCTTAACCAACCAGTGGCATTATTATCTTTATGATTTCAAAATGTTTATTATTCTGCTGCTTGGCTTGTTGTTTTCTAAAACAAACGGCAGACAGATAGCAATCTGACCATTTCTGTTGTGCTTTTATTAAATGTTTTGCTTGGAGAGAGAAAGAGAGAGAAAGAGAGAGACACACACACACACACACACACACACACACACACACACACACACACACACACACACACACAGAGAGAGAGAGAGGTAGAGCAGCAGGTAGAGAGAGAGACTGAGCCACATGCTGTATTATAATTACTGTGTTGGCTGGAAAACACATAAGACTTTCATTCGTAAAATGCAAAAATAGCTAAATAATAAAATAAAAAAACATCAGTTGATCCTTTTTTATTTCTTTTTTGCCTTTTTAATTAATTTAAAGGGATTGTAATGCAAAGACAAACGTTTTTGATTCATTTTCTTAGCTCAATTGCACCCAATAGACCTGAACCTTTCACATTCAGTAGATTTTCGGTGATTCTCAGGGCTTTTCTGTCTCAAGCTCTTGCTTGATCAAGAGGTTGAGAATGACGTCACATTCTGCAGTATACGTCACTGGAGTCCGCCAGCAGATGTCACTGTTTCCACCGTTTTCCGCCTGTTTTCGTTGCAGCTCAAAAGCCAGCCAAACCCCAGAGAAAAGATCACAGCAGATCCACTGTGAGTGTTTCAACACACTCTGAGTGTTGAAAACTTCTGCTTTTCTAAGATCACCTAAAATAAAAATAAATGAAAACGATTGTCACAAAACCTTTAAGAGAAAACAAAACAAAAAAAATACGGAGATGAGATGTTTCTGCTCAACAGTAACGGAATATTACAATGTAATATATATAGCAAGAACAAGAAAGAGGAGGAAAAAGCAGGGCTTGACACTAACACTTGCCCGCTTGCCCGGGGCAAGTAAAAAAAAATGGTGGGGCAAGTGAAGACTGCTACCTGGTTGCCCGATCGGGCAAGTGTGCAACATAGTGCACTATAACACAACACAAGATAAATTTGTCTTGAAGACAGTCATTGCGCTCTGCCTCTGTGTCTTTCCCTGCTTTCTAGCTATCCACAATTCCAGGCTGGATTTGGGAAACAAAACAGGCAAATTAACATACACATCAAAATGACCTAATCTTCTACATTCTCTAGTTGTGTAGACCTGGGCTAAATAATGAATTTTAACTCTTGAGAGTGTAAAAATGAAACCAAATGGACCCGCAAGGGTCCATTTGGTTTCATTTTTACATTCTCAAGAGTTACATCTGCAAAATTTGCAATATATTTTTGGGGGGCAAGTGACCATGAGCTGAGGGCAAGTACCTGACTTGCACTTGCCCGATGGGCAAATGCCTCCGAGACCTTAGTGTCAACCCCTGAAAAAGGACTGCAGGACAGACTGAACAAAGAGAGATGTAATGGTAGAGAGAGAGAGAGACCAGTGGAAGATGAGAAATGAAATCAATTTAAGTAGTGTGCAGGTAATTGGTTTCTAAAAAAGACACACACACACACACACACACACACACACACACACACACACACACACACACACACACACACACACACACACACACACACACACACACACATTTACATCAATGGTCAAACCATTTTCATATACAGCTCACTATTTATTCAGCATCTGAGCCACGGACCACAATTTGAGGACATTTTATCCCCAAAACTTTGTCCGGAATATGGATTTCGGAAACAAAACAATCAAACACACAGATCAATCAAAATGACCACTAATCTACTACATTATCTAGTTGTGTAGACTTTGGCTAATTCACATGATGAATATTTTAACTCTTGAGAGTGTAAACATACCAAATGGACCTGCAAAGGGTTCATTTGGTTTCATTTTTACGCTCTCAAAGAGTTAGATCTGGTTAACCAACTTTCCATCATTTAGATGGGTACCACCTGGAACCCTCTCAAGGACCCTCTGGTGGTCCCCGGACCAGACACCAGTTGAAAACCCCTGCTCTACATACATGGATGTATGTATAATATGTCCATGTTTGTTTTGTTGTGTATGTTCATGTGCAACAGAACTGAAATAACACCCAGCCTGTACGGAGACGGACAAATCAAAGCAAAAAGCAATGCAACGATGTCTGTCTGTTCCAGGGGTTGACACTAAGGTCTCGGAGACACTTGCCCATCGGGCAAGTGCAAGTCAGATGATACTTGCCCTCAGCTCATGGTCACTTGCCCCCCAAAATATTTGCAAAAAACTGCAGATGTAACTCTTGAGACCGTAAAAATGAAACCAAATGGACCCTTGCGGGTCCATTTGGTTTCACTCTCAAGAGTTAAAATCAATCATCTTAATTAGCCCAGGTCTACACAACTAGAGAATGTAGAAGATTAATGGTCATTTTGATGTGTATGTTAATTTGCCTGTTTTGTTTCCCAAATCCAGCCTGGAATTGTGGATAGCTATAAAGCAGGGAAAGACACAGAGGCAGAGTGCAATGACTGCCTTCAAGTCAAATTTATCTTGTGTTGTGTTATAGTGCTCTATGTTGCGCACTTGCCCGATCGGGCAACCAGGTAGCAGTCTTCACTTGCCCCATCATTTTTTTTTTACTTGCCCCGGGCAAGCGGGCAAGTGTTAGTGTCAAGCCCTGCACAGCCTGTACGGAGACGGACAAATCAAAGCAAAAAGCGCTGCAACGATGTCTGTCTGTTCCGCCTAACACCAGCCAAGCGATCATCACGGCTGGTGTTCTCAGCCCTTGTATGTAAAACATGAGCCCATAATTCCAGCGTGGCCTTTTATTCCCAATAATAAGGGCATATGGCAATGCAATTGGAAACCAATGCGATTTATCCCGAGATTCTCTCGCCAAACACATCTAATCTCACATTAGGACACAGTAATCTGCCTCGTAATTGACATTTTTAAAATAGCACTTATGAAATTAGCGGAGAAAAGGAAAGGGAAAAGGGGGAGAAAAATAAGAATGCCTTGTATGGTCATTACAAGGAACACTTGGGCTTGGCACGGGAGGCGTTGGACACCAGCCATAAGCGCTTAAATTACACCACCACCACAAGGCCTGATTACAGCACTGCTGAATTTAGCAGCGCTGTTGTAATTGTAGTCAGAGAGCGAACAATGATGCTGTTGTTGGAGCAGAACAGGCTGTTTATTTGGTTTGGATTTAAATGTGGACATGATGCTCGGGTGGAGGTTGACACACACACACACACACACACACACACGCACGCGCGCGCGCACACGCACACGCACACACACACACACACGTCGTAGCGTGTGGCTGTCGTTTCTATGGGGTGATCCGTGGCATATTGTATGTCATCATGGATTATGTGTAGAAAATGGGAAAAAGAAAATAGGTGGACTAACGAAGGATCCGATGTTGTTGTTATTATTTAGTTTACAAGCTCTCAGTACGCACAGACCTACTGTAAATACTTTGATTTCCCTTTCAAATGTTAGTTCTTCAAGATTGCATGCGCTGTGAGCTTGTAGAAATTTTTGCTACTACTGCAAGACACACATGTCTTGTTTGCCACACTTGTATTACGAAGAGCGAGATTAATTTACAAAGCAATGTTTAAATATGAGGGTTTTTTTTTGCTCGAGAGCAGCGATAATATGGTCCTAAATTAACACCTTATAGCTGATCCACTGTATATGCCTCTATAGTGTGGACTGTCCGTTTTGCTGTTTAGGAATTCATTGAAGAAAAACACAGGTGGTCTACTGTATGTACAGTATGTATGTTTATGCATGCACAGCCCTAGCATAGTACACATACAGTAGGGTAAATTAATCATAGACATATCAATATGTCATGCACAATCATCCAGGTCAAAGCAATACATTTGTGTGGCGTACAGTGCAGACAGAGGGATCCACGCCGCACACACCACTACACTCCCACACGCAGACACATCTGAAACCACAGCCAGCACAGCCCAGCGGCTAGGAACAGGTTAAAACAAGCCAGCCTGGGCTACAAAGGCACACCATGAAATGTGGCATATGAAAAAGTCAAAGTTTCCCAGCTACCGAGGGGGGAAAATACCACACCATCGCCACGCCACCATACAGCCTTTTGGTCTTCACTTGATAGGGGCTAAATGCATATTCATGAAGTAAGCAACTTGTGATCCCAAACAAAGTAAAGCTCTGGCTTAGGGAGATTGGGCCCGCCGTTAATGACTTCTTCGTTTTAAGCCGGCATAAGAAAGCCCCCCGATTTCCCTGCGCTTGTAGTCCATGAGAATATATAATACCGTTATTAATCATTTTTAATCCGTTTGCTTTTAATTAAGAAACAGCATGTTGCTGTCCTATCAGCCTGTGCCAGCACGCAGATTAATTGTAGCTTAAGATAGCCGGCCGTGATTGGTGTAATGTATTAGCTAACAAGACGCCAGGCTTCTAAAGATACTTGTACACTACCTTGGGAACTTGGCACCACTCCAGGGCCTCTCTCTCTCTGTCTCTGTCTCTGTCTCTTTCTCTCTCCTCCCTCCCCTTTTTTCTCTACTGCTTCCTCCTCCTCCTCCTGCTCCTCTATCTCTCCTCCCGTGTGTGTCTAGTGTTTGATACTACAGGCGGGTGTCTTTGGGACACCTTCTCTCTCATCTCGGTGTGGCACTGCGTTTGTAGCACCAATACTCTGATGACAGGCCAGTCTCTCCCTGGTGAGGGAACATTTTGGAAGGAAGGCTTTCATCCCCCCCAACCCCCCCAACCCCCCCCAGCCCGGGGTGATAAACGCTTGGTAACCTATAGCCCCCATGCACTGCCATGCCGGAAACTTTTTTACCATCGCACTTCAATTTAACTCACCATGTCGATTGCAGGAGTTGACCTTTTTTGGATGAAGACAGAGACTTACTTTATACAACGTAAGATGTTATGACTGGTATACACTGGTGGTTTTCAGCCTTTTAGATATCAGGGCCCACTTTTTATTCAGCATTTGAGCCACAGAACACAATTTTATGACATTTTAGCCCCACAATCCCCAAACTAAACATTTATTTTGCTGTACAGATCAAAATATGATCATTCTTCTACATTCACTAATTGTGTAGACTTCAGATATATTTAACTCTTGAGAGTGTAAAATGAAACCAAACTTGGTTTCATTTTCATGCTCCCAAAGAGTTACATCCGGTTAACCAACCCTCCCCATCATTTAGCTGGGGACCACCTGGAACGCTCTCAAGGACCACTGGTGGTCCCCAGACCACTGGTTGAAAACCACTTGTATACACTAAGTATTTGCAATGGTCATAATACTGCCATAATTCTGATCGCAGTCACTAGAAGGAATTATTAAAATGAAAATGATGCCGTCTGTGTTTAGCGCTAATGTGTCAGCGCATCACAGGACCGCTCGCTTTAGGACAGGTCTGATGGAAATGAATCAGGGCTGGATTCACACACAGACAATGGCATAGACCAGGGGTTTTCAACAGGCGGTCCGGGGACCACCAGTGGTCCTTGAGAGGGTTCCAGGTGGTCCCCAGTTAAGTTGGTTAACCAGATGTAACTCTTGAGAATGTAAAAATGAAACCAAATGGACCCTGGCGGGTCCATTTGGTTTCATTTTTACACTCTCAAGAGTTAAGATATTCATCATCTGAATTAGCCCAACTTAGTCTACACAACTAGAGAATGTAGAAGATTAATGGTCCTTTTGATCTGTATGTTTTGCCTGTTTTGTTTCCCAAATCCAGCCTGGTATTCTGGACAAAAGCAAAAGAAATCTTTAGTTTTGGGGTCTGAGGGGCTAAAGTGTTCTCAAATGGTGGTCCGTGGCTCAAATGCTGAATAAATGGTGGTCCCTGGAGCCAAAAAGGTTGAAAACCCCTGGCATAGACGAGTGATATGGAAGCATGATGATCATTTTCAATTACCTATACACACCCAAGAAGACCTAATAACTCAGCAGTGTCTGTGTGTGTTCCACAGGAGAGAGAGAGAGAGGGGGGCTTACCCACTCGAGTGTGAGTGGCAGTGGGAGGGTCAACTCTGACCCCATGCTGGGAGAGACGTGGGCAATATGCTGCAGCTTTACATGGAGCTAATCAGGCTATTAGAGCACTCTGTCCTGAGAACAAGGTTAAACTGGGACACATTAGATGAGGTGGATACGCACGCACACACACGCATGCACGTGTGTGTGCACACGTACACACACACACATTCCATAAATGTACAATATTGTCGCCTTGTCTTTGGTCTGAAATGCTGTTGTTGAATCAATTAACCACATCTAACCTGGATCTGTGGATGTACTATATGTGTCATTATAGATGTTATGACATGTGAGCTGCCTAATTGATTCTTTTTATTTTCATTCTTTTCATTGTGCGAACCACAATAGCACATATACAGTATCTTGTGCCAAATACATTGTTATAGATCTTGAACGTCAAGAGTGCCGTTTTAAACATCTCCGCCATTTAATTTACAAGAAGTCTGCACAATGTGTAAGAATGTATGATGATTGTTAGTTTTGATCAATGTTTGCCTGTCATCCACCACATCAGTATGTATGGAATTACAGCATGGAATTGTGACACATTCGTCCGAGAGGCTAAATCTAAATGAAATTGATTGGTGGTTTGTTACTCAAATGCTGAATAGATAATGGACCTTCATATGAAACTAGTTAAAACATTGGGGCAGAATATTCGCCGATGTCTGTCAGAATATCAAATGCATTTTCTAGTGCAGTGGTTTTCAATTTCAACCAGTGGTCTGGGGACCATCCGTGGTCCAGGTGGTCCCCTGGCCAAATCGATGCGGAGTTGGTTAACCAGATGTAACTCTTTGAGAGTGTAAACATGAAACCAAATGTACCCTTGCGAGTCCATTTTGTGAGTTAAAATATTCATCATGTGAGTTATCCCAAGTCTACACAACTAGAGAATGTAGAAGATTAAATGGTCATTTTGATCCGTACGTTTTACTGTTTTGTTCGCGAAATCCAGGCTGGGATTGTGAACAAAACCAAAATAAATCCTTAAATCGTTTTGGGTCTGTGGGGTGAAAATGTATCAATTGGTTGTCAATCCGTGGCTAAAATTCTGAATAAATAGTGGGCCCTGGCAAATGGAAAATGGTTGAAAACCCCTGTTCTAGTGGTAAAAAGTCGGTTTGTGTCCGACGGCGCTGCATATTTCTGTGCGTTCGTCCCTCTCCGCTGTGTGCAGTTGTGTAGCTGTAGCTGCCTGTGGGTTGGCGCGTGCAGTGCAGGGGGTGTCCAGGTTATTTAGTGTATATGAATGCATAAATAGATGGCTATTTCCACTTCTAATCTGGGCATCTGCCTCAGAGGGACTCCCCCCACCTCCCTCCCTCCCGTCCTCCAGTGAAGAGGAGCCATTGTGTGAGATGAGAGTTAGATTGGACGGCTCCCTGGGGGAGTGCTCTCCATTAGCTAAGGTGATCTAACAGGTAATCAGCACATAATTAAAAGGCTTCGCTCCTCCAACGGGAGGCGTGTGTGCATGTGTGTGTGTGTGCGCGTGTGTGTGTGTGTGTATGTGTGCTTGCATGTGTGTGTGTGTGTGTGTGTGTGTGCACTGGTGTGCACGTCGGCGTTTCATTTGTGAATGTCATGACAGCAGCCATGCAGGGCCCGCTGGTGAGGAAATGCATCACCTTTATAGACGTGCCAACGCGGTTGAAAAAGTGTCTCTGGATGAGTACTGAAAGACAATGCGCTCGGGCAGGTTCAAAGGTCAAGTCAGCCCATCAGTTATGACACCGGGGGTGAGTAGGAGGGCATTGGGATGAGATGAGATGGACCTTTGACTATACTGGAGTCCACGCTGCAGTGAACTGCTTTGTGTATGTAGTTACAAAAGGAGACAGAGACTAGAGGGTACAATTGGAACCATCTGCACAACAAAGTTAGACCCGAGGCTGATTGTACGCTACAGCCTGATTCTCAGTGGTGGAAAAAGTGCTTGATTTTCCTACACAGATCATACACAGACATTGCAGGTCATACTGTATGTCTTAGTATGTACAGTATGTATTTGTGGGACAATGAATTCCGTGGAAAACTTGGGTTGCATTCATGAAAGATTTGATTAATCTTTGTCATGAACGAAGAATATTTGTCACATTGTTGATGCAACACATAAAAGCATGTTCCCTATACAGACAGGGCCAAGAACAACGGAAAAAGAGCAGTTAATAGTCCAGGCAAAAAGTATACGGCTAACGGGTGCATGGTCCAAGTAGGATACAGTTCACGAGAAAAATACCACTTGCGTTCCGTTTAGATTTCTTATTTATTTTGTTCTCCGCTGCAGGTCCACAGTTCAAAACAACAGGTCGTTTCGGCCCTGAGGCCTTCTTCAGCAAGAATCTAGTACTGTATGTGCAGTTTAAGTGTTGCTTTTATAGGGGACCTGTATTATTTTTCTGTGATATTATATCTGTTGCTTATTATATGTACAGTATAATATAATTATATATAATTATATGATATAATATTATATATAATATAATTATAAATAACTTTTATGTGATTGAACGTACAGAACTGTGAATGTTATCTTGTTGTACTTGGACCGCTTTGTGCGGCACACCCAGGTCCCCTATAAAAGCGACACTTACACTGCAAGAACAACGATGCACCAATGTTTTTGTTTAGTTTTTGTTTTTTGGTTTTGTAACAGCAAAATGATCATCCGTACGTTTTACTGTTTTGTTGTAACAGCAAAATGATCATTATTATAAGGATTACTGTTCAGAATTCTAGATAACCAATACATCACCAACGTGTGCAAAATATGCGTTTTCAAAACTGTCAAATATTAGCTATACTGCCATATTTGATATCGACCAGTGGCAACGAATACCAAATTTAGGTGGTCGATGTTCAGTTGCATCCCAAGGATAGGCAAGATGAATTGTCGATACACAGATAATCTACCAAACACAAATTGCTTAGCTTTTTGTGCCATCATTATATAATCTATTTATTTTTGAGGGCCGTTGTTTTCCTAAAAAAATGGACAAATCCACAGGCCAAGTCACCTTGCCACTAAAATGATGACATTCCAGGCAGGGTTCCGAAGAAGTGAAATATGTGTTATGGATTAGAGGTTGTCTTGTCTCTCATATGACAATATTAAGTTCACAAATTGACAGAGGAATTCTCATCAATATTCAAAAGTGGATAGAGTTAGGTGTCAGTTAGGATATGCGCCTGGCCAAATGAGAAACAATATTTTTTTGTTTCTCATTTGGCAACAGGAAACATAATACCCAATCAAAGGTTTCTGGCAACATATTTCTAATTATTAACCGCAATTATTAGCGCAAATAAGATACATTCCAATTGTTTTTAATACTTAACATCATATTGTACTATGTCCCTCAAGCTTATTTCTGGTTAACCAACTTAGCTGGGGACCACCTGGAACCCTCTCAGGGACCACCTGTTGAAAACCCCTGGTTTAAAGCACCCATGTAGGAAGTAAACTTAAAAACAAATTTTACAATATATTTTTGGGGGGCAAGTGACCATGACCTGAGGGCAAGTAGAACCTGACTTGCACTTGCCCAATGGGCAAGTGCCCCGGAGACCTTAGTGTCAACCCCTGGATATGCACATTGTTTTATATTTCAGTCATTATAATACTGGTGATAGGTAAACCCAGGCTTGTTTCCATTCCATGCCAGCTTGGAAATGAGATCATCATGTGGCCAAAATCAAACTAGCTGTTCCTGAGAGGAGTTTCAATTAAAACTCCTATATGATATAAAAGGCTGATTGTTCACAACTGGTTATTTGTGGATATAAAAAAACACATATGATGGTAGCACCAACACAAAAAAATAAAACTTGAATTTCATGATATTTCCCCTTTAAACACACACACACACACACACACACACACACACACGCACACATACACGGTAATTGAGGATTGCATGCATTTATTATAGCGTGTTCATCCATAGTACTTTACATAGATTGTGCATTACATTCGCCTATTCATATAATGGTGGCCAAAAACACTGCAAGGCACCAACCAGCACATCAGGAGCAATTTGGGGTTCAGTGTCTTGCTCAAGGACACTTCATCACTAGGGGGAGCCTGGGTTCAAACTAGAAACCTTACGGTTACCATCAGGCGACTCTCCCCCTTTCTACCTCTGTTCCCCACTCTACCCCTGAGCCACCGCCACCTAAATACAATTACAATTTACATTGTGCAATGTAGGCATTTAGCAGATGGTCATAATCCAGAGGAAAATACCCTAAGCAAGAACAAAAACATGGTAATGTGTATATATAACATATAGACAGAAAATACATATTGTTATCAGGTGCATGAAAAATACATAATATGTTATATATAAATACATAAATAATCAGGAATCATACAGATTAGAAGCCCCATTTTCGTCACATGCTAAACCCCTTATTCCTAACTTTGCCCTTTTTACTATTTTGAAAAACCTTTTGGAATAGTTCAATGTGCCAATGTATTGACACGTTGTGGGCTTGTAGACTGGCCTTTGAAAAGGTTTTTTTAAAAGTTGTTTAAAAAGGCAAAGAAGTTAAGGGATAAGGCGTTTAGCGGTAACGAAAATCTATGTCTAAAGGTTCTGTACTGGTCTGTAACTGTAGTAGCACGGTATGACACTGAACCTCCTCTTGTGTCTGTCAGGTGATGATTCCTCTGCTGTCATAGTGCAAGATAGAGAGAGAGAGTGGAGAGCACTGTCAGTCATCAGTACAGTGGATAGTAATATTAGGGATGCAGCTAATGATTATTTCCATAATAACAGACAATTGTTTAATTGATTGATTGGATGGCATTTCTTTACCTTATAGGCTACATCTGCCTGCTTATAGGCTACAGCTGCCTGCTATGGCTCCAGCTAATGGAGATCCGTAATCAAATATAATCTAAATCAAATCTAACTAATAATGATAATAATAAGTAATTAAATAATTAATTGTTGTGAATTGTTTGTTTTTATCTTTATTTATTTAATATAAAGATTAGAAACAAACAATTGACAAATTAGGCATTTAGCATATGCTCTTAAGCAAGAACAAAATGGGGGGTAATGCATCAAATTTGTAAAAAAAAAAAAAAAAAAATAGTCATTGAGAATATATACGTATTACGTAAGCTAAGAACTGAACCGTGGAATATAAGTATAGTATGTACTGTATATACAGTATACTATATATAGGTACTTCCAGCTTCCCTGTGTTTCTGATCTCAGCACACGTTTGAAGGGTCCAATCAGACTTGCAGGATATGGGGTGTCATACCGTTGGGTGTTTTGTATGCTCGCATCATTCTCTCTGAACTAACCCATTCAGGTCTTGACACTAACACTTGCCCGCTTGCCCGGGGCAAGTAAAAAAAATGGTGGGGCAAGTGAAGACTGCTACCTGGTTGCCCGATCGGGCAAGTGTGCAACTTAGTGCACTATAACACAACACAAGATAAATTTGTCTTGAAGGCAGTCATTGCACTCTGCCTCTGTGTCTTTTCCTGCTTTCCTGCTGGATTTGGGAAACAAAACAGGCAAATTAACCTACACATCAAAATGACCATTAATCTTCTACATTATCTAGTTGTGTAGACTTGGGGCTAATTAAGATGATGAATTTTAACTCTTGAGAGTGTAAAAATGAAACCCTTGCGGGTCCATTTGGTTTCATTTTTACACTCTCAAGAGTTACATCTGCAAAATTTACAATATATTTTTGGGGGGCAAGTGACCATGAGCTGAGTGCAAGTAGAACCTGACTTGCACTTGCCCGATGGGCAAGTGCCTCCGAGACCTTAGTGTCAACCCCTGCCATTCTCTACTCCCTCCATCGTCACATTGGAGGGAGGAGGAGGATAGACATATGAGAGTTTGGGCCGGTCTACTGCAGCACACTGGATCACTTGTGTGAATAATACATGATAATATCAAAAAATGGCTGTGCTGCTGATTAGGCTGCTACAAATTGTGATCCTTAATAAAATCTAAATCTAATCAAACTAACAAAAATGCATTAAACATGAAGGATCATTCGAAAACACTTTGGCTGAGCCGCTGCAGGCTGCTATTCAAATAAAAAAAACAATTCGCTCTACATATATTTGATTTAAAAATGAGTACTCTTTTAACTCATATTCAATAGATAAGGTTTTGTTCTTGATCCTATAATCCTGCAAATAGGTACAATATTACAGGTAATCCTTTTCTTTCAGATCTTGAGGGTTAAATTGCCTTTAGATGTGATTATCTGTCTGCATTATCTGTCTGCACAAGTGTGCAACTGTCAGCAGATTGTAAGTGAAGAGAGATGGCTCACTCCTCTTTTTTGATAGTTACATTTAACACCAGAAAAACTACGGTCAAACTGAAAAACGCCACAATTAATTGCAAAACAACTCCAGCAATTACAACGTACTGTACTTGCCGATTCGGTTACGATTTAAGGGTGATTTCATACTAGTCATAATTATTTATTTTGATATTATGTTGACAAAAATAAACTAGATGCACAAATCAGTTATTTCATTTGTATGTATTTAGTTTTATATTAACTTGGTTTGGATGCTAAATGCACCTTACTCCTCTCTGTATCCTGTACCTCTCCTTTTTTGCTGTAACACATGACATCTATGTTCACCTCCAGATAAAGAGGTTTAACTCACCAAATTTTCCAATATGTAGAGTGAGAGCTGTGCCCTCTAGGTCAAACCCTGTGGCATCACTAGAGCCACCCGAACATACACCATCCCTGTGAGACCACACACACACACACACACACACACACACACACACACACACACACACACACACACACACACACACACACACACACACACACACACACACACACACACACACACACACACACACACACACACACACACTCTACTTATCATTTAACATGGGACCATGCTGGGGATAAAGGCTCAGACCAGGGTCAATGTAAAAAAAAAAGTAAACAAGGTGAAATCTGAGCTTTTCTTTTTTTAAAGTCTCAAATTGAATTCATTAAATTAAAGGTGATTTGGGTGAGAAAACCCTTTGGTCCCCCTGGTAGCAAGATGTGCCCATGCACACACACTCTACAATGAGTGAAAGTGCAACAGGCCAACAGCATATACACCAAGGCCCACCCCACCCAATCCTGATTGGAGGAAGGCCTCCTCTCATCCTGATTGGACGAAAGGCTTTTATCCCAAAAAAGAAGAAAAAATAAAATAACAATATTTGAATAAAGTGAAATCACTTACTATACCTTTTTAATAATAAAAGTTCCAAAGACTTACATGTTCCCATAGCTTGGGTGTTTGGGTTCAAGGTCTGAGGTGTCAAGGTGAGACCAATCATGTCCAGATCCAGATCCACCTCGAAATCTGCGAACGTTGCAACCAGCACCCATGCAGTGTCCACAGGCCTGGGGGTCACATTCATCACATTGCATTTAACAGAAAGTATACTTTCTCATCAGAATACAAAATACATCATACAATAGACTCAGATTGTGGGCAGTAAACAATGTGCATTAGAATAGTGCTTTTTTTCATACCACAGCCCACCTGGAATCCTCTCAGGGACCACTGGTGGTCCCCGGACTTCTGGTTGAAAACCCCTGCATTAGAAGACAGTGGACACGAGACCAAGAACATTAGGGGGTAAAAAAATAGTATGAACTGCAGACATTACAAGATATAAGACGGTATAGCCATACAGTACATACATAGCCTACAGGATTGATTGATTGATTGAATAATTTTTGTTTCGGACAAAAAAAAAAAGAGATTTTCAAAATCACATTACATTACATTACATTACATTGTTTTGTTTTGTTTTCCGAAAAGGTATGGGCAGAAGCATAAAGATTAATGCCCACCTTTTAACAAAGACAATATTTACTTAAAACAGAAACAAATCACAAAAGCATTCTGTTGAATGCACAAATGAAATAATATCTTATGATTTTACGTTAAGAACAAAAGAAGTTTCTTTTTTTTCCCTTTTTCCCCCCCTTTTCTTTTTTTTTCTTTTTTACACTCATTTTTATACTTTATCCTGTTCTTTGGGTTTTATACAGTACATTCAATAAGGTCAAAACAACTCAAAGTCCTTCATTTGCATCTTTTCCCTTATACATTGATTTCTACAGCAGTATTTACAGTTATATATTACTAGAGAATAAACATGGATATATATAATATATAGTCCATGTATAATATATGTTCTATTAGTATACTGCATCTAGTATCAACATTTATGTATATACACTTACATGCACACCAACATACATGCATATACACATACATGTACATACATGTATATACACATGCATATACATACACAGATACATACACACACATACACACACAGATACATACATATACACACATGCACACACACACACCATACGCAGGACAGGATTTTTTTTAATAATGAGACTAACCTTGTCCACCTCAGCAGAGTGTGAGTCCTGGGCTTACATTCCTCCACTCTGCAGCTCAGAGCCAGTGCAACAACCAGTGCCATCAGTTTGTACAGAGCATCCTACCACTTGCTGCTCCTGCTCTGGATCAGTGGAAATGAGACTTGAGACTCTGCAAACCAAACCAGTCTCAAGCCTCATTTCCACTGATCCAGAATGTGTGTGTGCACCGGCTGGTCTTTATAAAGCTCTCCTGCCTTCCCTATATGGCCTGATTATGCTTAAACATCCAAAGTCCAAAGGGCGTGGGTCGGACGGCATGTCATCAGACAAAACAGACAGGGTATATGAGCACTTTAGGCTTGAAAAAAGAACATTCAAAAGAAGCTGACGCACTGTGCTCTTCCATATTTTTCAGAATGCTTGTATGTTGCTGGAACATAAGCTTCACCCAAGCTGCAAAATGCCACGTTGGCCAGCTCCCAGGAAACGATTGCCCTTGCGGAAAATGGAAGCTGCTTCCGAGCTTCTCTTTCCATCCACGTCCTGTGTAGAACACAGGGAGTGACGTCACAGGGCACTCTCTAGTGCTCTGACTGACTGGCTGACAGACACTTGTACCCCTGAAGGGTTTGTGTGTATCTGTCCAATATTTACTGACTGCATTGTAAGCAGATTGTAAATATTTGTTGAATATGTTGACATAAATAAATAAGTGTGCGCATGTGTGTGCGTGTTTATGGAAGGGGAATCATGGCTGAATTATAATTTACAACGAAGCTTACCTCTTTTGGACAGAGCACTGTTCAAAAGAGTCAATTAACAACAACAACAATGTTGTTAATGTTGGTATGCACTCTCTTGGGTGTATACCTGGTGTACTGTATATCATGTAGTGCATCATCCCGGACTCTTGACTCCCTCAGCAAAATGTCATATTACATGGACTGTAAAGTTTTGTATTTGTAGTAAGTTTGATTGAAGGAAGAGGAGGGATATTTGGAAAAAGGGAAGAAAAAATGGAGAAAAAAGGCAAGGCAAATCTGCATCCAGCTATAAGACCTGTGAAGATAATTAATAATACTAATAATAGTAAATTCCTCAGGTTTACCTGATACTATATGTTAATATGTAGCAATCCTACTGATATATTCAAATACCGGTATTAATCGAAGCAAGGCTTGCCACTGCAATTGGGACTAGAGCAGCAAGTTGAAATGGTCCAGCCACATATTGCAAAAAAAAAACCTTTGCAGGACTATGTAAACAAAAATACTGCTGAGTAAAACATGACTTGGGCAAATTGAGTTCATGGCAATACGAGCGCATGACTAAGGCAGAATGAGTTCATGACTCAGCAAACTGGAGTTCATGACTCAGGCAAATCAAGCGCATGACTAAGGTAAACCAAGTTCAGGGCTGTGGCAAATCGAGTTCATGACTCAGCAGAAATGTGGCTAATCAATACACACATAGACACACACACACATGGGGCAGCAGTGGCTCAGGGGTAAAGTCACCGGATGCTAACCACCGCTCTCTCTAGAATCATAGTCAGAGTAGGCCTGAATTAGGGCTCTTGCGAGAATCATCACAGTAAGGCTGAATTAAAGCTCTCGCTAGAATCATAGTCAGAGGGATGAATTAGGGCTCTCGGCAGAATCATATAGAGTAGGGCTGAATTAGGGCTCTCGCTAGAATCATAATCAGACTAGGGCTGAATTAGGGCTCTCGCGAGAATCATAATCAGACTAGGGCTGAATTAGGGCTCTCGCGAGAATCATAATCAGACTAGGGCTGAATTAGGGCTACTGCTAGAATCATAGTCAGAGTAGGGCTGAATTAGGGCTCCTGCTAGAATCATAGTCAGAGTAGGGCTGAATTAGGGCTCTCGCTAGAATCTTGAGAGCACTTTTGTTGACAAACAAAGGGACATTCTGCCCAGAAATCTAGTTCTTTGGTTCACTTTTTGAATAGACTTGTTGCCATGCTTTCACCTGTCAGTTTGTTGCCAAGAATACAGCAATATGTAAACTCATTTTTGCTGGATATGTCACCAACTCTGACGTTGAAATAATTTCCAGAGCATGTTTGGACCCAAAAAGAATAGATTCATTTTTTTCAGAGATGTTGTGAGAGTTTATCGGTAAGCAAAGTTTGGATTTTGGTGACTTCCAACCTGTCCTCCCCAGAGATTTGTGGTGCTGAGGTTTCAACAAACAGGAACAATTTGCAGTTACAGGCAGCATTCATGTCGTTAATGTAAAGTAGGAACAGTAATGACCCTAGAATGCCCACAGCTCATTGGGAGGGGAGAGGACATGGTTGGTTTAGTTTTCAGGCTATTTTAACACTTTGTGTTAAAATAGCCTAACCCTAACCCTAACCTAACCCTAACCTTAACCTAACCCTAACCCTAACCCTAACCCTAACCCTAAAACGAGCGGCATTTGCCGTTGGGAAATGGTATGTACCGGTGGAACACGAGCGGCATACCACTCTAGAACCGGCATATGGCGCTGAGCCACCGGCATATGCCGCTGAGCCACCGGCATATGCCGCTGAGGCACTAGCGGCATACCATATACCACTTTTCGATCTCGGCGCTATACTGCTGTCTGTCTGTCTGTCTGTCTGTCTGTCTGTCTGTCTGTCTGTCTGTCTGTCTGTCTGTCTGTCTGTCTGTCTGTCTGTCTGTCTGTCTGTCTCTCTCTCTCTCTCTCTCTCTCTCTGCCTCGCTCTCTCTCTTTCAAAAACATGCATGCAACGTATACCTCACCATCTCACTTTCTCCCAGAATCCCAGTGCTCATCAGCTTGGAGATTGATCCCTGTCAGAACCAATCTGTCAGCCTATACGCCTCCCCTCCCCCCTGCACCCGACCCTGGCCTTCCCACCCCTCTCATTCCCCCTAGTCCCCCACCCCCACACACACACCACCACCTCCCTCTCACCCCTTGCCTGCCGGCACCACCCTGGCTGATGGAGTCACCCTACATGTTAAAGGACTATACCGTAACAATTATCACCACTTTTTATTTAGCTTTTACTTCATGTTTTCAACAGGGGTGGATGTAACATTTCCCAATTGGGGGGGCAGGAGAAAATGGTATGGGGGCGGCTTCATGAAGCAGCCCCCATACCATTTTTGGTTACAAGACTTTTAGGCAATTAAGCATCAATAATAACATCAGTTCTTGTTGAAGTTGCAACAGACATGCAGCATGCATAAAGCTAAAGGTCTGACTCAGAGAGTTTTCTGTTTTCAATGATGAAATGCTGTTGGTTTAGTGGTGCCACAACTGTAGTTAGTTAGCAGCAGTAGTAGTTTTTCAAATCATTTTAAATATAGACATGTTTAATTTGAATTTTTAAATATCTTGGGTTGTTTCGCATGCCATCGTGTTTGGTGGGGCAGACTGGGCATTTAGGGGGGCATTGCCCCCCATGCCCATGCCTAGATCCGCCCCTGGTTTTCAATTTCGCTTTACTGGTACTCTTAGTTTTCAAAGTGTGACATACTTGCATATTTTTGTTTGTATTTTTTGTTTCGTTTTGCTTGGATTAGTATTATGTAACTCTATAAGCACTGTATTTGCTGTACTTGGATAGCACTCTACTGTATATGAAACTGGTATAGGATATGATATCAATACATGAAATAATAGATCAGACGACCGCGACTGATTTTAGACCTCAATTCTGTGAGATTTTTTACACTGAGCAATTATGGCCCAGTCATCGGGTGAGGGGCACCGTGGAATCACTCCCCGTCTGTAATGCCCTTATAGTGTATTACCGGTAATACAATGGCATGGAGTGGTATGTAATCAGTTGATGTTCAGTTTGCTGTTTGACTTTACATCTTATACAGAACACATATTCGATCTTAGCTATACATATATAGCGAAAATATATTCCTGGCATCTAACACATTATTAGGACAATTTTGAAAGCTACCTTTGAAATATATACTGTGTGTAATATATACATTATATGGGCCGCAGCCCCAGTTGTGAGCTGTTGAAGAGGTTTATACTGTGCCAGTATAGACTATTTTCGAACTGCGCGTCGAATCAATTGGTGCGGAAGAGAACAACCTCATCAGGGCTGGATTGATCTGCGGGAGCTCTATGATTGACACGTTTCTCCCAGAGGAGAGAGAGCAGGGGCGGATCTAGGCATGGGCATGGGGGGGGGGGCAATGCCCCCCTAAATGCCCAGTCTGCCCCACCAAGCACGATGGCAGGCAAAACAACCCATGATATTTCAAAAATAAAATTAAATAAAATTAAATTGCCTATGTTTAAAATTACTTGAAACACTACTACTGCTACTAACGAACTACAGTTGTGGCACCACTAAACCAACAGCATTTCATTATTGAAAACAGAGTCACACCTTTAGCTTTATGCATGCTGTGTGTCTGTTGCAACTTCAACAACAACTGATGTTATTATTGATGCTTACTTTGTCTAATAAAAGTCCTGTAACCAAAAATGGTATGGGTGCGGTCCGTGCCGCGAAGGCGATGAAGCTGCCCCCATGCCATTTTCTCTTGCCCCCCATTGGGAAATGTTACATCCACCCCTGGAAGAGAGGGAGGATAGGAGAGAAGGGGGGATGGAGAGGAGAGGATAGAATTATAGGGGAGGGAAGAGCGGAGAGGAGAGTTGAGGAGAAGAACAGAAAGGAGAGGACAGAGGAGGCGCTGAGCTTGTGGATCAGATGACCTTATGTAGTTCATTTAAATGTGCGCCCTCCAACACATGCATTTGTGCGTGCAAAAACACAGATTAAAACATAAAGCTATGCCATTTGCACCTACAGTATAGGTAGTTCACACACATTATAGCTGTTGCATAGAGCTGACTGGACAAGAGAGCACTGTTCACGCTGTCAGACACCAAAGAGAGTATAGCATCCATTCCAGAGTATAGTGTGTGTGTGCGTGTGCGTGTGCGTGTGCGTGTGCGTGTGTGTGTGTGTGTGTGTGTGTGCGCGTGCGTGCGTGCGCGCGTGCGTGTGGATGATCACAGTGTGTGGGCTGGTGTGGGTGTTTTTGTTTCTCTGTTTGCCTGTGTTTGCATGCGGCACATTTGCACACATTTTTATAATGTGTGCATGCAGTTTACAGTGTGTGTGTGTGTGTGTATGTATGCGTGCAGGCTTGCACAGTTGGGGGGTGTGAGGGGGGGCGTCTGGAGGGGGGGTTAAGCTGGTGCAGGCCCCTGTAATGAGTAAGCATTGGGTGGCCAGGGCTGAGATAAATAGAGCCCCCCCCCCCCAGTCCATCCACTAGTGCAGCAGTCAGCAGGATGCGGAGCGGCCTGCAGGCTTGTTTGTGCCAAATGGAGCTCGCAAAATATCAAAGGCCAGCCAACCAGAAGACGCAGGCATCTGACAAATTTTAAATTA
>CM076977.1:10344322-10364322 GCA_039105355.1 Benthosema pterotum
TGTTTCTAGTGCTGCACTCCCTGTGTTGTTCTAGTGCTGCACTCCCTGTGTTGTTCTTAGTGCTGCACTCCCTGTGTTGTTCTTAGTGCTACTCCCTGTGTTGTTCTTAGTGCTGCACTCCCTGTGTTGTTCTTAGTGCTGCACTCCCTGTGTTGTTCTTAGTGCTACTCCCTGTGTTGTTCTTAGTGCTACTCCCTGTGTTGTTCTTAGTGCTGCACTCCCTGTGTTGTTCTTAGTGCTGCACTCCCTGTGTTGTTCTTAGTGCTGCACTCCCTGTGTTGTTCTTAGTGCTACTCCCTGTGTTGTTCTTAGTGCTGCACTCCCTGTGTTGTTCTTAGTGCTGCACTCCCTGTGTTGTTCTTAGTGCTACTCCCTGTGTTGTTCTTAGTGCTACTCCCTGTGTTGTTCTTAGTGCTGCACTCCCTGTGTTGTTCTTAGTGCTACTCCCTGTGTTGTTCTTAGTGCTGCACTCCCTGTGTTGTTCTTAGTGCTACTCCCTGTGTTGTTCTTAGTGCTGCACTCCCTGTGTTGTTCTTAGTGCTACTCCCTGTGTTGTTCTTAGTGCTACGCAGAGCAACTCAAGGCCATCCATTGTTTTTGTGCAGTGTGTTTTTGTTGCATCCATGTGAAAACTGCCCAAAATATGTGACTATAGGGCATGCCACTCAATCTGTCTGGAATGGGGTGTTGTAGAGCTATGGTTCTCAAAACATTTTCATTTTTATATGTTACAGCCCTATGTAACAATTAACTCGAAGAGTTTAAATGAAGGTAGAGTAATACTATACTATTTGCTGAAGTGTCCACAGCCCTCCTACAGCATGCCACACAGTAGAAAAGTACAGTAGAAATAAATTGTACAATTTAATCATGGGCATTTGCGAGGACCAATTATGTGAAGAACGGCTGAAAATGCAGCAAAGTGTTCGTCCTTTAAGACAAGTTGCCGGCTGTAAATTGCAGCCTGTCGCAAAGAGTAAAAGATGAGGGCACTCTCTGAGTACCGACTCCAACGGCGGAATGGTAGCTTCACCTCTGCAGGTATATACTTTACATCTCTCACTTCTTCTCATTTCACTGGATTTGCACTGACATCACACGCACACACACACACGCACGCACGCACACACGCAAAACCCTTTACACTTCTTTAAACGAGAGTGCTGCATGGCACTGCGGCCGACTGAGTGAAAAAACATTTTTCTATCTCCATAATATGACTCCTTTAATCTTATCCTTCTCATTACGCTCACTCCAGGCCCCTCGGTGTGTGTGTGCGTGTGCGCGTGTGCGTGTGTGTGTGTGTGTGTGTGTGTGTGTGAAGCCATTCGTATTTATATGATTATTTACACCAATTATGCACCCCATCCCCTCTCTCTCACGCATGTGCGGGCACAACACACACACATGCACAACAAATATACAGATACACCCCCCCCCCCACCACACACACACACGCGCAAGAAACACAAATCATGGGTGCTGCTGTGCTTCCATGCTTTCTTATGAAGCATTCGTTTTCAACCGGTGGTCCAGGTTCCAGAGGATTCCAGGTGGTCCCCAATTAAATGCTGGACAGTTTGTAACCAAAAGGACCCCTATAGATCTGTAACTCTTCAGATCGTAAAATGATCGTGAAATGAAAATTTTAACTCTTGAGAACGTAAAATGAAACCAAATGGACCCTTGCGGGTCCATTTGGTTTCATTTTTACACTCTCAAGAGTTAAAATTCATCATCTTAGTCCAGGTCTACACTGTAGAAGATTAATGGTCATTTTGATGTGTTAATTTGCCTGTTTTGTTTCCCAAATCCAGCCTGGAATTGTGGATATCTAGAAAGCAGGGAAAGACACAGAGGCAGAGTGCAATGACTGCCTTCAAGACAAATTTATCTTGTGTAGTGTTATAGTGCACTATGTTGCACACTTGCCCGATCGGGCAACCAGGTAGCAGTCTTCACTTGCCCCACCATTTTTTTTACTTGCCCCGGGCAAGCGGGCAAGTGTTAGTGTCAAGCCCTGGCTTTCTTTATTTGTATGCCATAATGTTTGGGGGGGGTAGTCAGGGCCCTCCCCCATGCCCATGCCTAGATCCGCCCCTGGGATGCAGCTGTATGCATCCCAGGGGGGATGTATGTGTCCTGAATCTTGATACGAACCTCTCAGTAGCTCTCAAAGCAAACGTGGAACATAGGTTGTATCACGCACGCACACACACACACACACACACGTACACACACGTACACACACACACACACACACACACACACACACACACACACACACACACACACACACACACACACACACACACACACACACACACACACACACTCACCAAGTTCATTTATGCATATTATTCATGCTATATTGTGTATGCATGCACACACTTGGAATCACATAATATGCGCTGCACACACACATTTTGACTGCAGAGGGACTCGGGGAAAAAACATGGCAAACATGCACATGCACACACATGCGCACGTGCACACACACAAGCATGCGTGCAGTGCACTGTCACACAATGCAAACGTGGTGCTGCAGCGCTATGCACCAGTGTCTCTCTCTCTCTGCATCTCCTTCAACAGTACCGAACATGGCTGCTCAGTGGCCCGTGACTATCAGTGAGCAGGACAAACAAAATTAATTAGAACGCCATTGCATTTGACACTGAGCTGTCAGCCGCCGCAGGAAGGTATGAGATGACGCCCTGTCATGCCAACCAGACGTGGAACCGTGCACGGCTGCACGGCACGCCACACATGCAGGAACTCTGTGCGCGTTACAGTATATGGGCAAAATTCCACATTCCTAGTCCTCTTCCATAACAATTATTAATACATCCCTTTGTCCAAAGTATCTCTTTGTTTTGACGTTCATCCTTGATGGAGATCAACTGGTTAAAAATTTCGATTCTAGAGACCTTCTTCGCAGCAGAGTCTGACATCCCATTGTACTGACAATACATGGATTTGCATAAGAACTTCTGTGATGTAAAACAGGGGTTTTCAACCTTTTTGATATCAGGGCCCACCATTTATTCAGCATTTGAGCCACGGAACGGAACACCATTTGAGGGCATTTTAGCCCCACAGACCCCAAAACTAAAGATTTTTTTGCTTTTGTCCTTCTAGTTGTGTAGACTTGGGGCGAATTCAGATGTTGACTATTTTAACTCTTGAGAACGTAAAAATGAAACCAAATGGACCCTGGCGGGTCCATTTGGTTTCATTTTTACGTTCTCAAGAGTTACATCTTGTTAACCAACATAGCTGGGGACCACCTGGAACCCTCTCAGGGACCAATGGTGGACTGGTCCCCGGACCACCTGTTGAAAACCCCTGATGTAAAAGCTTGTACATCTGCTATTTATGAACAGTGTTGGGCAGTAACTAATTTTAGATTACATATTACTGTAATATTATTACTTTTGCTCCAAAAAGTAAAGTAACGAGATTACTCTGCAAAAATGGGTAATAAGTAACGCATTACTTTGCAAGTAACGCCAAGTTACTTTTTTAAAATGAGCTTGTTGTTGCATGCAAAAATAGAACAGATGTACAAGCTATTGACAGGTACTGTAACAACAGAGATGTGCAGTAGATTGTAGATCCAGTCCACACGCTGCACCCTGCACAGTTATGTACACTACAAATCGCATTGCTGCTTTATTTTGTAATAAACGGATTATGTTGTACTTCTCTAATTTTTCAAAAGCGGTGTTGAGAACTTGGGAAAGTAATAACGTAATATGTAATATATTACTCTTCAAATCCAGTAATAAGTAAAGTAATGATATTACTTTGTCTAAGGGGTAACGAGTAAAGTAAAGAAGTTACTTTCCTAAGTAATATAGACCAACACTGTTTATGAATAGCAAAAGTCTAAAATGATGACGATTTATTGCTCTGATCCTTTATCTGTTACGTATATTGGAACAAATAACACTGGAATAGCTTGACCAATCTGCAAATCTGATTAGTTGGGATGGCAAATCTGGGAAGATGATACCTGGTGAACGCACTAATATGGCAAATTGATTTCCATAACCCTTAGTGCACTATACAACAGTGGTTTTCAACCTTTTTCATACCAGGGCCCACTGGTATGAAAGTGAGTGTACTGTAGACTCTTGGACCCAAAACTAAGGATTTTCAAGATTGTGTCCACAATTTAAGCAAATTGTTACTCAAAATAACAATTCTCATACATTTTCTAATTGTGTAGATTATTGAAAATTAAGTAATTCAGATGTTTAAAAATATAATTTAACTCTTGAGAGTGTAAAATGAAACAAATGGATCCGTAAGGGACCTTTTGGTTTCATTTTACACTCTCTAGAGTTGATCCGTAAGGGTCCTTTTGGTTTCATTTTACACTCTCTAGAGTTGCAGATCTATAAGGGTCCATTTAGTTATCAACAGTCCATCATTTAGCTGGGGACCACCTGGAATCTACTCAGGGACCACTGGTGATCCCTGGACCACTGGTTGAAAACCTCTGTACTGCAGCATGAACAGTTATTTCGATGGGTGTTCTTAAAATCATATAGATTTTCTACAAAAGCTTTTCACTCTCATGCATTTTCACATTAACACAACATAATTCAAAGTATATACTGTATAAAATTAAACATTGAATTCTTTCTGGCTATAGTCAACCCCATCATCTTGATTTCCATTCAGACGTACACAGACCAGCCTGATTTGCAGCATTCTGGGAATAGAATTT
Organism: Benthosema pterotum; assembly: GCA_039105355.1. Lineage (NCBI taxonomy): Eukaryota > Metazoa > Chordata > Actinopteri > Myctophiformes > Myctophidae > Benthosema > Benthosema pterotum. The sequence goes on from CM076977.1 coordinate 10,349,058, forward strand.
ATATTCACAAAACACAGCAAATCATGCTGGAAACAAGGTTTCTTCTGAAGCGCTTCTGAAACACACGGGCTGTGAATGTTAAAGCAAATACCAGTACCATTTTGACGGGGATTTAGCTTCCATGAATACAAAAATACAAGCATTGTTAAGAGCAGAGCGGAGGGTGGTACTGTAGAATTGACACCGCCTGTGTGATAGGCATGGGCAAAAAATGACAGAAAAACTGACCAACGTTATCAGGCTGCATTGATGTGTATGATTTTTGTTGATATTGTTTAAAATTGCTTTAAAATGTTCTAGTTGATTGAACTTGTGGTGAAACAAACTTGACATCAAGTTGTGTTTGTGTTGTGTTTGTTAATGATTTTTCTTTTAGGACCTTTTTTCTGAGGGTTCCATTTGGTTCCATTTGTACGCTCTCAGAAAAAAATGAAGATGGATGGAATTCCCCTTTAAAATGTTCTAGTATAATAAAAGTCATTTGTGGGAAAAAATCTGATATATCGACACATCAATTATTTTATGCTTTCAAAGAGTTACAGCTGGTTAATTTAGCCTGGGGACCACCTGGAATCCTCTCAGGGACCCCTGGTGGTCCCCGGACCACACACACTAAGGGTTGAAAGTCCTGGGTCTGATTGGAGTGTACGTCTAAGTACTGCCCTTTTCTGTGTTTATACCACACACACACACACACACACACACACACACACACACACACACACACACACACACACACACACACACACACACACAGACAAATTTCCTCCTAGATGGTTAGTAAGTCAGAGAGATAGATGGACAGGGAGAAGAGGAGGAGAGATGGATGACATGAGGGGAAAAGTCATGGGGTCGTCCCTAGGGCTAGATATTAGTCTCCCAAATGGGCTAATACGGAGTGTGTGTGTGTGTGTGTGTGTGTGTGTGTGTGTGTGTGTGTGTGTGTGTGTGTGTGTGTGTGTGTGTGTGTGTGTGTGTGTGTGTGTGTGTGTGTGTGTGTGTGTGTGTGTGTGTGTGTGTGTGTGTGCACGCATGCGCTCACGCAATGCACCTTCGTACACACACACACATCATGCACCTTCACCGTGTCAGGTGCATAATCTATGTACAGTATAGCCTATATGAGTGCGTCTTGTGTGTGAGCACTTGCTCTGAATTTGATGTGTCAGCTTTGATGCACCTGAAGGCGTTGTACGGTCACACACACACACACACACACACACACACACACACACACACACACACACACACACACACACACACGCACCATATCAAACTGGTTTGAATCAAGCGTACTGTACTGTATGCGTTGCTCCCTTGGTGTCGGGTGATAAAAGCCACACCGCTGTATTACTTTTCCTTAATACAAAGTTCATTACCCTCCGTAAGACCCTGGCCTGGCCCCCAATTGGCCCATGTCACTAATGACATATGATATCTGCAATCCCAATCACACTCTCTACAACCATTACACCCTGAGCAAGCTAGACAATCACACCAGCGCGCGCACACACACACACTCTCACACGTACAAACACACTCGCACACACACACGCGCGCGCACACGCGCGCACACACACACACACACACACACACATACACCACGTCAGCTATACAGAGGGACATGGGGACGGACAGACAGACAGACTGACAAAAAGGATGGATTGGAGAAAAGAGGGAGGGATGACAAGCTGACTTCATATCCGCGGCCAAGATTACCAGTGCCGAAGGCTGAAGCAGCAAGGAGTTGTGGGTAATTGCTGTGTTTTTCATTAGCGGCTCGATGAGGAGCCGGAGATGAGAGAGGAAATAGTCTCATCATCATCATCGTCGTCGTTTGGGTTTGTACATGTGGCACTGCGCGCACAATCGCACATGTTTGTGTGTGTGTGTGTGTGTGTGTTCAGTGCACACACCTATGTATGTGCTATAGTAGCCAAGCTGGTCCAGGTCGCGAGCGACAGGGGCGGATGTAACATTTCCCAATTTAGGCGGGCAGGTGAAAATGGTACGGGTGCGGCTTCATCGCCCGTGGCACAAATTTGCAGCTTCATTGCCGGCGATGAAGCCGCACCCATACAATTTTCGGTTACTGGACTTAAGTCAAGTAAAGCATCAATAATAACATCAGTTATTGTTGAAGTTACAACAGACACGCAGCATGCATAAAGCTAAAGGTCTGACTCAGAGAGTTTTCTGTTTTCAATGATGAAATGCTGCTGGTTTAGTGGTGACACAGCTGTAGTTAGTTATTCGCAGTAGTAGTGTTTCAAATCATTTTAATTATAAGCACTTTAATTTGAAATATCTTGGGTTGTTTTGCATGCCATCATGTTTGGTGAGGCAGACAGGGCATTTAGCGGGGCATTGCCCCCCATACCCATGCCTAGATCCGCCCTGGCAAGCGGTATCGCTCTGCGCGGAAGGGAACACAATGACTGTTCTCTCTCTCTCTCTCTCTCTGCAGAAGTGGATGTTCCGCCATTACCTCAGAACATTGGACCAAACAAGCTGTCCCCATGCAGCCAGCACCGACCCAGGAGATTACAGAGAGGGATGGGGGGGGTTGGCGGCGAGAGAAAATGAAAAGCAACGACTGGCCCAAATTGCTATGTGATGCTTCAATCACACAGACTGGAATAGGAGGGGAAGATTGAGCATAAAATTAAACAAACAAAAAAAAACAGAGACAGACATGTACTAGGAAGAGGAGAATGGAGCGTCTAAGATAGGCCAGAAACGGTGAGGGGAGAGAGAGAGAGATTGGTATTGAAGGCTATTGAGTGGTGCTTTGTCATAGGACTGGCCTGGGGAACAATGCCGAGGCTGACCAATGAAGCGAAGAGGTGAAAGGGCAAAGGTGTGCATGCGTGTGCGTGCATACGTGCGTGCGTGTGTGCAGCACCCTCGTGCTAGGCGGTTATTACACACATCGTTCACACAACGCAACAGGAACACTCCGTCCACACAGATGATTGGGAATCGAATCTCAGCTGGCTGACGGAGGCCTCATTATGCATGGAACACCAGAGACCACAATTGGGGAGTTATTATTGGCTATGCGTGTGCTATAGTTTAACACTTTGAAATCATTCATTTCTTTTGCATGTGTTTCTTGGAGGGAGGACAAGTTGACATGTCACACAGTTACGATGAGGCAATTCAGCACGGAAAAGATGTCTGTCTTTTCCGTGTTGACAATTTACAATTACAATTTTGGCATGCAGCAGCTCTCATGTTCCAGAGCGACTTCCATTAAAGCAAGAACAAAAAAAATCACATACAGTCTGAAGAGGTGCCCACATGTTGTTTTTTCTCTTTTCATTCTAGCACTTTGTACTGTATATATTTGTTATTTCTTATTAATGGCTCTAATTAATTTAATACAAAAAGATCCCAACAGAAACAAGCCAATAGGCTTTCTTGGATTCATCCTTTTAGCAGATCTTGTATTGTATTGTACTTCCCAGTGCTATTGCAATTCATTCATTCATTCATTCATTCATTCATTCATTCATTCATTCATTCATTCATTCATTCATTCATTCATTCATTCATTCATTCATTCATTCATTCATTCATTCATTCATTCATTCAATCAGTTACTCAATTTAGTCCAGCAAGGACTGCTATAAAAAATCTGTGCTCTGGATTTGGGAACCACTTTCAAAATAAACAAATGAATCATGTCCTCAACTTCATTAAACCGATTTTCATTGGTATTGTAGGTTGTAGTATTTGTATTGAAATATAATTTTGATATCTGTGACAGACAGTGATGCAGGGAAGGTACAGTACGTATAGTGGTCTGTGTCTTGGATTAGATGTCAGCTGCTGTCTGTTTGCAACAGCGCACAGTGTTTGTGCAGTGTTCACGGTATGTGCACGTGCCTGACTAGCCGTGAGTGTATCTGCTCTGCAGTACAGTGCGTGCGTGCGTGTGTGTGTGCGCGTGTGCGTCTGCGTGTGTGCATGGGGTCAGGGCAGATGAGACAGGAACTGGCAGGCACACAAAAGTCCGTCTCAGCATTTCTCTCGTCTCTGTCTCTCTCTCTCTCTCTCTCTCTCTCTCTTTCTGTCTCTCTCTCTCTCTTTCTGTCTCTCTCTCTCTCTGTCTCTCTCTCTCTCTCTCCATCTTGTCTCTGCAGTGTTAGCACAACAGTTTCAGAGGTTACTGTTCAATTAAGTCCAAGCGTTCATCTGGCCAAGACAAAGACTATTTCTCTCTCTCTCTCTCTCTCTCCCTCTCTCTCTCTCTCTCTCTCTCTCTCTCTCTCTCTCTCTCTCTCTCTCTCTCTCTCTCTCTCTCTCTCTCTCTCTCTCTCTCTCTCTCGTCCAAACCAAACTTGTAATTACAGTGTTGGACACGGTGCTCTGTCGCGACCCTTTGTAAAATATGACCATCCATTTGGCCCTTATCCTTCCGCCATCGCCATTCCTCCCCCCCATCTCTTCTGATGGGAGGTGGGGGGGAGTGATGACACACTGCCCGCCAACCCCCTCTCTCACCCCTGGCTCTCTCTCGCTCGTGGCCAGGCATGAGGATGATGAGGAATATGTGCCGGCTTCTATCTGGCTCCGTAATGAATTACTTTCACTTTTAACCTCGACCGCAGATCCACTCCAACTTATCGCCGCAAATCATCTGTTTGCTTTTTTCTTTTTTTCCATCACCCTCTCTCTCTCTCTCTCTCTCTCTCTCTCTTTCCTCCTCTTCTCCTCCTTCACCTCGCCCTTCTCTCCCCTCCCCTCTCTGTCATCCCCCTCTTTTAGCTGCGTGCACTAAATTAAAATATGAAGTCAGTCCATTTAAGAAGTTGCTGCTGCAAGCGTTTGTGCGATCGCCCCGTGGAGGTTGTGTGTCTGTGTGTGCGCGTGTGTGTGTGTGTGTGTGTGTGTGTGTGTGCGTGGGTGTGTGTGTGTGTGTGAGAGAGAGAGAGAGAGAGAGAGAGAGAGAGAGTATGTGCACATGCGTGTGGGAGTGGGTGTAGGTGTAGATGATTAAAAAAAGACAAATATATAGATAATGTCCTTTTCAAAACGGAATGGTGAAAACTCACCCATGGTACATTATGTACTGTTAAAGTGGAGAAGAGTGCTACTGTAGTGTTTGTGTGGTTGGGTGTGTGTGTGTGCGTGTTTGATGTGCTCATGCGTGTGTGGCGTGCTTACATGCCTGTGTGCAACCCGTATGTGAATGTGTGTGTGTGTCTGAGGTTTGTTTCAGGTAAATGTTGACACTCCAGCGATGCTAATCACCACTCTCTGGCCAGGAGCCAACATGGCGATGTACAGGAGGTCCCTCATTGCTCATATTTATGAACTGTTATGACTCTCAAAGAGCAAAAATAAATCTCAAAGCACCGAACCCTGTGAATACTTGCCAACTTCCAGAGGGCTCCTTGTGCTGAATGCCCACTCTGCTGGGTCTGGCCCAAGATTGGGATAGGATGGTCAGTCAAAATTCAGAGTTTAGAATTTTACAACTCAGGAGGCCTAAATCGAAAGACTCTCATAGACATCCATAGGTTGTCACGTAACACACACATATACCAGGGCTGGATTTAGCCAGCCCAGCCCTACTAGAAAGTTTTTCATATGAAGCAGTGGTTTTCAACCTTTTTGACACCAGGGCCCACTATTTATTCAGCAATAGAGCCATGGAATACCATTTGATGACATTTTAGGCCCACAGACCCCATAACTAAAGATTTTTTTGTCCACAATTCCAGGCTGGATTTGGGAAACAAAACAGTCAAACATACAGATCAAAATGACCATTAATCTTCTACATTCTCTAGTTGTGTAGACTTGGGGCTAATTCACCTGATGAATATTTTAACTCTTGAGAGTGTAAACATGGACCCGCAAGGGTCCATTTGGTTTCATGTTTACACTCTCAATGAGTTAAATCTGTTTAACCAACTTTCCACCATTTAGCTGGGGACCACCGGGACCTCTCAACTATTGGTCCCCGGACCACTGATGATATTACCTTTCATTGGGGGGGGGTAGGATGTGCATTTGGGTAGGCTCTGCCCACGCCTACCCCCTCTAGATCCGGCCCTGATATACAGTACACACGCGTGCGCAGACACACAGTGTGTCGATGCAGCTGTCTATATATACTATGGGACATACATACATATAGCCATATGCCCCAGAGGCCCAGACAGTGGGGGGTGCAGCGGGCCTCCCAGACCCAGGCCAGCTAATCAATCACAGAGGCCCCCCTGTCCTGCCGGGGTCAGCCCGGCTCCACAGGGCAGGGTGCCGAGCCCAGAGCGCTGTGCCAATAATGGCCATCTCAGCTGAGCCCCAGTGAATTCTAACTCGCCATCAGGACTCGTGGTAGGTCGAGATAATAGTGAGCTTGGCAGCAAGACTTGCTTAACTTTTGCTTTGTTCATTTCACGGTTGCTGCCCAGCAGCAGGTGTGCAGGTTTCTGCAACTTCATCAATAGTTTGAACATTTTGAGAAGCTGAAGCACCACTTGGTAGAGTTTTTAGTCCAGGGGTTTTCAACCATTTTCATACCAGGGAACACTATTTGTTCAGCATTTGGGCCTCCATGGACCACCATTTGATGACATTTTCACACCCCAAAACTAAAGATTTCTAAGGTTTTTGGTCCACAGTTCCAGGCTGGATTTTGGAAACAAAACAGGCAAACATACAGATCAAATTGACCATTAATCTACACTCTCTAGTTGTGTAGACTTGGGGTAATTCACATGTTGAATATTTTACCTTTAGAGTGTAAACATTTTTTTACGCTGTCAACTTTCCATCACCTGGAATCCTCCTGGGGACCACTGATTGAAAACCCACTGTTTTAGTCGACCAATGACGCTTTACTTAACATTCCACCAGCATTGTTTTTATAACGATAGTTATCTTGCCAACACCATTGTTTATCAAGGCGGAACTCATATTTTAAAGAGCCAGGTTCCCGACTGGAAACGGGACACATTATATCAACGCACAGGATGTGGTCTATAATAACCATCCTCCTTTGTTTACCTCAAGAGACACAAGTTTGAATCCGACTCCCCTCTCTCCCAGCCTTCTGTTTATGGCTCCTCCATCCACCTGCGGGTTCAAATCCCTGTCAATATACAGCTACAGTTCTGTTTCCATGCAGGCGTTTTGAGGCCGTCAGCCAGCCGTGTGCCATCTCTCCTAGTGTCACTTCCATCTGTCCTGGCCGGTGTAATAGCCCTACTAATCTCCCAATAATAGCCCAGGGACTGTGGACGTGTCACTGGGGGACCGTGCTCCCACAGCCCCGCACCCCCCCAAATCAATACCTCACCCCCTAAGGGACCCCGCTACCCGAGGGGACGTCAATACTGTCGATTGGGTATTAAAGAACGTTTCATCAGCGCATGTGACATCGGGTTGCGTGTGTGTGTGTGTGTGTCAGGGGTGGCGGTGGGTCGCGAAGGGGGACGTATGGAGGTCTGAGGTGCTCTCCGTAACCCCGCCTGTGTATTAAGACCCCAGGGGAGGTCCGAGGTGACGTGCCATCCCTCCCGAGTATCGACAGCTCTGGTGACAAAGTGTGTCGTTCGCCTTTCACTGCGGTGTGTCGCGCTCAGCTTAAAGGGACGAGTGGATAGATGATGGCAGCATTCATTGTCATCCTGCTTTCTTTGCCTCCTCTCTCTCTCCCTCTCCCTCTCCATCTCTCTCTCTCTCTCTCTCTATCCCTCGTCACAGACGCTTTCACAGCTGAGAAGACGACTGTGGACATATACGGTTCATGTTAATGTCTTTAGAGGCAGGGCTGATCGACATGATCAGATTTCAAAGGGTATTATGTGGAAAAAGCAATGCATAATAGGTGAAATGCCTATTTCACCTATTATGTAGGGGCTTCAGGAGTCTTTGATTTAAGCCTGTAGATTCCTGTTTTGCATGTACACTACTAGCCTGGTCCAAACCCATAGACAAAGTACACTCTCTGACTGGACTGTGTCTCTTGGTCTGGCCTTCTATTGCCAACCTATAATTTTCTTTGATACCAAGATGTGTTTATCCAATGAGAGTAGGAGTTGGGGGTTGGTCTACCGACAAATTCTAACAGACACCTGCTGATTGGCCAGCAGCCCCGTCACTCAACAGTGCAACAGTTATAGTATCAAACAACAAACATGGCGGCCGCAACTGCAGTGAATGGCAGCCGTATCAATCTGTCCATTAAACCGACCCATGTTAAATAGTTTAGAAGCATTGGGTTCATCATCATCGGACATATTATACTGCTTTGGTTCATATGCTACTATCACTCGTTGGCTGTGTTTGTTTGGTTAGCAAATGGGCTAGATCATGAGTCGCATGATTGACATCCTTTGGTTTGGTTGGTATGAAACCCCCTTTAGAAAGGTTATTTTCCTTTCTAAACACGGTGACACTGCCGCTGACTAATCACTAACTACCTTTTCCCATTGAAAAAAATAAAATAAAACTAAACTAGGTTGACTATAACAAATTGACAATTTAAAATCTAAACTTAATGTTAGGGAGGATCTAATAGATAAGAGATCCCACTTCCGTTTTCATTGTGCTGGTTTTGAGCTCTGAAAATAGCAGATCTATATAAGCTGTGAGCTTATATTCTCAGTAGCCTGCTATACTCAGAATTTGACGACAGTATATTTTTGTTCAAGGAAATCACCTGTAGACTTCGTCAACTAAACCATATTTAGTAGAGCAAAGCTAGAGTAATACAAAAAAATCAGATGACTAAAATGGCCGTGGATCCCATCCTTGGCTCCAATTGGTCACTTCCTGCTGACCAACAACATACGGGGCATCATCCCTCAACACATTGAGCGATTGACACTATCAAGATGACCATTAATCTTCTACATTCTCTAGTTGTGAAGACTTGGGCTAATTCAGATGAGGATGAAATTAAATTAAACCATTTGGTTTCATTTTTACACTCCCAAAGAGTTACATCTGGTTAACCAACTTTCATTTAGCCTGGAAACCACCTGGAACCCTGTTTTATGCATATATAATCTTTGTTAAAAGGTGGGCAATAACAAGCTTTATGCTTCTGCCCTTTTTTGTAACAAAGAAAAACAATGCAATGTGATCTTGTAATTTTTTTGTTTCTTTAAATATCCGAAATAAAATAAAATCAATCAATCAAACCCCGTCAAGGACCACTGGTGGTCCCCGGACCACTAGTTGAAAACCACTTCCCTTTACTATTAAAATATTGTGTGTGGAAAATATGTTTGGAGCTGGTAAAGCACCTGCATTAGAAGAATAAAGACAACCTGTGCCAATGCAAACTATGTGAGGGGAGGTGGACCTCAGGGGTGAAATGTAGAACATTGTGCATCACGAAGATACACAGTCGATGATATCACAAGCATCAAGGTAAATGGATGTGTTTTGGGGGTGGATTTCTCCTTTAAATGCCATGTTCTCATCATGGGATGCCCATCATGGGGTCCCTCCGCGTCCCGCTGCGTTTGTGCTGGAGGTGCGCGCTTCCTGTGAGGAGAGTATAACACGACACCGTTTGTCCTGTCGAAAACAAAGGTAACAATGGTTACCCGCTTCCCACTGTGTCCCTTCACCCCCCCACAGCCTCACCACCATCTGGTACCTGGCAATGTACTGCCCCCTGCATGGCACACACACACACACACACACACACACACACACACACACACACACACACACACACACACACACACACACACACACACACACACACACACACACACACACACACACACACACACACACACACAAACATCCCAGGTCATTCTGTACGGTATGTACATGTAATCATCACTACAGATATGTCCAAAATGGAAATTTGGATTTCTTTATTTATTTATGTTTATTTGGAAGGAACAGCGCATATTGGTGAATGAACACCACACATACTGTATGGTGGTGATGCTACTAATACTAATGATGAATCATTATTAATAATAATAATACCTTTATATTAATCTAGATAAGCATTTTTATACCACTATATAGATGCTGTTATGTTATGTTGTATGTAGCTTACATGTAATGTTTTTGTTGTTGTGTAATTCATGAGAAAAGACAAAATGAAGTTAATAGCAACAGCACGTGACATAAACATACTGTAAAAGCCTTGTGTATATTTTTTTGCTCGCAATTCGTTGTTAGCCAATATCGAATATCAATACCAGAGTTGTGATCTTGTGTTGCGTTTATAGCTACTGTATATATCTATTATCTCATGTTGTGTTTATATCAGATTCCTCACGCAAATGTGCACTTGCAGTTTGGCCAAACTCCAAAGCATACTCCTCAATCCCCAACATTTTATGTATCTGCCATAGTGTCAATCCCTTATCAGATCTGTGGTTAGACGCCGATATGATACAATGTGTTAAATAAGGTCCGATACCGACACACTATACGAGGACAACTGCAGTATTGGCAGCAGTGTGTTCTTTGTGCTCGTTGTTGAATTTGCAACAGACACGCAGCATGCATAAAGCTAAAGGTCTGACTCAGAGAGTTTTCTGTTTTCAATGAGAAAGTGGTGCCACAGCTGTAATTAGTTAGTAGCAACAGTAGTGTTTCAATCCATTTTAATTATAAGCACTTTAATTTGAAATATCTTGGGTCGTTTTGCATCCCATCGTGTTTGGTGGGGCAGTCAGGGCATTTAGGGGGGCATTGCCCCCCCCCATCCCCATGCCCATGCCTAGATCCGCCCCTGTGTGAGCGGTGCTGTGTGTGACTCGGTGGTGGACTTAGCCGTGGCTCAGTGGGGAGACGAAACAAACACTAAGTACAGGGATTGAATGCATATTAAGGAGAGACGGACGTTAGGATTGTGTGTTTTCAGAGGAAGGGGAGTGGGGTGGAGGGTTTGGGGGTGGGGGGCTGGGGGGTGCGCATCTGTTTATGCACAATGCCGTGGTGCCGAATGAATGTGACCATGAATTCCAATAAGGACAAACAACAACCACCACCATGCACGGCGGACTGGTTGGATTTGAGGAGGAGCAGGGAGACGTACTGTATGCATGCAGGCACGCTGCCACGGGATATACACACAAATACTGTACTAGCTCTGGTCCAGAGCTCCACTGCTTCTGAGTCTGACTTGCACTGGAGCTCTGTTGGTCTCCGTGCATTCGGCCATTACTGCACCCGACCAGCCTCTCTTCTCTAGTGGATATATATAGAACGTTTTACCTACTCACCAAAATAAACACGTCTTGTGTCATTAGAAAGCCTACTTACCTTAGTGGAAACACTCTGAGCCCCCCACCACACGGATAAAATGGACTTTTTGCCCAGAACGCGATCGTTTTTCAATGAAGGAAAAATATTTCCTATGGAACTTTTCTATTGGCAATACCGGTAGAGGGCGCAAATCCTGGTTGTTTTTCCGGTGAAAAACGATCACGTTTTGGCCAAAAAGTCCATTTTATCTGTGTGGTGGGGGGCTAAGAGTGTTTCCACTAAGGTAAGTAGGCTTTCTAATGACACAAGACGTGTTTATTTTGGTGAGTAGGTAAAACGTTCTTTATATATCCACTAGAGAAGAGAGGCTGGTTGGGTGCAGTAATGGCCGAATGCACGGAGACCAACAGAGCTCCAATGCAAGTCAGACTCAGAAGCAGTGGAGCTCTGGACCAGAGCTAATACTGTACCACAATTACACAATGTCTAGGGGTGTAGTGGAGGAGGGACGCGGGGGACACTTCTCTCACATCTAAAATATTTTTGGGGCAAAAGTAGGCCTACCGTATGTTTTTTTTTGTCTTGTCATTTACTTTTATGGATACAATTAGGCATTGTAAACACGCAAATGCGCATGCAAATGCAAGTGTGCATGCACGTGTCTTAAAGGGGAATTCCACTCACTTTCAATATTTTACTATGTCATTAATATACCTTAGAGATGTTGTGTGGGCATGGTAAAAAACGTTAATGAGTTTCCTTTTTTTCTGAGAGTGTACAGATGGAACCAAATGGACCCGCTAGGGTCCATTTGGTTCACATTTGTACATTCTCAGAAAAAAATTAAAATGGGTGGAAATCCCCCCCCACTTCTAAAAGTCCCACTACAACACTGACAATGTCCAATATCAAGTGAGGAAACCTGAGGTCTGACTGGGAACGGCCATGTTTGGAACTAGTCCTTACAGTATGTGTGTGTGAGCACACCACCATGCACGTCACGCGCTGGCGTGCATATGTTTGTGTGTGTGTGTGTGTGTGTGTGTGTGTGTGTGTGTGTGTGTGTGTGTGTGTGCACCTGTATACATGTGCTCCTGCATGTACTGTACAGTAGTCATTTAAAGTCATTTAAAGGTGCTCTATAAATAAAGTTATTATTATTATTATTATTATTATTATTATTATTATTATAGGTGATTTTAGGCTCTCCCAGCGGGGGGTGGGGGTTGGGGTGGGGGGCACACTCTTTTAGGCTACTTTTTGTGCCAAACATACAACCAAATGATGGACCATTTGTAACAAAATGGACCCTTAAAGATCTGTACAACTCTGGAGAGTGTTAAAATTTGGCTTCATTTTACACTCAACAGTTAAATTATAAACATCTGGATTTTCAAGAGTCTATGCAATTGTAGAAAAATGGTTATTCTGACCAACATTTTGCCAGTTGTCTCTGCTAAATTGCGGACAAAAACTCGAAAATCGTTAGATTTGGGTCTGAGAGACTAAACTATATAACCCTTTTCCAACTTTTTTTCCGGCCACCAGCGGGGGCAAGTGCCCCTGTGCCACCCTCCTAAAATCACCAATGGCAGTAGTAGTAGTACAGTATGTGTGAGTAGTGTGTGTGTGTGCGCGCCTGTGCGTGTCCAGGCCAGCGAGAATGTTTGACCCGGGAGCCAGAGTGTGTGTGAGCGGTGGCGCTGTCTGTCCCTGTCATGAAGAATGGCCGTGGGGCCACTGAACTCATTTTCCTTTCTCCTACTACAACCCTTGTCCTCTGACCCCAAGGTCACATTTAACCCCCCATCCCGGCCACACACACACACACACACACACACACACACGCCCCATCATATAGGGCCAAGAGAGGTGGCGGCATGAGGAGCGAGAGGTATTCTCTCTCTCTCTCTCTCTCTGTCCGTCTGTCTCCCTCCTCCTCCTCCTCGGTTTGAACCTCTTTAGCTATCATTTCTGGAAGGGTTTTATGGCCCTCTGTGGGTTATGGGCGCGCAGGGCTACAAATCTCGGGCGCGCCCCTAAAGCTGTCAGCCCTGCCCCGGGCCCTGAGGCGGCAGCCAACGCACGGTCACCTTGGATTGGGTATAGACATGCACACACACACAGAGCCCCGGTGAGAGAGACACACACACACACACACACACACACACACACACACACACACACACACACACACACACACACACACACACACACACACACACACACACACACACACATGCATACATATGGGGCACCCTAGCAAACACAGAGAGCTCTCACTCTCTGTCACAGTCACATGCACACACACCTCTCTCTCCCCAGCAGGGGCGGATGTAACATTTCCCAATTGGGGGGGCAGGCAAAAATGGTATGGGGACGGCTTCATCGCCCGTGGCGCAAAGCGCCACGGGCGATGAAGTCGCACCCATACCATTTTCAGTTACAGGACTTTTATTAGTCAAGTAAAGCATCAATAATAACATCAGTTGTTGTTGAAGTTGCAACAGACACGCAGCATGCATAAAGCTAAAGGTCTGACTCAGAGAGTTTTCTGTTTTCAATGATGAAATGCTGTTGGTTTAGTGCTGCCACAACTGTAGTTATATTTAGTAACAGTAGTAGTGTTTCAAATCATTTTAAATATACTGTAAGCACGTTCATTTGAAATATCTTGGGTTGTTTTGCATGCCATCATGTTTGGTGGGGCAGTAACAGTCAGGGCATTTAGGGGGGCATTGCCCCCCTCCCATGCCCATGGCTAGATCCACCCCTGCTCCCCAGCACTATAGCCTGTCGCAGACTGCATTAGTATTCCGGGGGGCAGTCGAGGGAAGAGTGCGTGTTTATGCGGATTATCACAGCCCTCCTCTCTCTCACTCTCCCTCCTCCTCTCTCTCTCTCCCTCCCTCTTTTCCCTGTGACTTGCTCTGTTAATCGGGTATAGCCTCCAGTAGCGGGTTGGGGGAAGCCTGTCCTTGTTGTTAATGAAATGGATGTTTCCTGGCCAGGTGGAGATGCCCCCCCACTACCACCCCCCCACCACACTGCCCAGTGGGGTGTCGGGAGGGCGATGTGGGTGATTTGCAAACGTGGAGCCCAAGGGGGTGGGGCTGGGGGGCTATGACTAAAACACCCACACACACACACACACACATGCGCGTGCACATGTGCGCACACACACACACACACACACACACACACACACACACACACACACACACACACACACACACACACACACACACACACACAGTGGGTTGCCCACTGTTGGTGCCAGCTGTGTAGGGGTGCCCCCTTCACGGGCGCAGTGAGTGGTATCGTGAGGAGAGACGGTAGTGTGTGTGTGTGTGTGTGTGTGTGTGTGTGTGTGTGTGTGTGTGTGTGTGTGTGTGTGTGTGTGTGTGTGTGTGTGAGAGAGAGAGAGAGACCGAGTGCAGAGAGAGAGTAAAGGGAGTTAAGGATTAGAAAGATTTAAAAGTCATGGAGTTGTTGAGTACAGTTCTTTGAACTGTGACTGTGTGGTTAATTAAATGGCTGGCAGTTTTTTAACATCTAACACCCACCTAAATCCCGCGTGCTTTTATCACTAAATGATCAACGCTCTCTCGGTGCACACCTGCTAAGGAAGAGAAAAAAAAAACAGGAGTTATTTCAGAGCACATTATGCGCTTTAATATGCACTATATATCTTTGCTGAAACCTTGTATTTCCATATTAAAAAGTTTATTTCATTCTTAATTTATTTTACTACTAAAAAGTAGTAAAATCCCAGTTGTGTGTTTGCAGATCTGCAAATTTTATTTATATTTTGTTTATAAAATTAGCTAAGTGTGTAAGTGATTTAGGCTTTCTGTGTTTTTTTGAAGATTGGCCGAAGGAATACAACCACCCTAAGGACTACAATCTGTACTATCCAGACTTTCCCATGTAAACAGAGCTGCTACATTTAAACAGAGAGTAAACCTGTTTGTTCTATTCCTATTCTGCATGATCTGTCTTGAAGTAGCAATAAAAAATGTGTATAAAAAAAACAGAAAAGAGGAAAGAAAGTTATATG
>CM076977.1:10369322-10399322 GCA_039105355.1 Benthosema pterotum
CAGGGGGACAAGAGAGCATAGTATATAGCGTGTATGCACGCACACACGCACGTGCGCATGCGTGTTTGCATGGGTGACCGACATTGTGTGTGTGTGCGTCAGAGGATGTGTGCGCATGTGTGTGTGACAAGGTGTGTATGCCATTCAGAGGAGTGTGTGTGTGTGTGTGTGTGTGTGTGTGTGTGTGTGTGTGTGTGTGTGTGTGTGTGTGTGTGTGTGTGTGTGTGTGTGTGTGTGTGCGTGTGCGTGTGTGTGTGTGCGTCTTGCTGTCTGTTCTTTGTATGGTGAAGGTCGTTATACCTAAATGAGACGGAATGGCGGTGCGATTATTTCACATCAGACCGCTAGTTTGGTGAATGGAGGTTGATTTATTGCACTTTTGAAAAAGAATCATGTAATTAAAACAGCAGCAGTTTAAATGAACGTGAAAAGAATCGGTCCTGGCGTGTATAGATCTCATGTGGCAAAATGGTCTTTTATTTTAGATTCAGAGATCGAACCATATATGAATACCAGGCACCGGTACTCTAACGATTGGGACTAGTTAGTAGGGGTGGGCAAAAAAATCCATAGGCCAATATACAGTATCGCAATTCTTAATGCCATGATATCCATATCAAATCGCCAGTTTCAAAATCGTTTTTTTTTATATATATTTGTGTAGGTCCTATTCATTAATGTGTTCATGTCAGAAAAAAAAAACGACTGACGTTATCAGGCTGGATTGATGTGTATGAATGGACTTTTTGTTATTTATATTGTTTAAAATTGCTTTAAGATGTTGTAGTTTGAACTTGTCATGGTCCATATTGTTTAGAATTGTTTTAAAGGAGAATTCCACCCATTTACAACATTTGACATCAAGTTGTGTATGTTTTTCTTTTAGGACCTTTTTTCTGAGGGTATACACTCTCAGAAAAAATCTTGAAAATTGGTGGAATCCCCCTCGTTCTAGTATAATAAAAGCACAGTCAATTGCGGGAAAAATTCGAATCAATTCAATTCGAATCGCAGCATAACTAAGTGTCGCAATTTAAACCGATTCAGAACCCTAAATATTGATATTGTATTGTATCATGAGGTGATAAGTGAATCGTCCCACCCCTACTACAGTAGTTAGGTCTTCAGTGTATTGATTATTATAGACTCTTTGACTACCTGCTGAGCCATTTGCTACCCACATTTACGTCCGTGCATTTCCGATGCCATTGAAAATAAACGGCCTATAGCTGTCCTGACCTGACCCACACAGCCTTTCTAATTTCACTGCCGTCTCACTTGCACTTTAACATATGGTGTGTGTATGTGTATGTGTGCGTTTGTGTGTTGTTGTGCGTACACAGAATTAGTATGTGTCTACACAACGACTGCCACCTGTGCAGATGGACCCCCGCAGACTGACTCACCTGCTGCCCTGCGGGGGGTAACTAGCTAGCAGCAGCGCTAACCCAAACAACTAGTCAACTGTGAAACAACTGCAGTCAAAACATCGGGCCGATTAGTCGCTAATTACGCCTGTATACCATATGGTGCTGGCTGACCTCGATATGCCCAAAAAAATGTGTGTGTAGTCAGTGTGTGTGTGTGTGTGAGAGAGAGAGAGAGGGAGAGAGAGTGTGTTTTGCTTCGTGTGTTAGCGAAGGAGATCGCTGTGCTGGATTAACAGTTCATCGCGAGTTATCAGCGGTGACAAATCTAATCCTTCATTATCAGTGAGCTTGAAACGAAGGCCATCTGTAACACACACAGACACACAAGCACGCATGCACACGCACGCACGCACATGCGTACGCACGCACGCGCACGCACGCACGCACGCACGCACGCACGCACGCACGCACACACACACACACACACACACACACACACACACACTCACACCTACCGCACTGTATAACCTGAATAAACATGCCCCATCCCTCCATCTTACTTACTCCAACTGACAATATTCTGCTTTACACACGCACACATCGTGCTCTCTCTCACACACACAGACATACACACACACACACACACACACACGCACGTGTACATCCAGGAAATGCAGTGGTTGTGCAAAGTGAAGGGTGTGGGGGGGGGGGGGGGTGAGCGGCCCCTCCCCTTATTCTCTTTCAATCCATCTGTTTCACGTTTACATTTCATGCCTGCCGGCATTTTTTTGAAGTGGCAACTTTGATGCAGACTGAGGGATACATTATCATTATTTCAATTTCCATGCTGAGGTGTTGTGCGCGCTGTGGCGCGTGCGTGTCTCCGTGCATGCGTGTGAGAGAGACATACAGACATACAAACAGACAGTAGGAGAGACAGTCAGAGAAAGAGAGGGAGAGACAGAGAGACAGAGAGAGAGGGGGGGTATTATACAAATGCCTACAAACCATACAGAAAAGAAGAGACCGCGAATTGACCGAGATTGACTGAGATAAAGCATGGACAGACACAGACAGACAGACAGACAGACAGACAGACAGACAGACAGGTTGAAAGTGACAAAGAGAGAGGGACACTGTCTGTATGCTTCTATGACACATCCATGTTATGTGATTTCTCTCTCTTTCTCTCTCTCTCTCTCTCTCTCTCTCTCTCTCTCTCTCTCTCTCTCTCTCTCTCTCTCTGTCTCTCTCTCTCTGTCTCTCTCTCTCTTTTTTTTCATGCGTTCTCCTTTCTGCCCACCACACCTTTACTCGCCAATCTCTTTCTTTCTACAATAATAACTCAAGCTACTGATGCTTCTTTCCCAGTGCCTTAAATCTGCTGTGCTAATGGACTCTACATATCAGGGCAAACAGAGATGTATAGAAAACCGGAAGAGTGATAACCTTGAGGATTTAGGAAGTCTGCCTTATTGAGCAACAATCAAACAGTATTGCTGGAGTGGACTAATCTTATTTAAAACTACATATCAGCAATCGCTATTTAGATTTGATCGCACATTAAGGGGTCGCAGCTACTGCACGTACACCATAGCCTAGGGGAGCATCCTCCGGGAATGGACACGCAGGGGCGGATGTAACATTTACCACTTGGGGCAGGGGGGGCGGGTGTTAGGAGAAAATGGTATGGAGGCGGCTTCATCGTGATGTTGTTGTGCGTTGTGCAACATTTTCGGTTACAGGACTTTGCAAGTAAAGCATCAATAATATCAGTTGTTGTTGAAGTTGCAAAAGACACGTAGCAACCATAAAGCTAAAGGTCTGACTCAGAGGGTTTTCTGTTTTCAATAATGAAATGCTGTTGGTTTAGTGGTGACACAATTGTAGTTAGTTAGTAGCAGTGTTTCATAATCACTTTAATTACAAGCACTTTAATTTGAAATATCTCTGAAATTTGGGTTGTGTGCAAACCACCAAAAGTGTTGCTTTTTCCCTATGCCCACTTGAAGGAGCTATTGATGTCGCACAATGTACATTTGAACGTTTGAAGAATAGCACTTCATTACCAAGAGAGAGAGAGATGGCAGCACTACAGCCACTGTAGTACAGCGGACCGCCTTACAGCGAAATCTGTACCAAAGACCTGACGCCAATCAGCGAACATCAAAGACCACGGCTTCAGTCCCAGCTGGCCTGGGAAAGTCTGTAAAACAACTGTCCTCTTCAGGCCACGCATGCAGGATATATTCTACTATGGTGAAAGAAATGGATATTAGTCCTTTCCATGCCATCCCAATGTCTGCATTCAGGATAATTGTTTTTCTATGTCAAAGACTTCTGAACTTGCTACATGATCGACCATTTTGTGTTCAATCCGACTGAATGTGACTGCAGTCTCAAACTCTCAAACCAGCCTAAATGCAGACAGGTCACATGGAATCCGATTTAAAAAAAAAAAAAAAAATGCGTCATGGCCGGGTCACATTCAGAACATTCACATTCAGGACATTCTTGCGTCTGTCCTCATGGGGACTGAAAAAAAAACACAAACCAGCCCCGCTTCCCTGTGACCCCGCCCACCATCACCACCACACCACCACACAAACAACAACTCCCTACTTATATGTTAATTACGTGTTCTAACTAATTTGTTTAAAATACATAACAAAAGTTTACTGTTGTATTGTATGTTGTAGGGTAGGGTGTATTTATGCACTATACCCTGTAGGGTAACTATACCCTACAGGTAAACAAAAGCCTGATCTGCATTTGAATATGTGATGGCCCTGTTGCCTATAGGTGACATGTTCAATGCCTAGCCGACCATAGGCCAAGTCTCCGCCCCCAAAACTTGCGTCCCAAACGGTGTGAAAAGCCCCAGCCCCAGCTCTTTGTGAAATCCTCATGGGGGCTGGGGCCCTCTGAACAGTCTCCGCGCTTGTTCAGAGGTAGTTTCAGATATTGGATATACTGGATCTGAGTTGATCTGACTGCAGTCTGAATGTGATGGGCAGATGAAGTGACTTCATCTGGTATATATCAAACTATGAAAAAAGATATCAAACTGTCCTAAACGTCACTTCAAAACACTACAGTACACAGTACTACCTTTAAATTAGGCTAAACAAACAAGAGAGAAAAACAACCAAATGAAAGAATGAAAGAAAAAAGAGAGAAACAATAAAACATAGGCTATGTTTGAGGAATAATATAACTTACATCAGCACTACAGCTGCTGTACAGCGGGCCGACGGACAGTGCTGTAGACCTGACCGCATTCATGGAAGTGCACACATACTGTAGATCTGAGTGGCTACACATCAAAGCAGATATCATGGGTTGGGGCTGAAATGTTAAAAAATCCAATCCAAATCCAATTTGAATTGGATCTGACTGAATGTGACTGCAGTCTAAAGCCGACCTTGTATTCACATGCATCTTCCCTGGACTGTTCCAGAAAGCGCTTGTGTTAAAAGACAATTCCATGGGTGCAATTCTCAATCGCTGTGGTGTAGCCAGCTATGGTCTGCGGCCTTGCGGTAGGCTGGAAGCTTATACCACCAGGCCTGGGCCTACCAAATAATTATCCATAATAATTAAAAACATCAAGTTTTTGTCATCAAGAGCTTCAACTCATGATGAACAAAGCAGGGGAGTACAGTAACATTTTTAATTTGAGGGGTCAGGTGATTTCTGGACCTTTTGAATTGCAGGTTTAATTATTCTGGGTAATTATTTGGTAAGAGTGAACATAGAATACGCACATCGACTGGGTGCTGGGCTAGAATAGACTTCAGCGGATAAGAGATGGGGCCCGCACACCACTGGTACAAAAAGACTGTCTTTATTGTTAGAATGACAACGTTTCGATCGTCTAGATCTTCATCAGGTCATGGTCAACATACACACCAGTTGTTTCTTTTATACTACAAGGGTACCCTCATTGTCCAATCAGTTCATGTCTGTCACCCCTCCCATCACTGCAGGTGTGATCCATCAAGTTCATCAACCCTATCTGGGTAGGCGGAGCGCATTGGCTCTGAGAGTCAGTAGGACATGTTTAGGGTACATCAGTTAAAAACAATTAAAAAGTAATTAAAAACCCACATTAGTGAATCCAGACTAAACAATCAAGAAAATAACCGGAGAAACATAATACAATACGAATAAACTACATAATGCAGATGCAGGATATTAAAGCAACACATATATATATATACATCACTCTAAATATATGGGCACATAGTCACCAGGTTTCAACAATACGCAGAAGGCCACCTTTATAAAGAAGCTCAGAGAGGTGTCATTTAACGAATATATTTATTTTGAAATGTTGTTACAAAATTTGGAGAACAACTTCAAAACTATTTTTATAGGAAGTGTCTGATTTCATCTTCCTGGTTTAGGCCATTGGGCGTCATGGTTTGAAGAGTATGGATGTAGTAACTTTCTCTTCTTAATAACAAATTGTCAATGTTACCTCCCCTTCTTGGAGCTTTAACATGTTCTATACCAATGTATCTTAGGGAGGAGACACTGTGTTGTGCCTCAGCAAAATGTAAGGCCACTGGACTGCGTTGATCCCTGGTACGTATGTTGCTCCGATGTTCAGCAATCCTCGTCTTGAGGGCTCTGGTGGTCTTTCCTACATAGGCGAGACCACAAGGACATGATATTAGATACACAACATTGTTTTGATTACAGGTAATGACCCCTCTAATTTTCATTTTCTTCCTGTGTGAGGGTGGTTGTAGGTGGTGCACTTGGAGGTAAAGTTGCACTGTGTGCATGCTCCACATCTATAGTTCCCATCTGGGACATCTAGAAAAGTACCTTTCTTTAGAGGAGGAAGATCTGATTTTACTAATAGACTTCTCAAATTTGGAGGGCGTTTATATACCACCCTGGGGAGGTCTTTGAACACATTGCCTACTTGTGGGTCAGTACTTACTATATGCCAGTGCTTTTTAATGATTTTCTCAAATTCTTTACCCAATGGAGAGTACTGTAAAAAGCAACATGTGCTGTTGTCAGTAGGTTTGGGCCTGGGTTTGGCCTGAGCAGTGGATAAAACCAGCTAGAGACAAGTATAGAAACATTACACAGGACGAGTGTCTCACAAAAAGACAGGCCAAACCTACTGACAACAGCACATGTTGCTTTTTACAGTACTCTCCATTGGGTAAAGAATTTGAGAAAATCATTAAAAAGCACTGGCATATAGTAAGTACTGACCCACAAGTAGGCAATGTGTTCAAAGACCTCCCCAGGGTGGTATATAAACGCCCTCCAAATTTGAGAAGTCTATTAGTAAAATCAGATCTTCCTCCTCTAAAGAAAGGTACTTTTCTAGATGTCCCAGATGGGAACTATAGATGTGGAGCATGCACACAGTGCAACTTTACCTCCAAGTGCACCACCTACAACCACCCTCACACAGGGAAGAAAATGAAAATTAGAGGGGTCATTACCTGTAATCAAAACAATGTTGTGTATCTAATATCATGTCCTTGTGGTCTCGCCTATGTAGGAAAGACCACCAGAGCCCTCAAGACGAGGATTGCTGAACATCGGAGCAACATACGTACCAGGGATCAACGCAGTCCAGTGGCCTTACATTTTGCTGAGGCACAACACAGTGTCTCCTCCCTAAGATACATTGGTATAGAACATGTTAAAGCTCCAAGAAGGGGAGGTAACATTGACAATTTGTTATTAAGAAGAGAAAGTTACTACATCCATACTCTTCAAACCATGACGCCCAATGGCCTAAACCAGGAAGATGAAATCAGACACTTCCTATAAAAATAGTTTTGAAGTTGTTCTCCAAATTTTGTAACAACATTTCAAAATAAATATATTCGTTAAATGACACCTCTCTGAGCTTCTTTATAAAGGTGGCCTTCTGCGTATTGTTGAAACCTGGTGACTATGTGCCCATATATTTAGAGTGATGTATATATATATGTGTTGCTTTAATATCCTGCATCTGCATTATGTAGTTTATTCGTATTGTATTATGTTTCTCCGGTTATTTTCTTGATTGTTTAGTCTGGATTCACTAATGTGGGTTTTTAATTACTTTTTAATTGTTTTTAACTGATGTACCCTAAACATGTCCTACTGACTCTCAGAGCCAATGCGCTCCGCCTACCCAGATAGGGTTGATGAACTTGATGGATCACACCTGCAGTGATGGGAGGGGTGACAGACATGAACTGATTGGACAATGAGGGTACCCTTGTAGTATAAAAGAAACAACTGGTGTGTATGTTGACCATGACCTGATGAAGATCTAGACGATCGAAACGTTGTCATTCTAACAATAAAGATAGTCTTTTTGTACCAGTGGTGTGCGGGCCCCATCTCTTATTCTGGGTAATTATTTGGTAAGCTCACGCTCAGGGCTTGTGGTATAGGTTTTCAGCCTACCACAAGGCCCCAGACCTGATTTGCTGCCATGCAGCCAACGAGAAGACTTAAGCCATAGCTGGCTACACCACAGTGATTGAGAATTGCACCCATTGACTCATTCGACTCTTTCTACATTTATAATATTTCGTTTACAATCTTAGTGTAGGTTCTGAAAATATCTTTCACAACTCAAGGTGTTACTGTTTCAACATAGAAGGTGCTGGATTCGCTGCTGGGCGATGTGGGAAGTTGGCGCGTGTTCTCTCCTACACATCATCAGTGCCTATAGCTGGGGTGGGGTTGGCGAAAGGGCCTTTCTGTGCAAGGTTTGCATGTTCTCCCCGTGTTTCCTAGGGTAGGTCCTTTCAGAAACATTATGCAGTAATAATGGTCTCTATACTGCCTCCACCTGGCTAGCCAGAGTATGGAAGGGAAAGGAACTACGTCCAACAGGCAGAACTCCCCCCTGTCAGGTGAAAAAAGGTGGGGAATGGGCACTCAGGCTTTGAAGGAAGCATGAGGTCAGTCTGTTGCCCTCCCCAAGTTGACAGGGGGTGTGTACAGCCGAGGTTTACTAGATTATTAGTATTATTATATATTAAAAAAGGAGAATGTAGTTGAGATCAGATTTCCTGAATGGTTGTGTTTGGATCAACTGTTCAGGGTCAACAGTGAGTAAAAGCCCTGATCCCTGTCTGTATCATCAAAATAGCCTGTTGCATGCAATACACATAGCTTCTTTATGTCATCACTGAATATTAATGAATTCTGCCCATGTTTGATTTATAGGGGTGACCTTTCAGTCAGAGCCATCTGTCTCCTTACCTATAGGCCTGTCTGTCGGCATGAGCCTGTCAGTAAATCACTGAGGACTCTACTCAACATCATGGATCTAACTCATATTCACGCCTGGAATAACAGAATCTGCATCTACATGAAATGATCACAAATTATAAATGTTCTTTGGGACACAAGTTAGGCCTTTCTTGTAAGATGGCCACCTGAGGCTGGGCAATGTGATGAAGCTAAATATAGGGTCAAACATCTATTCTGCATCACATCTCGGGCTCTGTTAACCCATGAGCTCAATATCTGACAGATCTGTTAAATATTTTATATTATTTTTTTCCAGATTGGCCCGTTTTGTACAAAAAGCATCATCATGAAAGTGTCCGCCTAGTAGGAAAGTGCTAGGCGGACACTTTCATGATGATGCTTTTCTGACAAATATAACAGCAGCCTTTTCACATTGGCCTGTTATAGTGCCACCAACAGGTGGGTTTTTGCAAAACACATTTTTTGAAAAAGAAAACAATAGCCTCAAATCACATATTACACATTGGCCTATAGCACCATCAGGCCACAACCTGACCTGGCGGAGACCTGTGCCTGGAAGGCAATGTCTCACTTGAATTGGACTGCATACTTTTATTCTTTGCACCCCCCTCATCAGGACACTGAATCCTGAAGGACTTTTTGTGCAAAGTCTTTGTGAGATATGATCTTGTGTAATATTAGTATTTTGTAACTCCTAAGCCAGAATCATTAACACCAGAAGTTCTGTATCTTTGGAGATTAAAAAGTTTCCATACTGAAGACTTAACTAATGCAGTTATATACAGTACCTCCATGGCACACATGGCCAGTGCTGTGTTTATAGAGGAGAATCCCAGATGTATTGTTGTGACTAACGCCTCCTAACATGACTCCTAACATGTGGATATTGTTTTGCCACTCTGTTGCTGCACGCGCTTTGACCGTTATCAAGCGATAATTCCCAGGAGGCTGCTTATTAAGCCGATCCTCTCGACCAGGCACGTTGTCTGGGAGCCGACTAGCTGACACGATTGCAATGATGGGACGAAAATCCGGAAATCCTCAAACCAGCCTCACCGGTTAATTGGCCACCTTGTTTCAAGTCCTGTGTCAGCATGGTGACGTGCTGCCAGTTATGGTTATAGTGTTAGGGTTAGAGGAGGCTAGTATATTGACCAAAACGTCTGCAATAAAGTAGGCGAATGTGCGTTAAAAGGGACTGCATAGTGACACACTTGCGGTGCAGTCAGGGGCGGGGCTAAGGATGCTTATCAAATCAGTCGGCTGGCAGCATGTGCCAGCCGACTGATCATTGGTGGAGAGGTTGGTCTATCACATGTTATGCTTAGCTGTGATTGGACCATAGTAGTTTGGGGAGGGGCTCTCTCAAGGTCTATTGGACAGTAGCAGTTTGGGAGGGGCTTAGCTGAAGGTCCATTATTCCCGGTGTGGAGTTAGGTGCCTTTCCATCTGTGTATGAAAGTAAATACTGTAGGTGAATGTAGTGTAAAAATGGACCAGCCAGCATTCATCATACGACATGCATTTTTCCAGAATGTTGCCAGGATATAGTCCCAGTCAGGTTTACAGTAAATGATCCATGTTTTTATAGAGCTCTCACTGCTGATTGTCTACTTTGTATAGTCCATAACAAATATGGCTATAATGTAGTTCTTATGTAAGCCAACAAGTGAAAATGTAGCTTTTCCTCAGTAATAAAACAAAATTCTATACACACATGCACGCACACACTCTTTTGCGGACATCCCTGAAGGCGGTGATCCATTGAGAAAGAACTTGGATTAACCCCATGTGTGTTTCAGGCTAATGACAGCCATAAAAGACCTGCACCGCGCTCAATCCTACAGCGCTCCCCTGGGTCAATGTCATCTCCACACAACGCATTACAGCAAATATCACCACACTATCACTATAGGCCTATAGACTGCCAGCTAGAAAGGATTTGTGTGTGTGTGTGTGTGTGTGTGTGTGTGTGTGTGTGTGTGTGTGTGTGTGTGTGTGTGTGTGTGTGTGTGTGTGTGTGTGTGTGTGTGTGTGTGTGTGTGTGTGTGTGTGTGTGTGTGTGTGTGTGTGTGTGTGTGCGTGCGTGCGTCAGGGGCGGATCTAGACATGGGCATGGGGGGGGTGGGACTGCCCCACCACACAAATTTCAATTATGTTTCAAATTAAAGTGCTTAAAATGATTTGAAACACTACGCTACTAACTACAATTGTCAAACCAACCCCATTTCATCATTGAAAACAGAAAACTCTCTGAGTCAGACCTTTAGCTTTATGCATGCTGTGTGTCTGTTGCAACTTCAACAACTGATGTTATTATTGATGCTTACTTGCCTAATACCCAAGTCCTGTAACAAAAAATGGTGTGGGGGCAGCTTCATCGCCCATGTCGCTTCGTGCCACGGGCGATGAAGCCACGCCCATACCATTTTCTCCTGCCCCCCCCCCCCCCCCCGCCACCCCCCCCCCCCCCCCCCCCAATTGGGCACTGTTACATCCACCCCTGGTGTGCGTGCGTGTGTGTGTGAGAGAGTGCACAGGTGTTGTTACCGAAAGCGGTTGGGAAACTGTTCCCTTTCTCCATCTCGCACATCAACACCCAATTCAAGCCCCTTCCGCAAATTTCAATGTTACACATCACCGCTATAATACACTTGCGCTCGGCACCTGCAATTTCCAAGGAGATGAGAGAGAGCCCTTGCTCCAGTGGTTAGATTTAAACAAAGGCAGCAGAGATTGGCCCGTGGCAGCGAAAAAAAGGTACTTGTGGTGTGTGCGGTGTGTGTGTGTTTGTGTTTATTTACGTGCACAGATCAAATCTGCCTTTTGGAAGAGGTTTGGATAACATTCTGACTGAAGAGACTCACTGCCACTGTGTGTGTGTGGGCGTGCATGTACTGTACGTGCTGGTGTGCTTGTATTTGTGCTTCATAGCTGCCAGTTTTGCAAAATACAAGCATGCACCCCACACTCTGTTCTTCACTCTCCCTTGCTATCTTTCTCTCTCGCGTGCACACACACACACACACACACACACACACACACACACACACACACACACACACACACACACACACACACACACACACACACACCCACACCCACACCCACACACACACACACACACACACACACACATACATGTTTTTTTTTTTTTATTTTTTTACCATGGGTCCTATACCGATGCAGAACCAGCATTTCAAGTACAGGCAGCTGAGCCAATTGACTTCTGAAGAAAAAGAGGGACACCTATGGGTAAGGCTGTGGTACTGCGGTGACAAAGCCTGCTTGCTGATATGCTGTGGTCAGAATCAGAAAACATTGGGGCATCACCACACAACCAGACTGCCAAACCGTACCGACTGTAGACTGCACATGTATGGAATAAAGATATTGTTGAAAATCCTCATCCATCCATCCATGGGTTGACACAGAATTAATATGGCAAGAATTAAATTAAATCTCTCTCTCTCTCTCTCTCTCTCACTCACTCACTCACTCACTCACTCACTCACTCACTCACTCACTCACTCACTCACTCACTCACTCACTCACTCACTCACTCACTCACTCACACACACACACACACACACACACACACACACACACACACACACACACACACACACACACAATAACATGCACACACATAGGGTTCTTTTTCCGGGGTCCTTCTGCTTCCATTGGTGCTATCCTGGAGTTAAATGAAGCCTACAGGTTTGCCTGCGTGTGCAGGACATGATGGGGTGACAGGCTGACAGTGAGTGAGTACTGCAGGGTTTGTTTTGTTCATATCTAGGCATGTCAACGTTGCCCTTACACACGAGGACAAAGCACCTGCCTGTGAATGTGTTTCTGCATGATAGCATATAATGGACAACGCTGCCGGCCACGTCTCTCTCTTTCACTCTCACCCTCTCTCTCTTTCTCTCTCTCTCTCCATTGTCAACTCCCCCCTCCTCTCTCACATATACACCCTCTCTCTCTCTCTCTCTCTCTCCTCTCTCTCTCTCTCTCTCTCTCTCTCTCTCTCTCTCTCTCTCTCTCTCTCTCTCTGTGTCTCTGTATTTGTCGCTGTCCAGCAGAAACCAATTAACTCTGTATTTGAGGTTGTTGAAAACATTGGAGCAATGAAAAGTCCTACCTAACGCCACTTGAGGTGTATGTTCTTTTTTCATCTTGTGCACACATAAACCACAGAGTTCAGATTTTAGTATGTCGTTCTTACTCGAAAGCGCTATACATTGAATAATGTTATATTATCCGTAAGATATTTACCAATGTGATCCTTATTTATAATCACTCATTCATGAATTTTACTGTCATTAATATGATAGTAAAAACATGTTGTGTGGAAATAATTAAAAGAGGTCCCCATTATGTCATCAAGATGTGTTTCACCATGTTAATGGTTTTTCATACCTCTATTTATAAGAAACACATTATGGGATGGACTTTTGTTTTTACAATTTCAAAACCTCTCTAGGTATGTTTAGTGGCATAGTAAATTGTTGAAAATGGAATTCCCAGACCAGTCCCAATTTATAACTAGTTGTGTTTACAGTAACAGTGTTTCACTGTTGAGGGGATGATTGAGATGAATTGTTGCTTTGGGTTTGCTACTGTTTGATGACAGTAACAGCAAAGGTTGTGTTTGCTTTTGCATACTATATTTACATTCATTTTCCCATTTATACAGATGTCTTATTTGGCATTTTAATATATAAGTGTCCTGCTGGAGTTCCTATAAAAAAAACCTATTAAGTGTTGTGCTTGTGGGTATTTCAGAGCTTTGGAAATCGTAACGCAATGCAAGTGTTATGAATCACAAAGTCATTAGTTTGAAACAAATTCATTTTCAAAGCGTGTTTCATTCATTCAAGACTATTGTAGTGTAGCAACCGTATGCCACTTAATAAAGAGTAAACAAGCCTGGCAATAATTCTTTTTAGCTTTCATTTGACATGAAAGGTAAATAAATGCTATTATGAATGATTTAATCAGACTCTAAATATGAAACTAAACTCATTTGCCCTGTCATGGTTGTATAACAGTGGAAATAATAGTGTTTGATTAAATTCAAGGTTTTACTTGGATGGCTTTAAGACACTGCCACTTGTATAACCTGGGAGTTTTACTGCAGCAAAACCCAGAAGAAGGCGATGAAATACATTTTGTTTGAGTATAGCTGAACACTGCAGCAGCAGGTCTTTATTGTGACGGTGCTGCAGGTTCACTCACTGCAAAATGCATTCATTTATAAGGAGTAGCCTTGCAGCTCACTGTGTTTTAAGCTGTTTGTTTGCTGCTTATAAAGCACTGGTGATTTTTACATTACAGTATTGTCAGAGTCACCGAAGCAGCGATTCAACAATAATGCTTGAACAATGGAACCTCATTTCTGCACGACGCGACGTCATGCCCAAAAGTTTTGTTACATGACGTTCCTCCATGCAGATTTTCTCTGTCCGTCATGCAGAGCTTGGACTCGATGGCGGCTGGTTGAGGAACATCAGTCCCAATCACTCACTGTCCTGCTCAGGGCCGGATTTAGCCAGCCCTACTAGGGTGGGCTGGAAGAATGACAGGGTGGGCGACTCCAAAGTTTTTTTTTATACGAAGCAGTGGTTTTTCATCCTTTTTGACACCTGGGCCCACTATTCATTTGAGCCACGGACCACGATTTGATGACATTTTAGCCTCACAAAACTAAAGATTTATGGTATTTTGCTTTTGTCCGTGATTCCAGGCTGTATTTGGGAAACAAAACAGTCAAACATACAGATCAAAATGACCATTACTCTCCTACATTCTCTAGTTGTGTAGACTTGGGATAATTCACATGATGAATATTTTAACTCTTGAGAGTGTAAACATGAAACCAAATGGACCCGCAAGGGTCCATTTGGTTTCATGTTTACGGTCTCAAAGAGTTACATCTGGTTAACCAACTTTCCACCATTTAGCTGGGGACCACCTGGAACTCTTTCAAGAACCACTGGTGGTCCCCAGACCACTTGGTTGAACTCCACTGATATTAACTTTCATTGGGTGGGTACGATGCACGTTCGGCCCTGCCCCTGCCCCCTCTAGATCCGTCCCTGGTCCTCCTCGTTGAAGTTTGCGATGCCAACTTTACTTTTGACCGGTTTACTCTGTAAAAACGCTGTCTGTCTGTCTGTCTGTCTGTCTGTCAGTCAGTCTGCGGAGGGAGGGAGGGAGGGCTGTCAGCACGTTGAAGGATGTGAGGGTTTATTGAGATGGAACATGGCTGCCGGTTAGCGTCCTGGGCTAAGTAAATGATATAAAAGGCAATCCCAGTGTCTTAATGGCTTCCATCCCTCTCTGAGGGGGTGGAGGTAATTATAAAGTTCATTACTGTAATGAGCTAGGCAGCATTTGACTGAGAGAGATAGACAGAGAGAGAGAGAGAGTGAGAGAGAAAGAGAGAGAGAGAGTCATAAGCCAGGCTGAGACACGGCCATACGTTGATCAAGACATCAGCACAGGCCTCGGAAAAGGACAGGAGAACTTATGGTCATGACTTTGACTTACCCCCCCAATACACACACACACACACACACACACACACACACACACACACACACACACACACACACACACACACACACACACACCATTTGCATATGATCAGGATTGGTTGGAGCATTTTCCCTGCCCTTACCATGACCCGCAGCATTTTTTGTTGCATGGCCCACAGTCTGAGAGCTATGCTAGCATTGATTCATCTGCGTGTGTTGTACACCATTCCCACTATGTAGCACGGAGCAACAGTTTGGAATAAGGTTTGACTTAGTAATTCAAGTTGCTGGGCCATAAACGACTTGATATACTGTACTTCTTTACCGTGGTTGTACCTTTTTGAAGTGCCTCTGTCTCTTTCCGTTTCTACAAGTAGACAATATCCATCTGAAATATATGGGCACCACTTTGACTGTGATTCAGACGGTCTGAAATATGCCTGATTTTCACTGTGAATTATTCTAGCTTTGGCGGCTGATTTATCGAATAGGAGGACTGCATTTGTAATAAAGCAGAAGAAATTATTGCCCCGTGTTAATATTGGAGATTTGATTGAAACGGATACAGGAGCTGTTGAAAATTGGACACTTAATCACTGTGTTCCAGCCAAGCTTGCTATGCTCGCAGACAGACGCTAAGATATTGACAGATAATGGTTTTTCTCTTTCACTTTGATTGGCCATTACAGAAACCTTATTTTCATTACCATACCATTACCCATGTGCTATTGTCATCCAGCCAACATGACATGATACAAGTGTGTGCTTTAGTGGTGATGTGCATGCATGTGCTTGTGCGCGTGCGTGTTTCCTCTAAAAGGTTTTTCCACACAAATACTCAACTAAAACTTTAATTAATAGCTTCATGCTTCACCATTTGATACCTATCTTTACTTGGTCCCCTCCATTTTTACCGTATAACACACCAAATCACAGCTGCAAATAGTCAATCCACAATCACAGCATCATAAATGATAAATGCCCTGGGGACATGACCCCACTTATACTCAGGGGGTGGAAAAGGTATTCAAAGTAAGAGTCTGGAATTCAAAACGCATTTGAGTACTAAGGCAATGGCATCAAAGTGTAGTTAAAATACCAAAAGGAAATGTACTTGCTATGCAGAATGTCTCATTTCAAGTTTTCATTATGTATGAGCATAATCGGTCACTTCTTCTGACACATACCAGCAAGGGAATTGTCTTATTCTGTCCTTACTTGTTTTGGGAGTTTCCCCATGCCGGACAATTGCAAAATTGTGTGTATATATTGGACAGGTGGTTTTGGCACACAACGCTGTATGTACTTTTGGATCTGAACCATTGTGGGTATAGATTTATGGCACATCACTTTTTCCCCCTGTAGCTATTTCCAAAAATAATTATAATCATTACTTTATGCCTATAATCAGCCATACGGTTCCTGGTTAATTATGACCATAAGACATTTCATTCAGTGTATAAAAAGGGGGTATTTATTAAATGCAATAGGCCGATGTAATATAATTAAATAGTCAAATATTTTTGGACACAGAATCAAATGTTTTATGGCATTCACCACCAGGAATCTGCGTGGATGGCTTATTGGTTCCAGGCCTAAAATAAACAACTACAAAGTAGGCATTAAACAGTTTTCCATCCTAATGCCTTCAAAAGAGCTCCAAGGATTGTGTGTGTGCGTGCGTGTGTGCGTGTGTGCGTGCGTGCGTGCCTGCGTGCTGACACTACATGATGTCATTGGCCGTCTCCCCTCAGTCCTGACAGTGGGGGAGAGGAGACGCATTAGCGTGTACGCTACGCTTGTTTAGAGCTGATTACATTTTCTATATCCAAACAATCCCCTGCATTGTGTACGGGCTAAAATGCATACACTTCCACACTTTGGAAATGCAGATACATATTTACCATGTCAATAAACACATTTGAATAGATTTTAATTGCCTGACAGAGAAGGAGGGGAGGGAGAGGGAGAGAGAGAGAGAGAGAGAGAGAGAGAGAGAGGGGGAGAGGGAGAAGATTTGCCCCCATGGCATACAGCAGACCATTAATTGCCCATGACTCTGTCTGTGTCCTCCTCTGTTTGGCCTGCCTGCCACTAGCCAATCGATACACTGCATTGTCTGATTATGCAGGGAACACCCCTCCTCTTAAAGTGGTTTGTGCCTCGTTGGAATCAATAGCCTAGTCCAGGGGTTTTCAACAGGTGGTCCGGGGACCACCAGTGGTCCCTGAGAGGGTTCCAGGTGGTCCCCAGCTAAGTTGTTTGACCAGATGTAACTCTTGAGAACGTAAAAATGAAACCAAATGGACCCTTGCGGGTCCATTTGGTTTCATTTTTACGCTCTCAAGAGTTAAAATATTCATCATCTGAATTAGCACCACTTAGTTAAGAATTCTACACTGTTTTGTTTGCAAAATCCAGCCTGGAATTGTGGACAAAAGCAAAAGAATTCTTTCGTTTTAAGTCTTGGGGGTGAAATTGTCATCAAATGGTGGTCCGTGGCTCAAATGCTGAATAAATGGTGGGCCCTGGGATCAAAAAGGTTGAAAACCCCTGGCCTAGTCGGTCTTCGGTCTAGTCTACAGAGACAGACAGGCAGACAGACAGATAAGCAGCAAGTCTCCAAGCTAAAAATGGTCAGTCGAGTCCATCCATACGATGGAATGATAAAACTGATGAGACTTGGATGATGAATAATGTAGTGGCAGGGCTCTTCAATAGGTGACAAACCTGTGGAGGTATAAACAAAAGTCAACAGGCTAAGGCTACTGTTATATCTCACACATGAAGTTTTCCGATTTATTGATTGATTTATTATTTTTATTTCACAGTATGCAGAATCAGGGTTACGTATTTCAAATGATTTGAATTTGAAAAGAGTTTTGAAGGAGTCAAGCGATTAACTTGTCTGAGTGGCTATGGGCAGACACCACTCGGGTGCAGGGTGGTCCCCATTTTAGAGACGGGGAATGAATTGAATTGTTTGTGCTGAATTTCTGGTTGCGCATGGTTTGTGGAACTCCTTCTGGTGTACTGAGTGTGGACTCCATTGACAATAAAGAAGTATAGAGGAGACCCATTGAAAGAGATGCCGTCTCTTTTGTATACCCTGGCCTCAGCCATTGAAGCTTATCATCAGCCATCTGACTGCTGCTAGTATTCGATCCAAAGAGAATGGATTCAGTTTTTCCCTAAGGTGTAAAGATAATTTGTTATTAACAAGCCAGGTGCACATTAGTTCAGCACTGAGGGTCTTTTCAACGTGTAGTTCCTGTCCGAGACCAACAATGCATGCAGTTAGTTATCTGTCATTTACATACCGTAGGTATATAAGTTGTCTTAAAATTGTAAGTTGTCTTATATGCAAACTTATGTGGACTAATTATGCAATGACGTATTGAATTGCAAATAAGCAAAGGCCGATCTAGGCATGGGCATGGGGGGGCAATGCCCACCTAAATGCCCAGACTGCCCCACCAAACATGATGGCATGCAAAACAACCCATATTACAAAGATATTTCAAATTAAAGTGGTTATAATTAAAAGTCTGAAACACTACTGCTACCAACTAACTACAGTTGTCACTTGTCACACCACTAAACCAACAGCAATTCATCATTGAAAACAGAAAAGTCAGACCTTTAGCTTTATGCATGCTGCGTGTCTGTTGCAACTTCAACAACTGCTGTTATTATTGATGCTACTTGCCTAATATAAGTCCTGTAACCGAAAATGGTATGGCGCGAAGCGACACAGGCGATGAAGTCGCACCCATACCATGTTCTCCTGCCCCCCCAATTGGGAAATGTTACGTCCGCCCCTGATAAGAACTGATCGCTAAACAAATAGCTTTAAAGCGTTAGCTTGAAAATATGGATTATGCATTAGGCATGATAGCAAGCAAACCCATACATTACTAGACCCCAACCATGCATTTGGAATATTTCTAGCATGTTATTTCTTTCTTTTTTCTTCTTCTTACATTAAAGGTATTTTTCTGTGCATATGCTGGTAACA
The DNA here is from genome assembly GCA_039105355.1 of Benthosema pterotum. Lineage (NCBI taxonomy): Eukaryota > Metazoa > Chordata > Actinopteri > Myctophiformes > Myctophidae > Benthosema > Benthosema pterotum. The sequence continues at coordinate 10,388,507 of CM076977.1, forward strand.
ATGTGATTTAGCTGTTGATTTTAGAAGCTGCCTAACAATGCTCTGCAAAAGAACATGCTGCAATTTGTTTCCTTTCAAAATTGCCTTGTTTGACATCAGCCCATCCAGCAATTTTATCAAATTGTCCACACATACTGTACTTAGCATGGTTAAATACTTCACGTTAGCATACCAATTTCCTCCTGTCAATTTTACTTTGTAAATTGAGGGATCTTTACCACTTTGGTAGAAATCATTTTAGAATTCTGTCTTCTTTTGGAAATGCATTTCCTGGACAAACAAAAATAAAGAAAACGGCCATTGAAGGTGTAATGCATTAGGCCGGGATGCTTTGGGGAGCTGCCTTACTGCTCAATCTGTCAAGCCTAAATTCGACTTTGTGCTACCAGTAACGTGGAATTACTTTGTCATACAGCATTTTTACATAAAAATAATGTAAGTCATGTAACGTAAGTCAAAATATGTCATTTTCTTTGATAGACTTAAACTTACCTTCAAATTATCTTACAGACAGTGGCATTTGAAACATTTTGCTAATCATTTACATTTTTTAAATATATTTTTTATCAATGCAAAAAAGTATAGTCTTGATGTAGAATAATGAGGAATGTTTAACAGGAGAAGATGAAACATCTGGTTAGACATCTGGAGACTCGGCCATCTCCACAGCTCCAATCATCAGTCACATAAAAAACCTCTCCCTCAAACAAGAGCAGGTCTCTCAGGACTTCATCCTATTTTTATAATCTAGCTACAGCTTGGATATGAAATGGATGGAAAAATAGTTTGAAGAGGTTGAAAAGTATCTTGCCAGTAAAAAAAAAAAAAAGTACAAATTCCAATCTTCCGTCAGAACATCCCACTCCACTGACTCATGTCTACCCTATTTGAGAGAGGATTGAAAATGGTGGACCCTGGTACTAGTAGTCTTGTGCTTTTCATAGTTCTGTCGACAAAGTAGCCGTTTTTCTATTGACTTTCTACATACTTTTCCCCCCATTCTACATACTGTGAAATAAAAATTTCAATCAATCAATCATTCACACAAAACTCCCCACACCATACAAACTTCACCTCCAGGCTTATAGTTTAGGGGTTGTGTGTGAAGTTTAGAAGGTACTGTACCAGAGCCATGCCTGTTTCCTTTTTTTTCCCCCCATTCCCCCCCTCTCTTTTCTTGTGCATGGCAAAGGGTAAGGCTCCAAACTGTAAGAGGATTAGAGACTTGAAAAAGGTAGCCGTCATTTAATTGAAGGCTTACCAGCAGCCGGAGAAAGGCTAGCAGTCAAAGTGAAGGTATAACCCTGCCCAGAACATCCAGTTGAGACCACATTTGCCAAAGTCTGTGTGTTTCCCAGAGCCTGCCTCCCGCTCCAACTCAGAGGGATGCATCAGGCTTTATCGCGCGGCCTCAGCTTCTTAAACACGTTTACATGTTTCGCACAATTTTTAATCTCTTCAGCTTCTAAGAAAGGTGCCTTCAAGTCATATTATCCAAACGCTGTGATCTCAGGGAAACTGCAGAGGCCATGAATCCCTCCCACTTGCCTCACCCGCCTCAGGAAGATCCAGGGGGCAATGTCCAGAGTTTTATGAGGAGCTATATCTGTCCGTACAACGCTTTGATTACGATTATGTCGGCGCTGTTGTATATTTATAGGCAGTTGAAAGGAGATTTAGCCCTCTCACAGGGGCCATCACTGTTGCATGGAGGATCTTCCCAATATGTTGCACTGTTACACCGCTGAGGAGTCCTCTGCCTTTATTTGATGCCTGAGTCCGGTGCCAGAGTGCATGCACAGAATCGTTTTGGGGTCTACTCTGCATCACTCACAGAACATATTACAATCTCATAATAAATCCCGATGCTTCGTGAGCCAAATCGAGCCTGAATCAGATCTTGGCCACTTCAGGATTGGAATCTGATTCGTTTAAACTCTTTTGACAGATCAGCAGAAAAGCTAGGCTCGCTCCCATTAGGCTCAATATTAACACAATAATTTATAGAAAATCCTCTGTTGTGAATTTGTACAAATGAATGATATCCAAAGACAGTTTAAGGTGTCTACTTTAAGGGAAAAAATAAAATGAGTTGATCAAGTGTTTCGGCTTTTTTTAATACATTTGGCAAAACAGGCTGTATTTTCACATTTCACTGTTTCCAGGGCTCATTCAGAGATAAATGCATTTAACGTTATATACACTCAACAAAAATATAAACGCAACACTTTTGTTTTTGCTCCCATTTTTCAGGGGATGGGCTTAAAGCCCTAAAATTCATTCCAGATATACAATATAACCATTTCTCTCAAACACTGTTCACAAATGTGCCTAAATGTGTGATATTGAGCACTTCTGCTTTGTTAAGATAATCCATCCCACCTCACAGGTGTGCCACATTAAGATGCAGGTGTGACATCATGATTAGTGCACAGGTGTACCCCAGACTCTCCACAATAAAAGGCCACCCTGAAATGTGCAATTTTCTTTTGCCTTATTGGGTGTATGGGCCTCCGAACCAGTCAGTATCTGGTGTGACCACCATTTGCCTCATGCAGTGCAACACATCTTCTTCGCATAGAGTTGATCAGATTGTCAATTGTGGCCTGTGGAATGTTGCTCCACTCCTCTTCAATGGCTATGTGAAGTTGCTGGATGTTAGTGGGAACTGGTATGCGCTGTCGAAATGGTAATAATGTGGTAATATTGTGTTATTACCATTTTTACAGTGTGTAACAGTTCCCACTAATATCCAGCAACTTCACATAGCCATTGAAGAGGAGTGGACCAACATTCCACAGGCCACAATTGACAATCTGATAAACTCTATGCGAAGAAGATGTGTTGCACTGCATGAGGCAAATGGTGGTCACACCAGATACTGACTGGTTCGGAGGCCCATACACCCAATAAGGCAAAAGAAAATTGCACATTTAAGGGTGTCTTTTTGTTGTGGAGAGTCTGAGGTACACCTGTGCACTAATCATGATGTCACACCTGCATCTTAATGTGGCACACCTGTGAGGTGGGATGGATTATCTTAACAAAGCAGAAGTGCTCAATATCACACATTTAGGCAGATTTGTGAACAGTGTTTGAGAGAAATGGTTATATTGTATATCTGGAAATAATTTTAGGGCTTTAAGTCCATCCCCTGAAAAATGGGAGCAAAAACAAAAGTGTTGCGTTTATATTTTTGTTGAGTGTAATTTATCATTTATCAATGATAGTTGTAAAGTGTGTGAGGTGTTTTCTGGGTTTTGTAGTGTAATCACCACTCAAAGGACTTCATGAGGTGGTGTGCAGTGAGTTAATGAGCTTGTTAATAAAACAAAACCCAAAACGACTTTTGGAGTGATAAACAGACAACAGAATAACCAATCACTCCAAAAGTCGTGGTAAAACAGTTAAGGAGTTAAATGAGTCATGTGACCATTTACACCAGGGGTTTTCAACCTTTTTGATACCAGGGCCCAGCATTCAGTCAGCATTTGAGACACGGACCACCATTTGAGGACGTTTTAGTCCCACAGACCCCAAAACTAAAGGTTTCTTTTGCTTTTGTCCACAGTACCAGGCTGGATTTGGGAAACAAAACAGGCAAAACATACATGTACAGACCAAAATGACCATTAATCTTTTGCATTCTCTAGTTGTGTCGACTTGGGCTAATTCACATGATGAATAGTTTATCTTTTGAGAGTGTAAAAATGAAACCAAATGGACCCGCAAGGGTCCATTTGGTTTCATTTTTACATTCTCAAGAGTTACATCTGGTTATCCAACTTAGCTGGGGACCACCTGGAACCCTCTCAAGGACCACTGGTGGTCCCCGGACCACCAGTTGAAAACCTGTGATTTAAACCAATCAATCCTGAACTGGCTCAGATCTGATTCAGGCTAGTTTTGGCTGCCAGTGTAAATCAGGCCTTAGATTCACCAGCTGCTGATGCAAGCCAGTGCATGACAGAACATGACAGAATGTTTTTTTTTTTTTTTTTTTTTTTTTTTCAAATGTGTTTGATTACAGTTTAGACGTCACATCGTCACATTGAGACCACATTGAGTCACAATTCTACAAATGCCTTCAAGATTAACATAGTGCTCACACTTTCATAATTTTCCTGAATTAGCTTGTATAACTGATATTTTTGAAATAGCCATGCATTAAAATGTAAAAATGATGCTTTTAATGGGTTATGCAAGTATAGCTCTCTATACCCAGGCAAAATACTGTAATACTTGAGTCGACATTTAAACATATTCTCTGAACCCATTTTCCAAATTAGTCTGCCAATTTGTATTCAATGTAAAAAAAAAAGAAAAAAGAAAATGGTGTGTCCCTGACTGTGGCATGAGACCTGAGCTATGATGATGGAGAGCTATACCTTAGGTAAGGTAATGACGAACGTACAACGTAAGAAGAACCCTCTTTTCACCTCTTTGCTCTTTCTTTACCTTTTGAAAAACATATTTTAATAGTTCAAATAACCAATGTACAAGCTCACAACGTGGCAATGTAGATCGGGAAGCTGAAGAATTTTTTAAAAAAATGGAGATAAGGGACATAGAATACAATGTATGCTATGTCCTTTATCTCCAATTTTTTTTTTAGTCCAGCCAGTATCTGACCAGTGACCACGTACCTCAAAGTGTCACACAATTTTTGCAATGTTTGCCATACATTGCAAAAATCGTGTGACACTTTGAGGTACGTGGCCAGACACTGGCTGGACTATTATACACCTGCTCACATCCACACAGTATAGACACACAACATTATTGCCACAGTGTGCATGTGTCTGCATAGGGTGTGTGTGTGTGTGTGTGTGTGTGTGTGTGGTGTGTGTGTGTGTGTGTGTGTGTGTGTGTGTGTGTGTGTGTGTGTGTGTGTGTGTGTGTGTGTGTGTGTGCGTGTGCGTGTGCGTGTGTGTGTCGGGTTTGTTCCTGCAGGAGGACGTGGCCTACACATCCTCACAGCCTAAAAGGTAAAATTTGCCTTTTATCCAGACCATGGATAAAAGGACCATGTCGCCTTCTGAGACCCTCGTAAAAGGACTTCTATGCCTTTTCTCTAAAAAGGCGTTCCGTGCCTTTTCCGTCAGAAGGCATAATGTGGTTAGTGATTTATCGGAGAGCTCTGGGGTATGAAGGAGCGCTTGTTTTATCTGCCGGCTACTACTAGTAGGGCGGGGCGAAGGAAGTTTTACTGAGGTTATGGTTAGGGTTAGGTTAGGTTTAGGCATAGGTTTACTGAGGTTAAGTTTAGGGTTAGGATTAGGTATAGGCATAGCTTAGGTTTACTGGGGTTATGTTTAGGGTTAGAGTTAGGTTAGGGTGAGAGTTAGACGGTGCTTTATGCGGTAACTAACCCTAAACATAACCTCAGTAAAACTATGCTTCGCCCCGCCCTACTAGTAGTAGGCCTAGCCGGCAGATAAAACAAGCGCTCCTTCATACCCCAGAGCTCTCCGATAAATCACTAACCACATTATGCCTTCTGACGGAAAAGGCACGGAACGCCTTTTTAGAGAAAAGGCATAGAAGTCCTTTTACGAGGGTCTCAGAAGGCGACATGGTCCTTTTATCCATGGTCTGGATAAAAGGCAAATTTTACCTTTTAGGCTGTGAGGATGTGTTGACGTGGCACATCCAAAAGATTTGGTTGGAGGTCAAACCCTCCAATACGCCTAAAATGCATAGAACTCCATTTACCATATACCTAACTATAACACATTACAATACCTGAATAAATTAGTATTATTTGTTGCGGGACCTTGACTCCAAATTATTACTATATTTTTGTATTGCAGAGACTCCACATTGTTTCTACAGGAAGAATATTTCTAGTTATTATTATTATACATAGACATTTTGCTTATATTTTTAATTTTGTAGCGCATTCTTGAACGTTGATGGAGTCACATAGTTGTAATGATGATCCCCCCCATATTTCGAGCAATGTCATCATCAACATTGATAGACTGGCATAAGCAAGCAAGTGTGTGTGTCTGTATGTGTGTGTGTGTGTGTGTGTGTGTGTGTGGGGGGGGGGGGGGGGGGGGGTAATGCGTCATATTTCCAGATCCATCCACCCACCCCCCCAAGGACTTAAATCCTGTTAGTCCGTCCTTCAGTCTCTCTTAGTTGGTTTTGTCTTGCGTTTTAAAAAGAGATCCTGGCTGCTGCCAGAGGAAAGTGGATTATGTGTTGAGTCACTCCTTCCCGCTTGCCCCAGAAAATTAAGAAAGAACACACACAAGCACGCCTATGTGCACTTCATGTGTGTGCACATGCACTCACATATGCACTGCCACTCACCCGTGCATACACACACACACACACACACACACCCTCGCACAAATATAAATTGCTGCTTGCAGTGGTCTAAAACGATATAGCCAGGCATTTCAGTAATGAAAATTATAGCGTATGCTATGATATCTGTTGGATGGCGATTGCGCCAAATCAGAGCGACCCGTAGAATGCCAATCAGCAGCATCTCCACACCTGGGTTGTGTAATGACGCCGTGATGCGAGCCTTGTCCCGCCGCTGATGTTTATACAAACATACACAATTGTCTGTGAGCATCGATTTTGACAACAGAAACTGTACGCAGGCCTGTGACCTTTGACATTGGCTCATGATCTCTCATCACTCGCTCTAGCGGGAGGGTGGTGGGGGGGGGGTTTGAGGGACACAAGAACTAGAGATGTTTTATTCATTGGTGAGAGATTGCGGCAAGATGGGAGGATGATTGCTGTCATTTGTCGCCATTAACTCAAACGCAGACAATCCCAGTTGCGAGTGGTGCATGGGTGCCATGCAGGTGATTGCTCTGCAGCAATGGCTCTCAAACTTTTTTTTGCTTTTAACCACCTACACCACAGAATGCCTTTAAGGAGAATTCACGAGAAATAGATGATAATGTGTATTTTTGGTGAAGAGTGTCAGTGGACCAAAGTGGTCAGTTTCATTAACATTCGAGAGGGTTTATGGATACTAACCTGAGAGTGTACATGATGGAACCAAATGGACCTGGTTGTAAGGGACCATTTCTGTCTGGTTACGGGTCTGAGATGTGGTCATAGATCTGACCATTAGGGCCAGATCTATGAGAATCAAGAGGTCTCTATCCTTGCATTCAAGAGAATCAAGAGGTCTTTGCCTGCATTCACAAGGACAGTGAGACAGATCTGAAGCTGATCTAATACGTTAGTGCTGATCTAATACGTTAGTACAGTGGTTTTCAACCAGTGGTCCGGGGACCACCAGTGGTCCCCAGCTAAATGATGGACAGTTGGTAACCAAATGGACCCTTATATCTTTGTAACTCCTGAGATCGTAAAGTGAAATCAAATGGTCCATGCCTGGTCCATTTCGTATCATTTTATGCTCTCAAGAGTTAAATTATATTTAAACATCTGAATGACTTAATTTTCAAGAATGGAGAAGAATTGTTAGTACGAACAACGTTTTGCCAGTTATCTGTCCTAAATTGTGGATACCAACTTGAAAATCCTTAGCTCAAGGGTCTGAGAGACTAAACTCAACATCAAATGGTGGTCTGTGGCTAAAAGGCAGAATAAATAGTGAGCCCTGGTATGAAAAAGGTTAGCCTGGCCTAAACTGAAATGATTTAGCCCTAGGGGGGGCAGGGTGCCGTCCGTTTTTGGACGGCAGATGAACTGGTCTGATTTGATTTCACCAGTGTGTCGTCATCCCCACCGCAGTGAAAACCAATAAGAGTAGATGGCATCGTACGGTAGCGGATAGAGTGATGTGGAGAAATGTAGCCAATTGTGTAAACGGAAGACATCCAATTTGATCCACCAGATTTGATGCTGAAGTGTACCCTTGAGTAGGACACTGAAACCCTAATTGCCCCCAATAACCAGATTACAGTAGTGCCTTGCATGTTTTTACTGGTGAATGGAAATACACATTGAAAAGCTATTTGCATAAAAGCATTTTACGATTGTATGCTAGTGGTGCATGCCAATAATGTCAGATCTAAAAGCTTGTGTCTCAAAGCTTAATTGATTGTATGTTTGATTGATTGTTTGATTGATTGATTGAATAGTTTTGTTGAACATACATGTGAAAACAGTATTCAGAGTACAGTCAAATAATAGCTGCAAAAACAATCCTTGCAGTCTAATTTCCATTTAGGACGCCTACCCAATTCATATCTATTCATACTGTAACTTGACCTCTCATTTCAGCAACGGACAGGATGAACCACTGCACTGGACAGAGCGACATACCGGTAGCTCAAGACCGAGGTGAGTGACCACCAGTGTCATGCAAACACTCATAGACTGTACAGTATTTGCTGCAGCTAATTAGTGCTCAACGAGTTCAGTATTAAGGGCTCCCTTAAGTGCTGTTCACCCTCATTTCCCTAGCCTAGCTGGCTAGTAAGCCGAGTCATTAGCCCGCGTCTCGCCCGCCACTGCTCTCCAATCTAGCGGCCTATGGGGGGGCTTCATCAGTGTAATTCCAGGGCATTATCAGAATTGTTTTCACAACACTGATCAGATTATGGCTCAGCAGGGGACTCTTGCTTGGGCACACAAGACTTAACCCCCTAGCTGGATTTCATATTTACTTGTTGATATGGCACAGAGAGAGTGGCGGCGCGGCAGTGGAGCGTGTATAGGCCTACTGTAACAGTAATCGCTTAGTCAATAGCACATAGATAGCAGTGATGTAGACTTATAACCTTTTATGTAAACATATCACTTTATGGCATTTGTATACACTGTTTAATCAGCCTATGTAGATGATGTACTGTTATGATCTTAGCTTATACTGTTTTCAACCTTTTTTCGCAGTGTATCGCAGGGCTCACCATTTATTCAGCATTTGAGCCACGGACCGCCAATTGAGGATATTTTTTTATACCCACGGACCCCAAAACTAAAGATTTCTTTTGCTTCTGTCCATGACTATTAATCTTCTACTTGTGTAGACTTGGACTAATTCGCATGATGGATATTTTAACTCTTGAGAGCGTAATAATTTTTACGTTCTCAAGAGTTACATTTAGTTAAACAACTTGGAACCCTCTCAAAGACCACTGGTGGTCCCCGGACCACCTTTTGAAAACCCCTGCTGTATATGATTCACTACTACTTTGTAAGTGTATGTATATGCTTATGATGTATCGCCTTGCTCTGTCTTTTGTTCATTGCCTAATGTAAGGCGCTGTGGATTACGATCGTCTGCTAAACGCCTATACATTTTAAATTGTAATTGTAACATTCTGCACAATATCAACACCGTGGCGACGGTTAACCCAGAGATTTACTGTACTCTGAAGTTGGCTGCTGTCAACAGTAAAACAATTAGTTTAGAATTAATTATCATGAGTAGATACCACATTGGACTGGGCCACAGCAAGCATGGATCAATATTAATATGATAAACAATAGACTCACTGCCTGGCTGCGCACAGAGATACCGCTCTGTTCCAGATAAGAACCTGGCGGCCCTATTTTTGTCGCATCATTATTAGACATGCAAAAGTAAGTCAGTCTTTTTCAACATCTCTATTCTACAAGCTCACGCTCTTGTGCGACACCGTCGTTTGATGAAGTACAGCAGTTGTTTTCAACCAGTGGTTTGGGTAGAGTTGGTAACCAGATGAACCATTCATGAATCTTTAAATCTTGACAGTGCAGAATGAAATCAAATGGATTTAGGTTCATTTTTTGTTGCAGCTACATTAGTTAATTTAGAAGAGTAGAATGTATATGGAATAGTCTCTCCAATGGATCACATCAATACAGCATGAAATTGTGGACAAAATCTACAGTACATACTGTTTACACAATATAGAGAAGCAAGTTTATCCATGAACCGTACTTGTCTGCCCTATGGGGCTATTTTCAAACATTCTTGAACAAAAAGTGTGATAGTTAAAAACAGTTGACAAAACATGATGCCTAGCACAAGGTCATTTTCAGAGGGGGATCCACAGCCAAATATTAGTCTTTCCTGTCTCTCTTCTCTCCTCTCTGTCCTCCCCATTCTTTAGTTTCCTCTTTCCTGTCTGTCCTATGTTGCCTCTTCAACATATTGTCTCCTCTTTCTCTTCTCTTGTCCCCTCTAACCTGTCCTCTCTCTCTTCCTATAGTCTCTCCTATTTGCTGTCTCTCCTCTCCCTCCATCTTGTACCTCACTGTCTAGTAGCTTCTCCTTCAGACAGCCGTTTTGCATGCAAGGCGGAATCTAGAGATCAATACACTTGTGCGCGTGTGTGTGTGTGTGTGTGTGTGTGCGTGCGTGCGTGTGGTGTGTGTGTGTGTGTGTGCGTGCGTGCGTGCGTGCGTGCGTGCGTGCGTGCGTGCGTGCGTGCGTGCGTGCGTGCGTTTGCGTGCGTGCGTGCGTGTGTGTGTGTGTGTGTGTGTGTGTGTGTGCACGCGCGCGCGCGTGTGTATGTATGTGCGCGCGCATGTGTGCTTCTGAAATAACAGCCTCTCTGCCTGTTTGTATAGGCCAGAAAAAGCCAGTCTGTAATGCCAACTCCAGCCCATTGGGGAACTCAACACAAAGTACTGTATGTGCACAGTAAAAATAGCAAAGTCTATACAGTACAATACTGATGTTGTGCTGTATGTATCACATCTTGGTGATATCATCAAGATGGGATTCGCCATATCAATGTATATATACCGTTACTGTATATGTAAAGCCGAATCTTAATCCCACTCACTGAAACCCATTGAAAAGGCCAAAATAACATTCATGCTATTATAACAATCCAGTGTCGTATAGGCCTATTTACAATTATTATTATTACAATTATCT